>MU008177.1:0-600000 GCA_010909165.1 Anthoceros angustus
CGGTTAATGCAATTGTAATGACTTCCTCGTACCATATGGTGATGGTACGTGAATCATTCTTCTGCGGCGCTTTGGTGGGCTCACGTCTTAGGGGGCATGACACCGCCTCGCCTCCACATAAATGCGGATGGGTGTGTAGAACTGTATAGCATCGAGATCTCGAGTTCGCCGCCCACTCCGTGCTCCTCTTCATCCTTTTGACATAGTCGGTGAAGTCCCTTGACTACATCCTCGTAAGTCCGCCTTTGTCTTTCCAACTCAACCGGCCGAGGGCGTCGCCACACGCCTTGCGCCTCGTCATCCAACGGTGGTTTCGAACCATGGAAGTTTGAGGCGCCACGGAGAATAGGCACTTGTCCCCTCGCAACGCGCCCAACCGTACTCATCTTGTTTGAGTATCCGAGTTCCTTTAGGTGCTACAAAGGGACCAAAAATAGTTGTCGGCGCCGTCTTTTCACGCTTGTTCACTACTTTTGATGGTGTACATGTGTCGCGTGTCTTTGTTCTCTTGCACGTTTTGCCGCCTCACCTTGGGCGATGCATCCAAGTCCCATAGTTTGCGTTTAACCCCAACGCCTCATCGATTCTCTTGAGTCGCAAGACTAGCTGCAATTTGTCTCTCAAGCTTTCAATGTTGCCAAGTCAAGAAAAACTTTGTGCCTAGTTTTAGAACCGGGGCCCTACTTATACCTTTGAGCTATAACGAACGCACCATGCTCCAAGGAGAAACATGTCCTTGACCTTCGACACATGTGGTTTTTATTTAGAGAATGTCGACACATGTGATTTGGGGCATGAGAGGAAAAATCCGGGATCGGAAGATTAATGCACCAAATTCTCTAGAAAAGCGACAAAGCTTGCAACAGGGATGCTCAATAGTAGTTAGGAAAACTAGAGGACAAAGGAGAAACATGTCCTTGACCTTCGAATCATTTAATTTTATTTAGAGGATACTCAAAAGGAGAATAGGATAAATCATCGAATGCATGAGACTTTAACTTTGATTATTTCAAACATATTACATATCAAATAAATAAAAATTAAAAAATTATATATCGCGATGATTTTCAAAATGTGAGGATTATTGCCTAAGAATTTTTTGATGTTGCTACTATGTTTGTAGGTGTTCCTTAGTATTAGGTGTCCTACTTTGTTCATTGTTGAATGCAAACCTTTAGATCGTGATTGCTGGATTGTTTCACATTTTACCTCAGACTAAGAGAGAAGAGTAGATGTTACATTAAGTAGATTAGGGGAATCCATCTACCCTCAAGACTCAAGAAGGAACAACCCAAAAGTGTTGCCAATAGTAAAGGGAAGTCCTAGGTCCTTTCATCGCCTTCTTCCCATAACTACCCTCATCGCACTCAATGATATCGTGATCAGGGATGATGAAAGGCTAAGACATTTTACCTAAGACTAAGTACTTCTATATAGTTTGGGTTTATTTAACCTTGGATCTTCAAATAAAATCTTTCCTACATGTATGAGAGCCATAAAACGATGGTTTGGCATCTCAATAAGAAAACTTGACCTTTCAGACAAAGTTTTTATGTTCAATAAAATTCTTTTTAGGTAGGCCTTTTCTACTGCCTACTTATGACATCATGCATGGAATACATAGATAATTAGCTGTATAGTATTTGTGAGAATAGTTCTCCAATTCTCGGTGCCCTTTAGAATCTTCTTTCACATTGCTCTGGTGTGAGTGGGATCATCCCATATTTGTACAAATTTCAAGCCCTTATGGGTCTTGCTGGGTCTTAAACGGGCATACATACAAAGAGCAGCCAAGGTCACACCAGTCTGCTACCCTGCAGCCCTCTCCAGTGCAGACATGGGACTTACCAAGAAACGTGCCCCCAACAAGCGTCTGGATGGCCAGGTCTCATCTGGACTAGATTGGGGCATCCTGAGGAGTGCTGGCCTCGGAAGCCTCTGCTCCTCAAAGCCGAAGCATTTGCCCTGGGAACTTGAGGAATCTGGCCTGGACGCTGAACCCATCCTGGAACAACACATTCCTCTTTGCGTGACAATGCTGAAGCACATATGTACTTGTTCGCCAAAGGAAGAAGTTGGGGCCAGAAGAGGCTCACATGTGGGGCCATGCACTCGAACTTGTTCACCTGTCTACGGCAGCCAGCCAGCAACACACAGCCTGAGCCGATGAGAGCCCCGCCAGGGCGATGCTGGAACTGTAGCACATCGCCGTTCGTCTTTGCGCGCAACATAGCAGCGTTGGTTGTGAGCATACATCATCGGCTTCGGTAGGGTCGTTTATACAAACGAAAACCCATCTGGATACCCATCTGGATACAAACGAAAACCCATCTGGATACAAACGAAAACCCATCTGGATACAACCGAAAACCCATCTGGATACAAACGAAAACCCATCTGAATACAACCGAAAACCCATCTGAATACAAACGAAAACCCATCTGGATACAAACGAAAACCCATCTGAATACAAACGAAAACCCATCTGGATACAAACGAAAACCACCTGGATACAAACGAAAACCCATCTGGATACAAACGAAAAACATTTTGATACGAACAATCTACAAGTCGCTGCTAGTTTGGCAAGGGCATAGCGCAAGCGAGGGCCCCAATGGCACGGACACAACTCTGTACACTCTTCAGAAAGGTAAGGAAGAGACCCCCCACAAGATTTTCAAGCTGCTAAGCCGGAGGTGCTAAGGAACACAAATACTGGGGTACAGCACAACCCTGTTCCTCACAAAAAAGCTTGGCGGTCACATTTGTAACCGTCACCACTTCCTTATTTCAGACCCCGCTCGAGCTGCTAGACTAAACAATTCAGCTTCTACAGTCTACAGCTCCACTTCTTTACCGATGTAGGGCTTGGACGCGTACTCCTCTTCCTCCTTAGGACTGTGGATGGTGACCATATCCGGCAACGGGGTCATGGGGCCTTGCTTGCCCTTCGGGTCCCAGTCCAACATAATCTTGACCTTGATTCCCAGCACTCCCTGCCGCAGCAATACATGCCTTACTGCGCTATCAATGTACTCATTCACAGGGCTGCCAGACGAGATCATATAACCGTCCTTGAACTTCATGGATTTGGCACGCTGTGCCCGCAGCTTCCCACTGACAATCACTTCGCAACCCTTGGCTCCACTCTCCATGATAAACCTCAACACACCGTAACAGGCCCTGCGAACAGCCAGACCACCCAGCAACTTGTACCGGAGCGACTCGGCCTGGGCAATGGCACAGAGGCCGCGGTTGTTCACCTTCTCGGCATACAGCTCCACTGTGTTTTCAGGGAAGCTAAACCTCTTCTGCACAGCGGAGGTCAGCTCCCTGATTCGTCGCCCCTTCTCACCAAGGACGTTCTGTGTCCGGGTCGCACGGATGATAATCTCAGTCCGCATCGGAGTCACGCGGACCTCCACGCCGGAGTAACCGTCCTCAGCTAGCTCCCTCGTAAGCATCTCATTCAGCTCCGCAAAGAAGACACCATCCGCAACGAACTGTAGTGAATTGCAGAGCATCAGTCACCACACTCCACGAGTCGGTTCACACAGAGCCACGCCATATTTTCAAAATCTAGAAAACACTGCCAATCGGGGATTGGAAAACCAATTCCCCCGACGCATCTTTTAACCAGCACTGCTTCAGCAGCTGCAAGCTCCATCGCCCAGAAAAACCTAAGAAATCCTCTAGTAGCAATGGCAACAGCCAACTGACTTCCCGTTCAAGCAAAACATAGCTTCCCACATACACTACACAGGAACACAAGGAGACAGTAATAAACCTTTCGCTTCTTGCTCATTTGTGTCGCCATGTTGGGCGCGTCAACTGATAGGCACCTCTCGGAATACCAAGGAAGTCGGAAAGATGACCGCCGCGAGCAGATTCCGCCAGCTCCAGGCGCAGGAGGAACAAAAGCGCAGAAAGGTCTCCCTGACACGGCTTGCCGTCTTTCTCGTGTGCGGACGACGAAAAGGAGCCCTAACCCTAAGAAACAGGGTCAGGGCGTTCTTATATGTATGTAGGACGCTGATGATGTTAGATGCCGTGTATATCTCGGAACCGCAAGACCAGCATAGAAGAAGACGAATCTACCTATTATAGTCTACTAAAAAGGGCGGCATAGATAGTGTATGTATTCGTTTATTTCCAATGTTGGGGGGGTTCAGGCCCTTCAGGGTACTGTATAAACATGTTTGTAGACTCACGGGGCCCATCGGGTTTTCCTTTCACACATCTTTGTAACAGACGGGATCATCCACCTCGTAATAAAGATCGCTACTTTCTTAAGCGGGGTTTTAACTTTTTGAAGGTGGCCTGGTCCATGACCACTGAGAACGCAGCTTCAAGCTTGAGACCATGGCGAGTGCTCGTGTTGGTAATTTCATCTTCACCTGTACCTGCTTCTAGCATTCGTTGTAGTGGAATGTGCCTCTGGCCTGTTAACGGATTGGTATTGCAGGCGGAGACTTCCCTTTCGAGGTATCGTTAAGTGGCTACAGTGGACACCTTCAGATCCAGCCACTGCCTCCTGTATCCCGTGATACTGCACTGAACACTCTGCCGGGCCTTATTTTGGTAACGCTTTAGTTGAATGTGCGAAGTTTCGCTGTGAATTATGCTTCAACTCTATCTTGAGTTGAAGCGTTTTGGTAAAGCATCTGAAGTTCTTCTAAGGGGGAACTGTTTGGTGGTTGTGCAGCCCCCTCCCGTGGCCCCAGAAGCTCCAGAAACGCTTTTGAAAAGTATTGAGGACAGGTACCTGCTTCCTTCCCTTGATGACACGGATTTTAATGTAGAGGAGGATGGAAGGTACTGGGATTTTGATTGGTACACAGAGAGCAGTCATCAGCTGCAACCATGTCTGCCTCGGTTTGCTCTGGTACCGTTGTGGGAGCCACCATGGCGAAGGAAAAAAATAGGTCGGGAGGCTGAGTCGAATGGGCATCCGAAACTTGGCTCATCGAAGGATGACAAAGAGGAAATGGATTGGATTCCGCAGTTTGAGCAAGTATGCACTATGCCTCATTTTCAGCCATCTGCGCTTTTGTATGCAGTACAAGGACTTATGGGGGTGATTGTGAACGTGGTGTTTTCTGGCTGTTGTTTACTCCGGTGAAACATTTCAGATTGAGATCACTAACGCTGGAGCTAAGCCACATAACTCCTCATCCATTCTCCGTACGCCTGGCCCACCAGGTGAGTTCGTGAAAGGAAGGACAAGTAACCACCCCTTCAGGCCAGGGGGGATTGAGATCAGTTCAGCTCCACAACAGGACGCTGTTGAGGGAGCCTGGAATGGAGAATGGTTGTGTGAAGTCTTAGAAGGAGGCACATGTCAAACTGTTCCTCCTGGTTTCAAGCAAGGAATGGACTTTGGTGCCGCCAAGGTGAGAATTTTGTTGGAAGCAGAAAGTTCAGGACCCTTCTGTATAATCTGGAGGCAGCTGTTACCGTCGTCCGTACTATTGGATCGTACAATCTGGGCTTCACAACTCTTGTTTGCTGTGCTTTGGCAGCCGCTTACCAGGCGTAGGCATATGTACACAACTCCTGCTGATCAGCCGCAAGTTGATATGTCTGATGCCAAGGTATAGAGGAAACACTTCCCACTGTAGGGGAAACATTGTGTCCTATATGAGTAGATGTCTTCTGCTGATTTTTTGCACATTCTTGCGTGACGCTGACTACGTTGACCATGCAGGAGGAGAAATCACCCTTTATGGATGTGGCATTCGATGAGACAGTTGAGGATACGAACAAGGTGGAAAATGTAGAGGGTAAGTGGAGGATATAGATATCTTACTGTGGTACAAAGGAGCACAATACTTCTCTATGTTCTGCACTTAGCTGCACAACATAGAGAAGCATTTCAGCTCTACATAGTTTGATATGTAAACTGACGTCAAGTTTTGCCTTAGGTGGATTGGCAAAGGAACAAGAGTTAGATGATCTGGACGCTGGTGCTCACGAGTATTTGGATATAATGGAAGTAGACCTTTTGCAAGACATGGTGGCTGCTACTAAGTCTGTATTGGAGACACTGAACAAGGTCAAGACGAGCAATCAACAGTCCAAATCAGAGGTGAGTCTTCTGATTGTTATGTTCTGAGCCCCCCCTTGATTATAGGCAACGGTACATCAATCATTGGATTATGTCTCTATACTCTGTTTGCTGATGCTGATAGTGAGCACCGGAATGTGATGTAATAATGTCTGGACTAGGTTTGGGCTGTTATGGACAGAGTGGAGGGCATCGATGAACGTTTCTCAGATCTAGTGCCTGACATGGCAATGCGTTTTCCATTCAAATTGGATATTTTCCAGAAAGAGGTAAGCAATTTTCTGAGTGTTGTGTGCAGTTCGCCATCTTGTGGTCAGTGTGTAAGGTCTTTGCTTTCTATCGTTCTGTCAAGATGAAGCCATCTTCAAGATACTGATGCTTGTGGGGACTCGTGGATTGATGGGTACGCAGGCAATCTACCATTTAGAGAGGAATGAGTCAGTTTTTGTCGCAGCACATACCTCAGCTGGAAAAACAGTGGTTGCTGAATATGCCTTTGCACTAGCTGCCAAGGTGAGTGTGGCTCCCCTTATGCTGGAGAGCATGTGAAGCAGTTACATTATGATGTGTCCCCTTCACCTGATTAATTTGTGTTTCATGAAATCCATTAGCACTGCACAAGGGCTGTGTACACCTCACCAATAAAGACAATCAGTAACCAGAAGTATCGAGATTTTAGCGAGAAATTTGATGTGGGCCTTCTGACTGGTGATGTCAGTATACGACCAGATGCATCCTGCTTAATAATGACAACGGAGATACTGCGCTCTATGTTATATAAAGGAGCGGATATAGTGAGGGACATTGAGTGGGTATGGTTCTCTGCATCACTCAAGCCCAGTTTTCTGTTTTCTTTCGTGGGTTGGAGCTGATTCTTGTTTCTTTCTTCATCAGGTGATCTTTGACGAAGTGCACTATGTGAACGACATAGAGAGGGGTGTGGTGTGGGAGGAGGTGATAATCATGCTGCCAGAGCATGTCAATATGGTGCTATTGTCAGCCACGGTTAGTTTTCAACTGAATCCTTAGACCTTACCTTCTTTTCTTTCGAACAGTGTTTGGCTGGTTATATCCAGCTTCTATCTGAAAGCAGCTGGGTTTCATTATTTTCCCAGGTGCCAAACACACAAGACTTTGCTGGCTGGATTGGTCGGACAAAAAAGAAGAAGATTTATGTTACAGGGTATGGTCAACTTCTTTTTTAAGTGTCGCTTCATCATGGCAGGCCTGCATGTGCCACCCTTTGACTGTTGTTGGTGGTTCTGTTCTGCAGAACAACTAGGAGACCTGTGCCGCTTGAGCACTGTCTGTACTATTCAGGGGAGCTTTACAGGATATGTGAGCAAGAAAGGTTTCTCGAGGAGGGCATTAAACAAGCGAAGGAGGCACATCATGCAAAAACGGCTCCTAAGCCTGCCACTGGAGGATCACGGGGGGTTCCTGTTCCTAGTAGAGGGGGTGCTATGGCTGGCCGGGGTGTTAGTAGAGGAGCACAAGGAAATCAAGGACGGGGAAGAGGCCCTCCCAAAACTGGGGCAGGTGGACAAGCACAGAAAATTGTGCAGGCTGCAATCGGCAGTACTAACGGTGGATGGCGATCAGAGACTTCTCAATGGTATTCTCTCGTCAACAAGCTTTCGAAGATGAATCTATTGCCGGTATGTGTCGTGGCTGGTATTGGGTAAGAAGCCCAAAAGAAGCTGCAAGAGGTTGAATTCATTAGTGCAACAGCAACTCTTGCAGCTAGGACTCATTCTCCCGTTTTTTTTTGCTTCTGGGAACTCATGCAGATAGTGGTATTTTGCTTCTCCAAAACTCGATGTGATCAGTCAGCAGACAGTTTAACTGCCTCTGATTTGACAACGGGCTCTGAAAAGAGTGTCATCAGAGTATTCTGTGACAAGGCGTTTTCACGTCTTAAGGGAACTGATCGCAAGCTTCCTCAGGTAATGGCTATGTTTATCTGGTGCTGAACTGGTTTCAGTAAGCAGGGACTTCGTCTTCTTAAATTTGTGTTTCGTCAGGTTGTTAGAGTGGAGGAGCTGCTGCGTCGTGGTATTGGCGTGCACCATGCTGGGTTACTTCCAATTGTGAAGGAAGTAGTAGAGATGCTTTTCTGCCGTGGCGTGATCAAGGTGTGTAACAATCCAAATCCTGCAGCATGGTTCTCAGTATTTTCAGGCTTGCCCATTGTGTTTTTCCTCCGTCCGCTGGTTTTCCCTTTGCGGCATATCTGTAGTCTCACCTCGTACTGGTGTTTGCTATCTGCTAGGTTTTGTTCTCCACTGAAACGTTTGCTATGGGTGTGAACGCACCAGCTCGAACGGTTAGTGCTGTTCCCGTTTTGTGATTTTGCTTCTATTCATGGTTTCTTTCCAGCACAAAATGCGAAAAAGGTTGAAACGCGTTAGTTCGTGTGTGAGGAGAGCATGCTAAAGCGAGGTGCCTGGTGCAGGTGGCCTTCCACAGTCTGAGCAAGCATGACGGGAGGAGTTTTAGGCAGCTGCTTCCTGGAGAGTACACACAGATGGCTGGTCGAGCAGGGCGTCGTGGCCTGGACAAGGTATGACTTGTAATTCCAGAGTTGTGGTTGAGATTTTCATCTTACGTAACATGCAGCCACCTGATGCCAAGCATAAGCCTAATAGTGAGTTATTTCGTAGTTTAAGCACTGAAGAGGTACCAACTCGAGGCGTTTGTTTCAGGTGGGCACCGTCCTTATTATGTGCTGGGAGGAGATTCCTGAGGAGGGCGTTTTGAAACGGCTGCTGACAGGCAAACCAACAAAGTTGGAGTCACAGTTTCGCCTGACTTACAGCATGATATTGAACCTTCTTCGAGTAGAAGATTTGAAGGTACCTTCCTTGGCTTTGTTTGAGTTTGGAAGCTACTGTTCTATACTGTTAGATAATAATTGACATGAAACAATTATCCTGACCTGAAGGTTGAAGATATGTTGAAGCGTAGCTTCGCCGAGTTCCATGCACAGCGTGCTTTACCTGAGCAGGAATCGCTACTGCGTGAAAAAGAGGGGTCGCTTTCGCAGTTGAATGAAACAATTGAGTAAGTTATTACACGCTGAGGACCGTTTCTCTGACTTGCGTGACCATGGATCTTGACAGTCAAGTCAACTATGGGTTCTGCGCAACAGGTGCATACTAGGAGATGCCAGCATTGAAGATTATTATGATGTCTTTTTTGAGGTGGGAAAGCTGGGAGCACAAATCCAGGACACCATAACGCAATCAAGGGCATTCCAGCAGTGCATTACTCCAGGAAGGATTGTCCTGATTCAAGGGCCTCCTGTAAGTAACCTTGGTTGAGTCTGGAATGTACTGGCTGGTGTTAGCGGGAACTTGAGAACTAATGACAAAGTTCACAATGCAGGAACTAGTCCCTCGTCTGGCAGTTGTTATAAAGCAACCAAGTCCAAGTAACAAGTTTCCAATTGTGCTAGCTGTGCACGGTGGTCCCATTCCTGTGACATCTTCCTCCATTGCAGCGGGGCAGGCCGCCAACCTTAGCAAATCATTAGCAGACGAAGGCTTTGTCATCAGCAGAAAAGGGAACCTAAACGACGACGAGTATGTGGTGAAGGGTCGAAATTTCAAGAAGGCTTCCGGAGCGAAACAAGTTGCTCTTCCCTACTATGAGACGTCCAACGGCACCTCTTATGTGATTATGGAGGTAGAGAACAAAAACTTTGTAAGTATATGTGTGAACAAGATCAGGGTAGATGGTGCTCGTCTCCTAGAAGACGGAAGCACAGCTGTACGCGAAGCCGTTGTGCAGGAGCTTGCACTATTGGGGCGTGATTATTCGGCTGGAAATCTGCAAGCACTCGATCCTCTCAAAGGTGAGTCTGCCAAGTTTGTGCTGATTGGTTTGTCTATTTACAGATCCTTTCACAGAATGCAAAGCTGAAGAGAGAACTAAGCTTGTGTCTCTGACCTTGGACGCAGACTTGAAGCTGAATGACCTGGACGTTGTGGAAAAGTACCGCAAGCGACAACTCTTGCTGGATAAATTGGCTCGAAACAAGTGTCACGGTTGTCCCAAGTTTCGGGACCACTTCTTGCTGGTCAAGGACCAGCACACGTTGAAGGAACGCGTGAAGGAACTGAAGTACAACCTTTCAGACGCAGCGCTGCAGCAAATGCCTGACTTCCAGCAGAGAGTGAGACCGTCTACAACTTCAGCCCGTTCAATCTCTAATTTTGTTCTGTGGATGATTGTCTGCTGGCTTTAGCTCTGATTTATGACACCTGTCGCGCCAATGTCAGATTGAGGTGCTACAGGAAGTTGGTTGCATCGATGCCGATTTGATCGTGCAGCTCAAGGGCCGGGTTGCCTGTGAGATCAACAGTGGAGATGAGCTCATTGCCACAGAGTGCTTATTTGACAATCAACTGGATGATTTGAGCCCAGCCGAAACGGTAGCCCTTCTCTCTGCTCTGGTGTTCCAGCAAAAGGACGCTAGTGAGCCTGTACTAACAGAGAGACTCGAATATGCGAAGGAAAGGTGCGTAAGTTGCACTGGCTTTCATTCCTCTCACAAGCGCAAGGAAGTGAAACTTGGCTTGTACGCTATCTGACATGTTGTAACCGGTGAATTCTGCTGGCCAGGCTTTACCACACCGCCCTAAGGTTAGGAGCCATCCAAGCACGACATGGGCTGCCGATCAACGCTGAAGACTACGCTCAAGACGCGCTCAAGTTCGGCCTCATGGAAGTGGTCTACGAGTGGGCCAAGGTAAGCCAGTCCGTACATGAACCCCCTACTCCCCGTGACTCAAGCGTCATTCATTCCCTCCTAACTGCCGTGTGTGGATTCGTGCAGGGCACACCCTTCTCAGATATCTGCGAGCTCACCAATGTACCCGAGGGTTCAGTGGTACGGTCCATCGTCCGACTGGACGAGGTATGCCGGGAATTCAAGGATGCAGCTCGTCTAATCGGAGACTCTGCTCTGTATGAAAAGATGGATGCAGCCTCCACGGCAATCAAGCGAGACATTGTCTTTGCTCCTAGCTTGTATGTCACGGCCTGTTAACGCCTTAGTCTGTAATTTACTTATCCCTGTTAAAGCGGCCTGTGCAAGGATAAGAACGAAATAACAAGGGAGATGTTTTGTGTGGTGTGAATGAAGCTTTCTATTCTGATAGCAAGGGACCTCTGCAACAACGCCTCTTGGAGCCAACGGTGCATAGGATTCCAGTAGGCATCCTGAGTTTAAAGTAGGGCCAACTTTAGAAAAGGACTCCTGCTACAAATAGCGGCCATTGTAATCTGGAAGGGGCATTCAGCAATGGACGGGACGGAGTCCCCTTGCTCACTGCGGAACTTCTAAGTTCTTGTGCCTTGACCCTACCAGCATTCTAGCTTGGTAGTTCTTTGTGTGTCCGAGTCATATGCTTTGTGTTCTGAGGACTTGATTGGCCGTCAATGCCGCAATTCCATATGTATGTATGTATGTATGGTGCGGGACTCGGTGAGCGCAAAGACTAGGCCACATCAAGTCGTGGACGCCCTCCCCGGCCACACGGTGACAGAGCGGCAAGCCACAACTTCCCCATAGTCGACTAACACGCCCGCCTGCCCGACATGAAGAGGTCATTCGTCACCACCGCTGCTCAATAGGAAAGTCCATGGAGCATCTCGAATGTGCTAGATTACAAGTAGAAGGGTAGGGATCTCCCTCTTGGGTGGGCTGCTACCTCAAGGAAACAGTATTTAACATTTGGCACGGCGGACGTGTCCTGATAGCAAGGTGTGGAAGATCAGAGATTTTGCGTTGTGCATACACCACGACTACCACATCCCTTGGGTATCATACAACCAGCTTCCAGCATTGCTTAGTCCTAGTATGAGGAATGCTTCAAACCGACAAATAGGAATAGAGCAGAGGTAGTAAAAGGTGACCATAAAAGAAATGATTGCTTTGCCGCTAAGATAGCCTTCCTTTTGGTTTTCCCCAACTCCTCTATCATATCGCCTCTTTCTTGCAAGGATAGTCAAAGAGTCCGCCAAAGTGTGAGTTGTTAGAAACCACCGTCCGATGAAAGTAGCTTGTGGACATGGGGTATTCGTGATCCGACTGCCTATGAAGCCCGTCTTGACCCCAATACCTTGCCGCATTATGGGTCCCCAAATGAAGATCCCGACGAACATCCGTGGTTGTTCAAGAAGGTTTTAAAAGCTCGCTTGATGGGAGCAGAAAAAGTACTTGAAGTATTTCCGCATCTCGCAAGGGAGTCCAAGTATGGTATGAGACATTGGAGGATTTGAGTTGACCGGAGTGCCTGTGTGCCTTCTTAACTAAGTTCAAGTGAGTCTTTCCACAAGGAAGATCGCCTTGATTACAGATCGAAAGTCGTGAATCCATCGCAACATATGTGGAGCGGACGAGGACACCGTGAAGAAGCTAGGCTACACAAAGGAAGGCGGAAAACTCAAGAAGGTGAAGCGGAAGTTCATACATGGCTTAAGAAATGAGTTTTACACCGCGGATGGAAGATGAAGAGAGGACCTTGGATGATGTCATTGAGCTAGCCATGAAAAAAGCAAAGTTTCCTCACGCAGTGCCAAGTAAGCCTCGCCACCGAGAACGCCATCGTGGCGAGCCATTCACGGACTCGGATCCTTCATCGTCCGAGAGCCCCATTCGAGCGCCATCTCGAACAAAAAGCGCACAAGATGAAGAAATCAAGGAGGACCCCGGCTATGATGTCAAAGAGAGTGAACGAGTTGGAGGCCATGATCACGAGGATGGCGGTCGGGAAGACACATGAGCCGACAACAATGAAGCCCGTGAACCATGCAAGAAGTGTGGATCTCGAACACACTACATTGTGAACACACCATGTGTTAGCTGGGAGCATGGCCACATAGAGTGGAGATGTCCTAAGAACTCGCCAGCAAAAGGGTCGAGGAGGTGCACCACGAGGTCGTGGTCGAGGTACCGCTCAAACCTATAGGCCGATAACCTGGGAAACCCCGCCGCCCACCGCCGAAGAGGAGATTGTCGTCCGAGGAGTCTTCACCAAGCTTGCATGCCAACAAAGGCAACCATCGCTTCCGTGCGGTAGTGGTAAGAAAACGCCTCCAATCCGTCAAGATGACTATACAAAAAAGGCGAAACAACAAAGGAAAGAAGGAAGTGTGGCCGTAAATAGAGATGGAAGACATCGGCGCTCGAGAAGCCTAAGAGGCGAAGACGAAGGAGCGCTTGTTCCTCCAATTGCCAGTGGTGCACCGCCATACTCACTTGTGGAAGATCTTGCAGATAGAGAGGTAAAGATGACATTCAGCAATTGGATCCTCCTGCAGACGACGAGAGATCACCGCCTTAAGTACTCGAGAATCAAGCACAAGAAAGGAAAGGCTAAGCTAAAGGGAAGTTGCCACAACAATGACGGTAATCGAAATCGACTCATCAAACCGACCAATTGGATGGCTCCAAAATGACTCACCGGCGAAGGCTTGGATCAATGAGGTTGAGGTCCCCGAAGCCGTCGTGGATGGAGGGTCATCTACGAACTTGATCAATGCTGCTTGGCTCAAAGATCTTGGTCTAGGTACCACCCGCAGACTAGCATGTAAGCAAGTCTTCAGAGATGCGTCCAATACAAAGCTCCCTATGGTGGGGGTCCTGGAAAACATCAAGGTTGTTGTTCACGGAGTAAGAGTATGGATAGGTTTCACCATTGTGGAACTTCCCGAGCCGGCATATGGTGTCATCCTAAGCCAACCATGGTTAGAGTTAGTGAAAGCTGATCACCACTGGGATACTGGAATCCTGGAAATTGGCCCGCCAGCGCACCGGGTTCAGATCAAGGCATGGCAGCCTGTAGAGTTCAACATGACAAGTAGCACCTCCGAAAACAGGATCCAAGCCTCGTATGGTGATAGTGGTTCGGACCAGAGGTGGATTTCACCAGTCAAGCATTCAACGATGAACGAGACACTCCACATCCTATCCATTCGATTGGCCCAAGATAAGCTCAAACCTGCATACAGCATCCACATCCTGACTTGAAGGAATTGAAGTTTTTTGGAGCCAACGGTGTCGAGAAGGTTGCCAAAGTTGGTACGGACATAGAAGGAGAGGAACTTGAGCGTTACAGAAATCTTTTCTCCAGATACGAACATTTGTTCATCACTGGGCACGAAGAAATGCCAACTACGAACCTACGCAAGTTCAAAATCGATATCCCTGCAGGCACAAAACCAAGGGTGTAAACCGAGATTGTCACCGACGCATGGAGGTACGGAAGAAGTAATGAGGTTGAAAGCTGGATGCATAGAAGCGGTGCAATATCCGAGTGGGTATCCCCGATAGTAATTTCGATGAAGAAGAATGGGAAAATTAGGATGTGTCGACTGGAGTTAAACAAAGCTACAAGGAAGGATGTTTCCTTCCTCATGTGGATGAGATAATCGGATGAGGTTTCGTCACGAGACATACTCTTTCTGCGATGGTTATTGATTTCATCAGTCGCTATCTGAAGAAGATCAGCCCAAGATCGCTTTTGTGACACCATGGGGTGTGTTCATGTACAAGGTAATGCCTTCGGCCTTTGCAATGCGCCATCTTGTTTTCGGAAGTCATGATGGAGGCTCGGGCACCACAAGAGGAAGTTCCTACGTGTCTTCTTAGATGACTTTGCCGTGTATGGGAGAAGAGTCGATCATCCAGAAACTTGGAGGAAGTGTTCTGTCGACCTAGCAAATATCGGGTTAAATCCTTGAAGTGCATATTTGTCACATCAAGGGGAACTTTTGGGGTTCATGATTGATTCCAAAGGTGTACATGCGAGCTGGAAGATCAAGAAGTTTCGCCAAGGCCCCCGCTTAGCATAGAGGAAGTAAGATCATTTGTACAAAAGAAGTTACTACGGAGGTTAATACCCAATTTCGAGGTAGCAGACCTCCGCATAAATCCACGCGGAAGAATCGAACTATGGGATGAACCAATGATGGAATCCTACGAGCGGTTACAAAATTTAATGGTGTCACCCCAGTCATGAAACCACCGATTGGTCAAGGACATTCTATGTGAGTGTGGAAGTAACAAGAGCATCTCGAATACAACTTATTCCAGGATGATGAGACTAAGTCATACCGCCAATATACTTTGCGGGTAGGCTTATGACCGGATGTGAGACTAGGTACAATGCGTTTGAGCAAGTGGCGCGAGAATGGTTGCGAACGAAGAAGTTCCACCATTACCGGCATCGTGCAAATTCTTTTCCGGTTAGCCTACATGCACGACACCGATGATGATACCCAATCCCACCGGACGATTTGCAAAATGGGTATGTATACTCTCGGGATATGACTTTGAAGTCCAGGTCAAGTCACTAAAATTCAGACAGATTGGAGGCAGCTGTGGATATGCATGCAAGGGCATCGATTCCAGTCTTCAAGGTCAGTCTGAGCAAATGGAGGAAGTCCTGACTCTCACTGTGCCAAGCCATAGGAGAAAGAAAGAAGCCGATGAAGAGGAAACAAAAGGTAACCCAACCTTGGCCACTTTGGGTGACCCATCCGCATTGAGTGATCGACATGGAAATTGTGGACCGATGGAGTCAGCATGGTTGGAGTAGGTGTGGTGCCGATGGCCCCGATGCAAAGGAAACGTGAAGGAAAGCTTTGCGATTCCTTTAGCTACTAACAACGAGGCGGAGTACCGCTTTCCTACATGGTTTAAAGCTAGCAGATGATAGGGGAGTGCGATCAATGCTGTGATAGCCAACTACTTGTCAAGCTTGCATGGAACATATGAAGTGCGAGGAATTTGAGAGCTCTTCACCACAGTGCTCGGAGCTAATGCGAAGTTTGAAGCGGTGTCCTTGACACATGTGCCACGACAAAGGAACGAGCTTTGACCGCCAAATTAGCTTTGAAGGAGGAACAAACCACCGCAGCGTTCACAAGCCATGTCTCTAAGAATTGCGCGAGTATGTCGAGTTGCCGCCGCGTCTGGATGAGTATGAGGAAGAAGCCGGGACGGACATCCGAGTGTGAACGTAGCGTGTTATTTGGCAACGCAGGATTGGCGCAATAGTGAGATCTCCCGTGAGTGCGGATCTGCTCGATATCTAGGACCGTGGCCGCGTAACCACAAGGAGGGCCGGCAATGGCGATCCCGGCAGGTTAGTGGAAGCCAAGTGTGGAGCAAAGCGGTAATGATCAAGAGCCATGACTCGTGAATGTTGCTTGAGGTCCAATTTTGAAGGGCAGTACAAAGGCAACCCCTCTTGATACAAATCGCAAGAGTTGTGGCGACAATGGATGGAGTGGGTTTTCTACACATTAAGCTCGTAATATTAAGGCACATAAGTTGATGTGTGTCTCTCGGAATGCAAGGACGAACACGCACGACATTCCGAGCGATGGTCAGAAGATTGAAAACCCCGCAACCTTGTATGGACAAATCGCAGATTATCTCAAGGAAGGAAAATGCGGAAGGAGCCGATCCAAGCATGAAAAGGAAGTTACAATCTTGGTCGAAAGCATACACCATGATAGAAGGGAAGTTGTTTAGAATCGGTCCCGATAGGGTCCTACGCTTATGTGTTTGGGGCGAACAGATACCTCAGATCCTCTTTGAGATGCATGACTCTGTGTGTGGTGGTCATTTCGATGCAACTGCAACTGGTCAAAAGATTCTGAGGGCTGGTTTTTACTGGCCCACCTTGTTCAAGGATGTTCGTGAGTATTGCCGGCAGTGTAGTCTCTGCCAAAATTTGCTCAAGTGTCACTGAAGCAGGGTTTGTTGTGTCCAGTGTTTCCTAGCGGTCCCTTTGTCAAGTGGGGTATTGATTGTATAGGTCCGATCAGCCCAGTGTCATTTCATGGCAATCGCTACATAGTAACGAACTGACTATGCTACCAAGTGGGTTGAAGCTGAAGCTGTGCCGGCACTATCAGGAGAAATGGTAGGGAACTTTCTGTACCATCATGTGATCACAAGGTTTGGATGTCCAGTAGAGATAGTGTCAGATCGAGGTCGAGAGTTTGTCAACGAGGTGGTTGAGAAAGTCATGTCCATGTTCTTTGTCAAGCATAGGTTAACAACGGCCTATCATCCTATGGCTAATGGTCAAGCTGAAAGCTCAAACAAGATAGCCATCAAAGTGTTGTCTAAACTTTGCCGTGATGAGCCACTGGGATCAACACTGTATGGTGCCCTCGGGCCATGCGAACCCGTGTTAAAACGGTGGGAGTTTCCCTTCGAATTAGTTCACGAGTACCGCTAGGGTACCTCACTACAAAGAACAAGAGGATTCGCATCCCGGAGGCTATGTCTATGGAAGAAGATGCAAGGATTGTACAGCTTGCATGAATTGGATGAGGTCAAGAGCAGCCTACCTCACCATCAAGAAGAGAAACTCAAGTAAAGAAAAGTATGATGAGGACAGAAGGAGTTCGGTTTCCTGTGGGAGAATGGGTCCTCGCAAACGTCCGCAGTATCTCAAAAGGGAGCGGGGGGTTGCAGGAAGGCCCATGGCTTGTCAAAAGATACATGAGAATGGGTCGAGATGTGGTGAAACCATCTGATCCGAAGGGGAGAGTAAGTGGGTCTCACCTCAAGAAATTCTATTGTCGATAACATCGCATGAGTAGCTGCGGTCCGATTAGGATGCCCGCATACCATGATTGAAGGCATCTAACCTAAGCCAGACTATTTTTAGGTGGGATTAGACTTGGATAGGGTATGATGGGTGAATGGCTGAGAATGTGATTGTTGGTAGCCCCAACGAGTGGCCAATGGTGGCCAAGAGAACTACTTAAAGCTAGCGAGTTGATGGGAGGTGCATTGCCATGATGTGAGAATGGACTCCTTCCGCCTACTTATGACCCTCACCGCAGGCCTCGTAGTAGGAAGGAAGTCATCCTTCATCGTGGCGGGCACCATGAGTGGTGCCCGATAGAAGGTTTTGATGAGGCGCCTTGACTTGAGTCCGATGGGTAGGTCCAATGCGTATATATGGACCCGAGGTGTCATGAATGTTGGGAGGATCTTGGATGCACTTGTGGTCGCATCGTGTGGGTTTGCAGAGTGGACGGGTCAATGTTTCACGGAAAACCATCCAACCATGGGGAACTTCAAGCTTGGTTAGTTGATTTGTGTCACCAAGGTCACCGAGTTCAATGATTGGTATTACTTGGTATATCCTTTGGCTCGGATCTTGAAGAAAGACTTAGCTTTTGGGAATGGTCATCTGCTCATGATGCTTCCCGACGCCTTAAGGCTAACAGCCCCACGCCCGAGCCAACACCTATCCGAGTGATAGATTTTCGACCAACACTGCATGCCTTGGAGCCTACATCGAGTCGATTGAAGAGGAGTCGAAAGACTTGATAGACCGCTTGCGATTGATGCGGGATTTATATCAAAGTTGAAAGGTAATGCTGTGGATAAAGGTGGCCTTAATGACCAACCATCGTGCATGAAGATGGAAGAACTTTCCTGGCTGGTGAACAATACGATGCGGTGTGGTGTGCAGTGTGTGAAGTGTAACAGGATCATGGAGTCGTAGCGTAACTACATCCTTGCCCTTCTTATCGTGGGAGCGAGCCCAGGCCACCGGGGAGCCAATGCAAGGATAAGAACGAAATAACAAGGAGATGTTTTGTGTGGTGTGAATGAAGCTTCGATAGCAAGGGACCTGCAACAACGCCTCTTGGAGCCAATGTGCATAGGATTCCTGAGGCATCCCGAGTTTAAAGTAGGGCCAACTTTAGAAAAGGACTCCGCTACAAATAGCGGCCATTGTAAGCTGGAAGGGCATTCAAGAATGGACGGACGAGTCCCCTTGCTCATCTGAGCTTCTAAGCTCTTGTGCCTTGACCCTACCAAAGATTCTAGCTTGGTAGTTCTTTGTGTGTTCGAGTCATATGCTTTGTGTTCTCCCGAGGGACTTGATCGCGTCGTGCCGCAATTCCATCCGTGTATGTATGTATGGTGCGTGACTCTGAGCGCAAAGACTAGGCCACATGTGGACGCCCTCCCCGCCACACGGTGACATGAGGCAAGCCACAACTTCCCCATAGTCGACTAACACGTCCAGCCCGTCCGACACAGAAGAGGTCATTCGTCACCGCCCGCTGCTTCAATAGGAAAGTCCATAGGAGCATCTCAGAATGTGCGAGACTGGTTACAAGTAGAAGGGTAGGGATCTCCCTCTTGGGTTGGGCTGCTACCTCAAGGAAACAGAGTATTTAACAGGCCGATATGTTAACGAATAATTTTTTAAGTGAGAGTCTGGACTCTAGGATATGCCTGCTGTCTGCGAAACATAGACCTCTCTTCACGGGAGTGAAGGACATGCATTGGCACCGCAAAGCTGGGATCTGACCCTGGCACACACGAACGTGACAAAGCAGGACTTGTGCCTACGACATATTGTAATAATAAATAGACTACCTTGTGAACCTAACCATGGCCCACAATTTACAAACCCTGACCCTGGC
Organism: Anthoceros angustus; assembly: GCA_010909165.1. Classification (NCBI taxonomy): domain Eukaryota; kingdom Viridiplantae; phylum Streptophyta; class Anthocerotopsida; order Anthocerotales; family Anthocerotaceae; genus Anthoceros; species Anthoceros angustus. The sequence continues at coordinate 19,550 of MU008177.1, forward strand.
TCGTCCCCCTCCCTGGTTCCCTGGTTGGGAGGACAGGACAAAGTGTTGCAAGCTGAGCGGTTCATTCCGGACGAATCACCGGTTTCCTGGATCAGGATGAGGATATGCATCCTTATGCTGCAGTATGTACTCACTCTAGCCCTGCAGGAGACGCCACTGCAGTTCGAACTGCGCACCGACAGCAGCACATTTTTAACCTCCAAGTGGCCGCGTTAAGAGTTCCCACGCCGGCGCCGCTTATGCCTGTTTCTGGTCATCCTGCTCCTGCATGACGTCCAACTGGTAGGGGAAGAAGACGCACTTGCATTCAACGTCACCTATATTTCTATTCAATGCACAAGTACAACGGAAGTTTCGGACCTGCAGGTCGTGCTTGCAGCACCGCCATTGGACACCGAGCTGAGCATGGTTGCCTTTGACATGTTGGATGTAACACGGGCAAAACGCACATATGTATGCGATATGCGTTCCTGGTGCGGACTGTGTTGTACATATACATACTGCAAACATATATGTGCACTCCCTGTCTGTCTGTCCTGGTAGGCAAGCAAGCATGTCTGTCGTCTCATCAGCGCACCTTCCTACTCCTACTGATACAATAGTGGACTACATAAAACAATTGTAGGATGGATGTCAGACTGTTGCGATGGCATCCTTGCACATATCTTAGCCCCAGCGATTGCAAAGAAATGCTTTTCTTTGCAAATCCAACCAATGAACTGCCTGAAATGCTTACCGTGAGCAAAGGTTGGATCGGCAAGAGCGCATCACAGATCACAACTCCTCGGGCCCCGTGCGCTTCTGTGTCAGAAGCGAGAAATATTCCCTCGTCTCATTAGCAGAGTGCCACTGGAAATCTGCCATCCCCGTTGTAGCGGGGAGTGGTGCTCATCTACACACATCAGCATTTGGTTTGCCTCGGCCGCCACTGTCGTCTCTGCTTTCAAGCCTTGTCGTCTTTTGATCCAGCTTGCGAGCCGAGACGCCAGCAGCATCAGAGGCAAATTCACGATGGCGATGGCACTGTAGCAGGCAAACAAACCGTGATCCATCCCATGCAGAGGGCGGGCACGCGTAGCCGCGTCCCACCCGATTCCAGGCGCATCCCCGGCGGCAGCTACACTCCAACGGAACGGTCCAGGATGGATTCTAGGGCTGCGCTCCAGATCCCGCGGCAGGCGTACATTTATAAAAAGCGTTTCTATTTCCACATGAAAATACAGTACACACCACTGCGAGTCCGCGAGGACAGCAGCTCCCCAGACCTGGTCTGGGCCCCCCGTTCCCGTTTGTCCCGTCAGGCGGGACCTGGCCGGACGCGGCGACGGGCTCCTTCCCAAAAGGAGGGGCCTGGCGAACGGCACGTGGTCCCACTCAGGCTCCGGCCGTATGGCTTCGGGGCTCCGCATCAAAGCGGCCTCCGGAATGCGGATTTGTGTAAATCCCTACGGAAATTTGAGCAATAGCGCAAATCGCCCTGCCCTTTATCTGTCACTAGATTGTGAGCAGGACAGGCTCCCGGAACTTTGGTTTTGCCACTTGGAAGCGGCTTGCAAACGCTGTCTCGCGCTCCAGCATTTGCGGCCTCCGGAAGTGATAGAAGCTACATTAGAGATGCTGTGAGCACGGTGCCTTCTGTCAGCGCAACAGCACAGCAGCCTTCCCGCAAAGCCTGGTGCAGGCATTTTTGTGGGTGATAGAGTCCCTTCCTCACCTCCCTTCCAAGTTCCGTTCCCTGTGCCTCTCCATCTTCCTCAGCTTGCCTCCCTAGGACCCTTGCAACCAAGCTGGAGCATCTGGAGCAGCGCCCATGACGCTCGGCGGGCCTGTGGCGGACTGTACCGTGCACGATGGCAGCTGCTCGGCCTGGATTTACCTCTACCTCAAGGACTGCGTGTGCGACACCAAGGACATGGTGTCGTTCGTGCTGGGCCTGCTCAGCGTCTTCAGCTGGGGGGTGGCCGAGATTCCGCAGATCATCACCAATTTCCAGAAGAAGTCCACGGAAGGATTGTCGCTCACCTTCCTCATGACCTGGGTTGTTGGGTGGGGGGCCTTGTGGGCGGGGTCTGGCACCGCTGGCTGCTGCCCCTGCTCACATTTCTGCTTTTCTGTGCAGGGACGTGTTCAATCTGGCCGGCTGCTACATCGAGCCCGCCACGGTCAGTCGTAGGTTGTCGTTGGGTGGTGATGCATTTGCTTCGGATTGACGTGGGCACCTTGGATTCCCATCTGTGTTGCTGCTGCGGCCTCGCTGACGTTGTCCTCCCGCTTGCTGCTGTGCTTCCGCATGGCGACAGCTGCCGACCCAATTCCACATGGCCTTGGTAGGTTGCTAGTATTGGATTCTGTTTCGGTGTTGGCGGTGTGGGATGTGACATTTCGTTCAGGGTCTGATTGTGCCTGCCATGGCTGGCTTGGATGCAGCTCTACACGCTCACCACGCTGGTGCTGGTGGCGCAACTCATCTACTACGACTACATCTGCGCCGCCAGGAATGTGTATTTGGAACCTGCGTCACCGACGGCGGTGAAGGAGGTGAGGGGAATCAGCATCTCTGTTTCCGACTATGGAAGCTTGAGTCGAGCTAGCTGTGCGTGATTTCTGGTGGGCCTGTTTGCATGCGGTCCAGGAGGTGAAGGCCGCGCTGCACCAGCCACTGACTATACCGGAAGGAACAGACGAGACGAAGGAAGCGTCTCCTGTTTCCAGCCAGCCCACGACGATCATCCATGTGCCGCTGCCTGGCAGAGGCAGTCGAGATATGCATTTTACGTAAGTTGGGTCCGACATTTTGGACGCTTCTGTAGCTCTGAGCGAGCTACAGCGGCTACTTTATGGTTGATGACGCTTTACACTGTGTCTGTCAGGTGCTTTATCAGTGCTTGGAATTTCTGGCGCTCACTAATGGTGGGTTTTGTTAAAACAGTTCAGCAAGATCGCTTGCCAGCAGCCAAACCCCAACAGGCTCATACCTGTTTGGGTGGGGTTCAGGTTCCGGAGGCCAGAACAGTTATCTGCGTAACACGCCGTCTTATGGCTCACTGAGCAGCCTTCCAAGAGTGGCTTCAGCGCCCAGTGTGCGCCGTTCAAGCTCGGATGCAGCACTTCGCGCGGTATTTACAACTGTTACTTGCTTTTCACTGTGTGCAAGAACCTTGAGCTTCACCTAGTGCTGACAAGGGAAGTATGATGGGATGTATCAGCTGGGGTCAGGTGTGCTTACGGTGGGGGGATTGGGATTACGATCGAGTATTTTGGGAAGACCTAGACAAAATTTCCACACAGTGGCACACAGTGGCCGGAAGCTGCTTCAGGTGATTCGTCCTCAGCTTACTGGATGGATTGTCTGCACCATGCAGTTCAGCTTTTGAGGGTTACTGGACAATAAAAATATGTAGTCGTGCGTCTTTTCAGCGGAGAGGCTTGATGAGTTTGCCAGTCTGAGTGTCACCTGTCTGCTTGCGCTGGGGATGTTTGGGGTACTGTCGAATCTGTGAAACTGATTTTGACTGTGGCAGCATGCTACTCGGTCCAAACTCGGATCGTTGGGACTGCGAAATGAGGAAAGCGGGTTGGAGGACAGTATGTTAGGAGAGATTTTTGGATGGTGCATGGCTGCCATATACATGGGTGGGCGTCTACCTCAGATTTGGCTAAATGTAAGCCCAGAAAATGCTGTGAAGCTGGAAATCTCATGCTGCTTTCTGATCATTACTGTAACTTCCGGTGGGCTCAAATGACTGGGGAAATGATTGATACCAATCTTGCATGGATCGTGAGTAGAAGACTTTGTGATGCTTTTCTATTGTTCTCTTGTACTGATCTGTTGGTGGTTGTTTACATGTCAATTTCACTGTTGGGAAGATGACGCGTGGTACAGTTGAGGTAAAGTCGATTGTGGGTGTGAGTTTCTGTCAGATACCGTTTCTGTTTGCAAGTTTGTGGCAAAATGTTCACCAGGGCTTGGTCCGCTGTAGGGATTAAGTCCTCTCATGTTCTTATGTGCTCTCCTGGGGAACACATTCTACGTTGGCAGGTGCGGCAGTCTTCTCCCTGATTCTCTTGCAGCTTCTTTACCCCTTTCTTTTGGTGCCTCTGGAGGACAGTGTTCAGGTTTCTTCTAACTTTTGGGGATGTCTCAAATGGTTGCAGTATACTTGTTCGTAGTACGGAGTGGCTGAGGATAAAACCGAACATGCCATGGCTAGTAGATGCTGTTGTCTGCGTTATGTTGGACTGTTTCGTATCCTTGCTCGTCTCCGGACTCCCAGGAAGTCATGTGTGCTTCTTATTTTGCTTCTCACTTGGTGCCATGCTTGTGAGTGTGCTTTTGCTTCCTCAACGGAACTTCCTCAGATTTTGTGCCAATTTGTGTACTACACCTGGATGAAGAGGTCACAAAAAGACCATCTTGAGAAGGGAGAGTATGCCTTGCTGAAGTAGCTGGGCTAAATTATGTGGAGAACTCGCTCTGTGATTGTCCTCCTCGTAATGCTCGGTTCTCCCGAGGTTGGACCAAGCGAACTGAACTTTTTCGACAGCTTTATCGCAGGAGGAAATCTGGAGTTAGATGTAGCTTATTTATTCATGAAATATTCCGTCAACCTTGATGGAATCGGAAGATGTTCAGTATTCCGGAGCCATGTCATGGTTTTGTAGAATCCTTGATTTCTGCTAAACCTTCACTTCTCACATGAGGAATCCGGCACCGTTCGTCGCAACAGTCACTGTGTAATGTTGTCATCGTCTCATTCCCGTCCCCTAGAACTTGAAAACGTTTTTCACAAGGATATCGTATTCGAGGACTGTGCGTTGCCATTGGACTGCTTTCAAAGGTTTCTGCTTTCAAAGTTTTCTGCTTTCAAAGCTTTCTGCTTTCAAAGCTTTCTGCTTTCAAAGCTTTCTGCTTTCAAAGCTTTCTGCTTTCAAAGCTTTCTGCTTTCAAAGCTTTCTGCTTTTCTGCTTTCAAAGCTTTCAGAGCACTTTCGACAGGAAGTGCTTCCAGGCTTCTTTGGACAGAAAAATGCTCTGAAAACGTGCCATTCCAAATCCAACGGTCATGACTGTCCAAACCCTTAAAAAAAACTCCACACCAGGCACCAGGGCCTGGTCGAAAAAATGCGAGCGAGCGCGACTCATCTTCCCTCACGCTCGCAGAACCAAGATCGCCGCTCTGCAGCCGAGCGTGGCGGAGCATGTTCCCTAGCGACCCAGCAGCCGGGGTTCTAGAATGTTCGGACTCGCGTTCGAACATCCCAGGACCCCGACATCCATCCCGGGTGCTGACGCGGTTCCAACAATTCTCCACCGCTCCCTAGGCACCGGAATGCGCTTTTCTCCATCTCTTTCCTCGGGACTTTGCAGCTGGATCCGCAGGCTTCTGCCGTCGGCGAAGGTAACACCACCTGCGCGTGCTGAGCTGAAGCAATTACTGAGGGCCGCCGAACCAGCAACTGGCCGGCTCCGATTGTGGACGAAGGAAGGTCCGCTGCGCTGCACGGCCTCGGAGTTCGAACCGTCATTGCTTGGCTTCGCATTTTTGACAGCCGGTCGCTGCAGCTGATTGGTATCATGCAGCACCTGAACCACCTGGCAGGGGTTTAAAGCACGGAGGAGTTTAACCCCAGAAGACCGACTGCCTTTTTGCCCCATTTTTGGCGTTTTTGCTGTTATTATGAATTACTAATTACAAGAAAATCTGACCGTAATGTTCTCAACACCACAATTATTGCGATGACCTCCTCTTTCGAACCATATGTTCAGAAAAAAGCACCACTCCCTCAGTGAACATGCACAATTTCCATAGCCATTTCGATCCACCTTGGGCACCAGCGTGAGGTGAGCATCTTTCTTTGCCTACCAATATGTACATACTTTCTCGTTGAGCAAACTACACTACTAGATTCCCCACATTCAGAACATCAAGCTCGCAAAATTTGGGATGAATCCGAGTTTCTTTCATTGACCAAAATAAATTTGAACAATCAAATCCGAATGGAAGCGGAAGAGCACGGCAGGAGGCGGAGCGCGGAACGGCTTGGGCATTGTCTACAACATAATTGAGTGGCATCTTCCAAGAATCTTTTGATCTTTTGCCTCATAGAGGGCAAAGATGGTGTCTGTTTTTTTCGAGGAAAAATGTGGTAGGTGGAAGAGGACCCGGCCATGCTCTGCTCCAAAGTCTCAGATCCGAAATCCGACCACAAATAAATCCAGGACTCAAAACGAGGCTCTCACAACCTCAGAGTGAGTCGCTCCGGCCTTCTGGGGTTAAAGCAAAGAGGAACCACCTGGTTTTGCATCTTTTTAGCAATATCGCAATGCTTGTTCTGGAGTGTGCCAGTCGAGCTCAAGCCATTCGGAACACAAAGGGGAAAGAAGGCGGCAGCGGAGGTTGCGCTGCCAGGAGGGGGTGAGGTCGAGATGCCTCAATTCACCTGTTTTGCGGGCAGCTCAATCCCCGCGACTTGGTCGATTTCCGGCAGTGGGCAGAGGAGGATAACATCCAATTGGGATGGGTGTATGGCCGCCAATGGGCCTACACCAATTTGGAATTGATTGAGGAGTGTTATATCAACCTCCATCAATCGGAAGCGCCGCCGCCTGGAGGGGAATGCTCTGACCGATCCTCCACCGGAGCATCCAAGCATTAGGCAAGTGTATGGAAGGCCGGAGGAGGAGAGCTCAGGGATTGCTCTTCTTGAGAGGACAAATGGAGGGAAGAGGATTGCCCTCTCAGAGATTCCGCAGGAGGTCCTGGACATGATGGACGGAGGAGTGAAGGCCCACGCCAAGAATGGCTGGAAAACGGACTGCATCAAGGAGCTGAAGTGGAGGCTCTTTGCTAAAATTGTGTTGGGGTTGGTGAACTATCAACGAACCTCTTATTTCGGCACCAACTTCCTCCAATTTTTGTGGAAGATTTCTCGAGGAGTGTGGTGGGAGGTTCCCGGGACCCCCGGAACCCTCAGCCCTGTAGTGGCCACACTTATCCCACTGTCGGTTCGTATAGTAGGTTTCGTTCCCACGAAGGAGTGGGGGAGCCCTTCCCCGCACGGATGGAGGGTGCGCCTCCCGACCGACCTCTCGACTCATCGACTCCCTGCACAGCGCCTGACCGACTAACCGCCTCCTACCGCCGCCTGGGTGACCCACCCTGTAAGTCACACTACCCACGCGCGATGATGACTGCGGACTCCACGTCGAGAGGCACACTAATCAGCTGCGACCTTGGGACCCCCAAATCACCGCATGGGCAATCCTCCCACCAGCTCCTACACTCCCTAAGACCCTTCTCATGACAAATTTGGGGCCTCAAGCTCTTGTCATGCCCTTGAAATTCCACCTTCCCTCTTTTCTAGGTTTCGTCCTCCTCTTCTCTTTTGTCTTTTCTTTTCTCTCTTGCTCCTTCCTTCTCCTCTCTTGCTCCCTATCCTCTCTAGCTCCTCTCTCGTCCTCTCTCGCCTCTCTCTCTCTCGCCTCGCCTCTCTCTTTCTTTCTCTTTTCTCCTCTCTTCTCCTCTCTTCTCTAATCTACCTCTTCCACTCTTCCTAGCTAACTATCGCCCCGGGCGCCCGCCTCCCAAAGAATCGCCTCGATCATAGGGCATTGCCCTCACGGACCTAGGCCGGACATTTGCAAGTGACGCCCCGTGCGGCCGGATTTTGCTAGGGTCTTCCTTTACCTCGCCACACCGCAACCACAATGCCGCCTCACCGCTCGAACGCTACCCACTGCTACCTCCGGAAAGAAAGGTTTGGGCCCCGCCCTCACCAGTCACCGCACCTCAAGACCCTACCGGACACCATGCACCTCACACGTCGGCACGCACGCTTGTGTAGCAAGACAAGCACATGGTCGAGAGCAAGGCATGACATTTTATTATGGGAGCTCCTCCCCCTCTTATAGGAGCTCCCCCAAACCCTAGCATTAATTAACTCTGGTGGGGTAGGTGGGGTTGCTTACGGTTTTTAAGTAGGTGGCCTCTTAAAAGGTTCTTAACCTACCTCCTAACAATCCCACTAACCCCCTAGCATTAATTAAGTCTGGTGGGGTAGGTGGGGTTGCTTACGGTTTTTAAGTAGGTGGCCTCTTAAAAGGTTCTTAACCTACCTCCTAACAATCCCACTAACCCCCTAGCATTAATTAAGTCTGGTGGGGTAGGTGGGGTTGCTTACGGTTTTTAAGTAGGTGGCCTCTTAAAAGGTTCTTAACCTACCTCCTAACAATCCCACTAACCCCCAAGGGGTCTTAATGACCCATTCACTCCCCTACCAACTATTTGCCTACTTCTTCTTGGGTGTTGGCATGGCCGCCCAACCACCGCCTTCCTCCTCTTGGCTTGGGACTGTCCGGATCTCTTCACTCGTCACAGGAACCTCCACACTCTCGGCGATGTTGACTGCTGAGGCACTGAACGCCACCCCTCTTGTGGCGCTCTTGTAGAGGCACCGGCCTCAGAGCCATCTCTGCATACCGCACTAATTACCTCCAGTGGTTGGGTGTTGGTGCAGCTCCCCGCCATGACACCCCACCAACTCTACCGGCCCGCTGGAAATCTCTTCCTCTTCCATTGGCTCCTCCCACATTGAGCCTTCATCCATTTCACTCTCCAAGTCCCGAATCTCCGGGTTGAGGGTCGCAATTCTTCCAAAATCTTCCCGTCATCGTGGGGACCCAACAACTTCCTTGTCAACAAGGAACGCATCTCCTTGGCGAACTTGTTGACCCTAGCATGTAAGTGGACCCGCATCTCCGCCCTTCAAACAAATCTCATCAAATTCCTCGTGCCACTCTCCGAGGCTATCTTACTGCAACGCATCCCTCTCAGCGTCACCTCACTCAAACGGTCAGAAGTGACATTCTCGGCATCTCTTCCATGCCTCCAGATCCCTTGCCGCCATGCATAATCAGCCGAAAGCGTTGCTTCCGACGACCAAAGATGCGATGCATCATTTTCCTCCGGTGGGCTACCTCTTCCTTCCACCACACGGTGACCTCCGTTGCTTCATGAGCTCCTCACGCTCCTTACTCCATGTGGCCTGCCTCCCTCCAGCTCCTTGAGTTTGGCCTCATTCATTCTTGGCTTGAGTGCCTCCCCTCTACATATATAGGGTGAGGAAGGATTTTCCACACCCAAAGGCCAAGGACACCGATTTCCTCCGAGCGCCAAGGACGATTTCTATATATGCATGCATGCTCCCTCCTTGGTGCGGCGCTCTTCCTCCCGCGCGCTGCGTCACCGCGCACCACCTCCAAGCTCGCCGACTGCCCTGAAATTGCGCGTCTCGCAACTCGCGAAGACCCTTCACAAGGCCTTCCACCGGAGTAAGGACTTTACTCCCGCCATGTCCGGACTTCACCGGGCGTGACTCGGCGCCACCGCCACTAGCCCTCCCTGGCGTGCCTTCGCGAACCTTCCTCTCACAGAAACTTTCGGACTCCGACCTCCGTCCTTTCTCGACCTGGACCTGCTTTTCCTCCTTTCGTCCGCCGTGGGGACAACCCGGCCCGCCCGCTTCTCCACTTGCCACTTTGTTGTTGTCTTCCGCTGTTGTTGGTGAGAAAAAGAAAAAAGAAAAATAAAACCTAACTAATATGAACAAAACTAAGAGGCATCCGCCCCTCTTCTAACCGTGGACCCAAAATTTGGCGTTCCACAAGGAGCCAAGCCGGATTGGGGCACAATCATGTATGAGGCCTACATACACCACAGGGAGAAGCTCCTCAGGCCGAATTCGGTGGATGAAGAAGGGCCAAGGCCATGCTACCTCAGCACCTATTTGGTGCATTTGTGGGAAACGGAGGGGCTCCTGACCAGCAAGGAGCTTGAGGATGCTTGGCATCCTTCGGAGATAATCCACCTCCAGCCCAGTTTAGAGCGGCCCTTGCCTTTCGCTCTAAGGAAGACCATGGGAGGCCAGACCTCCACAAGCACACCAGGACCAAGGGTGGAGGAAGTAGAGGCAACGAGGTTGCCGGAGTGGGACGCCTTTCCCCCACAAGAGCAAGGGGAAGGAGAGGAGCGAGATCCGGCCGAGGAAGGCCGGATGGTAGTCTATGAGAGGAGGGCTACCACAGGAGGGGTGACAACCCCAAGGGTGGGAGGAGTCCCCACCATCTCGTGGGTGCCTAGGGAAGAGGCACACCATCTCACCCCTGGGAGGCAGCCCACCCCTGCAGGCATCATCAGGGCGCCACCTGCACCACGGTGGTGCGCACTACCGCAGGGGAGCAGTTCACGGCGGTAGGGAAGGGGAAGGAGAGGCAACAGAGCGCCAGTGGCGCCAGCCGCCTTCACCCGCTTAGGAGGAAGGGCGGATGGACTGAGGGGACCCACACCGTGATGGCTCAAGGCTGGCCGGGAGCTGGAGATTTCAGGCCGCAGGCGTAATTTGGGCCCTAAGAGACTTCCGAGTGCTTGTGAAGCACTTAGCCGTAGATTTGAAGGGGCTAGGAATTAACACCCCACCCCATGGGCATGCCAGAGGAAGTCCCATGTAAGGCCCAAGAGATGACTGAGAGGAGGGCCGGGACTAAGTGGCAACTAGAAGCCATGGAGTCCGATGAGAAGGCAGCCAAGTTGGAGAAGGCTGTGGAAAAGCTCCAGCGGGATCTTACAGACAAGCGAAGAGGGGAAAAGGTCTTGGAGGGAAGGTTGGCTCAAACGGAGGAGAGAGCTGTCCGGGCAACCACCCAAAAAGACTCGTGGAGACAGAAGGCGGAAGAGCATTTTGCCCAATTAGAGCAAGAGCGGAAGGGCAAAACAGAGGCTCTAGGAAGGGAGAAGGTGGCGGTCCAGCAAATGGACGCACAGGAGCAGGTGATGGCTACCCAAGCCATCAAAATCCGGGACATGGAGGAGGAATTGAGACAAACCCAGACAACTGGAGGAGAAACGCAGAGGCGGAAACTCAAGACCAAAGAATTGCGTGAGCCGGAGCGAGAAGAATGCTTGGCAAGCTGAGCGGGAAGGGCTTGCTCAGCAGCTAGGGGACTTGGAGAGGAAGAGGACCTAGGAGGAGGAGCACCATAAGAAGGTGGTGCACAGGATGCTGGTGCTAAGGAAGAGGAGATTTTGGGCAAATTATGCCCTTCAGGCAAAAATGGCCAACCAGCTGAGAGAAGTAAGGGAGGAGAACGTGTGCCTCCATGTGAAGGTGGGGGAACTGACCACCGCAAGAGATGCCTACAAGAGTAGGTGTGAGGATGGAGAGTGGCCCACGGAGATTGATGATCTCCAAATGCAGTATCATAGCTTGGGGGCTCACCTCCACAACAGGATTTTGAAGGCCAACAATGAAGTCTTACGTTTGGCCAAGAGGAGGACATTGGGTCCTCATGATGATGACACGAAGGAGCTGCAGCAAGTGCAGCCGGAGGCCTCCGACTTTGACGAGGCCACGAGTGACATGGACTCCGAGGAGTCCGAGGAGACAGGAGATGGAGGAGCGGTCGCAGCGCCAAAGGTGGAAGATGGCGCAGAAAGCAAGGAGGGGGGACAGCCCGCCCTCACAGGGGGTCACCCTACCACGGTAGGTGACCACCCTACCACGGTAGGTGACCACCCTACCACGGTAGGTGACCACCCTACCACGGTAGGTGACCACCCTACCACGGTAGGTGACCACCCTACCACGGTAGGTGACCACCCTACCACGGTAGGTGACCACCCTACCACGGTAGGTGACCACCCTACCACGGTAGGTGACCACCCTAGCACGGTAGGTGACCACCCTAGCACGGTAGGTGACCACCCTACCACGGTAGGTGACCACCCTACCACGGTAGGTGACCACCCCTCGTAGTCCCGGACTCACCGTGGTAGGTAGCCAAGGCGGTAGTCCGCTGCACTACCGGGTAGTGTGTGCCAGGCGAGGAGCCTGCTGGGGAGTCGGGCCGCGGAGGCCTGGCTGTGAATGAAGGAGCCGGGGGGTCCGGTAGCATACCCCCTGGAGAAGAAGGCGAGGTGGTGGGAGAAACAACCCCACCGGAGGAGATCAAGGGCGGAGTCAGATCCGCCGAGGAAGGGGGAGGGGTGAACAGTTCCCTCACCCCACGAATAAGGGAAGAACCCGGGCCAGGAGAGGAAACCAACGCAAAAAGGGGCCGGAGGAGTTAGTGACAACATCGGCCAGCAAATGGAGGAGGAATCTTCTAAGACATGCTCCAAGATAGGTATGGACAAACCAAACAACAGGAAAGGAGCCAAGAGGATCACCACCCCGGAAGCCGTCACCGATGAAGAAGAAAAAGGAGATAGGGACCAGACTACCATGGTAGGTAGTCAGCCTACCCCGGTAGTCTGCCAGACTACCGCGGTAGGGTGCTGGAGAAGGAGCGCGACCAGGCGGCGGAGGCTGAAAAGGTGGGCGCCTAAGTGCGCGGAGGGGGGGGGCGCGATTGCTGGAGGATGAGAGGAATCAAGGCGCCATCCCGAGGAGCAGGAGGAAGGGGCAGATCGGTACTTACCCCGCAAGTTGGGAAGGTGACAAATCTGGGAAGAGGCGAGAGCGAAAGGAGGGTGAGGGAGCCAATCCATAGAGGACACATCGCTATCCCAGAGGGTGAGGACTAGGTATGGTCAAAGACCATAAATGTTGGATGGAAGAATAGGAAGGATAGGCGATGTAGACTGACATTCTTTAAGGATGACCATAGGTGAAGTTGCTAGAATAGAATTTATCTAGGATCAGACAGTAGACTTAGATGCCAGGCCTTAAATGCTGGCGGTAGGAAATAGTAAAATATTGGAAAAGGTGACCTGCAGTAGGGTCTCCCAAGGGAGGTTGTATGTGGAAGGCCTCCTATAAGAGGAGGAGGATTTCACAAAGTAAAGCATCATGTCTTGCGCTTCCATACTCGCGAGTCCTTTGCTCTTGTAAAGGAATTTCGTGCCGGCTGTGAGCCAACGTAGCGTCTGGTAGAGAGACCCCGGTCTACTCCGGAGTGCGGTTCGTAGTCCCTCATGCCGCTCTGGAGTGCGGTCCGGAGTCACCCTATCTACTCCGAAGTGCGGTCCGGAGTGCCCCTGTCCTAAGGCGGGGTCTTTTTTGGTCCTTTGAGGGTTAACTAGGGAGAGGATAACACCGGATGTCATTCCTGTGGCCTACATCATTCTTCCGCCTTGTTTGCAATGCACTGTAGGTGGGGCTCACGGGCAAGTGCGTGCTTGCGCCGCGCCAACAGCACGTGAAAGCCCTGCATCCTTGGGCCATGCTAGTAGCCCCGCTTCAAATGGGGCCCACCCTCGGATGCACAATGCCCAATGTATGCCTAATATATGCAAAAACTACTTCTTCCAACTCATCAAAACCTTAAGTGCGGTCTGTTCAACGTCTTCCACTATCAGAAGATGTAAGACATGGCCAAAAGATGTAACTCATACAACAAACTGTGTAGAGAGAAAGAGATCGGGGCCCTCCTGAAGGGAGACATGGACATATACCGTGGGCGCTTTGGCTGATAGGTGCTTGGCCTTCAAATCCCACGAATGTCTCAAAATGAGCAAGGTCTGGAAAGAGTTGCAAACCATTTGGCTTCACTGGGACTCGAACGTCTCCTTTTAATCACATCATGTCTTGCATTGTCTGCAGCTACAGAATGCTTAATGTGGTGTCTATGCTTCATATGACTACATGTCCCTACACAAGGTCCCAAATAGTCTTTGTGCAATAGCAGCACCACTTCGACCCTAAAATTGAGATGCAACTTCTCTGATTTCAAAATTTTACAAGCTAATTGTAGATGCATGTATAATGGACCGATGGATTGCACCTCCTTTGATATAGAAAAATTTTCAAATGTCGAACTTGGAGGTTTTAACCATGGCATGCACTATCGTAGTATCACGCAAACAATGCACACATAAAAATATTGGCCAACCTTGGCACATACATGCAGACAATATAATATTGGCCAACCGTGGCACATGTCTTCGTACTTGGATACCGAGAAGCTGTACTTCAAGAGTTGAGAGAATAAAGCGAGAGCATGATTCTATTCTGAGAGAAGCAACCCAAGAGAGAAGGGGTGGGGGGTTTACCGTGCTTCTCCATCCATGGATACCGTATTTCGGTTTCACTTTTCTCTTTCTTCTAATGGTCTTCGACTTCTTCTTCTTCTCAAATGTCTTCTTCTTAGACTTGACAAAGCGCTTTGCGCATGGCTTCTGGCTCTTCTATGTATAAGGGGTTTTGTCATCGCACCAACCATCTTCACCACTACAATGCGATTCCGTCTTGGCCTGCTCTAGCCTGTGGCGTCTTCCCTCTTACCTGCAAGTACGGCTCTGCCCTCGATGAATCTGGGGTACACCTTGCTTGTTGTCCCCATGGGGGTCACCGCATCGCCACCCACGATGCCATCCGTGATGTCATGTTGCCATCGTTCGTGAAAGTGGCTACATAGCCTGGAGGGAGCAGGGTAACACTCTTTGAACCAGTCGTTCAATTTGGTCTGACTTGTACTTTGTTCGCGGTGACGAAGTGATGGTTACTGACCCTGCTCGTGACACCATCTTCGCTCAGGTCATCACCAACCACCCTGGTTGGGCTGCCGCTTGTGCTGCAGCTCTCAAGGTCAGGAAGTACAACGGGTTGCAAGTGGGCCACCTCTTCATCCCGCTCGCTCTCGAAACATATAGGGCAATGGCCGAGGACTTCGATAAGTTTCTCAAGTCCTGTGCCAAATGCTCCCACGCCCGCATGCATAGCGCGGGGTTGTCCCTTTCCTATTTCACAGCTTACTTTAGACAGAGAGTCTCCATTGCCCTTCAAAGGCCACTCTCTTCAGCGATCCTTCACAGGGGCAATAGCAGGTGGCCACTCTCTTCAGCGATCCTTCACAGAGGCAATAGCAGGTGGCCACTCTCTTCAGCGATCCTCACAGGGGCAATAGCAGGTGGCCACTCTCTTCAGCGATCCTCCACAAGGGCAATAGCAGGTGACGCTTCTTCCTCTTCCTCTTTGGTTTGCTGGCCCTTTATCCGTCCTGCATATGATGTTTTGCCAGCAGTACATGCTAGGTAGGGAACTTCGTTACCCTTTTTTTATCTCAACCCTCGGGGTCCTCTTTGGTTGTCCCTGCTAGATGGGCTTTTTCCCATCGTTCTTTTTAGTGCGAAGTAGCTTAGGCTCTTCAAAGACTTTTCTCTCGTAGGCAGAGTTCATATGCGTGAGACCACCCAAGCTGGTTCATCCGCGTGAGACCACTCAAGCTGAACGGAACAGTGGAACGGTGAACTAGCTTGGTTGTAACGGAAAGCGCGGGATCTGGAGGGGGCCTGATTTTCTGCTTTCGCAATGAGACCACGCAGGTGTAGGCGGGCGGCGGGTAGGACGGGCGGAAAGGCTCACTGAGATGAGGAGTGGTGGGATGCATATGCCGGAGAGCTGAGAGGCCAGGGAGCTTGTGGCAAAGGAAGGGTGCACGTCACAACTGTTCATGTACAGGGAGAAGCGGAAGAAGCGGGAGCGGGCGGTGGTGGAGATGGCGATGGCTCAGGACGAGGCCGAGCCGGAGAAGCAGGATGTGAGGGAACGGAGAACCAGCCAGCAGCGGGTGAAGCGGGTTCTGGCTGCGTCCTCCAAGCACCTGGAACAGCTGACGAAGCAGACACGGCGGCTAGCTGGAGAGGAGGAAGAGGAGATGCAGGGAGGGGACGGGGAAGGCGGCGTGTTGGATGCCGCCAAGGACAGCCTGCTTAGTCTTAAGCAGCGGCACGAGGATCTGCGGGAGCGGCTGTCGGCTGGTAGGGGCACCAGGGATCCGCTGCAGAGGGAGGTGGACTTCGCCGTGCTCAAGTCCACCGAGTGTGACGTGGATGGAGAAGCTTGGAAGGACGACGTGATCACGGCTCTGTGGCAGAAAGTGGAGAGTGAGTCGTGTTACGGGGACAGTCTGAACGCGGGTGGCGCGGACATGGCTGCCGAGCCTTTGTCGTCGGAGGAGAGGTTCTCGTATCGAGTAGGAGCCAGGATTGTCATCTGCGGTCTGCCTAGAAGACGCATTGGCATCCGGTTCGAGACTAGCTTTGGAGGACAGGCGTATGAGAGCTACTATTGTGCGCTTACCAGTGAGTCGTCGTCGGACAAGCTGACTGTATGCGAGCAGACTGTCCCATTTTTCCTGTCTATGGATGGGGAGAAGGCTTTCCTGGCCACCAGCCCTAAGCTGTTTATCGACAAAATTGACGGCCTTCTTCAAGCCTATGTTGCACGCCGGCAGCAGCTGAACTTGTTGAGGGAAACAAGAGGCGACCAGGTGGGTGAGGTTTACCACAGCTTGCCTTACAACCTAGTTGAGTTCTCCTTGGGACTGCCTGAGGCCATGGTGTCGGTGGTTGTGGCCTATGACGACTTGTTGTGGGAGCTTCCAAATCGGTGTAATGTCACAGCATGGCAACTTGAAAAGGAAATTTCTTCTGCACCACAAGGTCGCGGAGGTGCTAACCGCGGCCCTTCTTCAGTCGTTCCCCATGTACTCCAGGCCGCGGAGACTGCCTTACAGAACATGCACCTGCATGAATCCTATGACCAAATTGTGGCTGATGTCCAAGCAACTGTTGCGGCTTTGGAACCGGGTATTCTCATCTCTCCAGGCCTTGAATAATCCCGTGCATTGCTCTCGGATTAGCTGTTCTACAGATCCTCCACACCCTTTAGGTGTCCAAAATACTGTGATCTTGTTTGAAGACCTTGAAGCACTAACAGGAGATGAGAAGTTAACGGAGCTGGGGAGACAGCTTGGGTCACTGCCTGTACATCCTGCTGCCAGCAAAATGTTGTTCGTCTCCAAACTGTTGATTGTCTCGACTCTGCCCTAACCATTGCGTGTGGGGGTAGGTACTGAGGGTCTTTTGTTTGCGCATAGGCCCTCAGGAAAGGCTGCGTGCAGCTGCGGCCAAGCGATAATTCGCAACTAGATTTGGGGATTACAGTGATCACTTGGCAGTAGTTGCTGCTTTTGAGGCTTTGGAAGCTGCTAAAGCAACTGGTAGGGAGCAGCAGTTCTATTTAGAGAAATTTGTTTCAGGCGGAATGACGGCCATGCTGTCTAGTTTGGGTAAGGAGCTGCAGCGGGAGCTTACTCAAAAGGGATTCATATGACGTGAACACCATGCATGCAGTATGAATACACGGATCCTGGGATTGTGCGGGCTGTTCTATCCGCTAGTTTGTATCCAATGATTTGAACACTACTACCATGGGTGTCAGTTAGTCAGAGCTCCCTCTGATTATGATGTCGACAGAGATGGTAGTTATCCAGTCCAGCGCTCTGGAGAACAGCATGTTTCCCGTCCCAATGATGGGCTTGCCGATGATTTGACCGAGGACTGGATATTGACAGCAAGGAAGATGCAACGGATAGACCAGACACGGACGTTGAGAAGAAGCAGAAGCAGCTGATGTCTCGTCCAGAGAACTTGGTTATTGCTGTGTAGATGGCTGATGTTCCGGTGGCTGCCCGAAGCGGCAGCACTCTTCGAGTCAAGGAAGAGAATGCTTGCTGCTGCTCAAGCACAAAATCGAGCAGCCTCGTTCACCTCTTGCAGAGATGCTTGCTTTTCTGTCTATTCTGTGGCCTGCTTGCTGTCTTACGATGGTGTTTTGGATTCTTCAACCCCTCGACCACTTGGCAGCTCGTCAACTACAGTTGAGGGGTTTCTGGGCTGCCAGGAATCAGTCAAGTGAAACGCCCTCCTTGGTGATGGGCCTGGGCACATCACAAGTGCTGGAAGACCTCCTCAGAGGCGAGAGAAGCAAATTGGTGGCTCAGGATTATCTCACAAAGGTGGTGGCAATAGTGCCCTTATTGGTGGTGGGTCGCCCCCTGGGAGGGAGGGAGGGACTCGCCAGGAAGGAACAGGTGGGCCCTCTAATCACAGTGCAGGTATTATTTGAGGTCGGGACCGGAAGAGACCTCCCAGAGGTGCTGGCTCGTATATTTGGAACCCTGTTCTTTCTCACAAAATACATGGTGCCAGATATCAGGCTCAGGGCTTCATGCTGTTGTGTCAGCAAAGTGTGGTTGCTGCTTTTGAGGCTTTGGAAGCTGCTAAAGCAACTGGTAGGGAGCAGCAGTTCTATTTAGAGAAATTTGTTTCAGGCGGAATGACGGCCATGCTGTCTAGTTTGGGTAAGGAGCTGCAGCGGGAGCTTACTCAAAAGGGATTCATATGACGTGAACACCATGCATGCAGTATGAATACACGGATCCTGGGATTGTGCGGGCTGTTCTATCCGCTAGTTTGTATCCAATGATTTGAACACTACTACCATGGGTGTCAGTTAGTCAGAGCTCCCTCTGATTATGATGTCGACAGAGATGGTAGTTATCCAGTCCAGCGCTCTGGAGAACAGCATGTTTCCCGTCCCAATGATGGGCTTGCCGATGATTTGACCGAGGACTGGATATTGACAGCAAGGAAGATGCAACGGATAGACCAGACACGGACGTTGAGAAGAAGCAGAAGCAGCTGATGTCTCGTCCAGAGAACTTGGTTATTGCTGTGTAGATGGCTGATGTTCCGGGTGGCTGCCCGAGAAGCAGCAGCACTCTTCGAGTCAAGGAAGAGAATGCTTGCTGCTATCAAGCACAAAATCGAGCAGCCTCGTTCACCTCTTGCAGAGATGCTTGCTTTTTCTGTCTATTCTGTGGCCTGCTTGCTGTCTTACGATGGTGTTTTGGATTCTTCAACCCCTCGACCACTTGGCAGCTCGTCAACTACAGTTGAGGGGTTTCTGGGCTTGCCAGGAATCAGTCAAGTGAAACGCCCTCCTTGGTGATGGGCCTGGGCACATCACAAGTGCTGGAAGACCTCCTCAGAGGCGAGAGAAGCAAATTGGTGGCTCAGGATTATCTCACAAAGGTGGTGGCAATAGTGCCCTTATTAGTGGTGGGTCGCCCTAAGGAGGGAGGGGAGGGACTCGCCAGGAAGGAACAGGTGGGCCCTCTAATCACAGTGCAGGTATTATTTGAGGTCGGGACCGGAAGAGACCTCCCAGAGGTGGTGCTGGCTCGTATATTTGGAACCCTGTTCTTTCTCACAAAATACATGGTGCCAGATATCGAAGCTCAGGGCTTCATGCTGTTGTGTCAGCAAAGTGTGCTGATTTGCTGCTCTTACCTCGCGTTTTCCAGGTACCTCGCGGGTAAGACACGATGCAAGATGGGTGGCCAGGGATACGAGGTGACATGGGTACCCTATCCTTTTTCCTTGCGGATGGATATTGCTCACAGGCACATACTACCCTCAGGTAGGCAGGCATATTTATGTTGGAGCCAATGTCGCAATATTCACGACGGTGGGCATTTCAAGTCGGGGTAGAGGGACTTGTGACATGGTAAGTGAACCTAACGATTACCAATGTGTACACGCCCCACTCAAATGTCACAGCTGCTCCGTAATGAGGCCGGGTTAACACGAGGGTGGTCATGACCACCTTTTCAGGGATTGGAGAGCTGGGATTGGGTGTTGCTCGTAAACCCCTTATACACTACCCGGTCATGCCATGGTGACATGGTAAGTTGTCTCACTTCTGAAAGCTGTCAGTAGCTGCCGGCAGCTACTGACAGGATTTGGTTGTGGCACACTCAAAAACTTCTGGTATGTAGACACGTGGCATTTTTCAGGACTTTACGATGGTGAATGATTTATCTTTTTACGTTCTGTTCGGACACTCCGTTCACCATGTCGTCCACCCTATTGACTCGCTTCATTTTGTAGCGGGAAGTGCACCTTCTTCTTAAGTCGTGAACCTTATTTAGAAACCATTGTTTTGCTTAAGCAAGGCAGACATGGATCCATTTCTGCGTTAGCATATGTCCTCGTGTTGGTTTCAGTGGTCAATATCAAGCAAGGGAGCGGTTTCGTAGAAGGCTCACAAATAAGTGACTTCTCGCAAGGCTCACAAGTGAGCAGTTTTTCTTCTGCCAACAACTTTCCATTGCCTTACACAGCGCCCATCCTTGGGGCGTTAGCTATTGGTAATTCCTTGCTACCTCTTGCTATACGGGGGTCGCCAGCGGGCCTTTATTTGCAAGTGCATCCAGCATCTCAGTCTGGAGGCAATTAGCTCCATTAGAATGAAGATTGCGTGCAAATTGTACTTGTCCCCACCAAACGACGCCTTCGTGGAGTGAAGGAGCCAAGTGTGAAGGCAGAAGCTGAATCTTTGACAGGCAGCAAGAGGGCAGATGCATGGAAAGAGCACCATATGATAAACCATGGGATGCAGGCCGAATTTGACAAGTCACCAAAACAAGGTATTTTAGCTTTTGCTACAGTTCAAGCTCGCACAGCCATAAAACTCAACTTGTGGTCTTACAATCTTCTCGGTCCCTACAGAAATTGATATTTGGAGCAAGGTGGCTACAACAATAGCTGCGACTTGCCATGATTTCGACAAGAATTCAGAGGCATGTAGGCAGAAGTGGAAATTAATTTATAAGGAGTACAATGTGGACAAGGCTCACAATGCCATATCAGGCAACGACAGGCCTAAACAATGTGCATGGTTTGACATTGTTGACCTCTACATCCATAACCGTGCTCACGTTGTGTGTGAGGCTCATGCCTCTTCACACAAGAGGGTTAAGTGTGGAAGATTCATCGATGAGCGGAGTCAGCAATGAAGACATGGTCAAAAAGAGGAGGATTGGTCAAGATAATGCATGTGATGCTATCAATCTCTTCAGTTTCATGTCCCAAAAATTGGAAGCCCTGGAGGAAAAGAAAGTGGCATTGTTAGAGAGTTTAGTGGCCACTGTGTCCACAAGATTGAAAAATCAGCCTTATATAGAACAAGCTCTATTGAGATACATAAGCGGATTGAATGCTGATCACAATTCTTATCACAAGACTCTAAATCTGTGTCTTCCAAAAAAACTAACCTAAAATTCTTTTGGGTTCTGGTTTCATACAGAGCTCTAGCCATGTTCCGGATTCGCTTCACTCTTGTTTAATATCCAGGCATCTCAACTTCGTCTTCCTGTTCCTCTCCGTGTGCAGATTGAACCCTGTGGACATTACCCCTACCATGACGCACCCCATTCAATTCATGTAGAGTTTCTCGAGCTGCTCTTGTGGCCTCCTCATCATCATCCATATCATGAACACATGAATATGCTGCCTCTTCTAGCAAGCTTGATCGAATGCGTCCTTATGGATGATGCACATACTGTATAGAATTAAACATGCCTGAACGACAACAGGGATGTTTTGCAGCTCCATGTCCAATCTTTTTAGCAGACACCTCTACCTCGCTTTCAAGATTCCAAATGCTCTTTCTACAGCCATCCTGGTGGAACTTTGAACAAAGTTCCAATGTTCCTGCTCTGGTGTCTGTCCGTTCTTAGATCTTTTATAAGGAGTCAACATGTACAACATGTGCCAGTAGTCTGTATCTCCGACTAGAAAATAATGTCTCAGCTTGCCTGCATCACATTTTTGTCCAACCTTAGATCTGGTGAACAAGTTCAAATCATTGAGACTGCCTGCCCATCCATAGTCGTAATCACACTTGTTTGAGATAATTTGCAGTCATGGTTAACTGAAGAAGTTGAGAGTAGAACCCTTTTCTGTTATAGTAATCCCCCTTGTTTTTGCGAGGAGGAATAATGGGGATGTGACTCCCATACGATACCTTGGAATTGAAGGAACTCTCATGCATATGCAGCCATTTTGCTCTTTCCAGGCCACAAGATGTAGGTATCGTGCAATTTGGAAACCAAGGCTCTGCAGAATTCCAAAGTAGCATTACAAACTTCAGTTTTGCTGTATCCATAGCAGTCGCTAAGAGTTTGAAAATTGTCTCCAGTGGCCAGCCTCCTGAGGGCCATCGCAACTCTTGCATCCACAGGAATTTTGTTCCTGAATTTCGTAGCTCCCTGCAAGCTCGTGAGAGAAGCACACTTAATTGCCACAGCCCTGAAAGAAGCTCACCTTCGCTGCCCGATGATATGGTTGCTTAGCCTCGTCATGCGATCGCTTGCGGTGCCAGGCGCGACCCTTGAAATTTCTTCTTTTACTCTCGTGTGGGACAATGTCGAGGAACGATAATATTCATCTGTGAATAAGCGAGGCGGCTTTTCAATGAATAAAGCTGTAACGGCGGGAACATGGGAACGAAATGATCACGCCATTTTCCACAAAAATGCTTCAAAATTACGGTTGCTTTGTGTGCGAGAAGCCGGATAATGTCATGACATAGGCTGGAAAAGGGATATACAACCTCGATGGGCACACATTTGCCTTGAAATAATGCCCATACATGACATTACATTGGTGGCGTGAAGAGGGCAGAGAGGCCTCTTGCTATTCATTCGATCGTAAAGGGTATATGATTTTGGAAAAACCGTTTTAATGAGGGAGTAATAACTATTGGAGATGACAATGAAAATTCAACATGCGGTGCAAGTCCACTGTTTCCATCTTCAATCAAGACAATGCAATTTGTTTCCATGCCTTGTGTGTTTTGTACTGTCGAGTCTCACACTTCATGGATGGGTGCTATCAAAGAAAAACAATCGGCAAGGGAACAAAAGTCTCAGAAGAGTGAGAGATTGACTTACCTTAGAGAGAACTTTTGGACGCATGGACTCGAGAAATTCCGCCCGACAAACATTGAAACATATGGATATTGAGGCATGCGGGGAGGTATTGTCAATGGGCGCGGCATGCGGCGCCTCCATATTATATCTTCTGACGGTAGAAACAAGTGACTTACCTTGGGCGGAACTCGTGGGCATGGTCCCAGCGAAATGCCGTCCCATCGACAAGCGTTGTAACATATGCGGAGTGAGCGTGCAGGCGGTGTAAGCGGCGAGGCATGCGGCGCCTCCATTACACCTAACAGAAACAAGTGACTTACCTTGGAAGAACTAGGGACACATGGACCAAATGCCGTCCCATCGACAAGCGTTGAAACATATGAGGAGGAGCATGCGGGCTAGGGTATTGTCGGTGGAGGCGCCGCATGCCGCTGCCTCCACTATATATTTTCTACAAGCAGTGAAACAAGTGACTTACCTTGCAGAACTCGTGGACGCATGGCCCATGAAATGCCATCCGAGCGTTTAAACACATGAGGAGTGGCTGTAGAGGCGGTGGGCGGTGGGCGCCCGGCATGCGGCGCCTCCACCACTACAAGCAATAGAAACAAGTGACTAACCTTGGACAGAACTAGGAACACATGGACCCATGAAATGCCATCCCATGTGACAAATGTTCAAACATGAGGTGAGCGGCGAGGCTAGGGTATTGTCAATGATGGCGCCCATCTTAAGTTACCCTCCAGTATTTTGGAAGACAAGCGGTAGACCACGTTGTGGGCTACGGACTTCCATGGGGTTAGGAAATAAGTGGGGTTTTGTTTTCGTAGGTCCAAGAGTAAAATAAGTGGGAAAAGGAGGAACAAGCGCGACGGCGTTCCGGACATGCTCCGGAGTATACTCGGACTGAGTGATGTAGACCACAGTACCACTCTGACGAGTTACCTGCATACGGGGGTATCGGGATAAGTCCGGACCCCACTCCGGGTCAAAACAGGATAAGTACGCCAGGGAAAGTAATTTAGAAGTTGAGTCGTGAAGACAGACTGAGCGGCGCCACGTGGACGGCCCTGAGTGGAGGTCGGGCATGCAGCAGGCCAGGACCGTAGCCTTGCCAGGGGCCGTTATAAGCAGGTATTCACGCCCCGCGGACTGTGCGGCAGCGTAAGGCCAGAGTACGCGGCGGCGTAAGGCCAGAGTAAGCCATGCAGACCTCTAGCGATTCTGGACGAGGAAGAGGCACCTCCGCCGTTACTTCAGCAAGCGCCGACGAGGAGGTCATTTCTGTGCGACCTCGGGAATTCTGCGGTCTCTTGCATAACCACCTCTGCGCTATCTCTCCGACGCTCAGGCATCTTGCGTCACTCACGTTGGAGTTGGAGCGTGAGCCGTGAAGAGGCGTCGTGCCGCCGATCTCGGACAATCGCTCAGGAGAAAGGAGAAGAAGGCGATGGGACCCAGAAACATGAGGTATGGGAGCCATGGAACGGTAGAGCGCAACATTGTAACCCGCTATCAGGACTTTGGGCCGTGGCTGGAGGAGGCGGGAGGATTGGTCGAAGAGTGGCACCTAGACGTGTTCCAGGCTGTCTGGACATTTGACAGTGTCACCCTGGTCCGGGAGTTCGCCCGGAAGATGTTGGCAGCGGCCAACAAGGAGGTTCGATCCAAGAACCTCCGGAGGATCCCAGGAGGTGGACCTTGGAGGTCCTGAGGGCGGCTTACAACCGCCCAGCGGAGGAGGTTGGGGGCGTAGTCCCAGAACCCCTCAAGGCGAGGGGAAAGATAGGCGGCCAGGCGGCGTCCGGAGCCGGGCAACAAGCAATGGTGGTTGATGTCGGACTTGCTGGGCCGGAAGGGTGAGCAAGCGTTGGCCCGGATCATTGTCCACTGGAACTTGCTCACCAAGGTGGATCACCTTGGTGACAATTTATTGGTGTTCACATCATGTGCGCAAGGCAAGAAAATGGCCCAGGAAGGATCATCTTAGCGAGTTCAGCCGGAGGCCCACAAGATGAGGAGGCGAGAAGCCACCTCAAGTCGGGACTATCCCCATACCTGATTTCCCAATCCGGCTTGGCTCCCATGGAAATCTTCCACAAAAAGCGGAAGAAGTTGGTGTAAATAAGAAGTCCTTTGGTAATTCAACCCCTAATCTTTAGCAAGAGCCTCCACTTGACTCTTTGATGCTATACGGTTTTCCAGCCATTCTTGGCATGGGCCTTCACTCCTCCGTCCATCGTCGAGGAGCTCCTGCGGAATTCGGAGAGGGCCGTCCTCTTTCCTCCATTCGTCCTCTCGAGGAGAGCAATTCCAGAGCCCTCCTCCTCCGGTCTCCCATACACCTGTCGAATGCTCTTGACGGTCCAGCAGCGGGGATCCGTTCGAGCATTTCTCTCCGGTAATGCGGCAAGGGCTGCCTCTGACTGATGGAGATTGATGAGGCACTCCTCAATCAACTCCAAATTAGTGTAGGCCCATTGGCGGCCATACACCCATCCCAATTGGATGTTCTCCTCTTCCGCCCACTACCGAAAATCAACCAAGTCTCTGGGGTTGAGCTGCCCTGCAAAGCACGTAAATTGAGGCATCAAAAGCTCGCCTCCTCCTGGCGGTGCAGTCTCTGCTGCTGGCTTTTTGCCCTTTCCTCCCTTCGAGGAGGAACCTTTGGCAGGCGGTTCCTTCCCTTTGCCTTTTCCTGCTCGAGGCATGGCGATGCCTTCCTTCCCAAATGTTTCGAGGTGTGGAAGAGATTATTTCCCAATTCAGACACTAGCAACCTCAGGCTTTGCTCCCAAGTGCTCTCCTTCTCCGACTAGCAGTTAGGGCCCAGCTGAAACACCACGGCAAGGTTAATTCTGGTCAGGCTCCTCAGCCGCTGCGAATCGCTCTCTCGCTTCCTCCTTCCAAAGGCGCCCTCGACAGCTCAGCTCTGTACCCCTGGTCAAGCCGCGTCACTCTTGGTGCTCCAACTTTCAACGCCAGCCTCCCTTGGTGTTTTCCCAGCAGCTCCTGGCGCTTTTTCACGCTCCACAGTGACTGCCTCTTCTCCACCTCCTTTCCCTTTCCTTCTTCGCCAATCGCATGGAGCTAGGGTTTCCTTCTAGCTTTCAACGCACACACAGCCCGTCTTCTTCTCGCGCGCCGCCTTCCTTCCCCTGGCGACGATGGCGATGGCAGACTTCCTTCTCCCCTCTTGCGTTTACGCTCCAGCTCCAGTCTCGCGAAGTGAAGTTGTCTCAGTTCGAAGGGAAAGTTGGCGCTGCCCAAATTGCACTTTGCCCTCCCTGGATGTCTGCCACCTGGAGGCTTCTCAACCCTAGATTTGATTCATCATTCCAAAATCCTAATCCTATCTAATCTATTTTTACATTCGCTATTGAATTAATAAACACTAATTACCCTATATGTTTATTCCCCTATTGGTGAGCATATATAGTGGATATCCCCTATATTCATTGCTTTTCGAGATCCGTCGACCTACCGCGGTAGTCTGACTTCACCATGTACCTCCTTCTCGACCTACCGACATAGTGTGGCGACCTCGATGGTAGTACATGACCTACCGCCTTTCGGTTGCCATTACTGCCCAGCAGGGGTCGTTTGACCCGTTCTTTATCCTGGGATATCTTCTTCGACTTCCTAACAATATCCTACAACTTCAGCTTCAAGGTTCTCAGAAAATTTCCTGGCATGCTCCCCTTCAATCATTTTTAGCCAAAAAAAATCAAACTTGTTTGCCTTCTGGCTCTTTTGGACTGGTTGCCCAAACTTTTGCGTTCCACAACAGTACTGATGAGATTTCAGCGTTGAAGTCAAAGTTGAATGCTCACTTTGAAATAGATGACTTGGGATAGGCGAGCCATATACTTGGCATGCGTATTCGTGACGAGACATATGCCTTTATTTGTCTCGAGACGGAATACATTAACGGTGCTTCAACGTTTCAACATGGAGAAGGGAAGCCATTGGGTACTCCATTGCCTCCATATGTGAAACTTTCAAGCTCGGATTGCCCAAGCTTTGAGGAGGACAAAATGAAATGGAGAAGGTCCCATACTCATCAGTGTGGGGAGTTTGATGTATGCAATGATTGCTACACGTCCGACATTGCCTTTGCGGTGGGAGTGGTTAGCGAGTTTATGTCAAACCATGGCAAGAAGCATTGGGAGGCAGTAAAAGGAGTTATGAGGTATCTGAATGGTACAAAAGCTTTGTGCATATGTTTTGGTAGTGAAGATGCATGTGTGGTTGGGTACACAGCTACTGATTATGCAAGGGATATGGACAAAAGAAGGTCCACATCAGGTTATGTCTTCACGTGCATTGGAGGGGCAGTCTCATGGCGATCTCGTTTGCAGTCATGCATTACGCTATCTACGGGCGAGTATGTTGCGACAGAGGCTTGCAGGGAAGCCATATGGCTTGCTCGCTTTGAGGAGGACAAAGCTGAAATGGAGAAGGTCCCATACTCATACCGTAGGGAGTTTGATGTATGCAATGATTGCTACACGTCCCCATATTGCCTTTGCGGTGGGAGTGGTTAGTGTGTTTATGTCAAACCTCGCAAGAAGCATTGGGAGGCAGAAAAGGAGTTATGAGGTATCCGAATGGTACAAAAGCTTTGTGCATATGTTTTGGTAGTGAAGATGCATGTGTGGTTGGGTACAGTACACCGATTATGCAAGGATATAATAAAAAAGAAGGTCCACATCGTTATGTCTTCACGCACTGGAGGCGCCTCATGGCGATCTCGTTTGCGGTCATGCATTACGCCATCTACCATGCAGAGGCTTAGTATGTTATGTAGGCTTGCAAGGAAGCCATATGGCTTGCTCGTTTAGTGAGGAGATTCTAAATTCACTTTGTACTCGAGAGAGTGGCAACATAATGATTTCAAATAAAATACTATTGAACTCACCTTATGATTTTCATTAATATACTAACAAAGGCACTTCCTCATAATAAATATGCATACCATGTTGCTTGGGATGGACATACATGAGACGGTGTAAGACTTCTACACACTAAATAAGAGAAAATTTTGGGAGTGTTGGATTTTCGTTCAAAAATATATCAAGGAGTGCAATTCAATAATTCGTCAAACTTGACTTTTCTTTATAGACAACATCCTACACACGATTTTGAAAATGACAATCATATGAGAAGATGTATATAAAAAGCCCTCGTATTCTTCCACGACATCTAAATTACGTTGTATGTATATTGATCTAGGTGAAATGCTATAATTGAATCCCCAAACACAGCCATGCCTCTTTTGAGAGGACCACTCCTTCCCTTGATTGGGAATGCTGTGACTGACCACCAATAGATCCAATAGGGATGTCAACTGCAGCTCTACTACACGTTATTGTACTCGTGTCAAGACTACAAATAGAAAATATCACATCGCAATTCTTTCCATTATTCCATATATCATTAATTACACGCCCAAACTCCACTTGTTATTTGTCCAATTGGATCCATCGACATTATGCTTGTTGTTGAAGAAACAACTCACGCATTCCACATAGATAAACTAAGTTCTTACTTATCAAAAATTATTCCGTAATTCACAAAAGAAAATGCATTTCACATATCTATCCAAATTCCAAACCCACCACCAAAATTAGCCCGCCCTACCAAGCAAGCATCAAGTCACCAAGCACACAGACGTAGATTTGCTCCAAGAAATATATCATGCAACACGATCTACTATCAACGGTACATACTTGAGAGAAGATGAAATGTCAGATTGTCATGAGTATAACACATTTGACTCAATATGGTTAGACGTCCTAACATATCTTCCACGAGGAGTTGAATAACCACTCACTCCTAGAATAACAAACATTGTCAAAGCAACAAAAAATATACATTGGAATTAGTTTTATCATTTTAAATCACTCTACTTAAAAGATAAAAAGAAAATGATAACCATAGAAATAAATTATAGAATTCACACATGCTTCCGCTTATAGTTAGCATTATTACTAGGAAACTTTTCCAACAACAATCAAAACAATGAAAATCTCATACATACTCGAGATAGTGGAAGTTGGTGTATTGCTCGTAGTGTACCGGGCATCCGGGTGAATTTGACTGTTAGTGCCCACATGCGCTTGGAGCTCAACAAAATTCTTGCCATCCACTACCATGGTGCCCATTGCCAAAGCAATAAAAACTAGCAAGAGAGTATAGATCGTCATATCTTTGAACTCAAGATACAAATAGAACTAAGGGATGGAAGCTTGACAAGTTTAGAAAATAGTTAAGTATTTTGTACCCCAGGCAATACATATATAGTACTAAATGATCATTTTACCTCGAAACCTAAGATCCAAATTTACTCGACGGTAACAAAAGTGTGGAACGCCAAATTTTGGGTCCACGGTTAGAAGAGAGGCGGATGCCTCCTAGTTTTGTTCATATTAGTTAGGTTTTATTTTTCTTTTTTCTTTTCTCACCAACGGATCATTGACGGAAGGCAGCAAGTGGCAAGTGAGAAGCGGGCGGACTTTGCTCCATCGGACGAGGAGGAAAACGGACCTAAAAGCGGGTCCAACGGTTAGAAAGGACGGAGGTCCGGGAGTCGGGAGAGGTTGGAGGTGGTGCGCGAGAGGAAGGTTCGCAGACCGAACCTGCAGAAGGAGGTTGGTGCGGGCCTAGTGGCGGCGGCGCCAGTCACCAGTTCGAACATGCAACGGAGTAAGGTTCTTACTCCAATGGAAGACGCAGCGAGAGGGTCTTCGCGAGTTGCGGTCAGCGCAATCTCCAACAGTGCGAGGTTGGAGGTGGTGCGCGAGAGGAAGGAGAAGCCCGAGAAGGAGAGGCGCAAGCACCAAGGAGGAGCGCGGCAAGCATATATAGTGAAATCATCCTTGGCCTCGGAGGAAATCAGCGCATCCTTGGCCGGAGGTTTGGACGGAAGACGAACAGCGCGGTTAGGGCTGCTGACGTGGCGGCGGGCCCTTTGCATGTCTGCTGATTTTTCTTCCTTGGCCTTTGGCAATTGGTGACGGAGAATTTCTTCCTTGGCCTTGATTGGTTGAGGAATTTCTTGTCCGTGAAGAGGAAAGGTCCTTGGCCTTGGACGGGGAAATTTTCGTCCTTGGCCTTTGGGTGTGGAAAATCCTCCTCACCCTATATATGTGGGAGGAGTGTTTAGCTCATTTGAGTTGGTCGAGGACTAGAGGACGGAGCGGCGAGTCAGCCGGACGGACTGAAGAAACTTAGAAGAATTTGAGGAGAAAATCGGGCACAGGAGAAGGATTTTGGAGAAGATCGGTATCGGAAGTCGGAGATGAAGGCAATAGCCACGGAGGAGTGCGCAAGGCGTCCAGGAAGGAGGAGGGCGAGCTCGGAAGGAGAAGAAGAAGAAAAGCGAAGGAGAAGCCCAGAAGGATCGCCGAGAAGGAGGGGCCGATTTTTATGTTGTGCAAGTCTCCTCCGAGACTTATGGGATTTTCGATGTGGGCTCTTGACGAAAATGTGCAGCTCCAGTGGGTTTACGATAGGCATTGGGCCTATTCTAATGTGGAATTGGTTGAGTCTTGCTAGCTCGACGGCGGAGGGAGAAAGCAGAGGACTGACGGAGGAATGTGCGACGGATCCAAGGGATGGGTATCCGGCACATTCGTAAGGTATATGGGAGGCCAGAGAGCGAGGGTGATGGTGTGGCTCCCATGGAGAGGAATGAAGATGGAAGAAGCGTTGGTGGGCGGCCTTCGAGGAAGCTCTCGGCATGCTCATCGGAGGGATAGGCGAAGGCGGAATGGGTGGAGGATAAGATTGCCGACCTCAAGTGGAAGCTTTTACAAGGATAGTTTTGGGGTGACTGTCGGTGAACCACCTACTTGATGCATTCTTTCATTTCATGTGGAAGTCAAGCAAGGAGCTCACTGGGGACAACCATCTTGTGACCTATGAGCATCACCAAGACAAGCTCGAGGCCAAACATTGTGGATAATGAGGGGCGAGGCACCCATTTGAGTACTTACCTTGTGCAATTATGGGGGCACATGGGTTACTGACGGAAGAGGAGCTGGAGGAGTCTTACCAGCCGTTTGAAGTGGTCCCTCTGAGGGATGGTACAGGGGTCCCTCTCCCTAAGAAGGTGAAGAAGGCAGAGGAGGAACCCAAGGTGGAGCAAGGGAGTGCTTCACCTCAGGTGGTGATCTTGGATGATGAGACCACCCCGGCGTCTGACGCCAAGGAAGAAGAGGTGCCTGTCGTCCAGGGGGAGACAGTGGCACAAAAGGAAGAGGTGGCAGTGCCACCATGTGTCTGAGAGGCAACCCCATGGGCGGGTGGTGGAACTAACCCAGGAGATGACCGAGTCAGGAGTTCCACCATCGGTCGAGTGGAGGCGCTCACCAAGAGAAAGGCTCGAGTCGACCCGGAGGAATGAGAAGACAAAGGCTTTGAAGGATCTGCGACCATCTGGCTAATTGATACTCCATTAGTGAAGCAAGCCTTACGAAGTAGAGGAGTTGGAGGTGAGAGCCGTCGGGGACGGTAGGCGGCCCTCTGATCGGTGGGAGAAGGATAGCAAGGCTATCAAGGAGATGGCGTTGGCAAAGGGCCTAGTTGACTGGAGAGAAGGTTGGGGCTCGGCAAGATTGAAGAACAGTGAGACAAGAAAGTAGGGAGCGAATGAAGGAAGTGGCTACCCTCAAAGATGCTCATCGGAGGGATAGACGCCAAGACGCTGAATGGCTGGAGGATGATAAGATTGCCGACCTCAAGTGGAAGCTTTTACAAGGATAGTTTTGACCACCGTCAATGAACCACCTACTTCAGGGCATTCTTTCATTTCATGTGGAAGTCAAGCAAGGAGCTCACCGACTGGGGACAACCATGTCGCCTATGAGCATCACCGAGACAAGTCAGAGGCCAAACATTGTGGATAATGAGGGGCGAGGCACCCATTTGAGTACTTACCTTGTGCAATTGTGGGGGCACATGGGTTAATCGACTAAGAAGAGCCGGAGGAGTCTTACCATTTGAAGTGGTCCCTCCGAGGGACTGACAGGGTCCCTCTCCTAAGAAGGTGAAGAAGGAGGAGGAACCCAAGGTGGAGCAAGGAGTGCTTCACCGTGTGGTGATCTTGGATGATGAGACCACCCCTGCCCCGACGCCAAGGAAGAGAAGTGCCTCGCTGTGGGGAGACAAAGGCACAAGAGGAAGAGGTGGCAGTGCCACCATGTGTACAGGAGGCAACCCCATGGAGTGGTGGTGGAACTAACCCACCCTGTGAGATGACCGAGTCAGGAGTTCCACCCAACATCGGCCAGAGTGGAGAGACCACCAAGAGAAAGGCATGAGTCACCCTGTGAGGGGAATGAGAAGACAAAGGCTTTGAAGGATCTCGACCATCCGCCTAATTGATACTCCATTAGTGAAGCAAGCCTGTGAAGTAGAGGAGTTGGAGGTGAGAGCCGCCGCCGTGATGCCAAGCGATTGCCCCACCGTGGGAGAAGGATAGCAAGGCTATCAAGGAGATGGCGTTGGCAAAGGGCGCCTAGTTGACCTGGAGAGAAGGTTGGGGCTCAGCAAGATTGAAGAACAAAGGTCGAGACAAGAAAGTAGGGAGCGAATGAAGGAAGTGGCTACCTCAATCGTAAGATTGAGGCTGTCCATGTGGGAAGGAGTGGCGGCAACTCTTGAGTGAGAAGAAGAGAATAGGGAGACTGAAGGCATCCGGGAGGCGGGGTGCCAAGCCAAGAATGAAGAACTGGAGGCCAAGCTCAAGGAGGAGGAGGAAGGACAGCCACATGGAGCAAGGAGCGTGAGGAGCTCTGAAGCAAGCGGAGGCGACCAGCGGTGGAAGGAAGAGGTAGCCCACGGAGGAAAATGATGCATCGCATCTTGGTCGTCGGGAAGCAACGCTTCCATGATTATGCATGGCGCAAGGGATCTTGGAGGCATGGAAGAGATGCGGAGAATGTCACTGACCGTTTGAGTGAGGTGACGCTTGAGAGGGATGCTTTTGCGTAAGATAGCCTCGGAGAGTGGCACGAGGAATTTGATGAGATTTGTTTGAAGGGCCGGAGATGCGGGTCCACTTACATGCTAGGGTCAACAAGTTTGCCAAGGAGATGCGTTCCTTGTTGACAAGGAAGTTGTTGGGTCCCCACGATGACGAGATTTTGGAATTGCGACCCTCGGAGATTCGGGACTTGGAGAGTGAAATGGATGCAGAAGGCTCAATGTGGGAGGAGCCAATGGAAGAGGAGGAGATTTCCAGCAGGCCGGTAGGGTTGGTGGGGGTGTCTGGCGGCAGGACAGGAGCTGCACCAACACCCAACCGCCTGGAGGTAATTGGCGGTCTGAGATGGCTCTGAGAGGCCGGTGCCTCTACAAGAGCGCCTGCAAGAGGGGTGGCGTTCAGGCCCTCAGCAGTCGGCATCGCCGAGACAGTGTGGAGGTTCACAGCCGCGAGAGTGAAGAGATCCGGACGGGACTCCCAAGCCAAGAGGAGGAAGACGGTGGTTGGGCGCACAGCCAACACCAAGAAGAAGTAGGCGAGATAGTTGGTAGGGGAGTGAATGGGTCATTAAGACCCTAGGGGTTAGTGGGATTGTTAGGAGGTAGGTTAAGAACCTTTTAAGAGGCCACCTACTTAAAAACCGTAAGCAACCCCACCTACCCCACCAGACTTAATTAATGCTAGGGTTTGGGGGAGCTCCTATAAGAGGGGGAGGAGCTCCCATAATAAAATGTCATGCCTTGCTCTCCTGACCTGTGTGTGCTTGTTTGCTACGCAAGCGTGCGTGCCCACTGTGTGAGGGTGCATGGTGTCTGGTAGGGTCTTGAGGTGCGGGGCCCAAACCTTTCTTTGTGGAGGTAGCAGCTGGGTAGCGTTCGAGCGGTGAGGGAGCGGCATTGTGGTTGCATGCGGTGCGCAGTGTAAAGGAAGACCCCTAGCAAAATCCGGCCGGGGCGTCACACAGCCAAATGTCTGGCCTAGGTCCGTGAGGGCACTGCCCTATGATCTCGAGGCGATTCTTTTGGGGAGGCCGGGAGGGCGCCCGGGGCGATAGTTAGCTAGGAAGAGTGGAAGAGGTAGATTAGAGAAGAGAGGAGAGAGGAGAAAGAGAGAAAAGAAAAGAAAGAGAGAGCGAGAGAGAGTGAGGCGAGAGAGGGGGAGAGAGGAGCTAGAGAGGATAGGGAGCAAGAGAGGAGAAGGAAGGAGCAAGAGAGAAAGAGAAAAGACAAAAGAGAGAGAGGAGGAAGAAACCTAGAAAAGAGGGAAGGTGAAATTTCAAGCATGTGACAAGAGCTTGAGGGGCGGCCCCAAATTTGTCATGAGAAGGGTCTTAGGGAGTGTAGGAGCTACTGGTGGGAGGATTGCCTTGTCACGGTGATTTGGGGTCCCCAAGGTGCACTGATTAGGCGGTGCCTCTCGCGGCGTAGTCCAGCGAGTCATCGCGTGGGGTAGTGTGACTTCTGGGGTGGGTCACCGGGCGGGCGGTAGTAGGAGGCGGTTAGTCGGTCGGCGCTGTCACGAGGTCGATTAGAGTCGAGAGGTCGGTCGGGGCGCACCTCCATCCGCGGGAAGGGCTCCCCACTCCTTCGTGGGCAGAAACCTCATGTCTGAGGCAACCGATTGGGATAAGTGTGGCCATTACGAGAGGGTTCCGGGGGTCCCGGGAACCTCCCACCACAAAAAGGCATATAGTATAAACTTAATTCCTTATACACATGAAATATTATGAAAAGAATAGAATAAAATTGTAAGATTCAAACTCGATGTTGATCACAAAATGCATATAGTATGAACTCAATTCCCTAGACAAATAAATTGATTGGATTAGAAATATAACACCTATACATCAGCTTTTCTTTTTTTCTTAGACTGGGTACTCCTTTAGCGATATCATCGTTGGCTTTTTTCATTTCTTTTGGGACATGGTTGTTGGTCATGTGTGTTTTGATGGGTGCTCTCATGCATTCATAAAAGCAAAATAGAATACAAAGTTAGGATTCCCTTAGCATATAGGTAGACTATTACTACTAGGAAAGGAGTGGTATTATCACACCTTATATCACAGTTTATGTAGCCTATTATAACTATATACGATCTTGTCACACTTTTGGAATGGTGGAGGTAAGGTAACCGAACCCCTTGGTGGTGTAACGCTGCTTATTACGGCACTACGCGAAAGCATATCACCCACTGTCCGAGTGTGCATTGGCCCCGGCCTGACACTAGACTCTGTAAAGAGAATTAACAATGCCTTCCATTTTCTATTTTGGCTTTGGATTTCTACTCGACAATGACTAAAGGCATATAGTATAAACTTAATTCCTTATACCATGAAATTTTATGAAAACAATAGAACAAAATTGTAAGATTCAAACTCGTTGCTGATCACAGAATGCATATAGTATGAACTCAATTCTTTATACAAATAAAATGATTGGATTAGAAATATAACATCTATACATCAGCTTTTCTTTTCTTCTTAGACCGAGTACTCCTTTAGGGACATCATCGTTGGCTTTGTCATGACTCAAGACGTCATTGATTTGCGATGTCTGATTAATTAATTTAAGTCTATAAGGCCTGCTCTAGAGAGGCATATTAGACACTAATTTAAGTATTTTAAGAAATAATTTGCAGAGTGAATTACAAAACTGAAAGAAACCAATGTGAAGAGAGCTCAATTGAACAAGTTAATTATAATTGATTGGAATGTGAAGAATTCAAAGAAATTATAGTTAATTGGAAAGCAGTTATTGAAGACCATAACTTTAATAAGTTTCACATGGAGCTTGACTGTTGGTTGTATCGTTAAGAAACAATTAATAGAATGCTATATAAAAATTTTATTACAAAAAAATAGGCATTCTTTTGAAAGCTCGTGAAAGCTACATTTTCTTGTTCTAGTTGGATAAGCTTAGAATTTCTTACTCTAGCTTGATCATCTTGAGACACCTTACTTTCAAAAGAATGCTCGTTTTGTTCTACTGAACATAATTCTATGAGTGATGATGATAAAAATGGAGAAATTTTCATTATTATGGGATCTATGTTTAGTGGCAAGACAAGTTACTTATTAAGAAGTATACAATTAGAACGAGAAGCATATAGATTAGTTCCTATTTTAGTTAAATCCGACAAAGATAATAGATATGCAATTAATGCAGTCGTAGCACATGCAAGAGAATAATTAGATTGTCCAACTATAGCATTTGATAGAATTTTGTGAAGAGTCAGCCAAAAAAGGAAAGAAAGTTATAGTGGTAGGATTGGACGGGAATAGCTGTCGAAAACCATTTGGAACATTATTAGAATTTATTTCATTAGCAGATAGAATAGAAAAATGGTTGGCCAAATGCAACTTATGTGGTAAGGGAGCATCATTCGCAATAGAACTAGAAAGCTATCACCGCAAATCGCTGTTGGAGGAGAAGATATTTACATGTCATTATGTCGAAAGCACACTTATTTGGAGAAGTAAGCAATGAATAACTAGGAATGAGTTGATTATGTTTAGATATTTAGTGGTATAGATTAGTTTATTAGTTGAGCAATACTAATTGAGTGAGACCTCTCACTTTGAAAGCTTATGAGTTGTCATATTTGGGAAAAGAACCAAAATAATTTTTTCAATGAAAATCATAATTAATCATTGGGAATCAAGGGTGAAATTAGAGGTTTGATTTGCTCAAACATCCAATTAGTGATAGAGAGAAAGAGATTCGGGATGCCTAAAATGGGTTTCATCTTCTCAAAATGTCACTATTCTCAACGTTGGTGGCCTCAGAGCTTCACTCCCAAACACTCCCCCTACTTGCCACGGGCAACAAAACCTCTCCTGAGACACAATTGCAACGTTAGGCCTGGCGACGCTTCCCAGCTGTGGCCAATTTTGCCAAAAGTCCTCCTCCCAGGGCAAGGCGCCGTCAGCGAGGTGGTCGCGATGCTCCTCCTAGCGCTCTTTCTTCCACAATCGCGAGGTCACAGGCGCCTAACGGTGCCTCCTCGCCCCTCGACCTCCGCTCCATTTCATGACACTTAACGCTCCTCGCCTCCCACAAAGGTGTCCGAGAAGCTCCTCAGTGCTCTAGAGCGCTTGGTGTCTGCCTCCTCTTCTTCTCCCTCGTGCTTCAGCTAGGGCTTCCTTCTTCTTCTTCAGCTCGCGCGCCGTCTTCCTTTCGTTCGCAAGCAGCGGCGATGGCGATGGCAGCCTCCCTTTTCCTTCTTCTTCTCCTTCTTCTTACGCTCCAACTTCAGTCCGTCGCGAAGTGAAGGCGGGCGCTGCCTGAACAGCAGTTTGCCCTCCTTGGATGGCTGCCATCTGGAGGTCTCTCAACCCTAGATTGGATTAACTGTCTTAAAATACCTATTTCTGCCTAAGTTGCCTATTTCTCTGTCCTATTTGCAGCCCCTAATTAATTACCTTCTAATTAATCCTATATATTTATTCTCCTATTGATGGGCATATATAGTGGATATCCCCTTATTCTAATTCCTCTTTTTAGACGAGATCACACCCACCCAGAGTCCGTCAGCCACACGTAGTTCACCCTTTTTCACCCTCTGAGTGTGGCAGACAGTCCGCCACCCTACCGCCTGAGCCGCCTTCGTCTCTATTGGCTTGAATTCGCTTTCTTCTCCCGGATATCCCCTCGCCTTCCTAAAGATCCTACAACTCCAGCTTCAAAGAATCCAGAAAATTCTGCATGATCCCTCCAATCGATCTTAGCCAAAAAAATGAAGTTCGCTCAGCTCTTTTGGTCAGCCAAACTTTGCATTCCCATGTAGGGATGTGGAGCCTGCCTTGCGGGCTTAGGCCATGAGGCCCCATCATGGTCCAAGGTGGTTGCTATCCACGGAGAGCTAGCACACGCCAGGTATGAAACTTCCTTGTGGTTGCAATGTGCACAACCGCAAATGACAACGACCAACGACTTGTGGAATGCGGATGCAAGATGAATGTTCCGGGCTCTGTCCCTTGGCTCTCCCCATTTACATGAGCCTCTTGGGACATGCCTCACATCATCTACTACGGCCAGCCAAGCACCATCAGGCTGCACCTCCTGAGGTAGGAAATGAGTTGGGTTTTGTTTTTTGTAGGTCCGGAGTAGAAAATAAGGCGGAAAGGAAGGAATAGGTTCGAGTACTCGGACTACACCGAGAGTAGGTTGAAGGACTCCGGAGTGCACCGCGAGGAGCCACGCACACCGGAGGGGCCCACGCATAAATGTCAGGTAAGTCCGGACCACACTCGGAGTAGAATGGGACACGCCAAGTAAAGTAACTGAGAGGAGTGGTTTAGATGTATGGCGCCACGTGACTGATCAGTGGTAGACGGGCATGCAGACCGTAGGGGTTGCCAGTGGGCCCGTTATAGGTGTATTCACCCTCCTGCACAAGGCAAGAGCGCAGGTAAGCGGGCGTAAGGCGAGTAAGCCATGCGATGCTCGCGATGACGACAACAAGAGCCGCTCTTCCATGCTACTCACGACGAGAGAAGCGAGGCGGAGGTCATTCTTCCAAACAACTTTGCGGCGATTGACTCTCTCGCCGTGACACCCGGCTCATGTCTTTCGATCGCCAGTGCCTTCCGTTCGACTTGGCGAGGAAGCAACCGACGCTGCGCCGAGGAGCGAGAGATTGTGGAGCCTCACGCTCAACAATGAACAAGGAGTGTGGGGATGGGACCCAAGAAGGTGGGAGCCATGGCGCTGGTGGAGCGCAACATCGCCACCAAGCTACCCGACTTCGCCCGGCCGGAGGAGGCGAGGAGGTGGAGGAATGGCACTGGACATTTTCCGTGCCGTCGACCTTTCGGCCACACCCTAGTCCGGAGTACGCCCGGAAGATATTGGCAGCGGCCAACAAGGAGGTCCGATCCAAGAACCTGCGGGAGGACCCTAGGGGGTGGACCGCGGAGGTCCTGAGGGTGGTTTACAACCGCCCAGTGGAGGAAGTAGGAGGAGTAGTACCGGAACCCCTGAAGGTGAAGGGGAAGGTGGAAGCGGCCAGGGCGGCCCTTTTGCGACCAGGGACGCAGCGATCCTCCAACGGGTGGCTGATGTCGGACCTCCTGGACAGGAGGGTACGATCAGTGGCGAAGATTATCGTCCACTGGAACATGCTCACCAAGGTGGACCACCTTGGGGATAATCTGTTAGTGTTCCTCCACGACCTACAGAAGGGGAAACGCGCCGACTGGGGTAGGATAATCTTCGCCCGGGTCAACCAGGAAGCTCGGCCGAGGTGCGAGAAGCCACCTCCGCCGCGTTCGTCACTGCTGATCCATGTGTGGGGGCATAACCTCAAGGAGGGTGAGGAGGAGGAGGAGGCGGAAAGGGCTGGCTCACCGGAGGCGTAGAGTGCAGAGGCGGAGGCCCGCCCGGGCCCGGAGCAAGAGGGTCCGGGAGGAGGACGACTAGGAGGGAATTCACCATACGCCTGAGCGGACCTCGCCACCTAGGGAAGTGTGGAGGACATCCCCGCTTCTCTCCCCGGTGCCCCCACCGAGCAGGCAGGAAGAGGCGCCACAGATGAGTTGGCGGTTCCAGCCCCAGGGGCGAGCCAACAACAACGACAAACCGCCGAGGCGGAGGAGGCGAGGCTCGTGAAGGCGGAAGACGCACCAACGAAGACCAGACAAGACCTGCCTTGCCTCGCCAACGAGTGCAAGAAGTGAGGAGGAGGCGGAGAAGGAGGCGGAGAAGGAGGCGGAGGAGGCGGGCGGAGGCCAGCGGCAGCCCGAGCTGTCGCATCCCCGAGGAGAGGCAAAGGGCTGCCCCGACCCTTCACCACCTCCGAGCCCTGTGAGGAGAAGAGCGGAGAAGGAGTTAGCGCCAAGAGGGCCAAGGAAGGCGAGGCTGGACTACCAAGACCAGACTTAAGGGTCATTAGGTCCGAGAGCCCCGACTCGCCCGGATCTCAGATGGTAGTCCTTGACGGACCAGAGATGCCCGCTACTACGCCGACTTCCGGCATCTCAACCGGCCGGAAGAACGCTCTAGCTACCGCCATGGACGGTATGCTTTGGGGCCTCACAATGGAGAAGACCCAAGAAGTGGAGGCCACCCGGAGGATGGTGGAACTTCAAGGGCAGGTAGAGGCGGCCCGGATAAGAAGAAGGCGGAGTCCCTCGCCCGAATCGAGGAGGGAAAACGCCGGGAGGCGGAGCGGGAGGTCCGGACGGTTCAAAGAAGACCGACTAAGACCCTTCACCAGGCACCTGAAGGCAGTGCAGGAGGCCCAAGCACGGGCTGAAGACCTCTACAAACGGAGGGAGGAAGCGCAGAAGGAGGCGGAGGAGGTCGTGGCGGGCGGAGGCGGAGCGGAGGGACGAGAGCTCGGCTAGTTCAACACTGGCGTGAGGCTCGGTGAAGGCGGCGCGGAGGCGGAGGCGGAAGCCGGCTAAGGTCGGCAGGATCACTGGCGTGATCGGGCCGGTGGAGGAGGCGAGTGCTGCCATGACTAACTGGCCGAACAGTGGCAGGAACAGGCGGCCGTGAAGAAGAAATGGAGGCCGGCACCGGGAAATAGGGGACCTCTCAGTGCAAATTGCCGAAGCAGAGGCGGAGGCGGAGGCGAAGAAGAAGTGAGTCCCTCGAATCGAGGCCGGGAGGCGGAGGCGGGAGGTCCGGACTCGAGGTCCGGACCACGAGGTCCGGACCAAGACCCTAATTTGTCACAGTGAGCGTCTTGAGAGGCCCAAGCACGGGCTGAAGACCTCTGCAAGCGGAGGAGGCGGAAGGAGGCGGAGGAGGGTCGTGGCGGGCGGAGGCTTGCGGCCCCGACTGGCGGCTAGACCAACACAAAGCGTGAGGCTCGGTGAAGGCGGCGCGGAGGAGGCGGCTAAGGTCGGCCAAGGATCACTGGCGTGATCGGGCCGGTGGAGGAGGAGCGGGGTGGCAGCTAACTACAGAAGGCAGAGCGGTAGCAGACAAGCAGGCGAGCCGTGAAGAAGAAATGGAGGCCGGCACCGGGAAATAGGGGACCTCGTGCAGTGCGAGCGAGAGGAGGCGGCGGAGGCGGAAGGCGGCAAGGACACCACAGGCGCAACTCAAGGCGTCGGAGCAACACAGGATTCTCAATGGGAGAATCAAGACTTCGAGCAGAGATAGAGCGCTCGCAAAGAGCCGGAAGAGAATAGGCGGCGATCAAGGAGTTGGAGCGTCGCTAAGGAGCCGGAGGAAGCTAGGGAGCCGGCGGAGATACCGCCCGCCTGGAGAAGGAAGTGGCGACCTCGGGTAAGGATGAGCGGAGGGGAGAGCTGGAGGAGGAGCGAGGCTTGCTCCGTTGCGGGAGGCGGAGGAGGCCAGCTCCATGGCAAATCGGGTGGAGCTAGCAGCGAGGAGGAGGAGCACGTCGAGCAAAGGCTGCGGGAAGTGTCGGAGGCCGCCTTGGCGGCATCAGTCTGCCCGGCCGGTTGGCGAGCCTGGCGTGAGACGATCCAGCAAAGCCGGACAACACGCCCATGCTTGAGCACCTCTGGAGGAGGAGGCTGGGTGCTCCGGGCCCATGTGGAGGAGGCAATTCAACAAGTCGATTCGGACTTTGCCTACTACTGCTGAGCTCCTCAAGGCCTGGAGGCCTTGCGCCACCTCGGCGGTGGGCGGACTTCCAGACGGGTCGAAAGGAGGAGGCGAGGGAGGAAGGCCCCAGAGACCAGCCACTAGGACCTTAGGGCGCTTTTTGATGTGACAGCAGGTGAGCAGTGGAGGAGGCGGGGCAGGAAGGTCGGCCGGAGGTAAGCACTCACACCTCGGACGGAAGGAAGGGAGGAGGGCCACAGGAGGCCGTAGAAGGGCGCATCCAGGAAAACCGAACCAGGAGGGCTCGGTGGGTGAGCCATTGATAAAATGGGCGAGCCCGGTGCTCGTGGTCCGGACTTTGTCCTGACTCTGAAAGGCGGA
Source organism: Anthoceros angustus (assembly GCA_010909165.1). Classification (NCBI taxonomy): domain Eukaryota; kingdom Viridiplantae; phylum Streptophyta; class Anthocerotopsida; order Anthocerotales; family Anthocerotaceae; genus Anthoceros; species Anthoceros angustus. Next base: position 61,001 of record MU008177.1, read on the forward strand.
CCCCAAGGTCCGCCTCCTGAAAGTCTGGACTCGAGGTCCGGACTCGAGGTCCGGACTCGAGGTCCGGACCACGAGGTCCGGACTCGAGGTCCGGACTCGAGGTCCGGACTCGAGGTCCGGACCACGAGGTCCGGACTCGAAAAGAAGAAGACCCAGGTCCGGACTCAGAAAGAAGACCGGACCACGAGGTCCGACCCAAAAAGGACCTAACGAGGTCCGGACTCGAAAAAGACCGGACCCGGTCCGGACCTTAGAAGACCGGACCTAGAGGTCCTAGACTGAGGTCGAGATTGGACCACGAGGTCGACGGGGAGTAGAAGGAGCCACCAACCACCGATACAGCAACCATCTCTTAGAGGGCCATTGTACTGAGGCCCACCAAATGAGACAAGAGAAGATGGGAGGAGGACTTGGTGGTGACGCCTTCAAAGAACTGTCACGAGCTCGACAGAGTCCCGGGAGGTAGGGGCCCGCCTCGCGGATCATCCGATTGTGCGCTTGTCGTGGCTAGGGCTTGGGCCGCCAGTCAAAAATAGATCACCAAACCCCGGCCGTAGTAGATAGGCGGAGAAATAGTAGACGCCCACGATTAAGGCGCCTTTGGACCATCGGTGAGAATAGGGTGTAATAAAGACGCCGACCTTGGACGTAGTATAAGAGGGCTGGTGCTCTAGTAAAGTATCTTTCTCTTGGTGTTGATGCGTTCCTCGCAGCCCTTGTGCGCCTTGCTAGCGTGAGTCCCGAGTCAAGCGATGCCCGGGAGACTGATCAAGGTCCTGGTGACGGACCCTAACGTGTGGTGGTGTGTGCAGGGAAGAGCGATCAAGGACCCTTGCTCGTCCCGAGCGGCAGCCCAGCGTCGGACGGACTGGAACGTGTGAGCCGGAGGGACTCCGGGAGGGTGTGTAGAGCCCGGACGGAGAAGCCTGGCAGAGCGACGGAGGAGGTCTGGACCGCGCAGCCACCCGCGATTTTCTCCAAGGACGATGAGTGTAGTGTGAATGGTGAGAGGAAGCGCAGAAGGAGGCGGAGGAGGGTCGAGGCGCGGAGAACGCCACGACCGCCGAGGCCGGCAACACCAAGCCGGGCGAGGCTCGTGAAGGCGGCGCGGAGGCGGAAGCCGGGCTAAGGTCGATCGATCACCGACGTGATCGAACCGTGGAGGGAGACGGGGTAGCCGCTGCAACTCAAGGCCGAACAGTGGCATGAGCAGCAAGAGCCGTGAAGAAGAAATGGAGGCCAAGACCCGGAAATAGGGGACCTGTGGTGCAACTGCAGAAGGAGGAGCGCAAGAGCCGGAAGGCAAGAAGACACCGAGCCGCAACTCCAAGACGCGGAGCAACACGGGATTCTCAACGGGAGAATCCAAGACTTCGAGCAGGAGATAGAGCGTCTCCAGCTTCGCTTGAAGACGGAGGAGAATAGGCGGCGATCCAAGGAGTTGGACGTCGCCAGGCTGAAGAAGGAGCTGGAGGAAGCTAGGAGCCGGGCGGAGATACCGGCCCGCCTGGAGAAGGAAGTGGCGACTGCAAGGATGAACGGAGGGACGAGAGCTCGGAGGAGGAGCAGAGGTCGCTTGTCCGATTATGGAGGCGAGGGGAGCGAAGCCCATGGCCAAACCGTGGAGCTACAACGACGGAGGAGGAGCAAGCAGCAAAGGCCGCAGGAGGTGTTTGAGGCCGCCTTGGCGGCATCAAGGAGTCCGCCCGGCCTGGGCTGGCAAGCCCGGCAAGGAGACGATCCAAAGAAGCCGACAACACGCCCAACTGCCGAGCACCTCTGGAGGAGGGAGTACCGGGTGCTCCGGGCCCATGTGGAGGAGGCAATTCAACAAGTCGATTCGGACTTTGCCTACTACCACGGAGCTCCTCAAGGCCTGGAGGCCTTGCGCCACCAGTGGACGGACTTCCACGGTCAAGGAGGAGCGAGGGAGGAAGGCCCCGAGATAGACACGCCACGGGACCTTAGGAGCGCTTATTTGATGACGACAGCAGAAAAGCGAGGGGAGCATGGAGGAGCAGGACGCAGGAAGGCCGCTACCGAGGTAAGCACCACACCTCAAAGACGGAAGGAAGGGAGGAGGGCCCCGGGAGGCCGAGAAGGGCGATCCGGAAACCCGAACTACGGAGGGCTCTGCAGAGCCATTGATAAGTCCAATGGGGCGAGGCATGAGTCCGGACTTTGTCCTGACTGAAAGGCTGACCCCGAGGTCCGGACTGAAGAAGACCGGACCACGAGGTCGAGATTGGACCCCGAGGTCCGGACCACGAGGTCCGGACTCGAGGTCCGGACTCGAGGTCCGACTCAGAGACCGGACCTGAGGTCCGGACTCAGAGACCTGAGAGGTCCTGACCTAAGAAGACCGGACGAGGTCCGGACTGAAGAAGACCGACCTGATCCGGACTCAGAGAAGACTGACCTAGAGGTCCGACTGAGTCGAGATTGGACCCCGAGGTCCGAGTGGAGCAGAAGGAGCCACCAACCACCAAATCGTAACCATCTCTTAGAGGGCCCACGACAAGGGCCCACCACGAGACAAGAGAGATGGGAGGAGGACTTGGTGGTGACCTGTCGCCGTCCGTAGCTCACCGACAGAGTCCCGGGAGGTAGGGGCCCGCCTCGCGGATCATCCGATTGGGTGCAGCTTGTCGTGGCTAGGGCTTAGCCGCCAAGGCGGAATCAGAGCAACCCCCACCACCGACGGCGAGATAGGCGGAATAAGGAAATAGTAGGCGGCCGATGGGGCGCACCAGCCGCCATCACCTGTAATAGGTGTAATAAAGACGCCGACCTTGGGCGAGTATAAGAGGGCCGAGGTCGCCTAGTAAAGTATCTTTCTTGGTGTTGATGCGCTTTCTCGCAGCCCTTGTGCGCTTCTGCTAACGTGAGTCCCGAGTCATCGAAAGGTGCCCTGGGAGATCGATCAAGGTCCCGTGACGGACCCCAACGTGTGGTGGTGTGTGAAGAGCGATCAAGGACCCTTGCTCGCCCGAGCACCTCCGGAGGAGGCGGAGGAGGCGGAGGAGGTCCGGACCCGGGAGGTGTAGAGCCGGACGAGAAGCCCGGCAGAGCGACGAGGAGGTCCGACCGCAGCCACCCGCGATTTTCTCCAAGGACGATGAGTGTAGTGTGAATGGTGAGAGGAACGGACTAGAGGAACAAGTGACAAACTTGAATGATACAGACGCGAACGGGTCCTTAAACGTTTGGCCACGCGCCCGTCCTAACGCTTGAGTGCAGGTAGTTAGTCATAAAACGATGAATGTGTGTGTTGAGTCTGAAACGGGTACTACGTGAGGTGAGAAACAATTGAAACATGGCAAACGGAGCCTATCATTCTCTAGGAAACGGAACCCCTTACTACAACGACACGGGATTGTGCGCACCCGGCTGACCGTCAGCGAAAGTCGCGCCACAACCATCTTCACATACATACATCCAGGCTCCAACACTTTTCAACCTCAACTTCCAATCTCTGAATAAAGGTTAGGATTCCCCTAGCATATACGCAGACTATCACTACTAGAAAAGGGGTGGTATTGTCACAGCTTATATCACGGTTTATGCAGCCTATTATGACGGTGCTACGCATCTTGTCACACTTTTGGTATAATGGTGGAGGAATGGTAACCAAACCTCTTGGTGTTGCAATCGCTTATTACGGAACTACGTGAATGCGTGTCACGAACTATGACCGTATGAGTGTGACAATTGAAGAATTATAACACTTTGTGTGCACGGGCCCGGGCGACATCGGACTCCATAACCATGGTTAACAATGCCTTTCAATTTTCCATTGTGGCTCAGAGAGACAATCTTGTGCTAGCCAGCTTGGATCTTTGGAACAAGTATTGTATTTTGTTTTTATGAATGCATGAGAGCACCCGCCAAAGAAAACAAAAATCAACGATGATGTTTGCAAAGGAATGAAAAAAGCCAACAATGATGTCCCTAAAGGAGTACTCAATCTAAGAAGAAAAGAAAAGGTGATGTATAGGTGTTATAGGTATTCCTAATCCTATCATTTTATTCAGTATGAGGAATTTTATACTCAACGCATTTTGTGATCGGCATCAAGTTTCGACCTTACGCTTTATTCTATTCTTTTCATATTCATATCATGTCATGTACGTGAAAGAAATTGGGTTTATATTACATCCCTTTTGCCACTCGAGTTTGGATCTTAGTTCTCGAGATAAATCCATCATTTAATACTATATATGTGTTTCCTTGGCTACATACTATTCAACTACTTTTTGACTTGAGAAGTAACAACCATCCGGTTTGTTTGTAACTTGAGTTCAAAGATGACGACCCATACTCATCGCTAGTTTTTATTGCTTTGGCAATGGGTGCCATGATGGTGGATGGCAAGAATTTTGTTGAGCTCCAAGCGCGTGGGCACTAATAGTCATATTCACTCGGATGTCCAATACACTACGAGCAATACACCAACCTCCACTATCTCGAGTATGTATGAGATTTTTATGTTTGATTGTTGTTGGACAAGTTTTCTTGTTGCAATGTTGACTAAAAGTGGAAGTATATGTGTGAATTCTATAATTTTGTTTTTACATCATTTATCATTTTCTTTTTGATCTTTTTGAGCCAAGTGATTTCAAAATGGAAAAAAAATCATTCTACTATATACCTTTTATTGCTTTGACAATGGTTGTTGTTATACTAGAGTGAGTGGTCATTCAACTCTTGCGGAGGACATGTTAGAACGTTTAACCATATTGAGTCAAATGTGTTATACTCAGACAATATTTCATCTTCTCAAGTATGTACCGGTTGATAGTAGATCGCTGCATGATATTTTCTTAGAGCACACTTTTGGATAGATATGTGAAATGCATTTTCTCTGAATTAGGAAATAATTTTGACAAGTAAGAACTTAGTTTATCTATGTGGAATGCAGTGAGTTGTTTCCTCAACAACAAGCACAATATCTCAAAGTGGATCCCGCTTGACAAATAACAAGTGGAGTTTGGGCGAGGGGAGCAATGATTTGTGGGATAGTGGGAAGAATTGTGATGTAACCTTCGCTATGTGCATCGATATCGACACCATCACATGTAAGAGAGCACCAATAGATATTCCTATTGCGTATCTATTAGTAGTAGGGGATCCGGCATTCCTTTTCAAGGAGAAGGAGTAGTGCTCGCAAGATGCATGGCAAGTCGTGTTTGGCGATCTGTGACTACAACAATTCACCTAGATCCATGTATATCCAGATAATTTCATGGAGCTGGTAGCAACGCTTAGTAGCATGTGCATAAAGGATGGAATGTTTTCCTCATTGTAGTCACGTTGTTTTAAAATTTTACCAAAAAGCTTATGCTCCTTGTCTTGATAAAACCAAGAATATGGAGACTTTACGAAGAAAAGGAGATGGAAATCCCATTTGCCCCGAGAAAAAGGAGGAAAGACCAAGCCAAGGGGACTAACCCTCACGACCGCTCATCTCGAAACTAACTACATACATGAAGAATTTCGTGGTTAGAGATATGAGAAGGCCTACCTACCAGGTAAGAGGCGCCGCATCCCGATTGCCGTCCTATACACGCCGTTACAGCGCCCTCTATATGGCGATGGACACCGTTTCCCAAGAAAGCCACAAGACAAGAAAAGGGGAGATCAACCCCATTATTCTTGCGATTGTGGTAAGCCTTGCACAGTCAAGGTGAAGTGGAAGGTTGCTGCTGGAGGCGGGCCCTGGGCAATGGAGGTAGGGATGTGGAGCCCTGCCCTGTGTGCCGTGGCTTGGGGCCATGAGGCCCCATCATGGTCCGAAGGTGGTTGCTATCCACGGAGAGTTAGCACACGCTTGTGGTATGAAACTTCCTTGTGGTTGCAATGTGCACAAACCGCAAATGACGGCGACCACCGACTTGTGGAATGCGGATGCGGATGAATGTTCCTGCTCTTGTCCCCTCGGCTCTGTTCACATGGAGTCGGCCGGACCTGACCCTCACACATCATCTACTACGGCTTGTGCCAAGCACCATCTTCACATACATAAATCCGTGCTCCAACACTTTTCAACCTCAACTTCCAATCTCTAAATAAAGGTTAGGATTCCCCTAGCATATACGCAGACTATCACTACTAGAAAAGGGGTGGTATTGTCACGCTTATATCACGGTTTATGCATTTATTATGACGGTGCTACGCATCTTGTCACACTTTTATATAATGGTGGAGGAATGGTAACCAACCTCTTGGTGTTACCTTGCTTATTACGGAACTACGTGAATGCGTGTCACGAACTATGACCGTATGAGTGTGACAATTGAAGAATTATAACACTTTGTGTGCACGGGCCCGGGCGACATCGACTCCATAACCATGGTTAACAATGCCTTTCAATTTTCCATTGTGGCTCGGGAGACAATCTTGTGCTAGCCAAGCCTGATCGGAACAAGTATTGTATTTTGTTTTTATGAATGCATGAGAGCACCCGCCAAAGAAAACAAAAATCAACGATGATGTTTGCAAAGGAATGAAAAAAGCCAACAATGATGTCCCTAAAGGAGTACTCAATCTAAGAAGAAAAGAAAAGGTGATGTATAGGTGTTATAGGTATTCTAATCCTATCATTTTATTCAGATGAGGAATTGCGTTTATACTCAACGATTTTGTGATCGGCATCAAGTTTCGACCTTACGCTTTTATTCTATTCTTTTCATATTCATATCATGTCATGTACGTGTGAAAGAAATTGGGTTTATATTACATCCCTTTTGCTTGTCGAGTTTGGATCTTAGTTCTAGATAAATCCATCATTTAATACTATATATGTGTTTTGGCTACATACTATTCAACTACTTTTTGGACTTGAGAAGTAACAACCATCCGTTTGTTTGTAACTTGAGTTCAAAGATGACGACCATACTCTCGCTAGTTTTTATTGCTTTGGCAATGGGTGCCATGATGGTGGATGGCAAGAATTTTGTTGAGCTCCAAGCGCGCGTGGGCACTAATAGTCATATTCACTCGGATGTCCAATACACTACGAGCAATACACCAACCTCCACTATCTCGAGTATGTATGATTTTTATGTTTGATTGTTGTTGGACAAGTTTTCTTGTTGCAATGTTGACTAAAAGTGGAAGTATATGTGTGAATTCTATAATTTTGTTTTTACATCATTTTATCATTTTCTTTTGATCTTTTGAGCCAAGTGATTTCAAAATGGAAAAAAAAATCATTCTACTATATACCTTTTATTGCTTTGACAATGGTTGTTGTTATACTAGGAGTGAGTGGTCATTCAACTCTTCGCGGAGGACATGTTAGAACGCTTAACCATATTGAGTCAAATGTGTTATACTCTACAATACGTTTCTTCTCTCAAGTATGTACCCGGGTTGATAGTAGATCGCTGCATGATATTTTTCTTAGAGCACACTTTGGATAGATATGTGAAATGCATTTTCTTCCGTGAATTAGGAAATAATTTTTGACAAGTAAGAACTTAGTTTATCTATGTGGGTCAGTGTGAGTTGTTTCCTCAACAACAAGCACAATATCTCGGTGGATCCTACGGACAAATAACAAGTGGAGTTTGGGCGAGGGAGCAATGATTTGTGGGATAGTGGGAAGAATTGTGATGTAACCTTCGCTATGTGCGATCCCGATATCGACACCATCACATGTAAGAGAGCACCAATAGATATTCCTATTGCGGATCTATTAGTAGTAGGGGATCCGGCATTCCTTTTCAAGGAGAAGGAGTAGTGCTCGCAAGATGCATGGTGTCGTGTTTGGCGATTCGAGACTACAACAATTCACCTAGATCCATGTATATCCAGCAGTAATTTCATGGAGCTGGTAGCAACGCTAGTAGCATGTGCATAAAGGATGGAATGTTTCCTCATTGTAGTCACGTTGTTTTAAAATTTTTACCAAAAGCTTATGCTCCTTGTCTTGATAAAACCAAGAATATGGAGACTTCTGAAAGAAAAGGAGATGGGAAATCCCATTTGCCCCGAGAAAAGGAGGAAAGACCAAGCCAAGGGGGACTAACCCTCACGACCGCTCATCTCGAAACTAACTACATACAGCGCGAAGAATTTCGTGGTTAGAGATATGAGAAGGCCTACCTACCACAGGGGCCGAAGGCGCCGCATCCCCAGTGCTTGCCGCCGTCCTATACACCGCGTTCGCCAACGCCCTCTATATGGCGATGGACACCCGTTTCCCGAAGAAAGCCACAGTACAAGAAAGGGGGAGATCAACCCCATTATTCTTGCGATTGTGGTAAGCCTTGGCACAGTCAAGGTGAAGTGGAAGGTTGCTGCTGGGCGGGCCTGGGCAATGGAGGTAGGGATGGAGCCCCGCCGTGGCTTGGGGCCATGAGGCCCCATCATGGTCCAAGGTGGTTGCTATCCACGGAGAGTTAGCACACGCTTGTGGTATGAAACTTCCTTGTGGTTGCAATGTGCACAAACCGCAAATGACGACCACCGACTTGTGGAATGCGGATGCAGGATGAATGTTCCGGGCTCTTGTCCCTCGGCTCTCCCATTTACATGGAGAGTCTTGGCCGGACACGACCTCACATCATCTACTACGGCTTGTGCCAAGCACCATCTTCACATACATAAATCCAGGCTCCAACACTTTTCAACCTCAACTTCCAATCTCTAAATAAAGGTTAGGATTCCCCTAGCATATCGCAGACTATCACTACTAGAAAAGGGGTGGTATTGTCACACTTATATCACGGTTTATGCAGCCTATTATGACGGTGCTACGATCTTGTCACACTTTTGGTATAATGGTGGAGGAATGGTAACCAAACCTCTTGGTGTTGCAATCGCTTATTACGGAACTACGTGAATGCGTGTCACGAACTATGACCGTATGAGTGTGACAATTGAAGAATTATAACACTTTGTGTGCACGGGCCCGGGCCCGACATCGACTCCATAACCATGGTTAACAATGCCTTTCAATTTTCCATTGTGGCTCGGAGAGACAATCTTGTGCTAGCCGTGCTTCGGATCGGAACAAGTATTGTATTTTGTTTTTATGAATGCATGAGAGCACCCGCCAAAGAAAACAAAAATCAACGATGATGTTTGCAAAGGAATGAAAAAGCCAACAATGATGTCCCTAAAGGAGTACTCAATCTAAGAAGAAAAGAAAAGGTGATGTATAGGTGTTATAGGTATTCCTATCATTTTATTCAGATGAGGAATTGCGTTTATACTCAACGCATTTTGTGATCGGCATCAAGTTTCACCTTACGCTTTTATTCTATTCTTTTCATATTCATATCATGTCATGTATGCGTGTGAAAGAAATTGGGTTTATATTACATCCCTTTTGCCTTTTAGTTTGGATCTTAGTTCTAGATAAATCCATCATTTAATACTATATATGTGTTTCCTTGGCTACATACTATTCAACTACTTTTGGACTTGAGAAGTAACAACCATCCGTTTGTTTGTAACTTGAGTTCAAAGATGACGACCCATACTCTCGCTAGTTTTTATTGCTTTGGCAATGGGTGCCATGATGGTGGATGGCAAGAATTTTGTTGAGCTCCAAGCGCACGTGGGCACTAATAGTCATATTCACTCGGATGTCCAATACACTACGAGCAATACACCAACCTCCACTATCTCGAGTATGTATGAGATTTTTATGTTTGATTGTTGTTGGACAAGTTTTCTTGTTGCAATGTTGACTAAAAGTGGAAGTATATGTGTGAATTCTATAATTTTGTTTTTTACATCATTTATCATTTTCTTTTGATCTTTTGAGCCAAGTGATTTCAAAATGGAAAAAAAAATCATTCTACTATATACCTTTTATTGCTTTGACAATGGTTGTTGTTATACTAGGAGTGAGTGGTCATTCAACTCTTCGGAGGACATGTTAGAACGTTTAACCATATTGAGTCAAATGTGTTATACTCAAAATACAATAATTCATCTTCTCTCAAGTATGTACCGGGTTGATAGTAGATCGCTGCATGATATTTTCTTAGAGCACACTTTGGATAGATATGTGAAATGCATTTTCTTCGTGAATTAGGAAATAATTTTTGACAAGTAAGAACTTAGTTTATCTATGTGGAATGCGTGAGTTGTTTCCTCAACAACAAGCACAATATCTCTCTGGATCCCTGGACAAATAACAAGTGGAGTTTGGGCGAGGGAGCAATGATTTGTGGGATAGTGGGAAGAATTGTGATGTAACCTTCAGCCCTTGCATTCGATATACACCATCACATGTAAGAGAGCACCAATAGATATTCCTATTGCAGATCTATTAGTAGTAGGGGATCCCGATTCCTTTTCAAGGAGAAGGAGTAGTGCTCTCGCAAGATGCATGGCAAGTCGTGTTTGGCGATTGACTACAACAATTCACCTAGATCCATGTATATCCAGCAGTAATTTCATGGAGTATGGCAACGCTAGTAGCATGTGCATAAAGGATGGAATGTTTTCCTCATTGTAGTCACGTTGCTTTAAAATTTTACCAAAAAGCTTATGCTCCTTGTCTTGATAAAACCAAACATGGAGACTTTACGAAGAAAAAGGAGATGGGAAATCCCATTTGCCCCGAGAAAAAGGAGGAAAGACCAAGCCAAGGGGACTAACCCTCACGACCGCTCATCTCGAAACTAACTACATACAAGAATTTCGTGGTTAGAGATATGAGAAGGCCTACCTACCAGGGTCAAGACGCGCATCCCGGCTTGCCGCCGTCCTATACACTGCGTTAACGCCTCTATATGGCGATGGACACCTGCTTCCAAGAAAGCCACAAGACAAGAAAAGGGGAGATCAACCCCATTATTCTGCGATTGTGGTAAGCCTTGGCACAGTCAAGGTGAAGTGGAAGGTTGCTGGGCGGGCGGGCCTGGGCAATGGAGGTAGGGATGTGGAGCCCTGCCCAAAGCCCGTGGCTTGGGGCCATGAGGCCCCATCATGGTCCGAAGGTGGTTGCTATCCACGGAGAGTTAGCACACGCTTGTGGTATGAAACTTCCTTGTGGTTGCAATGTGCACAAACCGCAAATGACGACCAGCACTTGTGGAATGCGGATGCAGGATGAATGTTCCTGCTCTTGTCCCTCGGCTCGCCCCCATTTACATGAGCCTGGCCGAGACCGACCTCACATCATCTACTACGGCTTGTGCCAAGCACCATCTTCACATACATAAATCCAGCTCCAACACTTTTCAACCTCAACTTCCAATCTCTAAATAAAGGTTAGGATTCCCCTAGCATATACGCAGACTATCACTACTAGAAAAGGGGTGGTATTGTCACTTATATCACGGTTTATGCAGCCTATTATGACGGTGCTACGATCTTGTCACACTTTTGGTATAATGGTGGAGGAATGGTAACCAAACCTCTTGGTGTTGCATTATTACGGAACTACGTGAATGCGTGTCACGAACTATGACCGTATGAGTGTGACAATTGAAGAATTATAACACTTTGTGTGCACGGGCCCGGCCCCGACATCGGACTCCATAACCATGGTTAACGATGCCTTTCAATTTTCCATTGTGGCTCGGGAGACAATCTTGTGCTAGCCAAAGCTTCGGATCGGAACAAGTATTGTATTTTGTTTTTATGAATGCATGAGAGCACCCGCCAAAGAAAACAAAAATCAACGATGATGTTTGCAAAGGAATGAAAAAAATAACAATGATGTCCCTAAAGGAGTACTCAATCTAAGAAGAAAAGAAAAGGTGATGTATAGGTGTTATAGGTATTCCTAATCCTATCATTTTATTCAGATGAGGAATTGCGTTTATACTCAACGATTTTGTGATCGGCATCAAGTTTCGTATACGCTTTATTCTATTCTTTTCATATTCATATCATGTCATGTACGTGTGAAAGAAATTGGGTTTATATTACATCCCTTTTGCCACCGCCGAGTTTGGATCTTAGTTCTCGAGATAAATCCATCATTTAATACTATATATGTGTTTCCTTGGCTACATACTATTCAACTACTTTTTGGACTTGAGAAGTAACAACCATCCGGTTTGTTTGTAACTTGAGTTCAAAGATGACGACCCATACTCTGCTAGTTTTATTGCTTTGGCAATGGGTGCCATGATGGTGGATGGCAAGAATTTTGTTGAGCTCCAAGCTTGCGTGGCACTAATAGTCATATTCACTCGGATGTCCAATACACTACGAGCAATACACCAACCTCCACTATCTCGAGTATGTATGAGATTTTTATGTTTGATTGTTGTTGGACAAGTTTTCTTGTTGCAATGTTGACTAAAAGTGGAAGTATATGTGTGAATTCTATAATTTTGTTTTTTACATCATTTATCATTTTCTTTTTGATCTTTTGAGCCAAGTGATTTCAAAATGGAAAAAAAATCATTCTACTATATACCTTTTTATTGCTTTGACAATGGTTGTTGTTATACTAGGAGTGAGTGGTCATTCAACTCTTCGCGGAGGACATGTTAGAACGTTTAACCATATTGAGTCAAATGTGTTATACTCGGCAAGAATACTGATTTCATCTTCTCTCAAGTATGTACGGGTTGATAGTAGATCGCTGCATGATATTTTTCTTAGAGCACACTTTGGATAGATATGTGAAATGCATTTTCTTCCGTGAATTAGGAAATAATTTTGACAAGTAAGAACTTAGTTTATCTATGTGGAATGCAGAGTTGTTTCCTCAACAACAAGCACAATATCTCGATGGATCCCTTGGACAAATAACAAGTGGAGTTTGGGCGAGGGAGCAATGATTGTGGGATAGTGGGAAGAATTGTGATGTAACCTTCGCTATGTGCATTCGATATCGACACCATCACATGTAAGAGAGCACCAATAGATATTCCTATTGCATCTATTAGTAGTAGGGGATCCCGGCATTCCTTTTCAAGGAGAAGGAGTAGTGCTCTCGCAAGATGCATGGCAAGTGTTTGGCGATTCGGACTACAACAATTCACCTAGATCCATGTATATCCAGCGTAATTTCATGGAGCTGGTAGCAACGCTAGTAGCATGTGCATAAAGGATGGAATGTTTTCCTCATTGTAGTCACGTTGCTTTAAAATTTTACCAAAAAGCTTATGCTCCTTGTCTTGATAAAACCAAGAATACTGTTCATCTTCTCTCAAGTATGTACCGGGTTGATAGTAGATCGCTACCGCATGATATTTTTCTTAGAGCACACTTTGGATAGATATGTGAAATGCATTTTCTTCGTGAATTAGGAAATAATTTTGACAAGTAAGAACTTAGTTTATCTATGTGGAATGCAGAGTTGTTTCCTCAACAACAAGCACAATATCTCGGATCCCGCTGGACAAATAACAAGTGGAGTTTGGGCGAGGGAGCAATGATTTGTGGGATAGTGGGAAGAATTGTGATGTAACCTTCCCGATCTGACACCATCACATGTAAGAGAGCACCAATAGATATTCCTATTGCATCTATTAGTAGGGGATCCCGGCATTCCTTTTCAAGGAGAAGGAGTAGTGCTCGCAAGATGCATAAAGTGTGTTTGGCGATTACACAACAATTCACCTAGATCCATGTATATCCAGCAGTAATTTCATGGAGCTGCAACGCTAGTAGCATGTGCATAAAGGATGGAATGTTTTCCTCATTGTAGTCACGTTGCTTTAAAATTTTACCAAAAAGCTTATGCTCCTTGTCTTGATAAAACCAAAGAATACTGTTCATCTTCTCTCAAGTATGTACCGGGTTGATAGTAGATCGCTACCGCATGATATTTTTCTTAGAGCACACTTTGGATAGATATGTGAAATGCATTTTCTTCGTGAATTAGGAAATAATTTTGACAAGTAAGAACTTAGTTTATCTATGTGGAATGCAGAGTTGTTTCCTCAACAACAAGCACAATATCTCGGATCCCGCTGGACAAATAACAAGTGGAGTTTGGAAGAGGGAGCAATGATTTGTGGGATAGTGGGAAGAATTGTGATGTAACCTTCCCGATCTGACACCATCACATGTAAGAGAGCACCAATAGATATTCCTATTGCATCTATTAGTAGGGGATCCCGGCATTCCTTTTCAAGGAGAAGGAGTAGTGCTCGCAAGATGCATGGCAAGTGTGTTTGGCGATTACACAACAATTCACCTAGATCCATGTATATCCAGCAGTAATTTCATGGAGCTGCAACGCTAGTAGCATGTGCATAAAGGATGGAATGTTTTCCTCATTGTAGTCACGTTGCTTTAAAATTTTACCAAAAAGCTTATGCTCCTTGTCTTGATAAAACCAAGAATATGGAGACTTTACGAAGAAAAAGGAGATGGGAAATCCCATTTGCCCCGAGAAAAAGGAGGAAAGACCAAGCCAAGGGGACTAACCCTCACGACCGCTCATCTCGAAACTAACTACATATTAAGAATTTCGTGGTTAGAGATATGAGAAGGCCTACCTACCGAGGGGCCGAACGCGCATCCCGTTGCCTTGCGTCCACCGCTCGCCAACGCCTCTATATGGCGATGGACACCTGCTTTCAAGAAAGCCACGACAAGAAAAGGAGATCAACCCCATTATTCTTGCGATTGTGGTAAGCCTTGCACAGTCAAGGTGAAGTGGAAGGTTGCTGCTGAGGCGGGGGCGGGCTGGGCAATGGAGGTAGGGATGTGGAGCCCCGCCAGCCGTGGCTTGGGGCCATGAGGCCCCATCATGGTCCGGTGGTTGGTTGCTATCCACGGAGAGTTAGCACACGCTTGTGGTATGAAACTTCCTTGTGGTTGCAATGTGCACAAACCGCAAATGACGACGACCATCGACTTGTGGAATGCGGATGCGGATGAATGTTCCTGCTCTTGTCCCTCGGCTCTGCCCCCATTTACATGAGCGGTCTTGTGGGACCACCTGCATCATCACTACGGCAAGCACCATCTTCACATACATACATCCAGGCTCCAACACTTTTCAACCTCAACTTCCAATCTCTAAATAAAGGTTAGGATTCCCCTAGCATATACGCACTATCACTACTAGAAAAAGGGGTGGTATTGTCACACTTATATCACGGTTTATGCAGCCTATTATGACGGTGCTACGATCTTGTCACACTTTTGGTATAATGGTGGAGGAATGGTAACCAAACCTCTTGGTGTTGCAGCTATTACGGAACTACGTGAATGCGTGTCACGAACTATGACCGTATGAGTGTGACAATTGAAGAATTATAACACTTTGTGTGCACGGGCCCGGCCCGACATCGGACTCCATAACCATGGTTAACAATGCCTTTCAATTTTCCATTGTGGCTCGGAGAGACAATCTTGTGCTAGCCAGCTCGGATGCCGGAACAAGTATTGTATTTTGTTTTTATGAATGCATGAGAGCACCCGCCAAAGAAAACAAAAATCAACGATGATGTTTGCAAAGGAATGAAAAAGCCAACAATGATGTCCCTAAAGGAGTACTCAATCTAAGAAGAAAAGAAAAGGTGATGTATAGGTGTTATAGGTATTCCTAATCCTATCATTTTATTCAGATGAGGAATTGCGTTTATACTCAACGCATTTTGTGATCGGCATCAAGTTTCGACCTTACAGCTTTATTCTATTCTTTTCATATTCATATCATGTCATGTATGAGAAAGAAATTGGGTTTATATTACATCCCTTTGCCACCGTCGAGTTTGGATCTTAGTTCTCGAGATAAATCCATCATTTAATACTATATATGTGTTTCCTTGGCTACATACTATTCAACTACTTTTGACTTGAAGTAACAACCATCCGTTTGTTTGTAACTTGAGTTCAAAGATGACGACCCATACTCTTGCTAGTTTTTATTGCTTTGGCAATGGGTGCCATGATGGTGGATGGCAAGAATTTTGTTGAGCTCCAAGCGCACGGGCACTAATAGTCATATTCACCCTGATGTCCAATACACTACGAGCAATACACCAACCTCCACTATCTCGAGTATGTATGAGATTTTTATGTTTGATTGTTGTTGGACAAGTTTTCTTGTTGCAATGTTGACTAAAAGTGGAAGTATATGTGTGAATTCTATAATTTTGTTTTTACATCATTTATCATTTTCTTTTTGATCTTTTGAGCCAAGTGATTTCAAAATGGAAAAAAAAATCATTCTACTATATACCTTTTTATTGCTTTGACAATGGTTGTTGTTATACTAGGAGTGAGTGGTCATTCAACTCTTCGCGGAGGACATGTTAGAACGTTTAACCATATTGAGTCAAATGTGTTATACTCGGCAAGAATACGCTTCATCTTCTCTCAAGTATGTACCCGGGTTGATAGTAGATCGCTACGCATGATATTTTTCTTAGAGCACACTTTGGATAGATATGTGAAATGCATTTTCTTCCTCGTGAATTAGGAAATAATTTTGACAAGTAAGAACTTAGTTTATCTATGTGGAATGCAGGTTGTTTCCTCAACAACAAGCACAATATCTCGGTGGATCCTGGACAAATAACAAGTGGAGTTTGGGCGGTAGGGAGCAATGATTTGTGGGATAGTGGGAAGAATTGTGATGTAACCTTCATATGTGCAAATTATATCGACACCATCACATGTAAGAGAGCACCAATAGATATTCCTATTGCGGATCTATTAGTAGTAGGGGATCCGGCATTCCTTTTCAAGGAGAAGGAGTAGTGCTCTCGCAAGATGCATGGCAAGTCGTGTTTGGCGATTCACCACAACAATTCACCTAGATCCATGTATATCCAGCAGTAATTTCATGGAGCTGGTAGCAACGCTAGTAGCATGTGCATAAAGGATGGAATGTTTCCTCATTGTAGTCACGTTGCTTTAAAATTTTACCAAAAGCTTATGCTCCTTGTCTTGATAAAACCAAACATGGAGACTTTACGAAGAAAAGGAGATGGAAATCCCATTTGCCCGAGAAAAAAGGAGGAAAGACCAAGCCAAGGGGACTAACCTCACGACCGCTCATCTCGAAACTAACTACATACAAGAATTTCGTGGTTAGAGATATGAGAAGGCCTACTCTACCACAGTCAAGGCCGCATCCCGGCTTGCCGCCGTCCTATACACGCTCGCCAACGCCTCTATATGGCGATGGACACCTGCTTCAAGAAAGCCACGACAAGAAAGGGGAGATCAACCCCATTATTCTTGCGATTGTGGTAAGCCTTGCACAGTCAAGGTGAAGTGGAAGGTTGCCTGAGGCGGGCGGCCTGGGCAATGGAGGTAGGGATGTGGAGCCCCGCCCAGTGGCTTGGGGCCATGAGGCCCCATCATGGTCCGAAGGTGGTTGCTATCCACGGAGAGTTAGCACACGCTTGTGGTATGAAACTTCCTTGTGGTTGCAATGTGCACAAACTGCAAATGACGACGACCATCGACTTGTGGAATGCGGATGCAGGATGAATGTTCCGGGCTCTTGTCCCTCGGCTCTGCCCCCCCATTTACATGCATGAGTCTTGCGGACATGTACCTCACATCATCTACTACGGCTTGTGCCAAGCACCATCTTCACATACATAAATCCAGCTCCAACACTTTTCAACCTCAACTTCCAATCTCTAAATAAAGGTTAGGATTCCCCTAGCATATACGCAGACTATCACTACTAGAAAGGGGTGGTATTGTCACGCCATATCACGGTTTATGCAGCCTATTATGACGGTATACGCATCTTGTCACACTTTTGGTATAATGGTGGAGGAATGGTAACCAACCTCTTGGTGTAATCGCTTATTACGGAACTACGTGAATGCGCACACTAACTATGACCGTATGAGTGTGACAATTGAAGAATTATAACACTTTGTGTGCACGGGCCCGACAATCGACTCCATAACCATGGTTAACAATGCCTTTCAATTTTCCATTGTGGCTCGGAGACAATCTTGTGCTAGCCAGCTCGGATGCCGAACAAGTATTGTATTTTGTTTTTATGAATGCATGAGAGCACCCGCCAAAGAAAACAAAAATCAACGATGATGTTTGCAAAGGAATGAAAAAAGCCAACAATGATGTCCCTAAAGGAGTACTCAATCTAAGAAGAAAAGAAAAGGTGATGTATAGGTGTTATAGGTATTCCTAATCCTATCATTTTATTCAGATGAGGAATTGCGCTTTTATACTCAACGCATTTTGTGATCGGCATCAAGTTTCGACCTTACGCTTTTATTCTATTCTTTTCATATTCATATCATGTCATGTATACGTGTGAAAGAAATTGGGTTTATATTACATCCCTTTGCCACCGCTCGAGTTTGGATCTTAGTTCTAGATAAATCCATCATTTAATACTATATATGTGTTTCCTTGGCTACATACTATTCAACTACTTTTTGGACTTGAGAAGTAACAACCATCCGTTTGTTTGTAACTTGAGTTCAAAGATGACGACCCATACTCTGCTAGTTTTATTGCTTTGGCAATGGGTGCCATGATGGTGGATGGCAAGAATTTTGTTGAGCTCCAAGCGCATAGGCACTAATAGTCATATTCACTCGGATGTCCAATACACTACGAGCAATACACCAACCTCCACTATCTCGAGTATGTATGAGATTTTTATGTTTGATTGTTGTTGGACAAGTTTTCTTGTTGCAATGTTGACTAAAAGTGGAAGTATATGTGTGAATTCTATAATTTTGTTTTTTACATCATTTATCATTTTCTTTTGATCTTTTGAGCCAAGTGATTTCAAAATGGAAAAAAAAATCATTCTACTATATACCTTTTATTGCTTTGACAATGGTTGTTGTTATACTAGAGTGAGTGGTCATTCAACTCTTGCTGGAGGACATGTTAGAACGCGTTTAACCATATTGAGTCAAATGTGTTATACTCAAAGACAATCTGTTTCATCTTCTCTCAAGTATGTACCGGGTTGATAGTAGATCGCGCTGCATGATATTTTTCTTAGAGCACACTTTGGATAGATATGTGAAATGCATTTTCTTCCGTGAATTAGGAAATAATTTTGACAAGTAAGAACTTAGTTTATCTATGTGGAATGCGTGAGTTGTTTCCTCAACAACAAGCACAATATCTCGGATCCTTGGACAAATAACAAGTGGAGTTTGGGCGTAGGGAGCAATGATTTGTGGGATAGTGGGAAGAATTGTGATGTAACCTTCGCTATGTGCGCCCCGACACGACACCATCACATGTAAGAGAGCACCAATAGATATTCCTATTGCAGATCTATTAGTAGTAGGGGATCCCGCATTCCTTTTCAAGGAGAAGGAGTAGTGCTCTCGCAAGATGCATGGCAAGTCGTGTTTGGCGATTCGAGACAACAATTCACCTAGATCCATGTATCCAGCGTAATTTCATGGAGCTGGTAGCAACGCTAGTAGCATGTGCATAAAGGATGGAATGTTTTCCTCATTGTAGTCACGTTGCTTTAAAATTTTACCAAAAGCTTATGCTCCTTGTCTTGATAAAACCAAGAACATGGAGACTTTCGAAGAAAAGGAGATGGAAATCCCATTTGCCCGAGAAAAGGAGGAAAGACCAAGCCAAGGGGACTAACCTCACCGGCCAGCTCATCTCGAAACTAACTACATACAGCCAGAAGAATTTCGTGGTTAGAGATATGAGAAGGCCTACCTACCACGAGGGCCGAAGACGCCGCATCCCTGCTTGCCGCCGTCCTATACACCGCGCTCGCCCTCTATGGCGATGGACACCCGCTTCAAGAAAGCCACGGTGAAAGGGAGATCAACCCCATTATTCTTGCGATTGTGGTAAGCCTTGGCACAGTCAAGGTGAAGTGGAAGGTTGCCTGGAGGCGGGCGGGCCTGGGCAATGGAGGTAGGGATGTGGAGCCCCCCGGGGCCGTAGCTTGGGGCCATGAGGCCCCATCATGGTCCGAAGGTGGTTGCTATCCACGGAGAGTTAGCACACGCTTGTGGTATGAAACTTCCTTGTGGTTGCAATGTGCACAAACCGCAAATGACGACGCCAGCGACTTGTGGAATGCGGATGCGGGATGAATGTTCCTGCTCTTGTCCCCTCGGCTCCGCCCCATTTACATGAGCGGTCTTGGCCGGACCTGACCTCACATCATCTACTACGGCTTGTGCCAAGCACATCATCTACTACGGCATGCCAAGCACCATCTTCACATACATAAATCCAGGCTCCAACACTTTTCAACCTCAACTTCCAATCTCTAAATAAAGGTTAGGATTCCCCTAGCATATCGCAGACTATCACTACTAGAAAAGGGTGGTATTGTCACGACTTATATCACGGTTTATGCAGCCTATTATGACGGTGCTACGCATCTTGTCACACTTTTGGTATAATGGTGGAGGAATGGTAACCAAACCTCTTGGTGTTGCAATCGCTTATTACGGAACTACGTGAATGCGTGTCACGAACTATGACCGTATGAGTGTGACAATTGAAGAATTATAACACTTTGTGTGCACGGGCCCGGGCACGACACTGGACTCATAACCATGGTTAACAATGCCTTTCAATTTTCCATTGTGGCTCGGAGAGACAATCTTGTGCTAGCCGAGCCTTACGGATGTGGAACAAGTATTGTATTTTGTTTTTTACATCATTTTATCATTTTCTTTTGATCTTTTGAGCCAAGTGATTTCAAAATGGAAAAAAAATCATTCTACTATATACCTTTTATTGCTTTGACAATGGTTGTTGTTATACTAGGAGTGAGTGGTCATTCAACTCTTGAGGACATGTTAGAGCGTTTAACCATATTGAGTCAAATGTGTTATACTCAAATATCTGCTTCATCTTCTCTCAAGTATGTACCGGGTTGATAGTAGATCGCGCTGCATGATATTTTTCTTAGAGCACACTTTGGATAGATATGTGAAATGCATTTTCTTTTGAATTAGGAAATAATTTTGACAAGTAAGAACTTAGTTTATCTATGTGGAATCACGGTAGTTGTTTCCTCAACAACAAGCACAATATCTCGGTGGATCCTTTGGACAAATAACAAGTGGAGTTTGGGCGGTAGGGAGCAATGATTTGTGGATAGTGGGAAGAATTGTGATGTAACCTTCGCTATGTGCGGTCATATCGACACCATCACATGTAAGAGGCACCAATAGATATTCCTATTGCGGATCTATTAGTAGTAGGGGATCCGGCATTCCTTTTCAAGGAGAAGGAGTAGTGCTCTCGCAAGATGCATGGCAATTTGTGTTTGGCGATTCGAGACTACAACAATTCACCTAGATCCATGTATATCCAGCAGTAATTTCATGGAGCTGGTAGCAACGCTAGTAGCATGTGCATAAAGGATGGAATGTTTTCCTCATTGTAGTCACGTTGCTTTAAAATTTTACCAAAAGCTTATGCTCCTTGTCTTGATAAAACCAAGAATAACATGGAGACTTTACGAAAGAAAAGGAGATGGGAAATCCCATTTGCCCGAGAAAAAGGAGGAAAGACCAAGCCAAGGGGACTAACCCTCACGACCGCTCATCTCGAAACTAACTACATCTGAAGAATTTCGTGGTTAGAGATATGAGAAGGCCTACCTACACAGGGCGAAGACGCCGCATCCCTGCTTGCCGCCGTCCTATACACGCGTTCGCCAACGCCTCTATATGGCGATGGACACCCGTTTCCCACGGTGCAAGAAAAGGGGAGATCAACCCCATTATTCTTGCGATTGTGGTAAGCCTTGGCACAGTCAAGGTGAAGTGGAAGGTTGCTGCTGAGGCGGGCGGGCCTGGGCAATGGAGGTAGGGATGTGGAGCCCCGGCCGTGGCTTGGGGCCATGAGGCCCCATCATGGTCCGGTGGTTGCTATCCACGGAGAGTTAGCACACGCTTGTGGTATGAAACTTCCTTGTGGTTGCAATGTGCACAAACCGCAAATGACGACCAGCGACTTGTGGAATGCGGATGCAGGATGAATGTTCCGGGCTCTTGTCCCTCGGCTCTACATTTACATGAGCCGGTCTTGGCCGGACCTGACCTCACATCATCTACTAACATGCCAAGCACCATCTTCACATACATAAATCCAGGCTCCAACACTTTTCAACCTCAACTTCCAATCTCTAAATAAAGGTTAGGATTCCCCTAGCATATCGCAGACTATCACTACTAGAAAAGGGTGGTATTGTCACTTATATCACGGTTTATGCAGCCTATTATGACGGTGCTACGCATCTTGTCACACTTTTGGTATAATGGTGGAGGAATGGTAACCAAACCTCTTGGTGTTGCCTTTGCAACTACGGAACTACGTGAATGTCACGAACTATGACCGTATGAGTGTGACAATTGAAGAATTATAACACTTTGTGTGCACGGGCCCGACATCGACTCCATAACCATGGTTAACAATGCCTTTCAATTTTCCATTGTGGCTCGGAGAGACAATCTTGTGCTAGCCGAGCCGGATCTTTGGAACAAGTATTGTATTTTGTTTTTATGAATGCATGAGAGCACCCGCAAAGAAAACAAAAATCAACGATGATGTTTGCAAAGGAATGAAAAAGCCAACAATGATGTCCCTAAAGGAGTACTCAATCTAAGAAGAAAAGAAAAGGTGATGTATAGGTGTTATAGGTATTCCTAATCCTATCATTTTATTCAGATGAGGAATTGCGTTTATACTCAACGCATTTTGTGATCGGCATCAAGTTTCGACCTTACAGTTTTATTCTATTCTTTTCATATTCATATCATGTCATGTAATGAAAGAAATTGGGTTTATATTACATCCCTTTGCCTATCGAGTTTGGATCTTAGTTCTCGAGATAAATCCATCATTTAATACTATATATGTGTTTCCTTGGCTACATACTATTCAACTACTTTTTGGACTTGAGAAGTAACAACCATCCGGTTTGTTTGTAACTTGAGTTCAAAGATGACGACCCATACTCTCGCTAGTTTTTATTGCTTTGGCAATGGGTGCCATGATGGTGGATGGCAAGAATTTTGTTGAGCTCCAAGCGCCGTGGGCACTAATAGTCATATTCACTCGGATGTCCAATACACTACGAGCAATACACCAACCTCCACTATCTCGAGTATGTATGAGATTTTTATGTTTGATTGTTGTTGGACA
Source organism: Anthoceros angustus (assembly GCA_010909165.1). Classification (NCBI taxonomy): domain Eukaryota; kingdom Viridiplantae; phylum Streptophyta; class Anthocerotopsida; order Anthocerotales; family Anthocerotaceae; genus Anthoceros; species Anthoceros angustus. Next base: position 84,041 of record MU008177.1, read on the forward strand.
AGTTTTCTTGTTGCAATGTTGACTAAAAGTGGAAGTATATGTGTGAATTCTATAATTTTGTTTTTTACATCATTTTATCATTTTCTTTTTGATCTTTTGAGCCAAGTGATTTCAAAATGGAAAAAAAAAATCATTCTACTATATACCTTTTATTGCTTTGACAATGGTTGTTGTTATACTAGGAGTGAGTGGTCATTCAACTCTTCGCGGAGGACATGTTAGAACGTTTAACCATATTGAGTCAAATGTGTTATACTCAGCAGCAATACTGGCTTCATCTTCTCTCAAGTATGTACCGGGTTGATAGTAGATCGCTGCATGATATTTTTCTTAGAGCACACTTTGGATAGATATGTGAAATGCATTTTCTTGAGAATTAGGAAATAATTTTGACAAGTAAGAACTTAGTTTATCTATGTGGAATGCACGTGAGTTGTTTCCTCAACAACAAGCACAATATCTCGATGGATCCTGGACAAATAACAAGTGGAGTTTGGGCGGTGGGGAGCAATGATTTGTGGGATAGTGGGAAGAATTGTGATGTAACCTTCGCTATGTGCAATCGATATCGACACCATCACATGTAAGAGAGCACCAATAGATATTCCTGTGCGGATCTATTAGTAGTAGGGGATCCCGCATTCCTTTTCAAGGAGAAGGAGTAGTGCTCTCGCAAGATGCATGGCGTATGTTTGGCGATTCGAGACTACAACAATTCACCTAGATCCATGTATATCCAGCAGTAATTTCATGGAGCTGGTAGCAACGCTAGTAGCATGTGCATAAAGGATGGAATGTTTTCCTCATTGTAGTCACGTTGCTTTAAAATTTTTACCAAAAAGCTTATGCTCCTTGTCTTGATAAAACCAAGAACATGGAGACTTTACGAAAGAAAAGGAGATGGGAAATCCCATTTGCCCGAGAAAAAGGAGGAAAGACCAAGCCAAGGGGACTAACCTCACGACCGCTCATCTCGAAACTAACTACATACACAAGAATTTCGTGGTTAGAGATATGAGAAGGCCTACCTATCAAGACGCCAGCGCATCCCGGTGCTTGCCGCCGTCCTATACACGCGTTAATACGCCTCTATATGGCGATGGACACCCGTTTCAAGAAAGCCACAAGACAAGAAAAGGGGAGATCAACCCCATTATTCTGCGATTGTGGTAAGCCTTGCACAGTCAAGGTGAAGTGGAAGGTTGCTGCGGGCGGTGGGCGGCCCGCAATGGAGGTAGGGATGTGGAGCCTGGGGCCGTGGCTTAAGCCATGAGGCCCCATCATGGTCCGAAGGTGGTTGCTATCCACGGAGAGTTAGCACACGCTTGTGGTATGAAACTTCCTTGTGGTTGCAATGTGCACAAACCGCAAATGACGGCGACCACCGACTTGTGGAATGCGGATGCGGATGAATGTTCCTGCTCTTGTCCCCTCGGCTCTGCCCCATTTACATGGAGTCTTTAGGACCGTACCCTCACATCATCTACTACGGCTTGCCAAGCACCATCTTCACATACATAAATCCAGCTCCAACACTTTTCAACCTCAACTTCCAATCTCTAAATAAAGGTTAGGATTCCCCTAGCATATACGCAGACTATCACTACTAGAAAAAGGGGTGGTATTGTCACGACTTATATCACGGTTTATGCAGCCTATTATGACGGTGCTACGATCTTGTCACACTTTTGGTATAATGGTGGAGGAATGGTAACCAAACCTCTTGGTGTTGCACTGCTTATTACGGAACTACGTGAATGCGTGTCACGAACTATGACCGTATGAGTGTGACAATTGAAGAATTATAACACTTTGTGTGCACGGGCCTGGGCCTGACACTGGACTCCATAACCATGGTTAACAATGCCTTTCAATTTTCCATTGTGGCTCAGGAGAGACAATCTTGTGCTAGCCAGGCTTCTGGATGCTGGAACAAGTATTGTATTTTGTTTTTATGAATGCATGAGAGCACCCGCCAAAGAAAACAAAAATCAACGATGATGTTTGCAAAGGAATGAAAAAGCCAACAATGATGTCCCTAAAGGAGTACTCAATCTAAGAAGAAAAGAAAAGGTGATGTATAGGTGTTATAGGTATTCCTAATCCTATCATTTTATTCAGATGAGGAATTGCGTTTATACTCAACGATTTTGTGATCGGCATCAAGTTTCGACCTTACGCTTTATTCTATTCTTTTCATATTCATATCATGTCATGTACGTGTGAAAGAAATTGGGTTTATATTACATCCCTTTTGCCCATCGAGTTTGGATCTTAGTTCTAGATAAATCCATCATTTAATACTATATATGTGTTTCCTTGGCTACATACTATTCAACTACTTTTGACTTGAGAAGTAACAACCATCTGGTTTGTTTGTAACTTGAGTTCAAAGATGACGACCCATACTCTACATAGTTTTTATTGCTTTGGCAATGGGTGCCATGATGGTGGATGGCAAGAATTTTGTTGAGCTCCAAGCGCACGTGCACTAATAGTCATATTCACTCGGATGTCCAATACCCTTTAGCAATACACCAACCTCCACTATCTCGAGTATGTATGAGATTTTTTGTGTTTGATTGTTGTTGGACAAGTTTTCTTGTTGCAATGTTGACTAAAAGTGGAAGTATATGTGTGAATTCTATAATTTTGTTTTTTACATCATTTATCATTTTCTTTTTGATCTTTTGAGCCAAGTGATTTCAAAATGGAAAAAAAAATCATTCTACTATATACCTTTTATTGCTTTGACAATGGTTGTTGTTATACTAGGAGTGAGTGGTCATTCAACTCTTCATGGAGGACATGTTAGAACGCTTAACCATATTGAGTCAAATGTGTTATATAAAGACAATGTTTCATCTTCTCTCAAGTATGTACCGGGTTGATAGTAGATCAGCTGATATTTTCTTAGAGCACACTTTGGATAGATATGTGAAATGCATTTTCTTCGTGAATTAGGAAATAATTTTTGACAAGTAAGAACTTAGTTTATCTATGTGGAATGCGGTGAGTTGTTTCCTCAACAACAAGCACAATATCTCGGTGGATCCCGCTGGACAAATAACAAGTGGAGTTTGGTGAGGGAGCAATGATTTGTGGGATAGTGGGAAGAATTGTGATGTAACCTTCGCTATATGCGATCTTCGACACCATCACATGTAAGAGAGCACCAATAGATATTCCTATTGCGGATCTATTAGTAGTAGGGGATCGGCATTCCTTTTCAAGGAGAAGGAGTAGTGCTCGCAAGATGCATGGCAAGTGTGTTTGGCGATTCGGGACTACAACAATTCACCTAGATCCATGTATATCCAGCAGTAATTTCATGGAGCTGGTATAGCTAAATACGTGCATAAAGGATGGAATGTTTTCCTCAACAAACACAATATCTCGGTGGATCCCGCTGGACAAATAACAAGTGGAGTTTGGGCGGTGAGCAATGATTTAATGGGATAGTGGGAAGAATTGTGATGTAACCTTCGCTATGTGCATCGATATCGACACCATCACATGTAAGAGAGCACCAATAGATATTCCTATTGCGGATCTATTAGTAGTAGGGGATCCGGCATTCCTTTTCAAGGAGAAGGAGTAGTGCTCGCAAGATGCATGGCAAGTGTGTTTGGCGATTCGACTACAACAATTCACCTAGATCCATGTATATCCAGTAATTTCATGGAGCTGGTAGCAACGCTAGTAGCATGTGCATAAAGGATGGAATGTTTCCTCATTGTAGTCACGTTGCTTTAAAATTTTTACCAAAAAGCTTATGCTCCTTGTCTTGATAAAACCAGAACATGGAGACTTTACGAAGAAAAGGAGATGGGAAATCCCATTTGCCCGAAAAAAAAGGAGGAAAGACCAAGCCAAGGGGACTAACCCTCACGACTCATCTCAAACTAACTACATACAAGAATTTTGGTTAGAGATATGAGAAGGCCTACCTACCACATGAGGCGCGCATCCCCAGTGCTTGCCGTCCTATACGCGTTCGAACGCCTCTATGGCGATGGACACCCGTTTCAAGAAAGCCACAAAGAAAAGGGGAGATCAACCCCATTATTCTTGCGATTGTGGTAAGCCTTACGGGTCAAGGTGAAGTGGAAGGTTGCCGGGCGAGGCGGGCACAGGCAATGGAGGTAGGGATGTGGAGCCTGCCCCGGGCCGGCAGCCATGAGGCCCCATCATGGTCCAAGGTGGTTGCTATCCACGGAGAGTTAGCACACGCTTGTGGTATGAAACTTCCTTGTGGTTGCAATGTGCACAAACCGCAAATGACGGCGACCACCGACTTGTGGAATGCGGATGCGGGATGAATGTTCCGGGCTCTTGTCCCTCGGCTCTCCCCCATTTACATGGCCAGACCTGACCTCACATCATCTACTACGGCTTGTGCTGCACCATCTTCACATACATACATCCAGCTCCAACACTTTTCAACCTCAACTTCCAATCTCTAAATAAAGGTTAGGATTCCCCTAGCATATATGAGACTATCACTACTAGAAAAGGGTGGTATTGTCACCTTATATCACGGTTTATGCAGCCTATTATGACGTTACGCATCTTGTCACACTTTTGGTATAATGGTGGAGGAATGGTAACCAAACCTCTTGGTGTTGCGCTTATTACGGAACTACGTGAATGCGTGTCACGAACTATATGTATGAGTGTGACAATTGAAGAATTATAACACTTTGTGTGCACGGGCCCGGGCGACCGGACTCCATAACCATGGTTAACAATGCCTTTCAATTTTCCATTGTGGCTCGGGAGAGACAATCTTGTGCTTGTGCTTCGGATCTTTGGAACAAGTATTGTATTTTGTTTTATGAATGCATGAGAGCACCCGCCAAAGAAAACAAAAAATCGCGATGATGTTTGCAAAGGAATGAAAAAGCCAACAATGATGTCCCTAAAGGAGTACTCAATCTAAGAAGAAAAGAAAAGGTGATGTATAGGTGTTATAGGTATTCCTAATCCTATCATTTTATTCAGATGAGGAATGCGTTTATACTCAACGCATTTTGTGATCGCATCAAGTTTCGACCTTACGGTTTATTCTATTCTTTTCATATTCATATCATGTCATGTATGCGTGTGAAAGAAATTGGGTTTATATTACATCCCTTTTGCCACCGAGTTTGGATCTTAGTTCTCGAGATAAATCCATCATTTAATACTATATATGTGTTTCCTTGGCTACATACTATTCAACTACTTTTGGACTTGAGAAGTAACAACCATCCGGTTTGTTTGTAACTTGAGTTCAAAGATGACGACCCATACTCTCGCTAGTTTTTATTGCTTTGGCAATGGGTGCCATGATGGTGGATGGCAAGAATTTTGTTGAGCTCCAAGCGCACGTGGGCACTAATAGTCATATTCACTCGGATGTCCAATACACTACGAGCAATACACCAACCTCCACTATCTCGAGTATGTATGAGATTTTTATGTTTGATTGTTGTTGGACAAGTTTTCTTGTTGCAATGTTGACTAAAAGTGGAAGTATATGTGTGAATTCTATAATTTTGTTTTTTACATCATTTATCATTTTCTTTTGATCTTTTGAGCCAAGTGATTTCAAAATGGAAAAAAAAAATCATTCTACTATATACCTTTTTATTGCTTTGACAATGGTTGTTGTTATACTAGGAGTGAGTGGTCATTCAACTCTTGGAGGACATGTTAGAACGTTTAACCATATTGAGTCAAATGTGTTATACTCGGCAGCAATACAGTTCATCTTCTCTCAAGTATGTACCCGGTTGATAGTAGATCGCTGCATGATATTTTCTTAGAGCACACTTTGGATAGATATGTGAAATGCATTTTCTTCGTGAATTAGGAAATAATTTTTGACAAGTAAGAACTTAGTTTATCTATGGAATGCGGTAGTTGTTTCCTCAACAACAAGCACAATATCTCGGTGGATCCTGGACAAATAACAAGTGGAGTTTGGGCGTAGGGAGCAATGATTTGTGGGATAGTGGGAAGAATTGTGATGTAACCTTCGCTATGCGGTCGATATCGACACCATCACATGTAAGAGAGCACCAATAGATATTCCTATTGCGGATCTATTAGTAGTAGGATCCGCATTCCTTTTCAAGGAGAAGGAGTAGTGCTCTCAAGATGCATGGCAAGTGTGTTTGGCGATTGAGACTACAACAATTCACCTAGATCCATGTATATCCAGCGGTAATTTCATGGAGCTGGTAGCAACGCTAGTAGCATGTGCATAAAGGATGGAATGTTTTCCTCATTGTAGTCACGTTGCTTTAAAATTTTTACCAAAAAGCTTATGCTCCTTGTCTTGATAAAACCCGGTATGGAGACTTTACGAAAGAAAAGGAGATGGGAAATCCCATTTGCCCGAGAAAAAAGGAGGAAAGACCAAGCCAAGGGGACTAACCCTCACGACCGCTCATCTCGAAACTAACTACATACAAGAATTTCGTGGTTAGAGATATGAGAAGGCCTACCTACCGAGGGCGGCGCGCAGATCCCCGTCCTATACACCGCGTTCCGCCCTCTATATGGCGATGGACACCGTTTCAAGAAAGCCACGGTACAAGAAAAGGGGAGATCAACCCCATTATTCTTGCGATTGTGGTAAGCCTTGGCACAGTCAAGGTGAAGTGGAAGGTTGCTGCTGGAGGCGGGCGGCCTGGGCAATGGAGGTAGGGATGTGGAGCCCTGCCCGGGCGTGGCTTGGGGCCATGAGGCCCCATCATGGTCCGAAGGTGGTTGCTATCCACGGAGAGTTAGCACGCTTGTGGTATGAAACTTCCTTGTGGTTGCAATGTGCACAAACCGCAAATGACGACGACCACGACTTGTGGAATGCGGATGCAGGGATGAATGTTCCGGGCTCTTGTCCCTCGGCTCTCCCCATTTACATGAGCGGTCTTGGCCGGACCTGACCTCACATCATCTACTACGGCTTGTGCCAAGCACCATCTTCACATACATAAATCCAGCTCCAACACTTTTCAACCTCAACTTCCAATCTCTAAATAAAGGTTAGGATTCCCCTAGCATATCGCAGACTATCACTACTAGAAAAGGGTGGTATTGTCGCGACTTATATCACGGTTTATGCAGCCTATTATGGCGGTACTCGCATCTTGTCACACTTTTGGTATAATGGTGGAGGAATGGTAACCAACCTCTTGGTGTTGCTTTTTGGAACTACGTGAATGCGTGTCACGAACTATGACCGTATGAGTGTGACAATTGAAGAATTATAACACTTTGTGTGCACGGGCCCGGGCACCCGACTCCATAACCATGGTTAACAATGCCTTTCAATTTTCCATTGTGGCTCGGAGAGACAATCTTGTGCTAGCCAGCTTGGATCTTTGGAACAAGTATTGTATTTTGTTTTTATGAATGCATGAGAGCACCCGCCAAAGAAAACAAAAATCAGCGATGATGTTTGCAAAGGAATGAAAAAGCCAACAATGATGTCCCTAAAGGAGTACTCAATCTAAGAAGAAAAGAAAAGGTGATGTATAGGTGTTATAGGTATTCCTAATCCTATCATTTTATTCGTATGAGGTGCGTTTATACTCAACGATTTTGTGATCGGCATCAAGTTTCGACCTTACAGTTTATTCTATTCTTTTCATATTCATATCATGTCATGTACGTGTGAAAGAAATTGGGTTTATATTACATCCCTTTTGCCTTTGCCGAGTTTGGATCTTAGTTCTCGAGATAAATCCATCATTTAATACTATATATGTGTTTCCTTGGCTACATACTATTCAACTACTTTTGGACTTGAGAAGTAACAACCATGGTTTGTTTGTAACTTGAGTTCAAAGATGACGACCCATACTCTCTGCTAGTTTTATTGCTTTGGCAATGGGTGCCATGATGGTGGATGGCAAGAATTTTGTTGAGCTCCAAGCGCACGTGGGCACTAATAGTCATATTCACTCGGATGTCCAATACACTACGAGCAATACACCAACCTCCACTATCTCGAGTATGTATGAGATTTTTATGTTTGATTGTTGTTGGACAAGTTTTCTTGTTGCAATGTTGACTAAAAGTGGAAGTATATGTGTGAATTCTATAATTTTGTTTTTACATCATTTTATCATTTTCTTTTTGATCTTTTGAGCCAAGTGATTTCAAAATGGAAAAAAAAATCATTCTACTATATACCTTTTTATTGCTTTGACAATGGTTGTTGTTATACTAGGAGTGAGTGGTCATTCAACTCTTCATGGAGGACATGTTAGAACGTTTAACCATATTGAGTCAAATGTGTTATACTCGGCAATACTGTTCATCTTCTCTCAAGTATGTACCGGGTTGATAGTAGATCGCTGCATGATATTTTTCTTAGAGCACACTTTGGATAGATATGTGAAATGCATTTTCTTCTGAATTAGGAAATAATTTTTGACAAGTAAGAACTTAGTTTATCTATGTGGAATGCGTGAGTTGTTTCCTCAACAACAAGCACAATATCTCGGTGGATCCGCTGGACAAATAACAAGTGGAGTTTGGGCGGTAGGGAGCAATGATTGTGGGATAGTGGGAAGAATTGTGATGTAACCTTCGCTATGCGCACGATATCGACACCATCACATGTAAGAGAGCACCAATAGATATTCCTATTGCGATCTATTAGTAGTAGGGGATCCGGCATTCCTTTTCAAGGAGAAGGAGTAGTGCTCGCAAGATGCATGGCAAGTCGTGTTTGGCGATTGGACTACAACAATTCACCTAGATCCATGTATATCCAGCGTAATTTCATGGAGCTGGTAGCAACGCTAGTAGCATGTGCATAAAGGATGGAATGTTTTCCTCATTGTAGTCACGTTGCTTTAAAATTTTACCAAAAGCTTATGCTCCTTGTCTTGATAAAACCGGTAACATGGAGACTTCTGAAAGAAAAGGAGATGGGAAATCCCATTTGCCCCGAGAAAAGGAGGAAAGACCAAGCCAAGGGGACTAACCCTCACGACCGCTCATCTCGAAACTAACTACATACTACAAGAATTTCGTGGTTAGAGATATGAAGGCCTACCTACCAGGGGCCGAAGACGCATCCCGGTGCTTGCCGTCCTATACACGCGTTCGCCAACGCGCCTCTATATGGCGATGGACACCCGTTTCAAGAAAGCCACAAGACAAGAAAAGGGGAGATCAACCCCATTATTCTTGCGATTGTGGTAAGCCTTGGCACAGTCAAGGTGAAGTGGAAGGTTGCCTTTGGAGGCGGGGCGGGCTGGGCAATGGAGGTAGGGATGTGGAGCCACCGCCGTGGCTTAGGGCCATGAGGCCCCATCATGGTCCGAAGGTGGTTGCTATCCACGGGAGAGCTAGCACACGCTTGTGGTATGAAACTTCCTTGTGGTTGCAATGTGCACAAACTGCAAATGACAACGACCACTGACTTGTGGAATGCGGATGCAAGATGAATGTTCCCGGGCTCTTGTCCCCTTGGCTCTCTGCCCCCATTTACATGAGCCGGTGCTGACCGGACACAGCCTCACATCATCTACTACGGCTTGTGCCAAGCACCATCTTCACATACATAAATCCAGCTCCAACACTTTTCAACCTCAACTTCCAATCTCTAAATAAAGGTTAGGATTCCCCTAGCATATCTACTATCACTACTAGAAAAGGGTGGTATTGTCACACTTATATCACGGTTTATGCAGCCTATTATGACGGTGCTACGATCTTGTCACACTTTTGGTATAATGGTGGAGGAATGGTAGCAAACCTCTTGGTGTTGCACCGCTTATTACGGAACTACGTGAATGCGTGTCACGAACTATGACCGTATGAGTGTGACAATTGAAGAATTATAACACTTTGTGTGCACGGGCCCGGGCCCGATCGACTCCATAACCATGGTTAACAATGCCTTTCAATTTTCCATTGTGGCTCGGAGAGACAATCTTGTGCTAGCTGTGCTTCGATCTTTGGAACAAGTATTGTATTTTGTTTTTATGAATGCATGAGAGCACCCGCCAAAGAAAACAAAAATCAACGATGATGTTTGCAAAGGAATGAAAAAAGCCAACAATGATGTCCCTAAAGGAGTACTCAATCTAAGAAGAAAAGAAAAGGTGATGTATAGGTGTTATAGGTATTCCTAATCCTATCATTTTATTCAGATGAGGAATTGCGTTTATACTCAACGCATTTTGTGATCGGCATCAAGTTTCGACCTTACGCTTTTATTCTATTCTTTTCATATTCATATCATGTCATGTACGTGTGAAAGAAATTGGGTTTATATTACATCCCTTTTGCCATCGAGTTTGGATCTTAGTTCTCGAGATAAATCCATCATTTAATACTATATATGTGTTTCCTTGGCTACATACTATTCAACTACTTTTGGACTTGAGAAGTAACAACCATCCGGTTTGTTTGTAACTTGAGTTCAAAGATGACGACCCATACTCACTAGTTTTTATTGCTTTGGCAATGGGTGCCATGATGGTGGATGGCAAGAATTTTGTTGAGCTCCAAGCGCACGTGGGCACTAATAGTCATATTCACTCGGATGTCCAATACACTACGAGCAATACACCAACCTCCACTATCTCGAGTATGTATGAGATTTTTATGTTTGATTGTTGTTGGACAAGTTTTCTTGTTGCAATGTTGACTAAAAGTGGAAGTATATGTGTGAATTCTATAATTTTGTTTTTTACATCATTTATCATTTTCTTTTGATCTTTTGAGCCAAGTGATTTCAAAATGGAAAAAAAATCATTCTACTATATACCTTTTATTGCTTTGACAATGGTTGTTGTTATACTAGGAGTGAGTGGTCATTCAACTCTTGGAGGACATGTTAGAACGCGTTTAACCATATTGAGTCAAATGTGTTATACTCAACGCATTTTGTGATCGGCATCAAGTTTCATCTTCTCTCAAGTATGTACCGGTTGATAGTAGATCGCGCTGCATGATATTTTCTTAGAGCACACTTTGGATAGATATGTGAAATGCATTTTCTTCCTGTGAATTAGGAAATAATTTTGACAAGTAAGAACTTAGTTTATCTATGTGGAATGCAGAGTTGTTTCCTCAACAACAAGCACAATATCTCGGTGGATCCATGGACAAATAACAAGTGGAGTTTGGGCGGTAGGGAGCAATGATTTGTGGGATAGTGGGAAGAATTGTGATGTAACCTTCGCTATGTGCGATCGATATCGACACCATCACATGTAAGAGAGCACCAATAGATATTCCTATTGCGATCTATTAGTAGTAGGGGATCCCGGCATTCCTTTTCAAGGAGAAGGAGTAGTGCTCTCGCAAGATGCATGGCAAAATGTGTTTGGCGATTCGACTACAACAATTCACCTAGATCCATGTATATCCAGCAGTAATTTCATGGAGCTGGTAGCAACGCTAGTAGCAACGCTAGTAGCATGTGCATAAAGGATGGAATGTTTCCTCATTGTAGTCACGTTGCTTTAAAATTTTTACCAAAAAGCTTATGCTCCTTGTCTTGATAAAACCAAGAATATGGAGACTTTACGAAAGAAAAGGAGATGGAAATCCCATTTGCCCGAGAAAAAGGAGGAAAGACCAAGCCAAGGGGACTAACCCTCACGACCGCTCATCTCGAAACTAACTACATACATGTGAAGAATTTCGTGGTTAGAGATATGAGAAGGCCTACCTACCACGAGGGGCCGAGGCGATCCCTGCTTGCCGTCCTATACACTAGCGCCTCTATATGGCGATGGACACCGTTTCAAGAAAGCCACAAGACAAGAAAGGGGAGATCAACCCCATTATTCTTGCGATTGTGGTAAGCCTTGGCAGTCAAGGTGAAGTGGAAGGTTGCCGGAGGCGGGCGGGCTGGGCAATGGAGGTAGGGATGTGGAGCCCGCCGTGGCTTGGGGCCATGAGGCCCCATCATGGTCCGGTGGTTGCTATCCACGGGAGAGTTAGCACACGCTTGTGGTATGAAACTTCCTTGTGGTTGCAATGTGCACAAGCGCAAATGACGACGACCACGACTTGTGGAATGCGGATGCGGATGAATGTTCCGGGCTCTTGTCCCTCGGCTCTCTGCCCCCATTTACATGGCCGTCTTGGCCGGACCTGACCTCACATCATCTACTACGGCTTGTGCCAAGCACCATCTTCACATACATAAATCCAGCTCCAACACTTTTCAACCTCAACTTCCAATCTCTAAATAAAGGTTAGGATTCCCCTAGCATATCGCACTATCACTACTAGAAAAGGGTGGTATTGTCACACTTATATCACAGTTTATGCAGCCTATTATGACGGTGCTACGATCTTGTCACACTTTTGGTATAATGGTGGAGGAATGGTAACCAAACCTCTTGGTGTTGCCGCTTATTACGGAACTACGTGAATGCGTGTCACGAACTATGACCGTATGAGTGTGACAATTGAAGAATTATAACACTTTGTGTGCACGGGCCCGGGCGACCGACTCCATAACCATGGTTAACAATGCCTTTCAATTTTCCATTGTGGCTCGAGAGACAATCTTGTGCTAGCCAGCTTGGATCTTGGAACAAGTATTGTATTTTGTTTTTTATGAATGCATGAGAGCACCCGCCAAAGAAAACAAAAATCAACGATGATGTTTGCAAAGGAATGAAAAAAGCCAACAATGATGTCCCTAAAGGAGTACTCAATCTAAGAAGAAAAGAAAAGGTGATGTATAGGTGTTATAGGTATTCCTAATCCTATCATTTTATTCAGATGAGGAATTGCGTTTATACTCAACGATTTTGTGATCGGCATCAAGTTTCGACCTTACGGTTTATTCTATTCTTTTCATATTCATATCATGTCATGTATGCGTGTGAAAGAAATTGGGTTTATATTACATCCCTTTTGCTGTCGAGTTTGGATCTTAGTTCTCGAGATAAATCCATCATTTAATACTATATATGTGTTTCCTTGGCTACATACTATTCAACTACTTTTTGGACTTGAGAAGTAACAACCATCCGGTTTGTTTGTAACTTGAGTTCAAAGATGACGACCCATACTCTCGCTAGTTTTTATTGCTTTGGCAATGGGTGCCATGATGGTGGATGGCAAGAATTTTGTTGAGCTCCAAGCGCACGTGGGCACTAATAGTCATATTCACTCGGATGTCCAATACACTACGAGCAATACACCAACCTCCACTATCTCGAGTATGTATGAGATTTTTATGTTTGATTGTTGTTGGACAAGTTTTCTTGTTGCAATGTTGACTAAAAGTGGAAGTATATGTGTGAATTCTATAATTTTGTTTTTTACATCATTTTATCATTTTCTTTTGATCTTTTGAGCCAAGTGATTTCAAAATGGAAAAAAAATCATTCTACTATATACCTTTTATTGCTTTGACAATGGTTGTTGTTATACTAGGAGTGAGTGGTCATTCAACTCTTCATGAGGACATGTTAGAACGCGTTTAACCATATTGAGTCAAATGTGTTATACTCCGCGACAATACAATTTCATCTTCTCTCAAGTATGTACCGGTTGATAGTAGATCGCTGCATGATATTTTCTTAGAGCACACTTTGGATAGATATGTGAAATGCATTTTCTTCCGTGAATTAGGAAATAATTTTTGACAAGTAAGAACTTAGTTTATCTATGTGGAATGCAGAGTTGTTTCCTCAACAACAAGCACAATATCTCGTGGATCCCGCTGGACAAATAACAAGTGGAGTTTGGGCGGTAGGGAGCAATGATTTGGATAGTGGGAAGAATTGTGATGTAACCTTCGCTATGTGCGGTCGATCGACACCATCACATGTAAGAGAGCACCAATAGATATTCCTATTGCGATCTATTAGTAGTAGGGGATCCCGGCATTCCTTTTCAAGGAGAAGGAGTAGTGCTCTCGCAAGATGCATGGCAAAATTGTGTTTGGCGATTCAGACTACAACAATTCACCTAGATCCATGTATATCCGGTAATTTCATGGAGCTGGTAGCAACGCTAGTAGCATGTGCATAAAGGATGGAATGTTTTCCTCATTGTAGTCACGTTGCTTTAAAATTTTACCAAAAAGCTTATGCTCCTTGTCTTGATAAAACCAAGAACATGGAGACTTTACGAAAGAAAAGGAGATGGAAATCCCATTTGCCCGAGAAAAAGGAGGAAAGACCAAGCCAAGGGGACTAACCCTCACGACCGCTCATCTCAAACTAACTACATACGTGAAGAATTTCGTGGTTAGAGATATGAGAAGGCCTACCTACCAGAAGGCGCGCATCCCGGCTTGCCGCCGTCCTATACACGCGTCGCCAACGCCTCTATATGGCGATGGACACCCGTTTCAAGAAAGCCACAGTAGAAAAGGGGAGATCAACCCCATTATTCTTGCGATTGTGGTAAGCCTTGGCAGTCAAGGTGAAGTGGAAGGTTGCTTCTGGAGGCGGGCGGGCTGGGCAATGGAGGTAGGGATGTGGAGCCCCGCCCAGTGCGTGGCTTGGGGCCATGAGGCCCCATCATGGTCCGAAGGTGGTTGCTATCCACGGAGAGTTAGCACACGCTTGTGGTATGAAACTTCCTTGTGGTTGCAATGTGCACAAAGCGCAAATGACGACGACCACCGACTTGTGGAATGCGGATGCGTGATGAATGTTCCTGCTCTTGTCCCTCGGCTCCTCCCCCATTTACATGAGCCGGTCTTGACACGACCTCACATCATCTACTACGGCTTGTGCCAAGCACCATCTTCACATACATACATCCAGCTCCAACACTTTTCAACCTCAACTTCCAATCTCTAAATAAAGGTTAGGATTCCCCTAGCATATCGCACTATCACTACTAGAAAAGGGTGGTATTGTCACTTATATCACGGTTTATGCAGCCTATTATGACGGTGCTCGCATCTTGTCACACTTTTGGTATAATGGTGGAGGAATGGTAACCAACCTCTTGGTGTTGCAGCCTTTATTACGGAACTACGTGAATGCGTGTCACGAACTATGACCGTATGAGTGTGACAATTGAAGAATTATAACACTTTGTGTGCACGGCCCGGGCCGATCGACTCCATAACCATGGTTAACAATGCCTTTCAATTTTCCATTGTGGCTCGAGAGACAATCTTGTGCTAGCAGCTTCGGATCTTGGAACAAGTATTGTATTTTGTTTTTATGAATGCATGAGAGCACCCGCCAAAGAAAACAAAAATCAACGATGATGTTTGCAAAGGAATGAAAAAGCCAACAATGATGTCCCTAAAGGAGTACTCAATCTAAGAAGAAAAGAAAAGGTGATGTATAGGTGTTATAGGTATTCCTAATCCTATCATTTTATTCAGATGAGGAATTGCGTTTATACTCAACGCATTTTGTGATCGGCATCAAGTTTCGACCTTACGGTTTTATTCTATTCTTTTCATATTCATATCATGTCATGTACGTGTGAAAGAAATTGGGTTTATATTACATCCCTTTTGCCTTTATCGAGTTTGGATCTTAGTTCTCGAGATAAATCCATCATTTAATACTATATATGTGTTTCCTTGGCTACATACTATTCAACTACTTTTGGACTTGAGAAGTAACAACCATCCGGTTTGTTTGTAACTTGAGTTCAAAGATGACGACCATACTCTCTAGTTTTTATTGCTTTGGCAATGGGTGCCATGATGGTGGATGGCAAGAATTTTGTTGAGCTCCAAGCGCCGTGGGCACTAATAGTCATATTCACTCGGATGTCCAATACACTACGAGCAATACACCAACCTCCACTATCTCGAGTATGTATGAGATTTTTATGTTTGATTGTTGTTGGACAAGTTTTCTTGTTGCAATGTTGACTAAAAGTGGAAGTATATGTGTGAATTCTATAATTTTGTTTTTACATCATTTATCATTTTCTTTTGATCTTTTGAGCCAAGTGATTTCAAAATGGAAAAAAAATCATTCTACTATATACCTTTTATTGCTTTGACAATGGTTGTTGTTATACTAGGAGTGAGTGGTCATTCAACTCTTCATGGAGGACATGTTAGAACGTTTAACCATATTGAGTCAAATGTGTTATACTCCGGCAGTCTTTCATCTTCTCTCAAGTATGTACCGGGTTGATAGTAGATCGCTGCATGATATTTTTCTTAGAGCACACTTTGGATAGATATGTGAAATGCATTTTCTTCGTGAATTAGGAAATAATTTTGACAAGTAAGAACTTAGTTTATCTATGTGGAATGCAGTAGTTGTTTCCTCAACAACAAGCACAATATCTCGTGGATCCCCGGACAAATAACAAGTGGAGTTTGGGCGGTGGGAGCAATGATTTGTGGGATAGTGGGAAGAATTGTGATGTAACCTTCGCTATGTGCGATCGATATCGACACCATCACATGTAAGAGAGCACCAATAGATATTCCTATTGCGGATCTATTAGTAGTAGGGGATCCGGCATTCCTTTTCAAGGAGAAGGAGTAGTGCTCTCGCAAGATGCATGGCAAGTGTTTGGCGATTCGGACTACAACAATTCACCTAGATCCATGTATATCCAGCGTAATTTCATGGAGCTGGTAGCAACGCTAGTAGCATGTGCATAAAGGATGGAATGTTTCCTCATTGTAGTCACGTTGCTTTAAAATTTTACCAAAAGCTTATGCTCCTTGTCTTGATAAAACCCGGTAACATGGAGACTTTACGAAAGAAAAGGAGATGGAAATCCCATTTGCCCGAGAAAAGGAGGAAAGACCAAGCCAAGGGGACTAACCCTCACGACCGCTCATCTCGAAACTAACTACATCTGACAAGAATTTCGTGGTTAGAGATATGAGAAGGCCTACCTACCATAGAAGGCGCGCATCCCGGTGCTTGCCGTCCTATACACGCGTTATCGCGCCCTCTATATGGCGATGGACACCGTTTCGAAAGCCACAAGACAAGAAAAGGAGATCAACCCCATTATTCTTGCGATTGTGGTAAGCCTTGCAGTCAAGGTGAAGTGGAAGGTTCTTCTTTGGGCGGGCGGGCTGGGCAATGGAGGTAGGGATGTGGAGCCTGCCCGAGGTGTGGCTTGGGGCCATGAGGCCCCATCATGGTCGAAGGTGGTTGCTATCCACGGAGAGTTAGCACACGCTTGTGGTATGAAACTTCCTTGTGGTTGCAATGTGCACAACCGCAAATGACGACCAACGACTTGTGGAATGCGGATGCGGATGAATGTTCCGGGCTCTTGTCCCTCGGCTCTACCCCATTTACATGGAGTCTTGGCCGGACCTGACCTCACATCATCTACTACGGCTTGTGCCAAGCACCATCTTCACATACATACATCCAGGCTCCAACACTTTTCAACCTCAACTTCCAATCTCTAAATAAAGGTTAGGATTCCCCTAGCATATCTGGACTATCACTACTAGAAAAGGGGTGGTATTGTCACGACTTATATCACGGTTTATGCAGCCTATTATGATTTCGCATCTTGTCACACTTTTGGTATAATGGTGGAGGAATGGTAACCAACCTCTTGGTGTTGCCGCTTATTACGGAACTACGTGAATGCGTGTCACGAACTATGGCCGTATGAGTGTGACAATTGAAGAATTATAACACTTTGTGTGCACGGGCCCGGGCGACCTTTGGACTCCATAACCATGGTTAACAATGCCTTTCAATTTTCCATTGTGGCTCGGAGAGACAATCTTGTGCTAGCAGCCGGATCGGAACAAGTATTGTATTTTATTTTTATGAATGCATGAGAGCACCCGCCAAAGAAAACAAAAATCAACGATGATGTTTGCAAAGGAATGAAAAAGCCAACAATGATGTCCCTAAAGGAGTACTCAATCTAAGAAGAAAGAAAAGGAGATGGGAAATCCCATTTGCCCGAGAAAAGGAGGAAAGACCAAGCCAAGGGGACTAACCTCACGACCGCTCATCTCGAAACTAACTACATACAAGAATTTCGTGGTTAGAGATATGAGAAGGCCTACCTACCAGGGGCAAGACGCCATCCCGGCTTGCCGTCCCCATACGGCCAACGCCTCTATATGATGGACACCCGCTTCTCAAGAAAGCCACGACAAGAAAAGGAGATCAACCCCATTATTCTTGCGATTGTGGTAAGCCTTGCACAGTCAAGGTGAAGTGGAAGGTTGCCGGAGGCGGGCGGGCCTGGGCAATGGAGGTAGGGATGTGGAGCCCCGCCGTGGCTTGGGGCCATGAGGCCCCATCATGGTCAAGGTGGTTGCTATCCACGGAGAGTTAGCACACGCTTGTGGTATGAAACTTCCTTGTGGTTGCAATGTGCACAAATGACGACGACCATCGACTTGTGGAATGCGGATGCGGATGAATGTTCCGGGCTCTTGTCCCTCGGCTCTCTGCCCCCATTTACATGAGCGTGGCACGACGACCTCACATCATCTACTACGGCTTGTGCCAAGCACCATCTTCACATACATACATCCAGGCTCCAACACTTTTCAACCTCAACTTCCAATCTCTAAATAAAGGTTAGGATTCCCCTAGCATATATGGACTATCACTACTAGAAAAAGGGGTGGTATTGTCACGCCTTATATCACGGTTTATGCAGCCTATTATGCGCGATCTTGTCACACTTTTGGTATAATGGTGGAGGAATGGTAACCAACCTCTTGGTGTTGCAATCGCTTATTACGGAACTACGTGAATGCGTGTCACGAACTATGACCGTATGAGTGTGACAATTGAAGAATTATAACACTTTGTGTGCACGGGCCCGGGCCCCGAAATCGGACTCCATAACCATGGTTAACAATGCCTTTCAATTTTCCATTGTGGCTCAGAGACAATCTTGTGCTAGCCAGCTTGGATGCGGAACAAGTATTGTATTTTGTTTTTATGAATGCATGAGAGCACCCGCCAAAGAAAACAAAAATCAACGATGATGTTTGCAAAGGAATGAAAAAGCCAACAATGATGTCCCTAAAGGAGTACTCAATCTAAGAAGAAAAGAAAAGGTGATGTATAGGTGTTATAGGTATTCCTAATCCTATCATTTTATTCAGATGAGGAATTGCGTTTATACTCAACGCATTTTGTGATCGGCATCAAGTTTCGACCTTACGGTTTTATTCTATTCTTTTCATATTCATATCATGTCATATGCGTGTGAAAGAAATTGGGTTTATATTACATCCCTTTTGCCCTTTATCGAGTTTGGATCTTAGTTCTCGAGATAAATCCATCATTTAATACTATATATGTGTTTCCTTGGCTACATACTATTCAACTACTTTTGGACTTGAGAAGTAACAACCATCCGGTTTGTTTGTAACTTGAGTTCAAAGATGACGACCCATACTCTCGCTAGTTTTTATTGCTTTGGCAATGGGTGCCATGATGGTGGATGGCAAGAATTTTGTTGAGCTCCAAGCGCGTGGGCACTAATAGTCATATTCACTCGGATGTCCAATACACTACGAGCAATACACCAACCTCCACTATCTCGAGTATGTATGAGATTTTTATGTTTGATTGTTGTTGGACAAGTTTTCTTGTTGCAATGTTGACTAAAAGTGGAAGTATATGTGTGAATTCTATAATTTTGTTTTTACATCATTTATCATTTTCTTTTTGATCTTTTGAGCCAAGTGATTTCAAAATGGAAAAAAAAATCATTCTACTATATACCTTTTATTGCTTTGACAATGGTTGTTGTTATACTAGGGTGAGTGGTCATTCAACTCTTGCGGAGGACATGTTAGAACGTTTAACCATATTGAGTCAAATGTGTTATACTCAAGAATGATACGTTCATCTTCTCTCAAGTATGTACCGGGTTGATAGTAGATCGCTTGCATGATATTTTCTTAGAGCACACTTTGGATAGATATGTGAAATGCATTTTCTTACGTGAATTAGGAAATAATTTTTGACAAGTAAGAACTTAGTTTATCTATGTGGAATGCGAGTTGTTTCCTCAACAACAAGCACAATATCTCGGTGGATCCCTGGACAAATAACAAGTGGAGTTTGGGCGGTAGGGAGCAATGATTTGTGGGATAGTGGGAAGAATTGTGATGTAACCTTCGCTATGCGATCCACGATATCGACACCATCACATGTAAGAGAGCACCAATAGATATTCCTATTGCGGATCTATTAGTAGTAGGGGATCCGGCATTCCTTTTCAAGGAGAAGGAGTAGTGCTCTCGCAAGATGCATGGCAAGTCGTGTTTGGCGATTGAGACTACAACAATTCACCTAGATCCATGTATATCCAGCAGTAATTTCATGGAGCTGGTAGCAACGCTAGTAGCATGTGCATAAAGGATGGAATGTTTTCCTCATTGTAGTCACGTTGCTTTAAAATTTTACCAAAAAGCTTATGCTCCTTGTCTTGATAAAACCGGTAACATGGAGACTTTCTGAAGAAAAGGAGATGGGAAATCCCATTTGCCCGAGAAAAGGAGGAAAGACCAAGCCAAGGGGACTAACCCTCACGACCGCTCATCTCGAAACTAACTACATACAGCAAGAATTTCGTGGTTAGAGATATGAGAAGGCCTACCTACCAGGGGCGAGGCGCATCCCGGTGCTTGCCGTCCTATACACGCGTTCGCCAACGCCCTCTATATGGCGATGGACACCGTTTCAAGAAAGCCACAAGACAAGAAAAGGGGAGATCAACCCCATTATTCTTGCGATTGTGGTAAGCCTTGGCAGTCAAGGTGAAGTGGAAGGTTGCTGCTGGAGGCGGGCGGGCTGGGCAATGGAGGTAGGGATGTGGAGCCCCGCCGTGGCTTGGGGCCATGAGGCCCCATCATGGTCCGAAGGTGGTTGCTATCCACGGAGAGTTAGCACACGCTTGTGGTATGAAACTTCCTTGTGGTTGCAATGTGCACAAACCGCAAATGACGGCGACCAGACTTGTGGAATGCGGATGCAGGATGAATGTTCCGGGCTCTTGTCCCTCGGCTCCCCCCCCCATTTACATGAGCGGTCTTGGCCGGACACCTCACATCATCTACTACGGCTTGTGCCAAGCACCATCTTCACATACATACATCCAGCTCCAACACTTTTCAACCTCAACTTCCAATCTCTAAATAAAGGTTAGGATTCCCCTAGCATATCGCAGACTATCACTACTAGAAAAGGGTGGTATTGTCACACTTATATCACGGTTTATGCAGCCTATTATGGCTTTACGCATCTTGTCACACTTTTGGTATAATGGTGGAGGAATGGTAACCAACCTCTTGGTGTTGCGCTTATTACGGAACTACGTGAATGCGTGTCACGAACTATGACCGTATGAGTGTGACAATTGAAGAATTATAACACTTTGTGTGCACGGGCCCGGGCGACCAGACTCCATAACCATGGTTAACAATGCCTTTCAATTTTCCATTGTGGCTCGGGAGACAATCTTGTGCTAGCCAGCTTGGATCTTTGGAACAAGTATTGTATTTTGTTTTTATGAATGCATGAGAGCACCCGCCAAAGAAAACAAAAATCAACGATGATGTTTGCAAAGGAATGAAAAAAGCCAACAATGATGTCCCTAAAGGAGTACTCAATCTAAGAAGAAAAGAAAAGGTGATGTATAGGTGTTATAGGTATTCCTAATCCTATCATTTTATTCAGATGAGGAATTGCGTTTATACTCAACGCATTTTGTGATCGGCATCAAGTTTCGACCTTACGCTTTTATTCTATTCTTTTCATATTCATATCATGTCATGTACGTGTGAAAGAAATTGGGTTTATATTACATCCCTTTTGCCCTCGAGTTTGGATCTTAGTTCTCGAGATAAATCCATCATTTAATACTATATATGTGTTTCCTTGGCTACATACTATTCAACTACTTTTTGGACTTGAGAAGTAACAACCATCCGTTTGTTTGTAACTTGAGTTCAAAGATGACGACCCATACTCTCGCTAGTTTTTATTGCTTTGGCAATGGGTGCCATGATGGTGGATGGCAAGAATTTTGTTGAGCTCAAGCGCGCGTGGGCACTAATAGTCATATTCACTCGGATGTCCAATACACTACGAGCAATACACCAACCTCCACTATCTCGAGTATGTATGAGATTTTTATGTTTGATTGTTGTTGGACAAGTTTTCTTGTTGCAATGTTGACTAAAAGTGGAAGTATATGTGTGAATTCTATAATTTTGTTTTTACATCATTTATCATTTTCTTTTGATCTTTTGAGCCAAGTGATTTCAAAATGGAAAAAAAATCATTCTACTATATACCTTTTTATTGCTTTGACAATGGTTGTTGTTATACTAGGGTGAGTGGTCATTCAACTCTTCGCGGAGGACATGTTAGAACGCGTTTAACCATATTGAGTCAAATGTGTTATACTCAGAATACTGCTTTCATCTTCTCTCAAGTATGTACCGGGTTGATAGTAGATCGCTACTGCATGATATTTTCTTAGAGCACACTTTGGATAGATATGTGAAATGCATTTTCTTCGTGAATTAGGAAATAATTTTGACAAGTAAGAACTTAGTTTATCTATGTGGAATGCGAGTTGTTTCCTCAACAACAAGCACAATATCTCGGTGGATCCCGCTGGACAAATAACAAGTGGAGTTTGGGCGGTAGGGAGCAATGATTTGTGGGATAGTGGGAAGAATTGTGATGTAACCTTCGCTATGCCGATATCGACACCATCACATGTAAGAGAGCACCAATAGATATTCCTATTGCGGATCTATTAGTAGTAGGGGATCCGCATTCCTTTTCAAGGAGAAGGAGTAGTGCTCTCGCAAGATGCATGGCAAGTCGTGTTTGGCGATTGAGACTACAACAATTCACCTAGATCCATGTATATCCAGTAATTTCATGGAGCTGGTAGCAACGCTAGTAGCATGTGCATAAAGGATGGAATGTTTTCCTCATTGTAGTCACGTTGCTTTAAAATTTTACCAAAAAGCTTATGCTCCTTGTCTTGATAAAACCGAACATGGAGACTTTACGAAGAAAAGGAGATGGGAAATCCCATTTGCCCCGAGAAAAAGGAGGAAAGACCAAGCCAAGGGGACTAACCCTCACGACCGCTCATCTCGAAACTAACTACATACAGAAGAATTTCGTGGTTAGAGATATGAGAAGGCCTACCTACCAGGGCCGACGCATCCCGATGCTTGCCGCCGTCCTATACACTGCGTTCAACGCCTCTATATGGCGATGGACACCGTTTCAAGAAAGCCACAGACAAGAAAAGGGAGATCAACCCCATTATTCTTGCGATTGTGGTAAGCCTTGGCACAGTCAAGGTGAAGTGGAAGGTTGCTGCTGGGCGGGCGGGCAATGGAGGTAGGGATGTGGAGCCCCGCCGTGGCTTGGGGCCATGAGGCCCCATCATGGTCCGGTGGTTGCTATCCACGGAGAGTTAGCACACGCTTGTGGTATGAAACTTCCTTGTGGTTGCAATGTGCACAAACCGCAAATGACGACGACCACGACTTGTGGAATGCGGATGCGGGATGAATGTTCCGGGCTCTTGTCCCTCGGCTCTGCCCCCATTTACATGAGGTCTTGGCCGGACCTGACCTCACATCATCTACTACGGCTTGTGCCAAGCACCATCTTCACATACATAAATCCAGCTCCAACACTTTTCAACCTCAACTTCCAATCTCTAAATAAAGGTTAGGATTCCCCTAGCATATCGCAGACTATCACTACTAGAAAAAGGGGTGGTATTGTCACACTTATATCACGGTTTATGCAGCCTATTATGACGGTGCTACGCATCTTGTCACACTTTTGGTATAATGGTGGAGGAATGGTAACCAAACCTCTTGGTGTTGCGCTTATTACGGAACTACGTGAATGCGTGTCACGAACTATGACCGTATGAGTGTGACAATTGAAGAATTATAACACTTTGTGTGCACGGGCCCGGGCCCGACCGACTCCATAACCATGGTTAACAATGCCTTTCAATTTTCCATTGTGGCTCGGAGAGACAATCTTGTGCTAGCCAGCTCGGATCGGAACAAGTATTGTATTTTGTTTTTATGAATGCATGAGAGCACCCGCCAAAGAAAACAAAAATCAACGATGATGTTTGCAAAGGAATGAAAAAGCCAACAATGATGTCCCTAAAGGAGTACTCAATCTAAGAAGAAAAGAAAAGGTGATGTATAGGTGTTATAGGTATTCCTAATCCTATCATTTTATTCAGATGAGGAATTGCGTTTATACTCAACGCATTTTGTGATCGGCATCAAGTTTCGACCTTACGCTTTATTCTATTCTTTTCATATTCATATCATGTCATGTATGCGTGTGAAAGAAATTGGGTTTATATTACATCCCTTTGCCATCGAGTTTGGATCTTAGTTCTAGATAAATCCATCATTTAATACTATATATGTGTTTCCTTGGCTACATACTATTCAACTACTTTTGGACTTGAGAAGTAACAACCATCCGTTTGTTTGTAACTTGAGTTCAAAGATGACGACCCATACTCTCGCTAGTTTTTATTGCTTTGGCAATGGGTGCCATGATGGTGGATGGCAAGAATTTTGTTGAGCTCCAAGCGCACGTGGGCACTAATAGTCATATTCACTCGGATGTCCAATACACTACGAGCAATACACCAACCTCCACTATCTCGAGTATGTATGAGATTTTTATGTTTGATTGTTGTTGGACAAGTTTTCTTGTTGCAATGTTGACTAAAAGTGGAAGTATATGTGTGAATTCTATAATTTTGTTTTTACATCATTTATCATTTTCTTTTTGATCTTTTGAGCCAAGTGATTTCAAAATGGAAAAAAAATCATTCTACTATATACCTTTTATTGCTTTGACAATGGTTGTTGTTATACTAGGAGTGAGTGGTCATTCAACTCTTCGGAGGACATGTTAGAACGTTTAACCATATTGAGTCAAATGTGTTATACTCGGCGTAATACGTTTCATCTTCTCTCAAGTATGTACCGGGTTGATAGTAGATCATGTTGCATGATATTTTTCTTAGAGCACACTTTGGATAGATATGTGAAATGCATTTTCTTACGTGAATTAGGAAATAATTTTGACAAGTAAGAACTTAGTTTATCTATGTGGAATGCAGG
Organism: Anthoceros angustus; assembly: GCA_010909165.1. Classification (NCBI taxonomy): domain Eukaryota; kingdom Viridiplantae; phylum Streptophyta; class Anthocerotopsida; order Anthocerotales; family Anthocerotaceae; genus Anthoceros; species Anthoceros angustus. Next base: position 109,125 of record MU008177.1, read on the forward strand.
CGTAGTTGTTTCCTCAACAACAAGCACAATATCTCGGTGGATCCTGGACAAATAACAAGTGGAGTTTGGGCGGTAGGGAGCAATGATTTGTGGGATAGTGGGAAGAATTGTGATGTAACCTTCGCTATGCGGTGATATCGACACCATCACATGTAAGAGAGCACCAATAGATATTCCTATTGCGGATCTATTAGTAGTAGGATCCCATTCCTTTTCAAGGAGAAGGAGTAGTGCTCTATAAGATGCATGGCAAGTCGTGTTTGGCGATTCGAGACTACAACAATTCACCTAGATCCATGTATATCCAGTAATTTCATGGAGCTGGTAGCAACGCTAGTAGCATGTGCATAAAGGATGGAATGTTTCCTCATTGTAGTCACGTTGCTTTAAAATTTTTACCAAAAAGCTTATGCTCCTTGTCTTGATAAAACCAGTAACATGGAGACTTTACGAAAGAAAAGGAGATGGGAAATCCCATTTGCCCCAAGAAAAAAAGGAGGAAAGACCAAGCCAAGGGGGACTAACCCTCACGACCGCTCATCTCGAAACTAACTACATACAGCGCGAAGAATTTCGTGGTTAGAGATATGAGAAGGCCTACCTACCACAGGGACGCGCATCCCAGTGCTTGCCGTCCTATACACGCGTTCGCGCCTCTATATGGCGATGGACACCCGTTTCAAGAAAGCCACAGACAAGAAAGGGAGATCAACCCCATTATTCTTGCGATTGTGGTAAGCCTTGGCACAGTCAAGGTGAAGTGGAAGGTTGCTGCGGAGGCGGGGGGCTGGGCAATGGAGGTAGGGATGTGGAGCCCCGCCGTGGCTTGGGGCCATGAGGCCCCATCATGGTCCGAAGGTGGTTGCTATCCACGGAGAGTTAGCACACGCTTGTGGTATGAAACTTCCTTGTGGTTGCAATGTGCACAAAGCGCAAATGGCGACCAGCGACTTGTGGAATGCGGATGCGGGATGAATGTTCCGGGCTCTTGTCCCTCGGCTCTGCCCCCATTTACATGAGCCGGTCTTGGGACACACCTCACATCATCTACTACGGCTTGTGCCAAGCACCATCTTCACATACATACATCCAGCTCCAACACTTTTCAACCTCAACTTCCAATCTCTAAATAAAGGTTAGGATTCCCCTAGCATATACGCAGACTATCACTACTAGAAAGGGTGGTATTGTCACACTTATATCACAGTTTATGCAGCCTATTATGGCGGTGCTACGCATCTTGTCACACTTTTGGTATAATGGTGGAGGAATGGTAACCAACCTCTTGGTGTTGCAATCGCTTATTACGAACTACGTGAATGCGTGTCACGAACTATGACCGTATGAGTGTGACAATTGAAGAATTATAACACTTTGTGTGCACGGGCCCGACCTGGACTCCATAACCATGGTTAACAATGCCTTTCAATTTTCCATTGTGGCTCAGAGAGACAATCTTGCTAGCTTACGGATCTTTGGAACAAGTATTGTATTTTGTTTTTATGAATGCATGAGAGCACCCGCCAAAGAAAACAAAAATCAACGATGATGTTTGCAAAGGAATGAAAAAAGCCAACAATGATGTCCCTAAAGGAGTACTCAATCTAAGAAGAAAAGAAAAGGTGATGTATAGGTGTTATAGGTATTCCTAATCCTATCATTTTATTCGTATGAGGAATTGCGTATGAGGAATTGCAAGAATTTTGTTGAACTCCAAGCGCACGTGGGCAGTAATAGTCATATTCACTCGGATGTCCAATACACTACGAGCAATACACCAACCTCCACTATCTCGAGTATGTAAGACTCGAAAGAGTTTTTTTTGAAACAGATGTGTGAAGTAGCTCCACTGTCTAAATTCCAGGAGGGATCACATTCTTGTTACCTCTTGCAGGTGTGGAAGGAAATGATGATTCTCCTATGAAAGTGTGTTGTACAAGATTAAATGGTCTTGAAGAGGATCCTCGGCCTCGTCCTCTTCCTCTAGCTCTTCTTGTATACATTACCTGCTGCTTGCTCGATCGGGAGTCATGACGCCGACTTGACTCCTCCTGTATCAATGCTCCAATCAACTCAGTGATACTTATGTCCAAGCTATCTTCTAAGTCGTACTTGCCCATATTCTTCTTAACAGCCCTCAAAACAACATTTTTAGTTGTTACAAATGATCTGTAGGAGGGTGGTAAGGAGGATAATAGAGCAACAAAACAATTTAATTCAATTTCCATTTTGTCCTCGTTGCTACCCATCACCAGACTTCCAAATACCTTGCGCGATCCAACTCGGGTGCTATTAAATCTTGTAACAAGTAAAGAGCATTCTTGTGTCTTCTGGACCACTCGACCCCGTTAGGTTGTTGATATCGCTCCTCCAACAAAACACTGAGTTCCTCAGCCCAAAGATTGTCCCAAATATACTTCCTTGCCAGTTTAATTGCACTCCGCAGCTCTCGATATCGAGGAAACCCATTCCAAGTAGCCAAGCGACGCCACTTTGCCCAATGTTTGTCCATTGTTTTATCAAACGGGATGTACCGTCTTGCCATACAATCCTTCCCCAAACTCAAATGCCCGCAACACCTAAGCTAACACCAGGAATCAACTTGGCTTTTGTTCCGATCGAAATTCTAATGTACCACAAGTTTGTTCCCGATGTAAGCTCAGTTTGTTCAACCAACTGGTGAACGCGTGGCTCTGATACCAAAATGTAAACAAGTCCCATCACGAGGAGTTTTAATAACTACTATAAACTGCACTAGAACTAAACCACAGTTTCACTTACACCTCTCCCACATCCCTTCGGCATGCCTGCCTACTCACACCTTGTTCTAAAGGAACTACGACCCTTCGGTATGCCTGCCTTCTCATGTGCCTGATCCCAACCCGTCGTCATCGGTTACAACTGATCCCTTTACTGTCAGAGGCAAGGTGAGGGATAGCTATTCTATGGTGTTCTTGATGTCTTCCAGGAACAGCTGACTCCTTGGCACCTGTAAGGCGAGCAATGACAAAATAAGAATAGAGGTTAGACATAATTTATGGGTTACAATGGCTGGCTTACAGGCGTAGGAGATCTTACTCTCCTTCTCAGCTGGTGGTGTCTCTTCTAACATCTTCATTGAATGGATTGTAATTGATTGCTTCTTCAGACGACGAGGATAGCTCCACCACTGTAGGAAAATGGACACTTTGGCTGGACATAGAGTGTTGTTGAGACATTGCCATATACTGTGCAGGGGGCCTTCTTTGGTTTTCAGCAGCTGAAGCTAATGTCTGCATGCTCCTCATAGCCCCAGAGGCGGCAGACCTGGACATTTCCATCTCTTCATCGTCGCTGGACAAAGAGTTCTCAGTTATTTCATCTTAAGTGGATGTTCTTGCTGCAGGGGCTGCAAGCCTATTGTACATTGACGCCTTCTCCACTTCCGAGGTCATTGTCACAACACTTGCCACAAAGATGAGATGCGGGCGCCTCTTCAATGCATCCTGCGCGGTGGATGGCATGGCTGCAGCGCACCAAGATTGATTGACACAAGAACGGCGAGAATGAGAGGATTACCCTAGCGATTGAGGTGCTGCGACCTGGTAGCGCAAGCGAGCCAGGTGAGGATAGCTATTCTATGGTGTTCTTGATGTCTTCCAGAACAACACTGCACCAAGGCGAGCAATGACAAAATAAGAATAGAGGTTAGACATAATTTATGGGTTACAATGGCTTACAGCGAGGAGATCTTACTCTCTTCTCTTGGTGGTGTCTCTTCTAACATCTTCATTGAATGGATTGTAATTGATTGCTTCTTGAATTTGAGAGGATAGCTCCACCACCGTAGGAAAATGGACACTTCGGACATAGAGTGTTGTTGAGACATTGCCATATACTGCGCGGGGGCCTTCTTTGGTTTTCAGCAGCTGAAGCTAATGTCTGCATGCTCCTCATAGCCCCAGAGGCGGCAGACCTGGACATTTCCATCTCTTCATCGTCGCTGGACAAAGAGTTCTCAGTTATTTCATCTTAAGTGGATGTTCTTGCTGCAGGGGCTGCAAGCCTATTGTACATTGACGCCTTCTCCACTTCCGAGGTCATTGTCACAACACTTGCCACAGCATGAGATGCGGGCGCCTGCCCCTCTTCAACAGATCCTGCATCATGGATGGCATGGCCTGCAGGCGCACCAAGATTGATTGACACAAGAACAGATGCGAGAATGAGAGGATTACCCCAGCGATTGGAGGTGCTGCGACCTGGTAGCGATGTGGCGATGGCCGGGGCCCCAGCCAAACGATGCGTGCGGCGCGTTGATGGTCTGCGGCGTTGCAGTGCTCGAGGCGCCATGGCCTTGAGCTTGCATTCTCAATGTCTTTTTTGGTCTTCCCTTTTCAGTTTCGATTGGTGATGGTTGAGGATGTAGATGGTGGGGGGGGGGGAGGCGGCATCATGGCAGTTATGGGCATTTATCAGGATGCCCGCGTGCATCACATGGGCCGTATTTGGCACATGGATGGTATATTCCGTCTTAATGATATGCCCTTAGTAATCCCATATATATATCATTTTCCTTTATTAATTTAGCTGCTTTATTTTAGCCCACTAGTTTAAGTTCAGCTTTCTTTTGAGCAACATATTTTCTTTCCTAATAGGAATTGCGTAGCTAGATTAGGCTTGTTTTCTAGCCATTTTTCTCCCTTACTTCATAGTGAATGGGAGTGATAAAATACTTTATTAATTAGGGCACTATTCATTAGGGCACCTAGAAATCCCTAGAATTAAACATTATTTAATTCTAAGGGCTAGAAGTAGTTACTTTTATTTAGTTATTGGTTATATTGGTTACAACCACCTATAACCATCTCTACTTTGTAAACACTTGTACTTTCTATCATTTTATGCAATGATACAAATATATTGGAGCAAGTGTGTGATTTTCATCTAGCTTGCTCTGAATGTACCATGGACAAACTGAAGACCGGCCTCCCCGAGACATTGTTGATGATCATGTTGAATAAGCTGGTAAGGAACACTTTACGATTTCTAGTATTATGGCAGGGGTACCCTTTGTCTGAAGCTACTTAGGAACCAGTGGACCACCTTACCAACGCTCCACATCTCCTTCGATAATATATGCAAACTCATGGACTTCGGGACGAAGTCCTTGTACCAGTAGTTATCACGAGATTATGGAATTAGTGAGTATTAATAAATAGCAAGGATAAGGGTAGCCGTAGACAGCTGTATTCTGGAGAGCGGCATGCGCGCCTTATGTGCTGAAGAGTCATCCGCTTACTAAGTGTTCCGTATTAAGTATGTATTTTCTTATAAATAGGGGGAACCCGTGAGGATAGGCAAGCGGTTTGATACCTGCTTCAATGAATAAGCTGGAGAATAATCTTCTTGTAGCCTTCCAACCTAGGTATTAGATCTGCCTTCGACAAGCAACCCACACCAGGAACAGGAATTTGCAAGGCATTGACTTGCGAAAGCAATGTGTCAAACTTGACCTAGAAAGATGCCTCAAAATCTTTAGCTCATGAGCTTGCCGAATCAAGATCATGTTGCAATTTTCTAATGATCACATCGTGACTATTAAATCTCTTATCTATAAGATCATCCATTATGGAATTGACCTCATCCTCCTCGTCCTCCTGGGCCTCCTCATCCCCCTTGTCTTCCAAATCCCATGCCAAAGATTGGTACTTAGCCAAAAGAGACTCATATTTTTCCCTTAAAGAAATATTCTCCGCCTCAATATTATGTACTCTAGTCTATAATATAGATACCCGGTTGTCTTCATATTTATCCTCAATACTACGTAATCTAGTCTCCAATATTGATACCCTGTTTTCTACATATTTAACTATATTAGGCTTAGCGATAATAGAAGCCATAACCTCCAGTAAAGTAACCGCAACCTCCTCCACACCACCCACCACAGCCACCGCACAAAAAACCCTAAATTATGTCCTCGTCGCGACCTCCTCCACACCAGCAATGGCCCCGGCGCACCAAAGTCTTGGCGACCCCACCGCAGCAACCTCACCCCATGCTCACCACAACATCAACTCCAACACCCAACGCCCCATGTCCACTGTGGCAGCAACCCCAACATCCAACACCCCATGCCAACCACGTCATCAACCCCAACATTGAATACCCCATGCCTCATGCAATATCAGCCCCACACCCCATGCTCAACGCGACAGAGCCCACCACAAAGCAAGCCCTCAACCCCTGGGACACGCCCCACCGCTGACCACAGACCGGCCGCACCGCGCTCTTCAGTCCGCACTCCGCACTCCTAAAGGTATCCTAAGCACAAAGAAGGGGAATCCATACTGATCAAAGAAGGGGAATCAAGTCTTCCATATTGCACATGCTTTGTGAGAAAATTATTGAGATTTATGTTGTTGGTTATTGAAAAAAAAAATTTAATACGATGTGAAAAAAATGCTAAGAATTGTAGCTCCATGAAGAAACGTGGTAAGGGGTCTATCATAAAAGTCAATCTTGCAACTAATTTTGAGAAAAACTCCAATCATATGAGAAATCAAAATGAAAGGGAAGACCCTTAATTGAGTCTTACAACATCTCTAAATTACTGTTGTGCATATATGGATTTAGAAGAATTGCTATAATCTAAATCTCCAAACATAGCTTGCCATGCGTCTTGCGGCAGGACCACTCCTTTCCCCTAGACGAGAATGTCAGTATTTGGCACAACTAGTAGATCCACATGTTATTTGTCCAATTGGATGCAATGGCCAACGTTATGGTTGTTGAAGAAACAACTACTACCTGCATCCCACATAATAGACAATTTCACACCAACACTTCATGGTCTAACTCTAATGATCTTATTCTTTATCTAAAAAATCAACATACAAGATGCTAGGTTGGAATCGGCATTCGATTTACCGCAGCAAAACAATAGCTTTGGGCAAACAATGAGGAGTAGATGACTACCATGAAGCGAGGCTACTGGTCATTATCAGGATAACAAAAAAATAAAGAAAAATTTCATATCCCTTATATAATACTCATGATTTATGGGTGTAGAAAAATAGCGGAAACCCCCTTGTCATTTAGGGGTTAACGTCCTAAAAAAATTGTAATTCATTGATCATCTATTATAGTCCTAAAAATTTATTATAAGAATAATATTGTCATACGCTTTTATGGGTAGCCCTTGTATCATTACCTATGTGATATCTCAGACATTTATTTCTACTAAAATTATTAAATGTTTGAGAATACTTAGATTTTAATAGAGGACCACCTCTTACTTGAGGTGGAGAAGGAGGTGGAGGTGGGGTGCGGGATTAGGTTGATCTACCAAAGATAGTGGTCTTCACGTAATAAGCAAAGTGAGGTGTAGGAGCGCTACCTTCACGCAGGTCAGAGGATGAGTCAAGGCTTAGCTAGATTGGGGGCAGCTTGGGAACAGTACAGAAGGCAATCAGCAGATGAGTTCCTTAGCTGCTATACTGGTTTTCTATAATGTGGGCACCTTTGGGAACCACATTGTCAAGTGGGAGCCTCAGGCAACCAACTTGATTTCACCTGTTCGCGGTCTGAGGCTATTTATGCGTCCCTTTGCCCGTGTTCCTTGGCCAAGGCCAGGAACTTTGCAGTTTTTTTGGCCAAAGGCCAAGGACTAATTTTGCTGCTGCAGTTGAGTAATCCTGCAGGTTAGACTGGCCAGCATGCAGCTATGCGGCCATTGCGCGATAGCCACCTTCCCTTTCAGCACCTTAAGTGGTGACCAAAGGGAATGAAGCAAACTCACGGCGAACACCAGGCGTTTTCCGGCACGGCTATGTGCCCACCGCCAATCGCCTGCTCCTCTCGCCGGCTTCTTCTGCTCTGAATACGCTATGGGCATGTTCTATGGAAGGTCACGAGGCGAGGGCAATCGCACACGAAGCCTCGGATGCCACCAAAACCAAGCGGTGCATGGGGCTGAACCCCACGATGGCCTAACCCATGGAGGTTCAAATTTGGGTTTAGAGCATCTTTAGAATCCGCCATCTTGAAGCCATCTTCCCGATTGGAATGGTATGGCGGCGATTTTGTTTCGTGGCCTAATGGAAGCCCTTATTCGATAACTTTGTTTCTTGGCCCAATGCAAAGCCCTCACTCGGCTACATTATATCAACCTAGGGTGTAGCGCAAAAATTCAGAGAAAACACAACCAAAGTAGTTGGATGAAAAGACTCAAAATGAATTAATTTAGGGGTTAATAGATAAACAATGAATCTCGTTGACATATAGTCCACCCCTAATTGGGACTAGTTTGGAGTGCCTTTAGAGTTCATTAAGGAGGTGTCCCGATTACATAATCCTTATTTAAAAATAATAAAATAATATAAATTTTAAAAATAAAGAAAAATTTCATATCCCTTATATAATACTCATGATTTATGGGTGTAGAAAAATAGCGGAAACCCCTTGTCATTTAGGGGTTAACGTCCTAAAAATTGTAATTCATTGATCATCTATTATAGTCCTAAAATTATTATAAGAATAATATTGTCATACGCTTTTATGGGTAGCCTTGTATCATTATTATGTGATATCTCGACATTTATTTCTACTAAAATTATTAAATGTTTGAGAATACTTAGATTTTAATAGAGGACCACCTCTTACTTGAGGTGGAGAAGGAGGTGGAGGTGGGGTGCGGGATTAGGTTGATCTACCAAAGATAGTGGTCTTCACGTAATAAGCAGGCGGTAGAGGTGTAGGAGCAGCTACCTTCACGCAGGGCCGTAGGATGAGCTGAAGGCTTAGCTAGATTGGGGGCAGCTTGGGAACAGTACAGAAGGCAATCAGCAGATGAGTTCCTTAGCTGCTATACTGGTTTTCTATAATGTGGGCACCTTTGGGAACCACATTGTCAAGTGGGAGCCTCAGGCAACCAACTTGATTTCACTGTCATGTCCGAGGCTATTTATGCGCCCTTTGCGTGTTCCTTGGCCAAGGCTGTGAACTTTGCGTTTTTGGCCAAAGGCCAAGGACTAATTTTGCCGCAGCTTGAGTAATCCCGCAGTTAGATCACAAGATGCGCCTATGTGCCATTATGTGATAGCCACCTTCCCTTCAAGACCTTAAGTGGTGACCAAAGGGAATGAAGCAAACTCACGGCGAACACCGGGCGCTTCCGCCGACTATGTGCCCACCGCCAATCGCCGCTCCTCTCGCCGGCTCGCCTCACGCTATGGGCATGTTCTATGGAAGGTCACGAGGCGAGGGCAATCGCACACGAAGCCTCGGATGCCCACGGCTACACCAAAAACCAAGCGGTGCATGGGGCTGAACCCCACGATGGCCTAACCCATGGAGGTTCAGCTTGGGTTTAGAGCATCTTTAGGAATCCGCCATCTTGAAGCCATCTTCCTGATTGGAATGGTATGGCGGCGATTTTGTTTCGTGGCCTAATGGAAGCCCTTATTCGGTGCAACAACTTTGTTTCTTGGCCCAATGCAAAGCCCTCACTCGGGGCTACATTATATCAACCTAGGGTGTAGCGCAAAAATTCACAGAGAAAACACAACCAAAGTAGTTGGATGAAAAGACTCAAAATGAATTAATTTAGGGGTTAATAGATAAACAATGAATCTCAGTGCCGACATATAGTCCACCCCCCTAATTGGGACTAGTTTGGAGTGCCTTTAGAGTTCCCATTAAGGGAGGTGTCCCGATTACATAATCCTTATTTAAAAATAATAAAAATAATATAAATTTTAAAAATAAAAATACTAAAAAACAATTTAAAATTTGATTGATAAGTTTCACTAAAAATAACTTTTACCTTTTTCCTATATAGTTGCTTGAAAGCTAGGACTCTCTCTAAGCAGCATTAAAAAACCTGTACCTATCATAAAGGAAAAAGCTTAGCTTAAGAGTTCAATCACACCTAAAAGTCTATTAATTTTTTTCCTTTTTTTAAATTTTAGTGAAAAAATTAAAAATCCCACTTAGGGAGGTGAAACTAACATGAATGTATGTTTTAAAATGTCTCAATTGCCATTTAGGAAAAAATCCTATTTTTTATACTATAAACTAAAGGGAGTAGGATGAGAGGTCCCATTTAGAGAGGAATCCCATTTATGGAGTTCCCAATTAGGGGGGCCGACTGTACATATGTGAGCAGTCCGTCCTATTGCGGCCGTTTTATGATGGAGTAACGCGTAACTTATTCTAGAAAAACATCACATGGGCTCTCATCAATGAAGGCAGACGGAAACAACGCACTCGGGGTTGCCGTTCCCGTGACTTCGAAGCAAGGGGCTGATTGTCACAGGCCGTCCAGCACTGGCTCCAGAGGACTCATATTCGGAAATTGAGACGGCATGTGTCTCCGGTTCAGAGAGGGTGCCCAATCAGCGTTCTTGAGAACTTTGAGCACCTCCTCGACCACAACAGCGCTCCCCTCAGCACTCAGGTGCACACCGTCGCTGCATAAACAGAGGCGCCGCTTAGTCAAGTTCTAAGGCCTTGGAAACAGTAGGTGCCGGGCGCCGTCAATCTCTCACCTCACGATGCACGTGTTCTCCCAGTTGTGCTTTCGCTGTATCGCAGTGTGGAGGTCTACGATTCCTACGTCAGGAAACTCGGCTGCTATTTCCTTACACGCCTCTGCGTAAGCTTTGGTACCCTCTAAGGACTTCCCCGGCGGTGGAATCGCCCAGAGACTGTCTGCGAAGAGCTGCCTGCACGGGAAGAAACCTCATAAGAGCTGTTCGAGTTCAGATTGAATCAAACCAGAGCCGGAAGGCTTGCAAGTGACCGTAACCTCAGATGCGATTCCATTAGCGCCACATTCACTGGAGCGCAGGTTATCAGTATCACACGGGTTGTCTCAGATAGGCCCTGAAGAGCCCACATCATTCAAATCGGGAGGCGTCCAGAAGACCAGTGCTGTCACACTGCACTTGAGAGGTGACAAAATGCTGTGAAATGCTACCTTGATGTGAGCTGTGATCTTTCTCATGTTCTCCTTGTATTCGGCAAGTGGAACATGAGGGCAAGTAATGTCTTTGGTGAGCAAAGCCGAATCGTTGCCACCCAGCAAAACAATCACCAATGCAGGTTGAACGGCAGACTCCTGCAATGGACAAAGTACGTAGGAACTGTCGATATCCATGGATTGCCCAGTTTCAGGCTCACGAACTGGGCTGGAAGTGGAAATGGTCTGACATACTACTTACCTTTGGGAAAACCCGATCCAACACAGCCAAAGCCTGCCGGGAATTCCATCCAGAATATCCTCTGAGCAAAAAATCCGCCTGCGTGCAACTTCAAGAGGAGCTGAAGTCATTCGCACAAGAGAAATCCAAGCAATCCAAACCATCCATCCAAGCAATCCAAGCAATCCAAGCATGAGGAGTGCAGGTTTTAACCTTTCGTGAATACAAGTCGTTGAGAACAGAGCCCCAGCCTAGTTTTTTGTAACTGTATTGCACAAGCGAGGAGCCAAAGAGCACAAAAACAGGCCTCTCGAAGCCCACCATGCTGCCTTGTGTGACGAGGTGCCCAATTGCCTATTTAGCCAGCCTTCACAGACGACGGACTCCTATTGCCGGGGCCAACCGGTACATTCCCCCTTATCCACAGAGGGATGCATGATGCAAGCTCACGTCTTTACAAATGGTTCTCCTCTTCTTTAGGAGAAAGAATCCTTCTCCCCTGTACTTTAAATATATACCTGCCCATGGATAAAGCATAAAGTTATGTTGCCAGCTACGTCTCACTACCCAGAACATGGACTGCAGGCCCACAACAAAGCCAATCGTCCGAATAATCTCCAAGCTTTTGGCGTCGTCTCTCTGCCACCAGCTCACGTGATTCTGAACAGATAGTCCGCGACTCGCGTGTAACGGGTCTGTCAGCGACCACGAATTTCTGGCCTTCTCGTTGGCGCTCATGAAACCCCGCCCAAACTGAGAAACAACAGCAAACATCTGGCCTCAGACGAGCAAGATTAAGCAGTTCCGTCATGCCCTATGCCTCTCATGCAGAATAGACGTGCCTGCAAAATGATGTAACACGATTGATGCCGCAACAGTGACGTTGAGAGATGCCGTGCCGGCACCATACTGTGGGATATAGACAAAAAAGTCACACACCTCCATCTCTTTGGCGGACAGCCCGCTCCCCTGCAAAAAGCAAGCATACAGTCACACTGCACATGGACCCTATCCAAGTAAAAGCACTCGCGCCAGAAAATCACACCAAGTACAGCAACTCGTGCAACAGAAACACACCTCGTTGCCGACGACAAACGCAGTGTTGCGCTTGAAAGGGTGGGATTGCACTGCAAGAGCACCATCAGCGATCTCCACTCCGCATATGTCACACTCCTGCTCCTGAATCATAGATCCCACACGGTAGCTCGGGTAAATTCCCCTGCACCCAAACACCGCAAACTTCACAGCCCCAGCCACGTATACTAGCGTCACCAACCTTCAAGAAAAGCACGGCGGCAGAAAGGTTATGGAAGTGACGGAACCCTATGTGCACCGTGGCTCCATGGCTCCCGAATGCATTATAGTCCTTCTTCCCAACCAGAATAATCTCAGTGACCCCAAAAGCTGTGGCGCTGCGTGCCAATGTTCCTATGTTATGCCGCTTTGCAACATTGTGCACGACCACATAGCACTTGGGCCCGCCACATGCGGGCTCCTCCCCTGCATCCCTCTCTTCCATAACGCACCTCTTGAAGGTGCTGAACCCCCTTCAAGTACCACAACCCCACAGCACCCCTACCCCCGGCCAAACAATTTCCTTGGATCCTTCACCACCGGCAAAAGCTCATCCTTAGCAGATCCTGTGAAGCTCAATCCCCAGCAGCTGCTACACGTCCTGAAACCTGAACAACAACAGCTTAATCCCAACCTGTCTTCAAGTCTCCCTAATTTCCGACCTGCAATCCAGAATTCTTCTCTTTTCAGCCGAACAAATCCAGCTCCCCTGCCTGAACCACGGGGCAGGTGACTACAACATCCCCAGAGATGGTCCGTGCCACATGGGCGTCAACGTCTCGCAGGTGTCATAGGGTTTAGGGCTCCAAGCTTCCGATACCGTCCGGCACGCCCTTCACGCCCCGTTCGGTCCCGTCCCGTTCCGTGCCGTTCTACGGTCACGCGCGCTCAGGCTTTTGAACAATTGTAGAAAATGGATAAACCATATCACGGGACGATTTGACTTCCGGTCCCGCAGTAGCGCCGGGTTCCGCCAGGGGGTTTCGCCGCCCGCAGCCCCCGTCGGGCCGCAGCAGCATCCTGGCGGGAGAGGGAGGGAAAGCAGCTGGGGCAGCACCACCGCCGAACGAGCCCAGCCCTCCTCCTTCCTCGAAGCTGCTGGCGGCGAGTGCGTGTTTCGCAGCGCGGGTGGGCCGACCGCGTGCAAACTGGTTCGCTTCCGCAGGAGTCGTCTCGGCCTGGAAACTTCGTGTATTGCCCTCATTTTACAGGATCGTGGTTTCCCTCACCGGCAGCTTTCACCTTTCGGTTGACGCGGATCTGTAGTGGGAGCATTTGCAGGGCAGGAAATGAGCTGAATTCGGTGAGAATGAATGTTCCCGGGATGTGCATTGCATGTTGTGCTCTCATCTGGAGGGAACAGGAGATGCTGTTGCAGGGGCAGGGCTTGGAATTGGTGGCTTGCTGACATTGGTTCTTCCTTTTCAGCTTGGTGCTGACGTGTGGATCATAATTCGCTGGGAATCGTTCTTCCTCAGCTGGGCTCCCAGAGGCGAAGTGTAGCGTCCGCGGTACGATTTCTTAGCATCCGCCGTGATGGCACGTCGACTGTTGCCATGCCTTTCACTGATGGAGGCAGCTAACTCTGCGTAACGCGGTGTTTCAGTTTTGGGAAAATGCGAAGGGCCGGGAAGCTGAGTCGACAGGTGTACGCATTTTAGCTTCTGATTTGTGTGGCTACACAATTCGGAGCACAAGTGAGTTCTTGACAGCTCAGGAGATCTCTCGGAACTGAGATGGGGAAAGGCCAACCAACTGGACCTACCGGTGCCATATTAGGGATCCCAAGCCCGTCCCGCTCCACAGATGTCAACCCAGGTGGACAACGGAAGTCTAGGATTGAGGAGAACAGAAGCTGTCAAGACATTCTGTTTTTGATTGTGTTTGGGGCTTTCTGGGTGGGAATGATCATTAACAGCAGCTATGGAATCAATAAGGGAGATCCGAGGAGGTAAGAGATTTCTGGTCAGGTTGAGTTACTGGGTTGAAGTGACTGAAGGCTCGTCGCTGACAGGGCTCATGGTTTTGGTTTTTTCCAGATTGGTGTATGGCTTAGACTATAAGGGGAATGTCTGTGGCGACAGCAAGGCTCACCCCAACTTGAAAGATTATAAGGTCCGGTACTGGATGAATCCAAACCAGGTGTACGATGCAGGAGACCTTGACAATCCGTTCAAGCTTGTGGATGCAAGAAGCATTTGTCTAGGAGGCTGCCCTACACCAGCCAGCAATGGGACCCTGAGTTGGGTTTGTGATTATCCAGAAGGGTCCATTAGTAGTTTGTCAACGGGAGACTGGCAGGCTAGGAATTATGACTACTATAACTTGCTGACACCAGAACAGCAGTCTTCTTCCCTCAACCTCACTGGGCCGTGCTACCCAGTGCTGTTCTCAAGCAAGAATTGTAAGCAAAGTTCTTTTTTTGGTTATTCCTGTCGGTCCTTGTGCCTGAAAGCTGAAGAACGTGTCTGACTAAAATGTAGTATTCTGTTCGGGACAAGCCCTTGTCTACGGCAACAAACTCAACTGCTGATCAGTGGGAACTTGTACCAGTATTTTGGAGCTGCCAGCTATCGAGTAGTCCGTCAGATGCTGCAATCCAGACATGGAAAGGACTTGGCGGTGTCACAATAAATACCGGAAACTTTATCTCTGAGGCAGTGAATAAGGCTTTGACCGGTTCCACTGCTGTTGCCAAGGTAGATTCATCGACAAAAGATCAGCGGTGTTCATCTTCCGTGTCACTGCATTTCCATTATCGAAACGTTTGATTTTCCTTGAGTTCTATCAGGGTTTAGCAAGTCTAACCATTGGTTTGTCTTCTCTCGTTGCAGAGATACGTCGCAGACCTCGGCAATGCTTGGCCAGTACTGGTAGTGTGTGGTGTGATCGCCCCGTTTCTGCTCTCTGTGGCTTGGCTGCTCTTAATTCGGTACTTTGTGGGAGTGGTGGCCTGGGTAACAATCGCTCTCTTCAATATCCTGATGATTATCGTCACGGTCTTCTTCTACATCAAAGGTTCTGCCTTGTTCTTCCATCTGAGAGTCGCTGTTGTACTTACTGCATTTGAATTTGGGAGAGGGGGGAGGGTGCGGGGTTCCTATGACAGGGACACTAAATCGTATTTTGGGTTGTACAGCTGGATGGATCGGTCACGACGCAGTTTCTGCAGTAATAGGGAGTAATGCAGCCGACGCTCTGCCATTAGACGCCTCCTCAACGGTAGCTAGCCTGTACATCTGGCAGATTTTGGCCGTTGCTCTATTGTACAGCACCTTAACTGTTCTGCAAACTCACTGTTGTGCAGGAGCAGAAGCACTTGAAGATTGTTGCCGTCATAATGACTATTATCACTGTGCTAACAATTTTGATCACAATCGTCCTCATCAGGCGACTTGTTATTGCCATAGCTGTCATTAAGGTAAGCAGATGGTGAAGTTAAGTAGCAGCAGATGAAAAGCACCTATGCGCTAGCGTAGTGACTCTTACGAATGCATGCATGTGTGCAGGTTGCAGCCAAGTCTCTTGGAGCTATCCCCACTCTCACCATCTACCCAATCATTCCTTTCGTCGGAACTTTTGTGTTTGGCATTTACTGGGTGGTAGCTGCTCTGTACCTCTTCAGTGCTGGGACTGTTCGGCAGAACAGTTGCAATGGCGGCTGCCAGGCCTACAGCCTGGCCACGGGGACTCTCAGCAGTGAAGGATGTTGCGGATACGAAATTCACTACGCCAAGAACATAGGATGGGCAATTTTCTACCACATATTTGGTTTTTTCTGGACCGTCCAGTTCATCATCGCATGCTCTCTCACCACCATTGCTGGAGCAGTCGCTGCCTACTACTGGTCTCGGGGGGAGATCTCGGTTAGTCATCCAGTTCCCAGCAATCCCAGATTTTCCAGTTCCTGATTGGTCTGTCCTTTTCTCATCTCTGTCGTCTTAATGACTGCAGATTATCTCCGACTTCCCCTTACTGAAGTCTGCAAAGCGGGTGCTCCGTTACAGCCTGGGATCCATGGCTCTGGGTTCCCTTGTGGTTGCTATAATAGAAATGATCCGCTTCATCCTGGAATGGATCCGCACCAAGCTCAAAGCATTAGAGGCAGCTCCTGGGGGTTGCTGCATCACCGTACTGTGCTGCTGCGCTCAGTGTTGTCTCGGCTGCATCGAGTGGACCGTAAAGTTCATCAACCGCAATGCTTACGTTGTGGTAAGATAACAATGCAACCACCCCCCACATCATTCACGGCGCATGTCGTGTACTTTAAACGCCAACTAACTCATCCGTGTCCGTGACGGCTGCAGATTGCCGTGACCGGAACCGGCTTTTGCCGTGCTGCTGGCAGGGCCACCTCCTTGATCATCAGCAACATCCTCCGAGTGGGGGTAGTTAACGTGATCGGCGATGTCATGCTCTTCATCGGCAAGATCACCGTGAGCCTTGCTGCAGCCGTGTTCGCCTTCCTCATGCTGGATCAGCACCGGTTCAAGTCCGGCAGCAACAAAGTGTCGTCCCCTCTCTTCCCCGTCCTGGTGACCACTCCTTCCTTGCTTTTCCTGCTCCGCTCAGGATTATGATCCAGGTTGTTTTCCTTATGAGTTAACCCTAAACCTCGCCCCTTGCCATTGCAGTTCTGCTGGCTCACCGGATACATCGTAGCAGCCATGTTCTTCGCAGTGGTGGAGATGGCCATCGACACAATTCTGCTCTCCTTCTGCGAGGACTGCGAGGAGAACAACGGCAACGCACTACACGCCCCGCCCCTGCTCATGGACACTCTGAACCAGCACAAGCTCCTCTCGGACGACATTCAACGCCAGCAACTGTAACCATTTGCCACTGCCGCTGGGTAGAATTTTCTGCACCCGGTACCGGCCTTAATTACTATTTTTTTGTATATTCCGCGTCAGTAAAGTTGTTCTCCCTCGTCCCAGTCCACTTGAAACATAAGTGCGTCCCAAGCGCCTGCTGCCCCACATGTTCCACGGGCGGCGTCCAGGCCATGTGCTTCGTGAGAAAGCGTGAGAGCGAGCTTCCTCGGAAGCATCCCCCGGCCCCACCCTGGCGACAACCGGATTCCCGTGCCTCGCCACCTCACGCGCGTTTCCGGCTGTTTCGTCTTGTCATTGCATTTTTTAAGTAAAACCTCCCAGAAATTCACACCAGTTGTTTCTCGTACATACATACCTCCCACATGATAGTTCAACAGCGGTCCATCTAATAAGCCTCCATGACATGCAAGAGAACTTCATTCCGCCCCTACTGCTCTCTTTTCTGCTTTCTCTACTATTATTGGATGGAAAGATGTATCACCCAGAGTATTATTAATAAATATATTCTTCAGAAAATATTTGAAATAAATTAATATTTTAATGATTAGCATGGGTCATCTCTTTGCTAGGAAGAGATGAGTCATCTCTTCTTAGAAGCCTCCAAGTAGCACATATGTAGTAAGATACTTCTTAAAATTAATTTTTTTATTAAATATTTCTTATATAAATTATCAAAATATAAATTATATAAAATTTAAAATTAATGTAAAAGAATTTGGTAAGAAACGTGGGAAAAGGTGGCACAAAACACCGGAGGAAACTGGGGCTATCAACTCACCTACGTACAAGTAGCTTGATACGTGAATTATATGTAGTCAAAGAGGTAGTCGTGGGTGTGAATGGGTCGTATTTACCGTGTAAGATATGTATGTATTGATCTAACGTCGGGTCCCTCAGGGGCGAGTGAGTGCGAGAATCGGGCTCAAGTAGGTGAAAGACGGGGTGTGGTGCTCATAGCGGTACATTGTGGCGACGTCCACCTCACCGGAAGCAGCGAGGGTCGGGCGGGTCGGGGTCGGGGTCGGGGTCGGGGTCGGGTCAGCGTCGGGGCCAGGATCAGGGTTGGAGCCGGGTCGTGAGCAGGTGCGAAATGTCGAGGGTTGGCAGCGGCGTCCCTGCTCCGCTCCTGCTCCTGCTCCTGCGTCTTGTGTGTCTTGCCATGCCGTGCTGCCATGGCTGCTGCGTGTTGAGTGAGCAGCACAACATGGAGCATTGCACCCGATCCTGCCTGCACGCCGCGGATGGTGACGAGCAGGGCTTCGGCTGAACCCTGAACGAGCAAGCCGAGCTCCGCCATTCTCAGGTATGCTTTCACGGCCAAGAAGGGCCTGCCGTGGCTCGTGAGCTCGGTTGTGGTGTTGGCTGTGTTGCAGCTGGCTGACGGTGTTGTTGTGTGGACTGGGGGCTGCAGGGAGGTGATCCGAGGGTAGGGCGGGGGCCGAGGAAGGGAGGCAGGGCACGATGGATGCGGCGAGGATAGGGAGCTGGGACGACATGATCCAAGAAAGCTTCTGGGCCGGCTCGGTGGACACGGGCGGGGATCCGGGGCCGGACGAGGCCAGGGAATCGCCGGTGCAGCTCAAGCTGCGGGCGCTGATGGAGAATGTGTGCGACGCGCGCTGGACCTATTCCATCTTCTGGCAGCTGACGGGGGCAGGCACGGCGCCCGGCCAGCGGACGCTGGGGTGGGGAGACGGGGAATTGCGGCGGAAGGAGTCGGACATGCAGACGGAGCGGACGGTGGACAGCGAGCAGCAGGCGGCCAGAGTCCGGGTTCTGCAGGAGCTGGAGCTGATTGTGAACCGCGGGGTGCGGGATACCAGCCAGGACCTGTCGCAGGATTTTGTGTCGGATACGGAGTGGTTCTTCCTGTACAGCATGTTGCAGACCATTGCGGAGGGGAGCTGCGTGCCCGGGAGGGCTTTGATGAAGGCCAGCTATGAGTGGCTCAACGAGCCGGCCAACCCGGAGCTGTGTGACCGGGCAAGGTTTGCGGAGATGGCGGGCTTGCAGACTATTGTGGCTTTGCCGGTGTCGCATGGGGTTGTGGAGCTTGGTTCTACCGAGCGCATCTTGCCGGATGCGGGGTTTATCGATAGGGTGGAGCAGCTGTTTGAGAGAGGGGATGCCCGCGCGGCCTGGCAGGTCGGGGACTACCACATGCCGCCTGCGAATGAGGAGGTGGAGACGCTGTCGTACCTCAACTCGGACTTCTTTGGGAATGGAAACGGGGTGCCTCAGGCCATGTGCCACCCTAAGGAGCACGACTACAACCAGCAGCAGCAGGTCAGGCAGTTTCCGGCCCAGCAACAGGTGATGACGGCTTCTGCTGCTGACGACTTTTTTGGGGAGTATTTTCCCTTTCTGAATTCCATGGGCATGGACATCCCCACCTTCCACCAGAACCCCTTTGCCATGCCTGAACAGAAGGGATACGGTGTGCCGCAGCCCAGGATACATGTCGAGATACAGGCTCACACTCAGTGTCCGCTGGGGGCCGGTGAGATTCTGAACCCGACGGCGGCTGTGGTTGCCCGCGCACAGCCGCTGTCGCTCAAGCCTGAGGTGGCTCCTGCCCAGAATGGGCTGCACATGTTGCAGGACAAGCCTCAGCATGTGAAGCAGCAGTACTCCGAGGGTTTGGGGCTCCCCTCTGCCACCAACATGGGCTCCAGCATTGAACCGGATCAAGAAATCGACTCTGAGGCTGAGGTTTCCTTCAAGGAATCTGTGGAGAGCAGTCTCATCAACGGTCAGAAGCCTCCGCGCAAGCGAGGTCGAAAACCGGCTAACAACAGGGAGGAGCCTTTGAACCATGTGCAAGCTGAGAGGCAGCGTCGTGAGAAGCTGAATCAGCGCTTCTATGCTCTCAGGTCTGTGGTGCCCAATGTTTCCAAGATGGACAAAGCGTCCTTGTTAGGTGATGCCATTGCGTACATCAAGGACTTGCAAGCCAAGTTGCAAGATTCGGAGGTCAAGATCAAGACTTTGCAGACGCAAGCGCCGCCGCAGATGGACAAGGCAGCCATGGATGCGGCCTCCAAGGGTGATCAGGAGGCTGGGAACACTGGAGCAGTACCCGGTGGAAGGTTGATGTCAGTGAGCAATCGGGTTCCACCAGATCAGAAACCGTCCATTCAGGTTGACATCTGTGGTATGGAGGTGTTCATCAGAGTTCGGTATCAGAGGGAAGCGTATCCTATCACACACCTGCTGTCAAGCTTGCAAGACTTGCAGTTGGACGTCAGAGATGCAAATATTTCTACTGTGGACGGCTCCACCGTCCATCATGTTGTGTCAGCCAAGTTGAAAAAGGAGCATGAAGAAATTAAGAAAGAACTGTTTGTGGAGGCTCTGGACAGAGCATTTCAGTTTACTCCCTTGCCTACCAAGCCAGACAATGGGAGCATTGGCAACAGCAAGCAACCTAGTACAAGATTTGCAGAACCTCAGAGGTAGATATTCTGTCAGCGAACATAAAGTGGTGTCCTCCTCCTTGTAGAAAGAGTGCCTTGTCTAGTCGGGTGCTGAAGTTAGCTGTAGAGAGAAAGATGGAGTTGACCCTATCTCTTGTATGATGCAGGAGGCCTGTACACTAAGCGTACTCTGTAAGATGGGTGGGATAGCATCCGTTTAGTGGTGCCTGCAGAGGGTGAGGAGCGTATGCTTCTCAGGCTTATGTTCCTCTTGCACCTACTGGGATACAATTTATTCAGGGTGCGTGGTAGGTAACAGGCCTCCGAACTTGTAAATCAGCTTGTTGCTCCTCTTGTTTCAGAAGAGGAAAGTTTGCCAGCCTTCGAATTAAATTTATTTTGCCTCTCTCTTGTGCGTGTGTGCAACAGATTCATCTACTGGGGGAAACCACCTACAAACGGGGGCACATGTGCCAATTCATGTACAAAGGGGCTAAGCTGGGGGATGTATCAGTTGGTGGTTTGTGGGCATCTCTCGACCTATTCAAGGCTATATGTAAGGGAAACTTTTGGCACATGTAGACAATTATATGGAGGGTAGAATGTCGTACGCAGGGTCGGAGCATGATCCCTGTATAACAGAATGCGCTGCTACTTGTTGGAAAGTGATCATGTAACATAACACATCTGAATATCGGCTGGGTAGTTGAGACGGGGCAATTCTTAGGTGGGGGTGGTATGATGTTAGATGAAGCCAATGGCAGGTCTCGCGTGTGGGACAAGGTTCTGGGGCAATAAATGCTACCCACAAGTCTCAGACTCTCATCAAACCCACACCTTATGATGATATCAGGATGGAAAAGCTTGATACCACTTATTCCCAATGCTCACCCTCACTCTCGTTACCCACTTTATTATCCCCTATCCTTGCTCTCGCTGTTACTTGGAATGCCGGAATTTGCAACGCGAAGCGACGTGGAGAGTCGGTCGTGTATTCCCCCACCGGCTCGCTCACTTGCAGCCGCTCCGACAGGACCCGAGTGACGACCGTCATAGTCGGGCGCGCATGGCGGACGGCGGCCAGGCAAGCCGCGGCCAGGCGCAGCAGCAGGTGCAGGTCTGGCGCGTAGTACAGCCCCTCCAACCGAGGATCGACGACCGAGTCCGCGGCCGCCCGCCCCGCCAACCAGGGCGCCGCCCAGACCGTGAGCATCCGCCCGTCCAAAAACGCCGGTCGCCCGCTCACCAGCTCCAGCAGCAGCACCCCGAAGCTGTAGACGTCGCTCTTGGCGGAGCACAACCCGGACTCCTCGTAAGCCGGGTCGATGCACCCGGGGGATCCCCGCACCAGCGTGTGCTGCTCGGACCCCCCCGTGTTGTTGCTACCCGGCGTCGGCCCGGCCGAGGCCTTGGACAGCCCGAAGTCCGCCAGCTTCGCCACGCCCCACTTGGACAGCAGCACGTTCGCCGATTTCACGTCCCGATGCAGCACCTGCGGGTTGCACCCGTGGTGCAAGTACTCCAGCGCGCTTGACACCTCCAACGCCACCTTCATCCGGCACCTCCACGGCAGCACGTTATCCGGCTGGTTGTGCAGCCGGTCGAACAGGCTCCCTCCTTCCAGGTACTCGAAAACGAGTGGCCATGGCTCTGTATTTGTCGTTGGTCAGTGCATGCAAGACAGTCAGTCGGCAAAGACCCTCGCGTGGGAGGAGGGAGGTTCAGACAGAGTTCGAATCCGGGTCGCGCTCCGCTTACCAGCATCCGAGCAGTAGCCGATGAGATTGACGAGGTAGCGGTGATGGATCCTCATGAGAATGCTGGCTTCCTTGACGGACACATCCGCCTTGGACTTGGCCTTGCTGGCGGTGTCCACCCGACTCACCTTCACGGCTCCGAGGCTCCCGTCCGGGAAGGTGGCGCGGTAGACGACGCCGTAGCCCCCGGCTCCCACCCGAGTGCTGAAGCCGTCCGTGGCCTTGTCCAGCTCCTTCCACGTGAAGGGGCGCACCTTGGACATGGCCACGGCGTCGTCTGCCGCGCCCGAGAGCGGGGGCTTGGATGTGCTGCCGCGGCAAAACCGCACGGCACAGCACGCCAGGCCCAGCAGCAGCACGCCGAGGGAGGCGGGGGTTATGAGCAGCAGCAGGAGGAAGGCGGGGTGGCGGCGGGCTCGGGAGGCAGGGTGGTTGTTGAGGTCCGGGGGGGAGGCAACGATGGCGTTGAGCCTGACGTCGTCGATGGCCGGCCCGCACTGCGAGGCGGTGTCGGATTCTAGGGCATCCCTGGAGAAGGCGATGACGACGGGGTTGGCCAGCGTCGTGAGGTTGAGCCGGCGAGAGGTCCAGCCCATGGTGGAGTCGGTGTTCTTTCCGGCGTCGTAGGTGAAATTGGTATGGCCTTGCGGCACGGCGTTGTAGAGCTGCACGCGGAGGTGGCGCAGGGTGGAGTTGGGGCAGTGGGTGTCCGAGCGCGGGTGGCCGGACATCTTGAACGTGAGGGTGAAGTTAGAGTTGGGCGGCAGGGTCAGGGTCTGCGAGATGGCCGCCGACCCGTAGCCGGCCATGGCGCAGCTGAGGTGGATGGAGCTCTCCCCACTGGACGCATACCACTTCAACTGCTTCACGTACTCGATGCACAGGTTATGCAGCGGATCGGAATCCCTGTCCAAGGAGGCGTTCAAGTGCGCCGCCATCTCCGCGTCCCGCACCACCTGCCATGACCTGATGGGGAAGAGCGTGAGCCGGTCCGCGATGGTGAAAGAGCCCTGCCCCCTGTCCACCCGCACCGTCGTGTGCTCGAAGCTTCCGTCCCGGATGAAGTTGATGGTAGGATCGGGACTCGCAACCGGCACTACCTCATGCGACTGCAACTGCCACACGCACACACACGCACACACGGGCACAAAACAAACGTTGTGAATCCACACGAATTCCGCTTCCGCACAAGGCCGCGGGAGTACACCAAACGGAACGGCGGCATTACCTGCGGCACGGAGGAATAGGCGTAGTAGCTGTCGACAGGCAAGACCCTGAAGAAGGAAGTGAGCGAGCTGTTAGGTTGCAGAAACAGGTGGTACTTCCCTCCCCCACCACTACTGTTACCCGCGATGAGCAGCGGCTGGGACCAAGAGATCCCGCTCTGCACCGACCCATCATCCAGAAAGTGCCACTGCTGTGCCTGCGAGCCCGAATTGCACGCCCGGAGCTCGAGCTGGAACGGGAACGGATCGCCCTCGCCCTCGGGGCGGGGCACCCCGGCCACGCACACGTCGGGGCCGGTGATGTTGGCGTGATCCCGCATAACGATGGCCCCGGACTGCTCCCGGGACCCGGAGACGTAGGTCCATACTTCGTTGGGCTCGAACGCCCAGCAGGGGTAGATCCCGACCTTCAGCTTCTGGTAGGTGGTGAGATTCGAGGGATGCGGTCCCGTGAAGGCGTTGAGGCAGAGGCGGCAGACGGGGAGCCCGCTCGACTCCTCCGGCTTCCCTAGGATGATCCACGACCGCTGCCCGTCCGAGTCCGCGCTCACCCCGCTCCCGATCGCCGTGGCGATGGCCGGGACCCGGGCCCGGGCCCCGGCGCACAGCAGCAGCGCTGCCAGCAGCAGCGCCGCGGCCCAGCTCCGCATCGTGCCCAATGCTACGCCTAGCCGCGCGGCTCAACTAGCGGACTCCGGCCGGGGGCCGGGGTCGTCCAGGCTGTTGCCTCGGACAGCGGACGGCACCGGGGATGGACCCGAGGTTCTTGCGTTGCTGCGCGGCCAAGTGTCGTTAAACACCATGAAACGACAGACGCTGTCGACGAACAACCTCACAACATTGCTCCTGCCTTTTATCTCGTCCAAGAGATTCAACTTGGAGTGATTGGCCAGCAAGAGGGTAGGGACTTCATCACCTGGGCTTCTTTCAACCAACACGCCAGTGTGCGTGCGCTTCCTGTGTTGGTGGAAATCGGGTGCCAGTCAGAACTGCGCACATGTGATACACTTCCTGCAATGGACAGCGTGGGATCGCTAGCCGGTTCGTTGTTCATTCCAGAAAATGTGTGAATGTGTGAATTCCCACCTGACCCTTTCCTCTTGCATCCTGAAAGCTGTGTTTCCATCTGCCAACGAATTAAGCATACACACCTTATGTGGAATCACACGCGTAATTAGAATTTATCACGAAAACATCTTGTACACAACAATGTCCCTAGGGGATCTGAATATCTGCGCAGAGAGAGGGCGAGGGCGAGTTGCAAGAGGAGCGTTTGCCTGCAGAGCAGGGCCGATGGGGCTGTAATGACGAAGCACCTTCAACTACGGCTCACCTCAGCTTCTCGAATTTGTCAAGGTGAGTTAAAAGGTACATATATGAACATATGAACAATTTGGGCAGCTGCCACGATGCTATACCCTATGTGCGGCAACTCGCCAAAAAAAAACCTAGAAGCACACACAGGTCCGTAGGGACATAGGATGTTGGTTGGCTATGCCACGGACACATCTTTCAGCTGTTTGGGGCTGCATCCTTGTCAAGGTTGCTCTTCTGTCGCGGTTTCTGCTGTTCATGCGGGTTCATAACCCCGAGGGTTTCGGCTTACCCAATTCCACTCATCACGGCACATATCTGCAATACCATATTGTGCCCTGGACCACGACATAGGTTTTTAACCCAGGGTCAGCCAGGTGCCCTCGAAATTTCCCCAATTTCAAACAACACTTGTAGCCAACTTACTTCCCACCCAAGCTCCGTTTCCGCCTTCCCTGTAGTCACAAATATCTCAGCAACAGCCAATGGTAGTCGATCGCTTATTCTGATGGGAAGTTTCTGTGTGCAACAGTCAATTGAAATTTCACAATCAATCAAAACGGCCAGTATGGAATACCGATCTAGTCACACGGCATCACAGAAAGAAATAGTCCCGCCGCATACGGTGGAACTATTTTCGCATGTCATGCATGACCACATCGGTTGGGGCTGCGGCCCCCCGGTGTCCTGATGTGGTCAACCTATCCCATGGTACTTTTCTTCTTTTGGGGTTAGGGTTGCGTTGAGGTCATTTGCGTTGCCGTGCCATTGCAGCACGCAATATGCTATGTCCGCGACCGCGGCATCCACAATTTGTTAGGGTTGTCTTGGGTGAAGCCGCGCATCAGATGCAATTGCGTTGCTGCGCTCATCGTCTGTGTTTGCGCGGCCGAAAGTGTGTTTGCCCTTACGCAAGGTCATGTTTGTTCGCATATAGGTCTGCAACGCTTCCTAGGCCACACACGGGGTGCAAGCCACATAGCACCAACTACCGAAACAAGCTTGTAAAGCAACAGAGAAGGGCTTTCATGAAAATCAGACACATACAATGCTTGCACCCAAAAAGCTTGCAGTGCACAAGCGCATGCCCAAAGGGCCCATCGGACTACATGGCCGCCCATGCCATCGATGCCACAACATTGACAGAGCATGCATATTCTACCGATGGTCTCGCCAGACAGTGAGCGAGAGCGCGAGCAGTGAGCGAGAGCGCGAGACCGCGAGATCGAGGCCATGAGCAAATGGGAACCGTGCACACGGGCCATACTTGCGAACTAAAATTTGTGTATGTATGTCTTGCCCGCATGTTTAACATGTATGTGTATTGATGGGACCGAAACCCTAAAGAATACATTTGCATGACACAATCGGGACACCAGGGATATGAACGTGTGATACAAAGTTTTTTGCCCGCATACGAACGGCACAGAAGCTGATGTGGCACGTATTATAAGTGTATTATACGTAAGTATCTAAAAGATGCCGTGGCATATTCCCGTAGCGTACACCGAAAAAAAAGAGAGTCACACACACGCTCCCATGTGACTAGATCGGTATTCCATAGGCCAGCTCACGATGTGTAGCATAGAATTGTCGAAAGACCCAGATGGAAACATACAGCGCCAGACGCTTTCTCGAACGCTACCACCAATTCCACAACAGACGTGCCACGTCCAGTTCCCAGGCTGTAAATAGTGCAACCTGTGGTTTTACACAACAAAATGAGTAAACGCAAACACAATGACCTTCCTACCCGCCATTCGCCAGTTCCGCAATTGAAAAGCCGAGGCGTTACCAGCGTGAGAGGTGGAGAAGAGTTTGTGCAAGGCTGCACTGTCCCAAGTAGCCACATCCACCACATGAATGTAGTCTCGAACCTAAGTTTCATCAGAAGCAGCTAGTGCTGAGTATATATCAAGCGACACTAGCCACGAAACACAAAAAATTCCACACTCACCCTGTCCCGTCTCTCGTGGGGTGGTCATTCCCACAAACTAGTACTTCCGGCCTCGTGGAGCGCCTCGGCCTCGGGACGAGGCTGCTTGGGCTTTGTTCTTGTTTCTCCCTCGGCACAGCCTCCATTGCTCTCTTATGGCAGATTTTCCGGGCATCGCGAGCGTCTCATCTTTGCCGATTCTAGGCGGGGAATTGGGAAGTTTTGTAGGCTAAACTCTGCGAAGGTGGATCGTGTTCGTCCAAAACCCGCAAAGGCTCGTCTCAAACGGTGCCTCCTACGGGGTCGCACTGGGGAGTATGCTAGGGCTACTTGGGGTCTTCGCCCGGAGTCGGTAGCAAATGCTTCCGAGAAAACCATCGCCGCTCTTCGCACCCGGGCTCTGGGACCCCATTTCGCAGGGCATTCGAGACTTCGTCCCTTAAGAGCTCTTTTGTCTCGATAGGATGGCCTTCGGCCGGGCCCTTACCATAGCCCCACGCCTTTCTTTGAGTGCCTATCTGGAACAGTCTATGACCACTCCGAGACCATTTTATTGCAGAGGACCCTTTAGCAGCTTTTCTGAGCTATTTCTTTTAGTAGCTGCTGTGGTGAGGGAGGAGATAGTCTCCTCTTCAGATTTCTCAAGTTTAAGGTGCGAGCAGGTTGCTGGCTATGGAGAGGCCCACCCCTGGAGTGCGCCCTATCGCTGTTGGGAGGCGTTCTTGCGACTTATTGACCTTAGCATAGCCATCCAGCTCCGAGAGGAGTTCCAGGCCCATCTCAGTCCCGACCAATTTGGAATTGTTACTCCGGGGGGTTGCGAGTCTGTGGCATTTGGGGTGGAGGCCATTCTTGAGACCTATCCGGATTGGGTCGCTCTTCATGTTGACGTCGAGAATGCCTTCAACACTTTCTCTACGGCGGCTATCTTTGACGAGCTCAAGGTGTGGGAGGACCGGTGGCTGGCTTTATCCCCTTTGCCCGCTCCTTTTATGGGTCTCCCTCCAACTCCTACTACCAACATAGGCCCCCGGTGGAGGGGGTTTCTATGTTAGAATCGCGACGGGCACAACGCAGGGTGACCGTTTAGGGGATGCGCTTTTTGCTATGGCGCACTTCAGGGCCCTGTTTTTAACTACCTCCTCAGTGTGGGAATGCCTGTATCTGTCAGTGGTTGACGATACCCATATCCTGAGGCCTGGGGACAAGATTAAAAAGGCTTTGGTTTCTTCTTCTCGGCGCTCTCTCAACTTGGCTTGAAGGTCAAGATCTTAAAGTGCAAGGTCTAGTCTCCGTCGGGTGTTTCGCCCTCTCTTCAAAGCCGGAGGGAGACATTGCTTTTCCGCAGGGGCTTCGTGTTCTTGGCGTCCCAGTGGGACCTCCGGCTTTCGTTCAGGAATTTGTGGGTGCGGCTTTGATGGAGAATTTGGCGCACATTGATGACCTTTCTTTTTCTGCTTCACGCGCCGGTCTAGGTTCCTTTTCCGTACGATACCTCCCTCTTCGACTTTCTTGTCCCGCCTGGGAGCTTCTGACAAAAGGATAATAGAGGCTTTGGGTGATATCATCGGCCTGGGCACCTTCGAGTGTACCGCCGAGGATTTCACTACAAGAATCGCAGGTATTTTACAATGCATTTTACAACGTAATTTACAACCTCACGTTGTAAAAATGGACATTTATATGTTTGTAGACTGGCAGCTTAGCTAGGTTGTAAAATTGCTGACGTGACAGGGAAGATTGCCACGTCATCAAGTTGCTCATGTGGCGGCTAGCAAACCGGGCGGGTAAGGTATCTGGGTAGCCGGTTTACAATGCCATTTACAATGTTGGGCTCGTTTACAACTTAAGTGACAATGCTATTTACAGCGTGGCTGCCTTGTAATCTAGGTTGTAAAGTAGGTTGTCGGTACGAGGTTGTAGTCTGACAACTTAACTAGGTTGTAAAGGTGGGTCTATTTACAACTTATTTTACAATATATATGACAACCTCATTTACAATCTTCGTACACCCTTACTTTATGACCTAGAGTACAACTTTAGTGACAACGCCGTTTACAACGTTGTTTACAACCTCGTTTACAAGGTTATGCTGCTAGATTCTCCTTCCTGGAATTGAGGAACTAATCATCAGAACTTGTAGCCCCTTGGTGAGATGCTGAAAGCAGGGATTGGAGAGGAGTCAACTCCCGAGGGACCCATCCACGATGACGAAATAGATCCCTCAAAATGTCCAACCCAAGTTCTTCAACAAATTGTGCCCAACAAGGAGCAGAGCTCAATCCAAAAATTGACAACCTTTGACGAACTCCTAGGCAAATTTCTTGAGATTGCTTGCTCTCTGGCACCTTTCAAGGTGCCTATGGGATCTCTTTCCTCTTGCCATGATTGCTAGTGAGGAGATGGAAGAATTGCATCTTGCACGAGAACGAAGCGAGCAAAAGGCGTAGGATTGCGACGTGGAGGAGAGGCCGTGTGCCTCTCCTCCAGCAACTTAAATCCATTTAAAAGCGTGACATCTTTTGATATCAGTATTCTATTTCAAATACCAAACGTGCCAACAAGGAAGAGTGGTAGATGTCCCATTTGAGATAAGAACTGTGCATAGTAGATATCCCATTTGAGATAAGAACTGTGTAATTAAGCACCCTAGGCTCGGATTAAGATTGGGATAGTGACCTTATGAAGAGTTCAATTTTTTTTTTTTTTGGTGAGGGTCTAGAACCTATTATTCTAACTATAAGAGTGCATAGACTAGGTTTTCTATTCTGGTCTATACCCCCTAGCGATGGTATTTGATAACAATAAAAGCCTATCATACACACTACAAGCAGTGACAATCTCTTCATCAGATGTGAGGAGAGAAAATGCCACGTTGAGCCCCATGGATCTACATGATATGTAGATCCATACCAAGTTAGAATTGCATACGCGGAAGCGATTGCATTGAAGATGCTTTCTTAGCAATTTATTAAGGTGGTTACAAGGTAGGCCTTAAGTAGCGGTTTATGAAGGGGTGTGTTCTTTCAACTATCCTGCTAGTTGACTACCTATGGTTTAAAGCTAGGTGTAGTTAGACTAACCAACGTGATACATAACTACATGGTCTACCTTATTTCTAACTGACCTCTATGAAAGGGCTATGGGACGAAAGGCACTGAGGAGACCTAAGACGCATATGCCCGCCCTGTTGACTCCCTTGTTGGTAAGGCTGTACTTCAGTACCTTCAGGATCATGCTAGACGTAGTCCGGGCCACGGTTTTTGCTTGGGGGTCGCCACGGGAAACCAACCCAAGGAGCCTCGAGGCGTTGGAGATAGAGAGCTCCCCGGTACCAGAGGAAGAACAGGCTCAGAGGACGCCCTTGCCTCGAAGGGAACCGCCACGGAGTGCGCCTACATGGCATGTACGGTGCTCACGAGGGCCCTACGCCTGCGCTGTAGTAGTACCTTGAGGTCCCCCAAAGGTGCCGGGTCCCATTGTCAAACCGCCACGACTCACGACTACGATGACGCTCACGACCACGGCGGCTACGGAGATTCTGCTCCAATGGGACCTACTACAAGAGGAGATACTCCAAGGACGCAGGATGGGAACGGCCCTAACGATGAGATCCCCAACCGTTTGCCCCCTCCCTCGCCGACGAAGAGAGGCAAGCGCGCGAGCTCGAGGATGCTGTCCCCATCCAGGAAGCACCAAAAGGCGAGGAAGCCGTCGCCCCATGAGGACCTAGACTTCCAGGACTTGGTTGGAGCTCCGAGCTCCGTTTGGTGGCAAGGAGGCAGGTAACTTGCCCTAGAGCAAGGACAGAAGAGACACAAGCCCCCACCCACCATCACTCACGAAGGGGATTCCTTGGACAAGGCGTAGTGGAAGGTGCTCCAAACCCAGGCCAACTTTGAGGCACACTTGAAATGGGCCTTTGGCGCAGCCTTCGACAAGACGTGAGAGCTGGAGGCCATGCACCTACGAATAAAGGAACAGCTGGACAATCTGTGCCAATGCAATGAGCAGATTGAGGTGCTCGTAGAAAAGGGTCGTAGTCTGAAGGCAGCCGTGGAGGCCAAGGATGGGGAGCTGACTCCACATAGGGGAGAGTTGGCGGAGCTACGAGCGGACCCCAGGCCCTCGGAGGAGGAGGGGCGTCTGCGCCAAGAGCTGAAGATGGTGGAAGGGTGACTGACCAAAATGCGTCAAGTCAGGGACGAGGTCTACGCCGCCAAGGAGATGCAGGCTAGGGCGGAGAGAACACATGCATACAGGTAGCTCTGGAGGCATAGAGGAAGGAGTCCGTTTGGCTGCGTAGTGAGTGGGACGCAGCCAACAAGCACACAGTAGATCCAAGCAAGAAGGAGGAGGAGAGCGCAAGCGAACTAGCGGCGCTGCAGAGGGACAACGTACGTGCCGATGGAGATGGAAGAGGAGAGATCGATGGAGAGATCGACCGGCTCACGCGGGATTTGGCACAATTGCAGGAGACAAGGCGCCAAGAGAGGAGGAAGAACCGAGCATGAGCCCTCCGGCTGTTGGGACTGGCGGAGATAGCAACGGGGGAAGCCCGCCTCGAACTGAACAAGGCCAGGGTGGAGGCGGAAGCGTGGAAGGAAAGAGCCCATCCGACCACAGAGTGGAGGCACCAGTACCAGGAGCTGGTGCGCAAGGTGGATAAAGCTCTGGAACTTGTCAACGAGGACCTCATCTACTACAGGACCCAAATAGAGAAAACTATTCGAGTCACTTTCGAGGAGTTGACGGAGGAAGGTTCCGGAGATGGTGAACCGGGAGGGAGAGGTGTTGGCTGCGGTTACGACGATGGCGATGACGATGAAGGCGGGGGAAACCCTGCCACGCACCGTCGTAGTCCGCACAGGGCAAGACCGGGGGCTACAGGAGAAGGGCCATCAGGTCGAGACAGCGGAGACAAGGGGCCGACGGGGAGGGGGGAAACGTCGGCAGCCACAGTGCCTCAGACAAATGAAGGAGCTGGGATGCTTCCGGAGGTGTCCAAGGGCATCGCCGAGTTCGCAGTACCATCATCGGTGGGGTTGCAGGTACCCCGAAGGATACCTGAAGAGGAGCCACCACAAAGAGATGATGGAAGCCTCAAAAGCTTAAAGACTTATTGAATAATATGGAGCTAAGGCAACACACATATAACACTAAATGAACTCTTGATAACTAAGATCCAAGGGGCTATGGGCTATGGGTCAAGCAATATTGAGGCTATAAGATATGGGTTAAGCAGGGATGATGAGGCCTCAAAATGAGAGAGCATTAAGAGAGAGGCTTCGTAGCGAGTTGCGTGCTGAACCTTGGGCAACATGGGCTAATTCTCCACACAAACAAGCATCGCATGATTTCCAGAGCATGTGGCACCCACCACCTATCCATCCTACATGCCTGCTTCTCCCATGCCCTAGTGAGATCGGTCCATTGTACCATCCGATTCCACCCTTACAAGTGTCGTGTGTCCAGGTCGGAGTGCAACCAAAAGTGTAATCGGAGGATGGTTACCGGTTGAATATTAATGAACAAGTTGGAGAGTGTACAACTCGACTTACATGCTCCACTGCTTGGCAAGGCCCAGATGGATAGTACACCATAAGGCACTCAATTGATGGTCTAGGTTTTTAGTGTGTTGGAAAGGCATTTTCTTTTCTTTTCAGAAAAAATAAAAAATAAAAATATAATAGATAAAGTATTTTATTTTATTTTTATTCCGAAAACAATAGTATACACAATCCAAGAAAAGACCTTGCCGATGCACCAAAAATCTAGACCATCCAATCAGCATGCAAGTAGTAATTAATATGGCATTCGTTTCTTAAGGTTGAAGGGTTTCTACAAGATTCTTTCATGTTTCGACCAAGATATAATGTTCAAATTTTCACCTGTTTTTCTAATGTGGAGGGGTTGAAGGATTTCTACAAGATTCTTTCACGTTTCGACCAAGATATAATGGTTCAAATTTTTACCTGTTTTCCTAATGTAGAGCGCAGAATTCTCCACAATATGCAACCTTAACATGATTTTATATCATTCATTTTTTGTCCGGGAAGAAACAAAAAGGAGGGGCAAAGTTCTAGGGTTAAGATGGGAACGAGGATAAGAACAACCAATTAAGCTTTTCAAAGCCCCTTCATCGTTTCAATTGAAATGTGATGGCCAAGGTGTGGAGAACATAAATAAAACAAGATAGGAACGAGGATACGACCAAGCACTTAATCTTTTCGAAGGCCCTTCATCATTTCAACCTGATGGCCGAAGTGTGGATAAGGGCTGGTAGTTTTACATTTCACCGCTTCTTTCAGAGGGAATATTGTCATGGAATTGGATCTGTGAACACATCAAGGTAAGGAGATTAATCTTATATCTTACATCCGTATATTTTACAGTCCCCAATTGTAGCACGCTCCTTTAATCTCTTCTCATTCTTCACATCTAACGAAGAAACATCTGACTCCTCTGCACTTGCGAATCACCTCGGGCTGCCAAAACCTCAAACATGGGTTGGAAACAAGGATGCTAAGGTGGTAACGAAATTACTCTTATACTTACATTATATTATACAGTCCGCAATTGTGGCAAATTCCTGAACCTAACTCCTATGGGCTTGCGAGTCACCTCGGGCAGCCGAACCCCCGAATATGAGTTGCGAACAAGGATGCAAAGGGTAAAGCAGATGAAGCTCCCTGGTCAACCCATGATGACATCACGGTCTTCATCCCAGACATAAAGCTGTCTCTGCTCAAGAATCAGTCAGAAATCTATATCGTCTCGACATGGTTAACAGACTACGGGTATAACAACAAGTCACCAACTTGACAGAAGAGGAGAGCCGATGTCATGGGGTACAAGAATCTCGACTAGATGTTGCACGGTCAAGCTCCTCCTGTAACTGCTTCTTGTCATCCAGCAATTCCTTATTCTGCTTCTCGAGCTCTTCAATCTGTTTCGTCTGATCGGAATCCTTCCTGTCCAGATACACGAGATCAGAGCTAAATGCCAGTTCCCCTCTAGTTACAAATTAGTGACAAGATGATGAGTTGACAAACCTATTCATGAAGGCAAGATTGAGCTTCAGAGACCGAACTTCCTTCTCCAGAGCTTCAGCACGTTTGATGACTACTTGCACGTCAGCAGGAATGTAGCACCTTCCCTTTGCCTCCGCCATCCTGCCCCCACCAAAACGACTCCCTTAGACACACCCTCATCACTGTTCATTGTCACAGCAGTGCACAAGAGAGCAAAACTTACTTCCGCTGACGTTCCACTCGCCTTTTCTTGGTTGCATCATCTATCTGATCTGTTTGGAGGCCTACAAGACAGATGCAGGATTGTCAGTTTTGACGAATGACTCAGAACAATAGCAGGTCTTTGGCATCAAGACTTCGTCTTCAAAGAAGTTGCACCTGACCGACCAGATGATGTTATTGAACCCGCCCGTTGCAGTGAAGGATGGTCTGGCTTCTGTTCATTCACCAAGGATAGTGATGAGAGGTCATAATCAAAAGAAAAAAACAAGCTGATATGATTCAAGCTGGCGGATCACCTTGGGTTTCAGATCGTGGTTCCTTCGACTTTCATTTGGGACGCCTTGACTTGTATCTGCGGCATGAACATGCAACTGTTAGAGCCTCTAACACTTACCCCGAAGATCAACTAGCAGTCAATATAGAACAGGGGTCATGAGTTGCTTACTATGGACAGATATTGGACTAAGATGGTTCCCATTGGATTGGGCATGTGCCTGCCGCTTGGCAGGCTGGTCAACAGAGCCAACTGCCATTCGCTTTAAGGACTGATTCTGTCCACCAGCTTGGGTGTTTGCTTGATTGAGTGTGGAGACAGTCTGGCCCGAGTTACAAGGCCCATCTGCACTAACAGCAGTTCCACACCCTGAAGATCCACTTGGTGATGGACCGTGTTGGTTGGGTGATGGTATTGGAATGCCATTCTGGTGCAGACCAGGTTGAAATATCAGCAAAGAAATCAACTTGCACAAAGCCTGATAACAATCACTAGGTCAGCCAGATCAACCAAAAGACAGCTCCATACCAGTCCATTTGCTGTTGGCCCTTCACCATACGACCTGTTAGGAGAGTTAACTAGCTGGATCCCAATTTCATTTCCTACGTTCCCACCATTCGTCTGACGACCATCACTTGCAGTGGTGTTCCTTGGTCTTTGCAGCTGCCTGTTGAATGAGTTGGGATCTTCAGGTTTCATTTCCTCACCTTCACCACTGCCATTGTTCTGGAGACTGGCATTTCCAGAAACACTACAGGAGATAGCGGCAGATGAAATGCTGCTAGGATCACCATGGTTAATTCCAGGCACAGGAGCTGGCTTCGCTTCCAAGGTGTTCATACTTCCATTCAAAACAACATCTCGCATGTTAGACTGCTGTTTCTTCTTCTCGATGCTCCCCTTAAGCAGCCCGACCACTGCAGATATCTGGCTCTCTCCTGCATTACTCATAAACTGACCAAGCCCAGGACCATTGAAACTACTGCTGGTGGTCAGTGACGCAGAAACTGGTGAGCTCATGTTGAGGGTCTGATAGTACAGAGGTGACTGGGCCGAAGTCTCCATGGAAGGAAGCATCTGCTGACTGGGGGTCAGAGAGGTGGCGGGATGCAGAGATGAGATGCCAGTCTCCTGATGTTGTGGCTGGGCGAGCTGGCGGTGAAGCTGGGACGTATCATACTGCCCCGGCTGCTGCTGAAACTGCTGAAGATGCGGTTGAGGTTGACGGTTTTGGGTTGGGGGTGGTCGGCTTGGGTTGTGATTCAATCCTTCGGGTGGGTGGTTATGACCAAGGTGGGCATGGTGGTGAGTTGGAGGCGCCGGCGGTTTGCCATGGAATGAGGTGCTACGGTTATTCCATACCGTGCCCACGGTTCCATGTTGCTGATTAAGCTGGTCAGTAGTCGCATGGCTAGCAAGTCGTTGCAGAGATTCTGCAGTAGGTGGAAAAGGCAGTCCTTGCATTTCGGCTAATTTCCTGTCGCAAAAAGAGGAAACAGCACAAGTAATGAGCACTTCTACTTCCAGTTCGCACAACATAAACCAGGAGAGAGAGAGCAACAGCTTGCCTGAGTTCAGAAGATCTGCTGCGAGTCATGATTGGGGACGGTTGCTGAAACCATGGGACGTTCTGAGACGGGCAAACATGAACAACTCCACAATCAATCAAAGAATCACCTTTAAATAATAGAAACCACACAAGACTATCCTCATCGACTCCTCACTTTTAGCTCATTCAAACGATCGGCGAGGTCTGAACCACACACATTACCTTCAGAGCTGCTACATTTGTTGGTGGCTTGCCTCCACTTCCGTTCCTGAATGCCCCAAGCAGAATCCCTGCATTAGTCTGAACCGAAGCCTCAACACCATTCAGTTGATAGCAGGTGAAGGGGCCGGAGATGTAGCCACCTGGTAGATGTCTTTTGCTGATACATATTATCCCCGAACACAGTTTCGTCACTGTAAACGGGTTGGTTGAAGACAGCATACTCGCTACTCTCAATCCTAGGCATCACATGTCCGTTTTGCTGGGCTAGCAAGGCTGCCAACTCACTTGACATTCTGTCAAATCAGCACTTGTATCAGGAATTCACATTACCTTGCAATTACTAATGCAGTTTGAGGATGAATACCTGCGGGAGGTCATCCGAGAGCTATCTGGAGCAGGAGACTGATGCACGCTCTGTTCATGGAACATCCGTGCACGGTTTACTACACGACAAAATTAAGCCCAGTGAGCAGCGATGCGACATCGATAAGACCCAACGCCATACCTGGTCCAGGGAGGTGTTGCGCAGTTCTGCAGTCCTGCATTACTCATAAACTGACCAAGCCCAGGACCATTGAAACTACTGCTGGTGGTCAGTGACGCAGAAACTGGTGAGCTCATGTTGAGGGTCTGATAGTACAGAGGTGACTGGGCCGAAGTCTCCATGGAAGGAAGCATCTGCTGACTGGGGTGGGAGAGGTGGCGGGATGCAGAGATGAGATGCCAGTCTCCTGATGTTGTGGCTGGGCGAGCTGGCGGTGAAGCTGGGACGTATCATACTGCCCCGGCTGCTGAAACTGCTGAAGATGCGGTTGAGGTTGACGGTTTTGGGTTGGGGTGGTCGGCTTGGGTTGTGATTCAATCCTTCGGGTGGGTGGTTATGACCAAGGTGGGCATGGTGGTGAGTTGGAGGCGCCGGCGGTTTGCCATGGAATGAGGTGCTACGGTTATTCCATACCGTGCCCACGGTTCCATGTTGCTGATTAAGCTGGTCAGTAGTCGCATGGCTAGCAAGTCGTTGCAGAGATTCTGCAGTAGGTGGAAAAGGCAGTCCTTGCATTTCGGCTAATTTCCTGTCGCAAAAAGAGGAAACAGCACAAGTAATGAGCACTTCTACTTCCAGTTCGCACAACATAAACCAGGAGAGAGAGAGCAACAGCTTGCCTGAGTTCAGAAGATCTGCTGCGAGTCATGATTGGGGACGGTTGCTGAAACCATGGGACGTTCTGAGACGGGCAAACATGAACAACTCCACAATCAATCAAAGAATCACCTTTAAATAATAGAAACCACACAAGACTATCCTCATCGACTCCTCACTTTTAGCTCATTCAAACGATCGGCGAGGTCTGAACCACACACATTACCTTCAGAGCTGCTACATTTGTTGGTGGCTTGCCTCCACTTCCGTTCCTGAACAAGCCCCAAGCAGAATCCCTGCATTAGTCTGAACCGAAGCCTCAACACCATTCAGTTGATAGCAGGTGAAGGGGCCGGAGATGTAGCCACCTGGTAGATGTCTTTTGCTGATACATATTATCCCCGAACACAGTTTCGTCACTGTAAACGGGTTGGTTGAAGACAGCATACTCGCTACTCTCAATCCTAGGCATCACATGTCCGTTTTGCTGGGCTAGCAAGGCTGCCAACTCACTTGACATTCTGTCAAATCAGCACTTGTATCAGGAATTCACATTACCTTGCAATTACTAATGCAGCACATGTCTGAGGATGAATACCTGCGGGAGGTCATCCGAGAGCTATCTGGAGCAGGAGACTGATGCACGCTCTGTTCATGGAACATCCGTGCACGAAGAGAATTTACTACACGACAAAATTAAGCCCAGTGAGCAGCGATGCGACATCGATAAGACCCAACGCCATACCTGGTCCAGGGAGGTGTTGGCAAGCATGTTCTGAAACAAGTCATCGCTGCTTATTCGATTCAGCGCAGGGGAGCCCATGAACCCTTCAATACTCGGGGTGGACGGGACCACCATGGTCCCATCCATCAAGTTCTGCAGGAAAATCTCTTCACTCGTTCCCCTGAAATACCCAGAGGAGTCCTGCGAGGGACCTGCCTCCCCTCTGCAGGACTGCATCTCCACGTGATGTTGGTACCCGTTGGACCCATTCTCCACCAAAGAGTCACCGTGATTGAACGAGGATTGAGCTTGGGCAGCTCGCTTGATCTCATTAGAAATGCTCCTCGTTATCCTCCGGTTCTCAAACAGAAAATCCATGGGACTAACACTCCACCAAGCCTTGACAGAGCTGGCTGGCTAAAGCATCTCACAAGCATCCCTGCATGCCACCATCCTCCTCCATCCCACCAGCCCGCGGATTCCCCCCCTCCAGGCTAAATCACATGCCCTTCTCCGCTGCCCACAACAGTGGCAACTGCACCAGTTCCTCGCAGCCCCGACGCTGAGCAGCCCAGCTCTGGGTACGGCGCAACAGTGCAGTCAAACTGAGGCCGCTGCATCTGCATCTGCAATCCGCATGCCCCACGACGGCACGCAGCCGTCTCCCCCGTCCTGCTGACACAAAAGAAGCTTCTGCTCCTCCCCCGACCCCCACGTTATAGATTCCCCACAACACCCTCCGGCTACATCCATTGCTCTCTCTGCCCAGGCTCCAGGCGGGGCCCTGCTCTGCTCCAGACTGCTCCTATCCCCGAGACACGTACATTCCATCCCCAGATTACGTACATACAACATACAGTACAAGGAAACACCAATTCTACGTACACAAATTTGTCGGGATG
Organism: Anthoceros angustus; assembly: GCA_010909165.1. Classification (NCBI taxonomy): domain Eukaryota; kingdom Viridiplantae; phylum Streptophyta; class Anthocerotopsida; order Anthocerotales; family Anthocerotaceae; genus Anthoceros; species Anthoceros angustus. The sequence continues at coordinate 147,934 of MU008177.1, forward strand.
CGGACAGGCCCTGGCCCGGCCTCCCGCACAGCCTTCGGGGCTCATCCGACCAAAAAGGGGCGGGCATCGCGAGAAAGGCCAGCATTGGATCTCGGAATGTTGGTGCCGCGGCCCCGGCCGGGAAGGAACCGGCACCCATCGAAACCTCGGGTCAGGTCAACCCGGGTCGCGGGTCAAGGGTTAGCAGCCGGCGCCGGTTTGGCTACCGAATATATTTGCCGTCCAGGGTGTCCGTATGTTTGCCGCCAAGATACGCGGGGTCAACCTCAAACGCTGATTTCCGCGTGTGAAAAGCACCCCGGGCTGAGATGCTCGCGCACCTCAAAAGGTTGCGGCTTGTCGGTTGCGAAAAGTGGAGGTGGAACCAACCGCATCCTAGGCGACGTGGGACCAATCGCGTTGCAGAACAGTGTCCAGCTACATGTACATTCACACCTGCTGTTTTCCTCGGCTTTGTCGGTTGCGAAAAGTGCAGGTGGAGCCGCATCCTAGCCCACGTGGTACCAACCGCATACGAGCATGGCATAGTAATAGAGTTAAGATGCGCATCTTAATGCTGAATGGCGATTTGCTTATAGAATATCATTTCCTAATGGTTTTGATTGATATGCTACGCCCGTCCATGCTTCGCCCATCTATTACGCTAGGTTTCCATGTAGCCCGGACCCTGAGCTTTTTTTCCGGGGATTTTTTTCCTGGTTACATGTGAACGATACCGGAACTCATGACCGACAGTTGTCAAGTGCCTGAAACGGGTCATCACCGGTTCAGTACAACGGGCTGGCCTTGGGCTGTTCGCGATCGAACTCAAGTGTCGCTATGGACTTTGACAAAGCTCGGCAAGTTTCATGCTCAAAAAGCAGCTACGTTTTAGGTTGAAGCAAGCAGCTACGTTTTAGGTTGAAGCAAGCAGCTACGTTTTAGGTTGAAGCAAGCAGCTACGTTTTAGGTTGAAGCTCAGGGATTGACAATCTATGGCCAATGTGGAGCAAATGGTCGTCTACGGCGTAGCCCTTGCTACACTAAATGTAGTACGAGACTTGTTTTATTTACTGAATTACTTTGAGGGGAGTAGTGATGCTGCCATCACCGATTGCGGGCTATCTTTAAGATCTGTGAGCATGGATGACCAGCGACTTCTAGATGATGCGCTTGATAACATTGTTCTTCCATGTCAACAATTGGAGGCTGCTCTTGCAATTGCAGCCCGCACAAGACAATTACCAAGGGAACAGGCATTCAATTATCAACGTACTATGTGAAATCCCGAGTACAGGACATGTGGACTTTATACCTTCAAGTGGCACAAGAGGATCCAAAAAGGTTTGCCCGTTTCTATCGATTCCCATGGGCAAACTTTACGTACATCTGCAATCTAGTTCATGACGTTCTTGACCCGACTCCAGTTCCTGGATTTGTGAACATCCCCGGGAGGATTATCTCTGTGCAGAAACAGGTTGCCATTGCCATAAGGAGACTGGCCACAGGTGATAGCTTTGTCTCTTTAGGTGAAAGCTTCGGAGTGGGACCAATCGCCGCATAATTACTCACCGTTTTGTCAAAGCAATCATACAGAAGGCGAGGCATCACCTTGCCTGGCCATCAGCAGGTCAATTGGAGGAAGTGAAGGCAGGATTCTTTGAACGACATGGCTTCATGAACTATTATGGTGCCATCGATGTGACCCATTTCCGGCTGGAACTACCTGTAGGAGAAAACCAATGGGAGTGTCGAGGAAGATACAAAGATTTCACAGTCGCAATGCAGGGTATCGTAGGCCCTAATAAGAAGTTCTTAGATGTAGTAACAGGCTGGCCAGGAGCTACAAATGATACGAGAATTCTATACAACTCAGAGTTTTATCACCAAGTCAATGCAGGTGCACGGCTGAATGGACCATCCATATTCGTGGATAACGAGGAAGTGCGAGAGTATGTCATCGGAGATGCTGGCTACCCTTTGCTTCCATGGTTGATCATCCCCTTTCCTGGTTGAGGTTTGATGGCAGACAAAGAGTCTTTTAACTTCAAGCTATCCTCTTCTCGTATGGTCGTTGAGGACGCTTTCGGAGAAAAAGGTTTGGCGGATACTAGGTAGGAAAGTGTGGCGAGGCAACATCAACTACTTCAATGCGTTGACTTATGCGTGTGTGTTACTGCACAACATTCGGATAGATCGTGGTGATGAGATAGATCCAAGACTGTTAGCAGGCGAGGAGGACGATGAAGAAGATGGCATGCATCGAAACTTCATAGCAACTGGCCCCGGTAGTGCCGAAGGTCACGGGTTGAGAGACATCTTGATCACGAGCAGAGATGAACTCATGAACTAGAAACCATACGTTCAATCCTTTGTTGTTGAGAAATAAATGTTGTGTAGGTTCTACCTACCCTTTCTTGATATGGGCAGCCTCTATGATAGCTGAACTAAGACTTCGGATCCCAAGAGATATGTCGGTCATTGCCTGGACCACTCCACGCCCAAATTCAAAGTTAGCTTGCAATCTTTTCTCCTCGGTACACTCATACACCTCAAGTTTCCTTTGCTCCATTGCTGTAATGGATGCTATCTTGTCACGCTCTAAGTCTAAGAGTTCCTTATGCCGTTGTTTCCGATACTCCTCAGCTTCCCTCATGGCTTCCAGTTTTGCAGCATGATTCTCCTTCATCATGGGCACCAATCCAGTGATGGTGGAGTCCTTCGATGTTTTCCTCTTTTTACCTTTCCAGGTTGAGGCATGTTCTTGCTCCTCGTCGTCTCCAAATAGTTCTGCCTGCACTTGGGGGTCCAGCTCAGGGCAACACTCAGAATCTACTTGTCTGATATTACCCGAGCTCCCAGTACCACTGTTTAGTTTAGTGCTATCAAAAGTCCCATGGGCATTGATTGCCTTGTTGCAGCAGAACACATACATGGCTTCATACACGGTCCGGAGGAAGGCTTTGGGCAGCTTTTGAGCAATTCTCTCAGCCTTCTCCATATTCCAATAGCTCGTCACGAATTGTGACCAGGTCGCTCCCAATCTTGGACTTTATTGAAGTCCGTCATGAGAGCTTCCCAGCGATCACGGCATTGCTTCGCCGTCCTGTAAACTTTATGGCTTGCACATGAAGTTGAAATTACCACCCATCTTGTGTTGGCAGGAGTCATCTTTTCTTTCCCGTCCCTGTGCTTCATAACATCCTCCTTCCGTACAGAAACCAATACGATCAATTCAGATTCGTCCCGCCTTTTCCCCATGTTATCTTCGTCAATGAGTGATGAATCACCTTGATTTAAAGCTTGAACCCTAGACCTTTTCTTGCCCTCGGCACGATTGGGATTCACAGACGGGTTCTGAGGACCTTGGCTTTCCAGCTCAGTCTGAAATTGTGGCCTCCAAGCTGCGGAATAGCTAGGACCTTGTAAGTGTACTGCTACATTATCCCCAGTGTGGGTTTGGAGGAGCAAAGGGCCTCCTCCCTTGCTTATGCTCAAACCTGGAGCTACACCATAAGACAAATGTTGAGATTGATACACGTTTCTGTTAGCAATGTCTTCACAATTTGTAGCATGCTTCACACTTGATACCTACCGGTATGCTTGGCACATTGAATCCAAATGAGGTCTTGGTCAAGTCGATAGCGAACAAAAGAGTCCATCTATACAATGCGGTAGCCTGTCCTCAACGCTAGAACGATTCATGTAAAGAGGGCAACTTGCAGCGGTCATGGAAATGGCAAAATAACGGGCGATTCCTGCTCCCATATGACATCCAACCCGGATTGTATATAATGCCGTTCCGTTATTTCAGACGGCACCAACCAGCATGGCGGGTACTCTGGTCGGAGAAATCCAAGTGTACCTAAAAATAAACCCGGCCAAAACCTCCGACTTGGAGTGCTCAACCCGGCCGTAAACCATTAATGTTCATTGTCTTTTGTACAACGTGGCTGGAAATCCTCCGGACGAGTTACATGGGAACCTAGCATTAGAGAGCCTCTTCAACACCAACATGCAGTTGTCATGGTCATCCATTATCTTGCTAGAGAGTTGTCGCCTCATATTGTTGTAGATATATATGGGGTAGGAGCTTCGACTCTGGTTCAATACACTATTATAATTTCAGAGATACTAAGCAATCATGAAAAATTATTTCCCAGCAGATTGGTTCATTGGATAGGGATGTAATTACAGCAAACAATATTGAAGTTCAAGCAACTCACGGGTCTTCCCAATATAGTTGGAGCTAAAGATAGTCCATCAAAAACGAAACCCTTCAAAAACGAAACGCTAGGGCGCATTTAACAAAAGTTGTGCCAGGCTAGGCCTAAATATCGGTTCGCCAGGGTACGGCCTGGCGAACCCACATGCCATGCCATGAGCATGGCCTTCCTCTCCCTACTCCTCTCTCTCTTATCTATGCAAACCCGTGACCGAGCCACCGAGAGCAACGGGAAACTAATTCAAGTTCCGCCGCCACGATTGTCGTGGCACCCCGCTGGCGACATCGCCTTGCTCGCCGTTCGTTTCAGTTGAGAACGAGAGCGGAAAGAGCGCTCTGCTCAAGCAGGGCATGCGGTAAGAGTTGAAAGACCGAAGGCTGGGGAGGATGCACGTATACTGATCGTGTTCAAGTGATGGATGAGGTTATAGCGCATTGTCCTTTTGCAGTTCAAAGGCCTGATGGAGGGAAATTTTTTTTCAATGACACTGCGTGACGAGTTCGACTTTGTATCGTGCCAGAGTATAGCCGCAGTATTTAGGACGACGGGAACTTGAATTAGTTCTCCTTGCCCCCCGTGCCTTGCCCCCGTGGCCCGGTCGCGGGTTGGCACGGATACGAGAGAGAGGGGCAGGGGAGAGGAAGGCCATGCTCATGGCATGGCATGTCGGTTCGCCAAGCCGTACCCTGGCGAACCGATATTTAGGCCTAGCCGTTGTGCCACACAGTTGCAACACGTTTCGTTCAGATAAAGTCGTGGACAACTTGGGCGAGGTCTAGGACAACTTCCGTGATCAAGTCACCAGTTGAGACAGTTTGATTGTCTACTTGTAGACCATGAGGTGGAGAGTCATCTGGACCGACCGATTTTAAATCTGCTTGGGATGCGCTGATCCATTTTTGCAAGATAGCATTCACCTGGTCAGGAACTTCATCATGGGGGCAGTGACCTGGGAGGGTGACAAAGTTGGGGTGAGATAGTTCACTTGCATCCCATGGAAGCAAATGGTGAGAGCGAGACGATGATAAATACCTGCATCCAGGATTTTGACAGTGACGTTCTTGCAATGGGCTTTGAGTAGGCTGGCCCTGAGTGGGGAGTCACTGAGGGGATCCTTCGCTCCCTGAAGGATCCGAGCAGGTTATGCGTTGTGTTGCTTTGAGACACACACCAAGGATTAGGGTTTTTAAAAGGCACCTGTATGACCAGAACCTTGCCGCTGAAGCGATCCAAGAAGAAGTTGACAGGCAGCGGTGGCTGCAGGAAGAAAATGCTCTCCAGGACAGTGATTGCTCCCGGGTCGTAAGACTGGTCCTGTTGTTAAGTCCTCCCTCCGTGAACATCTGGTGTGGAAGTTTAAGAACATCGTACAGAGGTAAAGGATACAGCCCGTGTCACTTCCTGAGCTAGCCAGCCATCTGCCCTTGCCGTGTTCTGGTTCACGTAACCAAGAGTGATGAACTGATCAGCGGATTTCTTAGACGGCCATGGGAGAACATACAGATTATAACATGCATACCACAGGGTAACATCTTCGCAACAGCTTGTTGGAAGAGTTCCGGAGATAAAACATCAGCAACCGAGCGCCGGCCCATGCTAGCTGTGACTTGCTCCGTGGCTGCAGTGAAGGGGAAAATGTGTTAGCAATGCCTCCTGGAAAAATGATTTCGTGCCTGTATGAACGTATACTCTAGCATCCGCTTGATGAGAACTTCACCTTTCGGTACTTAACGCCTTGATAATTGGGAATCACTTTGCCCGCAGGACTTATCAGCACCAGGGACTTGACAAGCTGCGGCCACAGTCCAGCAACTACGCTGACGGTGTATCCTGCACACAAGGAACTAACTCGAAACTATTTCAGAAACCATTCCGTGCATCGTAAGGTAATGAATGCATTCACAAGCTGTCGTCTCTACCTCCGATGGAGTTGCCAGCCAAGACAACTGGCTCGCCCACCACCTCTGCGATGAAGTCCCTCACAAGCTCAGACCAGAAGAGCTCGGTGTACTTCACATTGGGCTTTTCTGATCTCCCAAAGCCGAGCAGTGTCAGAGCCCAGACTCGGTTGCCCTTGTTTGCAACCTCTTGGACATTATTACGGTAATGCTCCCAAAAGGCCCCAAAACCATGCAGGAGAACAACTGCAGGCCCCTCCTTGCCAGCATGCGTGTACTGCACAGCCACGGTAAAGGTGAGGGATATGCCCTAGGGCAATAATTGACAGTGGGGACATGACCTCGTGCATTGGTCTTGCACAGAAGTCTCTCAGATCGAACACTTGAAGGAATGTGAGTACCTGCACCAGAAAGTTCCGCCACTTCCAAGTTTTGGCGGCCAGGCCTCTTGCATGTCCCTCGGCTTGGCTGTTCTTAGCAAGACGTTGGTACCACTAGAAGATACAAATGCATAGCATAGTATTAGCCATCCCTTGTTTACCACTCATGCACAGACTTGCCTAGCCATGTTCTGCAACCGGTGCTGTTGTCTCAGAGCTGCAGAAAGCATGAACTGAACCGATGAAAGCCCTCCTAGCAACACCTCAATAGATTTGGCATCTGAAACTGCTGCAGCAACTGTGAAAGTCGAGAATCCGAAAGGAGATAGCCTTCCCCCAAGCCGCTCTTTCTCATATTGAACAGCCTCGTGAAAGACTCTCCTTAATGAGAGTGTGCCAAGTCCCAGCGCAGAACCAAAAAGACTTCGAAAAGACGCTCCTGGTCTGGACTCCAGTGCCCATATACCCTCATACATCCTACACGGCAACCACGATCGCTGAGGAAGACAACCAAAGTCGGCTCCAAAGGAAATGCACGACTTGGGACATAGAAAGCCACGTGAACCCAGACAAGCGAGCAGCGGTATCGGGGTCATTTGAGCAGACCTTTGCCAGTCATCCCGTGCAGTTGGCTCCAAGAATCTGAGGTACCCATTGAGAGCATTCGCTGCTCCTGCAGCACCACCAGTAATCACATATCCTTCAGTCCTGGTGGCAGTGTCGATTGACTGCTTTCTCTGTTCCAGTGCTGCGTAAGGGCTAGCCAATATATATTTCTCTCGCCATTCAAGAAGGCTCCGAAAAGGCGAAGCCCCGGCCACTGGAGATGATCCATTTGACGGTCCGCCCTCAACCTTCAGAATGCTCTCCGGGGATCCAAGCTCAGGTGACCATGCTCCTTGCTGGGAGTTTGTCCTCGTGCAGCTATAAACTTCTTCCAAAGAAGGGAGTCTTCCTGAAAACGGCCAATCCAAGACTCTCACTGTTTCACGAAGTAAGAGAAGAGACAACAAAGACACGGTTTTTAGCACATGATCTCAGCTTTACCCTTGTCTACACCCTTAGGCAAAGGGGGCAAGGAAGTCGGAGGATCGATAGGACGACTTGGTTCGACCCGGGACTTCTCGAAATCCTTGAAGCTAACAGAAGTCACATCCCCATCCTGGACAATCAAGAATCCTGGACATGAGAGCCCAAGGTATGGAAGTACTGATGTTGCAGCAACACCTGATAAAGCTGCTTCGACACACCAACTGACAGCAGACCTCGTACAGAGAGGCCGTCCATTGAGATACAGAAAGCTCGCCCCGCAGCTTCGTTGACAGGCCCCCCCGGACTCTCGACACAACTTCCTGCCATGTCTCCTCCACTTCCTCTTCAAAAAAGATGTCCCGAGCACCTGTCTGTTCACCATCTCCAATCATCCACCCCCCTTTCCTTCCGCTCACAGCAACCACAAGCCCAACGCAATGCACCATAATAACCAACCTGCTGAGCCAGCTCTGCAATGGCATCCGCCGAGCTCCCAACCCGAATCACCAGGTCCGACCCCACAACCTGCAGAGCTCGCTGCAGATAAACAACAGCGTCGTGCAGAGCCTCAAGCACAGAACCCGACCATCCTGCCAGGAGAGTGTGCACAACAAAATGAAGCCCGTGCCCTCCTGAACGCAATCACTGCACATCTTCAGCTGAACCACTGACCAGCCAGAAGCAGAGGATCAAATATGTACACCGGCACAACAGCGTCATACTGAGCTGCCGCTGCCCGCAACCCGGGGTGGTCATCCGTCCTCAGGTCGTGCTTGAACCAGACTATACAGGCTCCCTCCTTCCTGACAGCTGCCACGCCCTCGCCCCCTGGTATAAATGCAGCTCCAGCTCCAGCCGATGCACACGCAGCCTGGAAGCGTCTCGGCGAGACGTGTGTGCCTCTCAGGCACACACTGCTCCATTGCCGCGCTCCTGGCTCTCCAAGGCCATGGTAAGAGCATCGACCAATGCGAAACGGCTGGGCACTGGCAGCCACAAGGATTCTTGGGGCAGCACACAGGACCGGGACCATCTGGCTCACCATCCTGGCCCGGTTGCTGGGCAGTAGCTACAGCACGTCCGGCATCCAAGCAAGCTGACAGAATTCACCCCGTGTCGGAACCTTCACCCAGAGGCCGGAAACTGGGCGTCGTCGGCGTAATCTGCCCTCTCTCTTTCAACCTTCCTCCACCCAACCAGGATTTCGGATTAGATTTGGTTCTGGAGATACTTCCATCCACATCCGAAGCGACCGGATGCATTGGAGGCCGGGGCGATGGCGGAGCTGAGGGCGGTGCTGCCGCATTCCAACCGCGGCCTGCACAGGGTGCAATGCGAGGTTCCTCTGGGGACGCCCCAGCTGGTGTCGCTGCGGCGGCACCGGCAGCAGCAGCGGCGGGGCCTGGAGGTGCGGGCTGTGGCTGTGGCTGTAGCGCAGGTTCAGGACTTGCGCAAGCAGATTCTGGAGGAGGAGGTGGAGAGGAAGAACTTCCGCATCCGGGAGGTGGATACCACTGAGGCTGCGGACTGGCACGCGGGCACCGTGCTCAGGGTGGCTGAGGTGGTACCGGGCGTGCGGGCCGTGACGCTGGAGACGGAGTGTTCCCGGGAGGTCAGTGTCTGTTTGTGGGCTGTGATGGAAATCTGCATTGCTGCATTTGTATTGCAGCATTGGCTGATCCCAGGCTGGAAACGGCGGTGTCTGCAGCTGGTGAAGCGGGCCAACGCCTACATGAAGCCCGGGCAGCTGGCCCAGGTGAGGATCGGGGAGGAGGTCGTGACGGTGGCCTCGTCCAGCCCCCCGTTCCCCAAGGAGAACAACGAGCCCGTGCTGTACAAGGTCCGGGGGGACATTCCTGCCGGGACCACCAAGGTTCCGCAGTTCTCCATGTCTGTCCTCGCTCCTCTGGACCTCCATGTGCAGGAGACGACTGCTCGGGCCTTGTACAATGTGAAGGAAGGTGGGTAAGGTTGCTGGTTTGCGAAGTTGCTGATCAGAATCCCGTTGTTGCTCGCACTCAGTGACATGGTTTTGCGGGTGGGCTGGCAGGGGACGAAGTGCAGGTGGGGCCATTTCTGCCCACGGGGCTGGACCTCAGGCCGGTCATGTTCATCAACCGCTTCTCCACTCTGCTCATCTTCGCACAAGGGGATGGGATTGCGGTGGCCCGAGCCATGATCGAAACCCAGGACGGGAATGTGGGCACCTTGAACTTGACCCTGCGGCAACAGACGAGGCTGTTCTACTCGGCTCCCCAGCCATCTCTGATTGCCTACAGGGTATGCTCGGACACTAGTCTATGCCTTTGAGTGGGTTATACCGCTTTCGTTTTCCTGCTGCCTGCGTAGTCCGGGGGATTCTGATGAACTGCTTGGCTTCAGGAGAAGTTCGACGAGTGGGAAGCCAGGAAAGTGGACATCCGCACCACAGTGGACACAGATGCCGGGGAAGCCTGGGACGGGTTTGTGGGCTCCTTGAGTACGTTGTGGGACGAGGATGACATCGAGTATGATCCCGAAACCACCGCTGCCCTGGTCTGCGCGGAGAAGGATCAACGAGAAAGCATCAAGTCTCTTCTCACAGAGGCTGGCATCCCTAACCAGCAAGTTGCTTTCTGGGAAGCCTGAATCCGGGACAACCACCCTGCCCTTTCTTGTCTGACGCTCCTCGGAGGTGCGGATGAGATTGCTCTTTAGAGGCGCGCATTGTAGGTGCGGAGGGAACTAAGGAGAGTTATCTGATACACTTGCGGCCATGATAGGTTCCTAGACGAATGCTTCTCCCTGCACTTGCCCTTTTGGTCAGTCCAATTCAAAGCAACCACGTTACATGCACTGCACTGCCTGCACCGTTTTCTGTGGAGAAGTCCCGCTTCAGAATTGTCTCCCAGGAGGACGTCGGGGATGTTGTTCAAGGTGGTGGTGGCGGAAGAACCAGCCCCGGCATCATTAACATCAGCACCCTCCTCAATGGCCAAGAGCTTCTGATTTCGAACACAGCGGGAAGGTAAAGCCACTGCAGATTTGTCAGGTTCTGCGTATATTATTTATATCAAATGGTCTGAATTCCAAGGGGATAAGAGTAGACGAGTAGATACTGCTGCCGAGACTCAGGTTTTCCCAGGTTCTCAGGAATGGCTGTTATGGGTAAGCGATGCGTGGACATACATATACATATGTGGTGGATGATGCATCATGGCAGCTGGGTTCTCGAGGCTCGAGGGACGGAGGGACAGAGGGACACGGCTCAGCGTTTCGTCTGCCCGGTGTGACGTACTGTATTTCCATTTAATTCCTTCCACCTTCCTTATCGGGGCAGAAGCCTCGGAGAGTTGGTTCGGTCACCGGTGGTATCTAGGTTTGGCCCCGCGTCGCTGGAGGGCGTGAGCACAGATCCGGCATGGCTATGGCGAGGACGAGGGCCTGCTGCACAGCAACGTTGTGCCTCGCGCTTGTGCTGGTCTCTTCTGCCCTCTCGGCAGCTCAGGTGCGTACGCACGCCCCTCCATTCACGCCTTCAGAAGCGATATATGGCTTTCTCTGTTTGTTCTTGCTGGGAGGAGATCTAGCCCGTGAGCTGCACCGGGGAGAGTCCGAATGTCGGGTTTGCTCGGCCTTGTGTATTATGAGATTTTGTGAGCCTGGTTTCTTGGCTGATGAAACGTTTTACGCTTCTGTGTTGTGGAAGCTGGCTTTGTGAGGCCATCTTTGTAGACGCTGCAGCAGTAGTTTGAGTGCTGAGTGGAGAGTACTATTGCTATAAAACATGACCGAATTGCACGTAAACGATGGGAAAATTGTCACGCGGTTGAAGGATTGCACCGCATGATTTCACGTGTGGATCTGCTATGTCGCCTTGGATGTGCTGCGGCTTGTCACTCGAGGTGGCATTGCTGGAATGTTCTGTGTGACGTCGTCAGCTGATCTGATTCTTTCCTGTATTGCCGTGGGCGATGATGCCCTGTACATCTAAGCTCATGGATTTGCAATGGTTGTGCAGGCTAAGAGTAAGGAAAACTTGGAGGAGATTACCCACAAAGTCTTCTTTGACATTGATATCGATGGCACCAGAGCTGGTGTGTTCTTTCCTCCGTCTCAGGCTGCAAGATGTTGTGTACTGAAGTTTAATTTAAGTGTGCTTGGCAATGTCGGTAACTTTGAATGAGGTTTGGGCTTTGCAGGGCGGGTGGAAATTGGGCTCTTTGGCAAAGCTGTCCCCAAGACAGTGGGTCTGTTCTGCACCCTTCACGTTTCAGTAACGAAAAAGTTTGTTTTTGTGCACTCCTCGTTTGATGTCGAGCAGCTGATGGTGATCGTGTTTGTGGTTCTTTCCCGTGCAGAAAATTTCCGTGCTCTGTGCACAGGTGCGAGTCACTGAATCCGTTAGAGTTTATACAAAAGGCTGTCATCCTATTCGACGTTGCTGATTCGGAATTATGCTGCTGCAGGTGAGAAAGGGAAAGGGTTGATGGGCAAGAACCTCCATTTCAAGGGGAGCGTGTTCCACCGAATTATTCCGAGTTTCATGATCCAAGGTGGTGACATAACACATGGGAACGGCCGAGGTGGAGAGTCTATCTTCGGCGAGAAGTTTGCAGATGAGAACTTCAAGCTGAAGCATACTGGAGCAGGTATGATTCCTCGTCCTGACTCTGCCCTCTCCCAGGTTCTGCTGTCAGCTCGTGCTCATGTTGGACCCTGCCAATCCTGTGCAGGTATCCTGTCCATGGCAAACGCTGGACCCAACACCAATGGATCGCAGTTCTTCATCACCACCGTCAAGACTAGCTGGTGAGTCAAGACTGCACCCGATCAACTCCCGGACAACCAGTCAGTCTCAGGGCCCGTCCGAAAGTAGGGGGAAGGGTCTTAGCGCAGTACGTAATCTGAGACGCTGTTGAGTCAGTCGAAGATGATCGTACTTTCCACTTGTACAGGTTAGATGGCCAACATGTTGTCTTTGGGAAGGTGACGAGCGGTATGGATTTTGTTTACATGGCCGAGGGGGCCGGCAGTCTGAGTGGACACCCCAGAAAGACTGTCAAAATTGTTAAGTCCGGGGAGATCCCTCGCAGCAAGTGGAGACGTAACAGGCCTGGCCTGGTGTCGGTGTGAGTCGGTGACATCTCTGTTCTGTTGTCTGTCCGTTTGAAGGTTGGATGGCAGGCATGTGGTGTTCGGGAAGGTCATCGGCGGCATGGACGTTGTCTACAAAGTGGAGGCAGAGGGCACTCAAGGTGGAACTCCAAGAAAGACCATCTCCATCGCCGACAGCGGTGAACTACCTCTATAGAAAGGGCGATGAATTGTTTTTTATTCGGACCAACGTCTGTTTCGGGACGCAATGACTGTCCCAAAATGCTTCTCTTCATCCCGTAGAAATATTACTCAAAATGAAAGGATCCTCCTTGCCCAGTTGGCGGGATCTTGCCTGGCAGCTTTCGCTCCAAATCGATGTCTTCCAAATCGACCTCCTACTCCAGGTGTGGACCATGGCGGAGAGGATTCAGCTTCGCGCCGCAACAGGACGTGCTTTAAATAGCAAGTGAACTCCATGAGCTTCTCGCCGCACCTGGTTCCGGCAGCCTGATCCGCGGAGCAACTGCTGCTACCATCGCTACTCCCGCCGTGGCGCCAGGCTCGTGAGGCTCATGCAAGCCAAGCCTTTTCTCATTGCACCGATCCGCCTGTAGGGATCTGGAGGTGGGAACATTCTCCACAAGAGCCAGCACATTTGTGCAAAGCAGAGGACGGTGTGGAACCGGGTTTGATGGAGAGGCCGCCTTGCCTTCTCCATCAATTCAGTGCTCTAGAGCCTCTTTGGAGGCGTGTCGTGACTTGGTAGGGCGGCCAGTGTGGAGCTCTTTGTGCGAGGAAGCACCGAAAACGGGCGCAGCTCCATGTCAGAACACAAATCTACCCGGCTTAGATGCTCGGCCACAGGTGGAGGACATTTTTGAGCTCAGGATGTTGCTGTATGGAATTTGTGCCAGATGGTTGATATTGATCTCTACGCATGAGCCGGAAGACTGGCAGCAGCGTTATGACGCTCGAATTCGATTCTTCTTCACAGGTCGGCGTCTTGCTATTTTTACCAGCAGAGACAGGAACAAGGCCAGGCTATGGTACTTGAGCAGTTGCAACACTTAGAAATTGGTTCCAGGCTTTCGGGGAAAGTAGGAGGGGAAGCTGGTTCACAGCTTGCCGCGCTGACTGCAACCCCCGATGCAGCTTTCCGCCATCGGGGCTTTGGCCCCTGTGGTGCTTCTATGTGGTTAGTACCTGGTTCTGAGTAATTATGCTCAAACGGCGCTACCAGTAGAACTGTTCGCAACGTTGCATCATTCACGCTCACTAGGTGGCATTGTATGCTAGAAAGTTTTTCGAGCAAGATAGTTGTGTCCGACGTTATGCATTAATTTCGTCTCTGATCTCCTGCCAGCCTCATTTTCGGGTTGGAGTTTGCTCTCATTTCTGTTTCTTCTGGCCTTTCTGGTTGTGCAATTCAAGTCCCAGCAAGGTATGTTGAAAGCTACGGTACTCTGCTTGGCAGCATCTTAGTGTTGTTGCGGTGCACTGGACGTTTTTGTATTATGATGTCTGTGTTGGCCACATATGCTTTGTGTGTTACTCAGGCCTGTATGCAAGGCCAAGACCCCTCCTTTGGATGTCAGTTGTGCTCCTGGCAACCGTTGTGATTGTTGCTGAAGGCATTATAGAGCTTGCGTGGGCTGTTTTTGGGGACACGTTGAGTTTTCTCGACTCCCCGTGGTTGAAGATCATTGGGTTTTCCAGGTGCGTGGGCGACCTCCTTCGGTTGTGATTTTTAAATTATGATATCACTTGTGCCCGGGAGAGCTCCTCAGCTAAAAAGTTCTCGTTACCTTGCACAAAAGTCATGGTTACTGCTTGCTACTTTGTAGGTTGAATCCGTGGGAGAGCAGCTCTGGCGTATTCCTGGCACTGTTTCCGCAGATTGCTGTAGCTGTGACAGCTGCATTTGCTCTTTACCATGAGCAGTACTTAAGCCATCATTCTCCTGATTCACGATGGGGTGAGTGCTTTTCGCCTATCGGTATAGATATCCAGGGATACTAGGCCTTCTCATTGTTACCCTGAATTTGCTGCATCGTCTCCCTGTGCCTTTCCCTGCCTACTCTAAAGAAAAGAGTGTCAGTTGAGCTCTGCTGAACCCAGCCTGAGGTTGGAGGTTGGATTTGTTAACTTCCCACCTTTCACTGTTCTTCTTGGTACTGTTGGACATGCTAACGGTTCTCCCTTTGTCCAGCAGATGACAATGTTCTCTTATTCAAGACAACTTTGAGGAATTTCGTGCTCCCAGTGACTCTGGTTCTTGCTGGTGCTGTTCGACCGTCATGGATCTCACTCCCATATTTCATTTTCAGCTGTGTGGGGCTTCTGCACTGGTCTACTACCTGCACTGCTAATGGTCTTGCTTGGTACGTCGCTTGTATGTTGCAAACTGCTGCTCTTCTCACTTGAGATTGGATGTGCAAACTTGACTTTCTGAGATGGAAAGTGTAGGGGATGGATGCCTGTGCTCTATTTCACGGGGATGCACATCATGCTTCTGTACCTCCATCAAGTCCCTCTACCTTTTCCAGACAGTATCTACGATGCTGAGGAGTATTTTGGCCTCTTTCGAGTTGCTGGCATGGGGTGGGCAGAGGGATTTCAAGTCTTCTCTCTGTTAGCGTTGTACATCGTGGTACACACTGCACTGCCTGTAAATCATAGACTCGTGGAACTCACTTTGTTTGGAATGACAGTGTTTCTTAAATCATCATTGGTCTTACTTTGGTGATCATTTTGACCCCTGTTTCCTTGCTCCTGGCAGCTCTGTGTTGCTGTCAGTGACTTTCAAAGACCACGTCAACAACATTCAGCTGGTTCCCTCACTGACAGCCTGCTTCCAACGCAAATGCCAAACATGCAGGGAGACCCAATGTAATGGTCAGATCTCAATTCCTGGAAGGTTTGCATGAACTGCTCTGGGTTCAAAGCTGTAGGTGCTTGGTCGTGCATGCCAGGGCCTGAGGTCTGAAGTGACTCTGTGTCTTCAGAGAGTGCATTAGTTGGTCAGGTCTTAGTTTTGGAGATGAAAGGGTTGCTGTGCTGTTTATTTGCTTTTAACCTCTGCTTGAGGATGCTAACTCTTATTGTCATGCAGACCGTCAAGACGTTGGGCAGTGGAGCAAAGAAGGCTAGCAGCATTTCATCATGCGACCATCAACTTTTTCACCTATGGGTTTCCTGTAGGCCTACCTTTATGTCCTCCCCTACTTCATTTGTATGTAATTTAGTACTTCGGACTGAATGGCCTGCCTGTCTCCAGATTTGTCTTGTGGCGCTGATATTTTGGAGCTTTGCTTATGCAAGCCTTTGTGCATTTGGGCTCCTCCTCTACGTGGGCTACATATTTTATGCCTTCCCATCAATCCATTGCCTGCGGCGGTTGAATCCTGTGTTACTGGGCTTCATTCTATGTTGGACTCTGTGTACATTTATCTTCAACGCAGCCTTTGACATTGTTCCTGATGTGGTAAGTTGCATGTTCCATCTGTGACCCTTTGTGGTCTTGCTCATAGAGTAAGTGTCTGATGCTGTTCTAGTTACAGACACTATCTGCTGGGTTGTTTGACTAGCCGGAATATCTTGTGAGCAGGGTACCAAAATTTGGAGTACTGTTGGGCTATGGCACTATTCTCATCCAGGACTATTTGTTCTCGCGCAATTTACACTAAGTGTGCTGATCGGAACTGACATTTTTGTTAGTAACAGCATCCTCAAGAACTTGAATGAGGCAGAAATTGCTCAAAATGATGACCCGGCAGCATTGGAAGAAGGTGAATACTTTGTGGTTTTTCATCTGCAAAGCATTTCAAAAAGGCTTATGCTATGTCACAAGGCCTGCCAATAAGTGTTCTGTACAAAAAATCCATGTTTCAATTGTTCTCTCATTGACCAGTGCAAATGTTCTTTGTTTCAGACCGACAAGACATTACAGTACTGATTTTGGCTGTATTTGCATGGTGTCTGCATAAAAGTGCTCACATAATCTCGCTGGTTCTCCTATTTGTTGTTGGGATGAAAAGTGGACTTCTTCATGCAATTTACAGTAAGTATCTGCTGACAGTTTGAACTCAGTTGATAACTGCATGTGAAGAATCCCTTTGTCATCTTGTACTAGAGAGCAGAAACTTGACAATTTTTCGTTTACCGCTTCGCTCAGCTTAGGTTTGTTTCTCATGGTATCTAATACAGTTTTGAAATTGTTGTGTCTGCAGTGATTTTCTTTATGATTTATCTGGTCAGCTCATCTGTGGTACGAAAAACCCGACAGCAGCTGATTTTCTTGTGCGAAATTCATTTTGCCATTCTTTATCTGCTCAAGCTGGAGTGGGTGTATAAAGCAGTTGAGAGCCAGGAGGTGTATTTGAAGCCTGTATTGTCACAACTTGGTAGGTCCACTACACGTGTCTCATAGTGTTTTCTTGGTCAAGATGGGATAAAACGCTCTTCATATGAACTTGTTTTAACTTGCGAATCATATCTAATTCTTGGCAGGTCTTTGGACTGAAGCCACGGTGGAAGACTTTGGCAGCATTGCTTTGTTATTAATCTTTACTGCAGTGCAGAATCATGGACTGAGAGTGTTGAGCTCGTTGTCGGCAACTGTTCAGCAGAGCCCTCAGTCCCCTCTTGGACTGGGCATCTTAAAGTACGGAAATAGTGGTTCATTTCTCTTATATGTGTACGCAACACATAACGTTGGTGATTTACATCAAGAGAGTAATCATGGTAAGAGTTCATTTCTGTGTGTTGAGCACTGCATCATTGGTTAGGTGTGGGACCTAGTCATGGTCTAGTTCTGGTGCTTCATGTAGCTTTAAGTACAGTGTATATCCGAGAACCATGTCTGTGAACTAGCGACTTTGACACTCACTAATGTAAACTTTGTGATTGGCCGATCCAGTGCACTGGGTAACGAGACAGCTAGCAGCTATTGCAGAGACAGTGCGTGCAACGTATCGGTCTATTGGGACTTACATTGTCTATGCAACAGTTCTGTTCGTGGTGTACAGCGTCAAACCAAATTACGTTGCATTTGGATATCTTTGCCTTCTGCTGTTTTGGATAATTGGTAGGCAATTTCGTGGGAGGACAGATGCTGCCCTTTGGCTTCCAATGATGCTGTTTGCGGGCGGTGTGTTTGTTCTCCGCTATGTATTGACTGCCTTTCCAGATCTTCAAAAGTGGCTGTCACAATGGGTTGCGCTTTTGGAGGGGCTAGGCTTTGACCCAAATGCATCCCTGGTTGAGCACTTGTGGGATTCGTTGGCTATACTGTGTGTGATGCAATTGTACCGATATGAACGCATCCAGGAAGCCCTCCATCTGGAGGAACATGATGGGGTTGGTGACTATGTCAATCATGCCCATGGTTACATTGGGTTCTTGAAAAGGCTTCTGATTTTGCACAGTGGGAAGTTATTATCTATTGCAGTATTCTATGCCTCTATTACTCCTGTCAGTGCGACTGGGTTCTTGTACCTCATTATGCTATTGATCACTTGCAACATGTCAAAGAGTTCCCGAACCCCAGCACAATTGTTTGCTATCTATACTGGTTTGCTGATTGCCTGCGAGTACCTGTTTCAGATGTGGGGCAGTGAATTCGAAATGCTTCCTACTCAATCCCACGGGAAGTTTGCAGCTTGGCTAGGGTTCAATGCATATAAGAAGGGATTCTGGGGAATTGAGATGGGTTTGAGAAGCAAAGCTCTAGTATTGGTGGCCTGTATCATACAATATTGTACATTGGGCTGGCTGAATCACCTGCCAGACTCCCTGCGAGTTGATGAACCGTATGAGGAGCCATGTCTGCTATTCCTGCCCTATCCTCGAAGAGGTAAAATTGTCACCCAAGCATCAGGATCTACTGAACCTTTGCTCAGAACTTTAGTTGATGGCAATGTGCATAAGTCTGAGTGCCGCCCAGAGCCTGCAACACCTGAACCAATGAGCCTAAACGTAGGAAGGAGTCACTTTGTATCTGTTGGAACTTCTGAGGTCAGCAAGAAGGAGTCAAGAAATGACTCAGCTGGGACTCCTAGCCGGTACTCTGTGAGCTCCCCATGGGGAAGCTCTAGAGATAGCCGCAAGTGGACCAAGAGGGCTATGCTTCTGCTTAAACAGGAGAGATATGAAGCACAGTGGAGGACCCTAAAAATATATCTCAAGCATGCCATTGAGCATTTTTGCCAGCTCTATGGTCTTGAGCTGACAATGCTTGTGCTGCTGGTTGCAAGTTTTGCGGTGCTGAACGTGATTTCGCTGTGCTACGTGTTTCTACTGGGACTATGCATCATTCTGAAGCGACAAACGCTACGTGCAATCTGGCCATTCTTTGTTCTGTTTTTTGCCTGCA
Organism: Anthoceros angustus; assembly: GCA_010909165.1. NCBI lineage: Eukaryota > Viridiplantae > Streptophyta > Anthocerotopsida > Anthocerotales > Anthocerotaceae > Anthoceros > Anthoceros angustus. Next base: position 166,901 of record MU008177.1, read on the forward strand.
TATTGATCACAGAGTATGTGGTACTGGGAGGAGCCCCGCCAGCATGGAACATTCCCCCTTCTCTGGATGACACTAAGACTTGTGTTAATTGCTGGAAGACGTGGCTAGGTATTGTTCTTCTCGAAGCTGTTTTCTGAACTTATCTTGTCTGATGACATCTCCATGGATTCTTAAGTTGGACAATTTCTGAATGAAGTTGACGTGGCTTGTACTTGCAGGTCTGACAGTGGATGATCGACAAATGCTTGTCGCTCATTTCTTGGTTTTCATTGTCAGTTGCTTCCAGCTGCGAGCCAACCTGTCTGCAGGTGGTCTGGATATGAGATCAGTCCAGGCAACAGTCATCCCTGCAAGTGACAGACTAGCATGGAAAGAGATTTCCTATGAGACGACTGGGCAGTGGACATGGCTGGATCATCTCCGTTTCTTCTACTATCGGCATTTGCTTCACGTCGTACTTTTCCTGGTTTTTGTAACTGGGACCTTGCAGTATGATATTCTTCATTTAGGTTACCTGGCCTTTTCGCTAGTATTTTTTCGAATGAGGAGTACAATTATGGCAGAGCGGGACCGTATATTTCGCTTCTTGCGGATATATAACTTTGTTCTTATTGTTGCATCACTAACCTACCAGGCACCATACTTTCCTGAAATTCATGAGAAGTGTACTATGCCGACTTGCTTGTATTACTTGGTGGGTTTTGTGAAGTATGATTATGGGCTGAAGGTTACTGCAAGGTCCGCTTTGGTGGATATCACCATTTTTTGCCTTGTGGGGCTTCAGGCTCATGTGTTTCGGTCACATGAATTTGAGCAAGTATTAAGATATCTTGAAGCCCAGCAAGTTGATGCAAGAGCTCATGCACATGAAGATAAGGCTGCATGGAAAAAAGAACAGCTTCAACGCATTCGTGAGACAGAGGAGCGGAACCAACGACGTCGAGCTCAAGTGGATAAAATCAAAACAGATATGCTTCATCTTCAAGTAAGACTGGACGTCTTAAACTCCGTTGGCAGATTTTCAGATGCCTCATCTCCAATGATTGAGCTTGCCGACCGCAAGCGACATGACCCTTCGTATCCATCAACTTCTGAACCAATCAAACCTGATCTTAACACTCCGAGAGGTCTGGAGCGGATATCAGAGAGACAGTATTCAAGAGGGCAGGTGTATGATGGAGAATCTCCACCTTACAGGTCTCAGGGCGTTGAGCTCAACGAGGGGGACTTCCCTGTTATCAGGAAGAGAAGAATTGCTCGTATTCGCGAGGAAGAGAGTACGGATGACTTGCTCAGCACAGCCAAAATGGACCGAGCAAAGAGTGCTTTCACAGGTACACCTTTTAGTACAACCTCAGAACAACATGGTTCCAGCAATTCTGAAGTGGATGTCACCCCAAGAAGCCCTGCATTAACGAAATTGAGTAGCCCAAGGAGGAGAGAAGAGAATCACCAAAAGCAGGCCCTGCTGTCAGGTGTGCAATTGATTGGGGATGCTGTTGCCCAGATCCCTGCCTATGGGAGCAAGGGGATTGCAAATCTTGTGGATTATTTGAACCTTGAGACGATTGACTCTGACGAAACGTCCAGCTCATCAACTGAGGATGAAGGAAGATGTGACAAGCATGATAGACAGGAAATTCAGGCAGTCTCGAGCTTTGAGGAGGCGAAACTGTCTGATGGATCAGTACAAGCCAGAACTGGTGCAACACCCAGCACATGGCACCGTCTCTTTGTATTGTGGTTGTACTTCTGGTCCCAGATAAACTTAAACACTGACGTCGTGTGCTACTTCTTCTTCGTGCTTGTGTATGTCTGGAATTTCAGCCTTCTGACCCTCGTATTCCCAGCTGCACTTTTCCTATATGCTTTGCTTGCCAATCCTGGTCCCAGTCAGTATTTCTGGTTGGCCATGCTTATTTATACGGAACTGAACATCCTCGTTCAGTACTTTGTCCAGATATATGCCAACCACTTTGACGAACAGGTCATGCCGTTGTGGGTCCAGAAGCTGGGAATCTCAGCAACTAGGCAAAACTCTTTTGTAGTGAGTGTTTTTCCTCTTTTTCTGGTATATCTTGCAACTTTGATGCAAAGCTCCATCAAGGCAAGAGATGGTGAATGGATGGTGGTAAATGAAGATGGTGCCTTTGCCTCTGGAAGGCGCCTGCATGATCCAGGCCTGGAGCTGGAATATCCGGAAAGACTTTCGTTGTGGGAAAGACTTGCCAGTTGCTGGACAGGGGTGAGAGATTGGTTTTTTGCACTTGGTAGGGGTCTATTGCGATACTGGCAAGCTCTTATTCACGGATCAGAAGCTCCTCCACATTTTGTTCAAGTGTCCATGAACGTGAAGAAGTGGCCAGAATATGGTATTCAGCCCGAGCGAATTGAATCAGGTTTCAACAGGCTCTTGGCTGCTCTGCGGAAATTGGGAACAGATTTGAGTCTAGAAGAAGTGTCCTCGCACAAGAACTATGTAAGCAGAGTGCGTGTTGAAAGCATTGAAAGTAAGCCTGACAACCCAATGACAGCACTTGCTATCCTAGAGGTTATCTATGCTGCACCTCCAAAGGGTTCAACAGCTCCTGCTCACTACCAGTCACTGACCCCTGCAGCTGATGTTGCCTTTGAGTTACAGAGGGCTAAAGATGAAGGTTTAGAAGAAGAAACTGCCTTCCCACATGAAATCTTATCTGTTGTTGCTGGTGGCAAGCGAGAGGTTGATCTATATGCCTACATCTTCGGAACAGACTTGATCACGTTTCTCTATGTGGCTTTTTTTTACCAGTCTGCTGTAAAGAACAACCCGGAATTTTTCAATGTCTACCAGTCGGTTGATCAGTTTCCCAAGGAGTTTGTATTCGTGCTCATGGTTAGTATTTCCCAAGAAGTTCTCTTGATCTTGGAAGCTCAGACTACGTACCACAAGGTTCTCACTGCTTGTGGTTTTATTGTGGGTTGTGGATGCAGACTCTGTTTTTCATGATTGTGGTGGACAGGGTTGTGTACCTCTGGTCTTTTGCACTGGGAAAGGTCATGTTCTACCTATTCAGCCTGGGGCTGTACACAATATATGTCACTGACTTTGTTTGGGGAATTGACCCATCAGGAAATGATGACTGGTTCATGCCACTGCTTCCGTTGCGTGGCTTTTACCTGATGAAAGCTCTGTCATTGTCTTTTCAAGCCCTGCAAATCAAGTATGGTTTACCACAGAAGAGCGCTCTGTATGGGCAATTCTTCACTCGGAGTATCAATCAGCTCAGCTGGTTTGGGTTCCGCGCTTACAGAGCATTGCCCTTCTTGTTTGAGCTACGATGTGTGCTGGATTGGTCATGTACAACCACAGCACTGACTATGTATGATTGGTTGAAGGTCTGTTGGTAACCTGTGAATTTTGCATTTGCTCCAGTATGCATGCAAACTACGTAACTGCTGACCGTCTAGAGCTTGTGACTTGGCTGCAGTTGGAGGACATCTATGCTAGTCTTTTCTTGGTGCAGTGTGACATAAAAATGGTTCGGCAACCACATTATTTGGGTCAAAAGCAGGGGATGAGGATCAAATTTTTAAGTGGTGTTTTGGTCTTCTCCTTCCTCATATGTGTGATATGGGCACCCATGCTGGTATGTCCTCTCAGGGTCCTGGATCTGTTGTCGTGGAACTGCCCTTTTCTCTGACTCTAATGATAGATTTGTCTGGTAGCTTGCTTGCCCTCAAACGCAGTGCGGCTGGATGTGCAGATTTACAGTAGTGGCAATCCCACCAATGGAGTGAATGCCATCTACGATACTCGTATACATATTGAAGTGAGGACCACCGGAGGGAGGTTTACCCTCTATGAAACAGGCCTATGCCAAATACCATTTATGGAAGACGTGCTTCAAAGAGGATGGCAACCCTTTAGTAGCGATGCTCTTGTTGGCTATGAGATGCAAGATGTGCAGCTTATCTGCTGTGGTGCTGACTCTGATTTTCTTTGGGCTGTGCCTGCCCCATCACTTAGAAACATGATAGAGAGCATAGATGATGAGTTTGAGCTTATCGCCTGGTGGGAGTTCACAAGAAACAGACCGAAGTCAAAGGAAATTGCAGTCTACTCATCACTGCTGTCGGACCCGCTTATGTTTTCAGATGAAGAGACAGTTACCGGCCTGAAAGAGACCCTGAAGGGGAATAGGAACTCCTTCTACATCAACGCTACTTTTCCGAAGTACATGCGAATACCTGCCTCCGGTGAAGTTCATGATTTACTGGATGGTGTTATTTCGGAGACAATAAGTGGCAATCTTAGTCTTGTACATTCGGATGGTCATTCTTGGTGGTCATTCATCCGGAGTAATGTTAGTCAGGAGGATGGGTGTGGCAATATTCGAGGCCCATTAGCAATTGCAGTATCTGAGGAGGTTCCAAGTAAGTTCCCGTTGTCATTGTCCCGCTGCGAGATGGGAACGGAGTCTGTGTGTTGACAAGATGCTTGTCTTGTGCAGCGGGTATATTTGGAGACACGCTGAGCCGATTCAGTATATGGAGCTTGTACATTACCTTTGTCCTAGCTGTTGGCCGCTTCATCAGACTTCAGTGTGCAGACATCAGAATGAGGATCCCATACGAGAACTTTCCAGCATGTGATAGGTGACCACACCTTTTCCTACTCCCATCGAACATGTCTTGCATAAAGCTCCCGGCCCTGACTGAAGTTCCCTTGTCGCTCTTCTGCAGATTGGTTGCCATTTGCGAGGACATCTATGCAGCCCGAGCACAGGGCGAGCTGGCCTTAGAAGAGGGACTGTTCTGGACGCTGATCAATATTTACAGATCACCCCATGTCCTAATGGAGTATACAAAGGCTGACTAGAATCCGTGTGCAGGGCGCAGTAACCTGCTCGGTCTGCTGTCACAGGTAGCTCTCAGCCACCAAATCACGCGTTCTGCAGTGATTCTGTACCATGTATTTCAACGCCATCCATTGTTGTATGCGCATCCCTTTGTCTATATTGCTTGGAATTCTGACCCTCGTCCCTGCATTCGCTTGGGTGACGCGGACGTGGAGTAGCCTCAACCCAACTACCCCCCCCCAACTTGCCTACCGTCAAGCTGTACCTGGTCCGCGTCATAAGTAAAGAACGTGTCTTTGTTCGGCAACCCCCGGGAATAACAGGTGTGGTCACATCGTCCCTCAGATTCCCGGACACCGCACATGGAGTGTCTCCGTACTTGACTAAATTCCGTGCCACCGTATGTCCTATTAATTCATTTCGCTTGAGTTAGATCGACAAACAAACGGAAACGGGGCCCACCCACCGAGAAACTGCAAATCGACAGTCTATACATGCATGTACGACTGCATCACGTTGTGCTGTTGTCTGTCCCCCTTGTATCAGAAGCAGCGGCCTGCGATACCGAGCCCGCACCAACCAGAGTCTCCTAGTCGGGTACACCACGAACTCTTCTTGTGTTTTCTCACTCCTCTACAAGCCTTCCTGGTGTCTTCTCATTGCATCGATTGCATTCCTCTGCCCTTCCACTTGCCTCCAATCCCTCACACCCAGCTGCAGAAACGTGAACCCCGCCAAACGCAGCCGGCGGTCTCCTGACTCATTTGACTGCTTTCAGACCTGGTCTGGATGTGTTGCAAATTGCTGACGCCACTCCCCTCTGCCATTGCCTTGCTCTCTCTCTCTCTCTCTCCTGGAAGAAAACAACTTTTCCCCCGTGTCATTACAGATGTGCATCCGTCATTCTGGGTCCTGCAAGTGACTGGCATGCTGCGTGAAGCTCGCTCACAGCTGTCTAGAATTGTATGACCGTTGCAGTGCCATGTCATTTCCAGTGCTAAGCAATGTGACCTTGTTTGATGTTTGATGCAGCTCACGAACGAGAGAGGCCCTGGCCAGCAGAATTATGACAACAGAGTCCATGGGCTCCCGCAGCCCGAAACGGGGTGCTCCAGCTCCCCGTTCCCTCCTGGCGAGCCTGGCCATCCTCTGTGCTTTCTTCACCGCTGCCTCGGCCGTCATCGACCCGCAGGACCTGGCGACTCTCACACAGGTTGTAAAGGATCTCAATGTTCCGAATGTCACCCGGTGGGCGCCCGGTTCCGATCCCTGCACCACCTGGACCCACTACGCAACTTGTGATGCCACGCAGACGCGAGTCACGGGGCTTCTTCTCAACAGCTTGGGCCTGGCGGGTATCGTGTCTCCGGCCCTGGGAAATCTCACCCGGCTCACCTCCATCAATTTGAGCAACAACCTTCTTCACGGGTCCATTCCGGAATCCATCGGATTGCTCACCAGTCTCAGCTTCTTGTCCTTGGGGCTTAACAACCTTACAGGGCCGATACCGGAGTCCATTGGGCAGATGACGGCATTGGTTAGCCTGTTTTTGGACAACAACTTCCTGTCTGGGAGGATTCCAGCTTCCATTGGCAACTTGAGAACACTCACCGCATTGCACTTGTACTGCAACCATCTGGAGGGGGAGATACCACCCCAGCTTGGAGCTTTGTCACAGGTTACAGACTTCCAGCTGCATTCCAACAAGCTGACCGGCCAGATTCCGGCAGCTTTGGCCAATTTGACCAAGGTGATTGCCGTCAGGCTAAACAACAACCAGCTTTCAGGTACATCTAGCTATGACGAGGGCAGTGGGTCTACTGTCACAAATTTGAGCAAGTTCCCTCCAGAGCTGGAGTTCCATTTGTTGTCCAGATGCTTACTCAATCTCATGGATCCTGCTGATGACAGGCCCTCTCTACCTGCCGCTCTTGCAAGCTTGGGGCTCCACCATTAATGAGCTGCACCTTCACCGCAACTCGTTCTGGGGGAACATCCCGGCTCTGAACCAGACCAGCTTTCCCGTCTTGAAGAAACTCAACCTTGGCTTCAATAACCTCACCGGCCAGCTTCCAGTGTCCATAGGCTCTATGGCGTTACTCTCCTCCCTCTTTGTGGGCCACAATTTTCTGGAGGGCCTTGTCCCTGGAAGCTTCACGAATTTGCAGAACTTGCAATTTCTGGACCTGTCACACAATGCGCTGAATGGAAGCTTGCAGGGCCTTAAAGAATTGGGATTGCTGCAGGCACGACAGTTCGACCTTACATTCAACAATTTCGATAAGACCGACTTCCCAAGCTTCCTTGTGCAGGAGAATAACACACTATTTAATTGCCTCGACTCAGCAGCTCCGCCACCATCCGCAGCTGTTGCTTCGTCCTCTCACCTGGGGGAATTCTCTGGGGACTCAACCGCTGTGTCTCAACCCCTTCCTTCCCCCCCTCCAGGTTATTCAGTCTTGCAGTGTGTTCGCTACTTGCCGGGAGAAACCATGGGATTTGCGGTGAATGCAGGAGGCACCCAGCAGGTTATCAACACCGATCAGCAAGTGTTTAGCCCAGACGCTTCTCTCCTGTACAACATCACCACAGGGACCGAAGTTGAGAACTCCGTAGGACAGTGGGCGGTACAAATGTCAGGTGAACAAGGAGGAACATTTTCTACCACTGTGCAAGTGTCCCAGAATACCGACAGCGCAACGCTGTACCAGTCTATGCGCTGGTCTTCCCAGTACCTTGCCTACATTGGCAGGAACATGAGGAATGGCATCTTCCATGTCAAGCTCCACTTTGCAGAGATCGTTTTCAACTATCCTGGGTATCGGGTCTTTGATGTTGTGGTTCAAGGGGAGATGATCAACGCATCACTGGACGTTGTTGCAGTTGCTGGTCCCCGAGCAGCCTATGTGATTGACTTGCACAACGTAAGTAATCTGCCAATTGATCTGCAAATCGAAAAATGTTGCTTAGCTTTGTTTCTTGTCTCTGGCTGCTCGTCTGACATTGCGTTAATGAATCTGAACAGGTTTCAGTCGAGGATGGACTCCTCCGCATCGAGCTAATTCACGTATCTCCTATCAACCGCTATATCGACCCTAGCTTCGACGTGACGGACACAGGGCCGATGTTATCAGCTTTCAGCGTGCAGGCTGTTAGCCTAGATTTGACCCCATCTCCACCGATGGTTCCAGGTGGCCCGGGGATCCCAATCCCGCAGAATTCACCAGGAAAAGGGTCGTCAAAGAGCATCCCTTTGATCGTGCTGTCAGTTGTAGGTTCTCTTATGGTTGCAGTGGGCTGCACGCTCATTGCCTATTTCTGCTTCTTCAAAGGACGAAAAGACTCGGAACCACAACCCGTAGCAGCTGCTGCAAGTGCTCACAAAACAAGGCGCACAGCCGGGGGGAGTTCATCAGGAACACAGGTTGGATCGTAAGCCTTGATAACTTTCTTGCCTGATTTGTGATGAGCTGCCCGCGCTGGTGTCGTTTGCTTGTGTCACATGGCGTCTCTAAGCTACAATTCATATCTTGAATATTAATCCATAGCATGAAATGATCCCTAGCCATCCTACACCAAATCATTCCTTGTTAGATCTGTCGAGGACTTTTCGTCTAATCTTGCAGTCAAGTTGTGTCCTGACAACTGGTTGCCATTTCTACATCATATCACAGGTGTCTGCAGGAACCGGCAAGGTTCAGGACCTTAAAATCAGTATTCCAGAGGAAGGTAGGCCTGTAGAAACATCACACAAACCTTTGACACTGGCCACTGAAGTCCTGGCTTCTGAAGTCCTGGCTTCTCTTAGAGAAGCGTTGGCTCAGCAGCAAGAGCAGCTTGATGACCTGAGGCAAGAAAATGCACTGCAAGCTGCTCAGATAACCTCTATGGAACGCACTATGTTTCGTTCCAGATCTAGAGGCCTCTCCAGATCTCTAGACGTCGATCCAGAAATTCGGCTTGAACCTAATTGACTTGTCTAGCATAGATTAATATACATTGACAGTGTGTCCTTTGCTGGGTGCACAACTTCGAGGGGGTCATTCTTATATTGCCGTCCCGATTATCTCTATGAGCATTTAGGAAATGAACTGAGTTTGTGATTTCTTCGCTCTGAATCACGCTCCGGCATCTTCGAGAATTCCAACTGTGAGAAGAATCCTCTGACTTACAGAGTCGAGTGGAGAGTCTTGACTTGTGTGCAACCTAGCCTATTTGATTTAGTCCCAGCAGTTGTACATAGGTCTGCTTTACCCCAACGGTGCATTACTCCTGATGTTTCTGTGCCAGGGATCCAGCACTCCCGATGCCCTGTCAGATATCGGCCCAACATTTTATACTTACAACGAGCTCTTCATTGCTTCAAACGGGTTTTCGGAAGCAAACGAGCTGGGACGTGGTGGGTTTGGGTCAGTCTACAAAGGGGTGTTTCCGGATGGATCGCTTGTGGCTATTAAACAGCTGACAGTAGAGACTCAGCAGAGCAGAGAAGCTTTTCGAAAAGAGATTGCATTAATCTCCAGCGTTCAGCATCGGTAATGACCTAAACAACCTCCTTGTACAAGTCTGTTGATGCATGCCTACCACCAGGCTTTTAACCGTGTTACGACACTGTCACCTCTACTCCTGTTTATAGGAATCTGCTTGCCGTTAAGGGGTGCTGCCTCGAGTCTGAGCTTCCCCTTCTGGTTTGCGAGTATATGCCCAACGGCAGCCTGGACAAACTACTTCATGGACGACATTCCCGATCTCTGGACTGGCCGTCAAGACGAAATATTGCAGTCGGAGCGGCATGCGGACTAGCCTACCTCCATGATGAATCCAAGTACCGTATCATTCACTGTGACGTAAAACCTGCCAACATTCTGCTGGACAAGGACTTCAATGCCCGGATAGCAGATTTTGGTCTTGCAAGACTGTACGATGATAGCAACACCCATATCACCACCACTACGCTCCGGGGCACCAGGGGGTACCTTGCTCCAGGTAAAGCTTTTAACAGGCGTGCTGCTGCATACTCTGTAAACACACAGACTGTCCAGTTGAAATCCTTCTAACTTTCCGACATGACCAAAAGCAGAGTACGCCCTCCACCTCCAACTCTCAGAGAAGGCAGATGTATACTCCTTCGGCATCGTCCTTCTGGAGCTTGTGAGTGGAAGACGCCTTGTGGACCAGGACTTGCCCTCGGAGAAAGTCGTCCTGGTGGAGTGGGCTCAGCAACTGGGCCAAGAGGGCTCCTCCGCCCTGCGGCAACTGGTGGATCCAAGGCTCAGCCTCCAGTTCCCTGAAGAGAAGGAAGTACTCAACATGGCCACAATTGCAAACTGGTGCACCCAACCTGCACCCAGCTTGCGGCCCAAGATGCGGACTGTGTGGCTCATGCTCAACGGCACCATCGACATCCCAGAGCTCCCCAAGAACGGACAATCCAAAGGGGTAGCCGTCAAGCGCATACTGTCGGACAGCTCTGTCCTGCCCATACCGGATTTCGACCTTGGCAGCAGTACGGAGCTGCCTCAGGCCAGCTCCAACACCACTGCCTCCTCCTCCTCCTCCACAACTCATACCACTGCCTCATCTTCCAGCTCCGGAGCAGCCTCCCAGTTTGTAGAACATCAGGAGACGCACCTTGCCAACCTCCTCTCCAGAGATGGTCTGGCATACTCATCTCGCCTGTCACATGCCCATCTTACATCCTACACTTCCCTACAGGCACATCGGGACAACTGACTCTGCGAGGCCAATGTTGCGTGGAATTTCAAGAACGTGGGTCCGGCCGACCCCAACGTGGAAGGAAGTGATTCCGCTTGTAAACTACTCTCTGAGTTGTACAGAGGACGAGTTCAAATTCGAGTTCTGCGCCTGCTTATGGTGGTACTGACAGAAGACTTGGGTGACATCGTAGTTGCGAGGAAAGCGTCTAGAATTGTGGTGTCCGCGTGACTTGATCGGCCGTGCCTCTCCATACCGAGTGGCTACAGGAAGACCCACCATCGGGGATTGGCATCTCGCTCTAACCTCCAATTGCTGGAAAAAGATGCTTCCTTTACTTGGCCTGGTGTTGTTCTTGGTGCTGCTGGTGTTTGGCGTGAGGAGATGGCGCGGCCCAGCTCAGCGTGGTCCTGTTGACGTCCCTGACTCTGACGAGGTATGTGTGATTGGAGATGGGGGAGAATTATGACGTGGGATTTTCGTGTAGCAAGGTGGTGACTGTTTGCGGGATGCGCAGGATGTGGGGAGGAGGGAGGCCGCTCCCAGTACTGCTGTTGCACGGGGGGCAGCAGGCAGGGGCACGCAGCGGATGCGAAGGAGACCAGGAGCGGCAGCAGCAGCAGCAGCAGCCGCGGCTTCTACTTCTGGTGCAGATGCTGCTCTCCTGCCGAGAACATGTTGTGGAGCTGTTTGTGTGTGTAGTCTACCCTAGAGCCGTTCGTCTGCTTGCAGGTGAAGCAAATGGAGACGCTGACGAAGAGGAAGAGCAGGAGCAAGGGGAAGGTGGATATTACGTGGCGAAAAGCGCTAGGAAGAAGGATGCGAAGAAGCAAGAAAACGCGGCTAGGAGGCAGGTGAGGATTTTGTTGTATGAGAGCATGGCATCCGGGCATGGGGTCCAGAATTTGCCTGCAGTCATTGTTAGGATACTGAGCTCTGTTTCCAGGCAGAGGCTTTGGCTAGAGAGAGCAGGCAGGAGAAAGCAGACCACTATGCAGAGATGCGACGAAAAAAGGATATGGAGAGGGAAGCCGAGGAGCTGCGTAAGGTATGGATACTTGCGCTATTGCAAGATGGTGCTTGCAATGCAGTTCTGCGTTTGTTGCTCACCAAGCGTGTGAAACAGGAAGAAGCGGCTCGACTGCAGAAGGAAAAAGACGAAGCAGCAGCCAATGAGGAGTTTGAGAAGTGGAAGGGAGCGTTTTCTGTAGAAAATGAAGGTACCCTAGCAGCGGAAGAAGCTGAGACACAAGGTCTTTTAAACGATTTTGTGGAGTTCATCAAGGTATGGAAATGCCGTCATGCCCTGATGACTTGTAAACCATGGCCAGCACAAGTTGCCTTGTGAGCTGACCTGTTGCCTGCATCCATACAGGAGCACAAATGTGTCGGCATAGAAGACTTAGCTGGAGAGTTTAAGATGAAGTCCCAGGATTGCATCAACCGCATCCAAGAACTAGAGCAAATGGGTGAGTATTTATTTTGTTGCCCAAAGTTTCAAAGAATGTGAAATGACAATGCCCACACAGATATGAGCACTGACAGTTGCTCTTTCACTTCACAGGGAGACTATCAGGAGTGATGGATGACAGAGGAAAATTCATTTACATCTCTCCGGAGGAGATGCAAGCTGTTGCTGACTACATCAAGAGAATGGGAAGAGTGAGCATAGCCCATCTTGCACGCAAGTCCAACGAATTCATCGATTTACAGCCCAAGGCTCCTACTGCTCCTACCACAGACACGGAAACAAGTGAATTGAAAACCGTTGTCAGTTCTCCGGTTTCTTGAGCATTCCTGGAAGCTGTCTCAGAGAAACAAGCCAAACTTGGAGCCTCGGAATTTGTTGAGACACCGGGAGACTGAACAAGAACCTTTTGACAGTTATGTATCATCAAGAGAAATTACTCTCAAACGAATACCGAACAAGAAACGTGTTTTAACAAATAGGGCTCAAGCATTTGAGTCACCAAAAAGCAGGCCTCAAAGCCATCGGAGCCTGGAGGCATCAAATTGCAAGCCTAAAAACTTTCTAATTCCTGACGGATGTAATGAGGCATCAAGAGCCATTACTCTCTAACTAATCTCGGCTCCAAAGAAAGTCTCCAAGAGCAAGATTTCTAGGAGGAGAGATTTATCGCCATCTCTGTAATGATCTAGCCTAGTAATTTTGATTCGGAAGCAGCTTTGAAACCAGCCAACTCTGTAAAGGTCTAGCCTAGAAATATTTGATTTGGAAGCTCCTTTCTGGTTACAGCTTCCGATTTGGAAGCAGCAGCTTCCGACATGGAAGCAGCGGGTGCGCATAGCTTGTCTGGGCAGAAAACCTTGGGAAGAAAGTGAGAATCATTCGGTCTGCTCCAGTAGCGTTTATTTAGGGTTTGGCTGCTTTGGTCAGGACTGTCATCAGAGAATCGCTGCTTTGGGCCGGGTGTTCAAACGTTTAGGGTCAGGAAGTGTCTTAATTTGGTGGTCCGGCAAGAGCGGATACCGGATACAGGTTGGTTTAAATGCTTTGGTTGGCGGTGTTGTGTCAAGCATGCACTCAACTCAACAAGGCTGTGTACCTAGGGAGGAGGTAGTGTGCGGTCCCGTGGTAATGACAGCCACTTTGCGCTTGCGCGAGCGTAATTGTGGCTCAGCTGGTGGTGCTCGGTCCGCTTTGAGGGTTTGTAATCAGCTCCTTTTGAACGTGGGCTGAATTGGTGCTGGCAGGTGCGGGCACAGCTGCGGGAGCACGGGAAGGGGATGGTAGGACCGGCGCAGGGCTGGCTGTGGTGAGGCGAGGCGAGGCGAGGCGAGGCGAGGGGAATTGAGCGCTCGCGGGGCCGCGCGGGCGAGCCAGGGCAGTCACTGCCTGCAAGATTAGATTGTGGTGCAGGGCTCGGGGCCGGGAAGCAAGCATGGCGGATCACGAAGCAGACGCCGACACCAAGCTGGCGCACTTCCAGGATGTCACGGGCGTGGACGACATTGCTCTCTCGCTGCATATTCTGGAGGCGCATAACTGGGACCTGCATGCGGCTGTGTCCACCATGATGATCGACAACGTTCCCAGCGAGGTCAACCAGCGGGTGGCCTCGCCGGGGCCTGCCCTGGCCGGGGACATGGACTGGGATCACAACAATTGGCCTTCCGTGGGGGATATGGAGAGTGACGCCGGGTTTGCGCCCTCGAATGGCAGCGATGATGTGGATGCTGTTGCGCTGGCGGCCCAGCCGCTGCAGAGAGTGCACTCCGGGTCTCTGCCGTTTGCTGCGGGGTTGGGGCATTCGAGACTCAGCTCCGCGCACTATGAGGGACTGGTGCCTGGTGAATTGGTAAGGGTTGGCCCCCGGGGAGTGGTGTGAGGTCTGGCAAGTTTTTGTTCGCTGGTGGGAGGTGTTGTTGTGCATGCTGGGTGGCCGTGGAGTTTTGTGTGTGTTGTGCTGCTTTTTGGTGAAGCTTTTGCATGGCGGAGTGGTGGTTTGTGGTTTTGATGTGGATCTACGGGTTTGGCTCATGGTGGCAGATTGAGGGACCAGGGACACCTGACGAGCTGGCTGGGGTACTGCGGGGATTCGTAGATGATCAAAGTGCTCTTCTCGCAGCAAGAGTAGAGGAGGAGGAAAGGCGGGTTAATAGACGCTTGAGGGAGAAGCAAGATGCTGCTTTCCAGGCTGCTCTGCAAGAAGACCAGGTAGGTTATACCCAATTTCGATGCTTTATTGTTGGTTTATACAGGAGACAAAGGGGGTCACTCGTTGTGATCAATGAGTATTTTTGCTATTTTCTGTGGAGCAATTTTTTCTGTTGCTGATGAGCCGTGCTGTTGGGGGCACAGGAGAGGGAGCGAAGATTGCAGGAGGGAGTACACCTTGCTGCCAAAGCAGCAGCCGAGCAGGAAAGGAAGCGGAAGGAGGAAGAGGAAGCTGCAGCTCAGGCAGCAGCAGAAGCAGCTGAGAGAGAAGCCGCTCTGGAGAGGCGCAGGAAGGAAAAGGCTGCAGCTTTAGGTGCCGAGCCAGAGAAAGGCCCAGAGGTTACGCAGGTACTCAAACAACTTCAGTTCAGATGTGTAGGATGTGATGACGACTTCCCAGATGCCATGCCAGCCGTCCTGTCAGCTTGGGTTTACATTTGTGACCTCTCTGTGGGCTCTCAGCTTGGGTCTACATTTGTGACTTACTCTCTGTGGGATCTCTTGTTTGCAGGTTGTTGTCCGTCTGCCTAATGGTGAGAGAAAGGAAAGAAGATTCCATAACTCCACTACAGTGCGCTCGCTGTATGATTTTGTGGACTCTGTAGGAAGCTTTCACGCCTCTAAGTACAGCTTGATCACAAACTTCCCCAGAAAAGTGTACGGCCCGGATATGTTGCAGGTGTCTTTGAAGGATGCTGCTCTCCACCCGCATGCAAATCTGTTCGTGCTGGTGGAAGAGAGCTAGGGTTTTTGGCCATGGGTATTAGTTTGTGATATATAAGCAATTGAAAGGAAAGTTTCTCAGTTTCCATCACCTGAGAACGAGGCTTGTCGAAATGAAGGGGTCCGCGGCCCTGGGAGCGTCCAGAAAATCGAGTTGGGGTGGAATTGCTCTTTAGGTTAGACCGAAGTTAGACGAGTACCTACCTAGTTTCAGGGTCAAATTTTGTAGCATCGAACTATTGGCATTAAGCTGTTGGATCTTGTGGACAGTAGGGCATGGCACCTTCACATATCATACACGGCTTTCGGAAGTCACTTGATTATTCTGCTGGGTCATGGCTGCAAAGTATAAACTTATTGCAGTCGCTTCACGCCCAGCTGTCTCAGGTTGAAGTTTTTCTGTAGTCACGGTAGGGAATCTCAGGTTTAAGCTTTGGAGTATTCTCACAATTAAACCGCTTCCGAGGTTGTCCACCACAGAGCTAAACACCTCCGTGTTAAGCCGCTTCGCAAATGCAGCACGAGGACAATCAGGACATGACAGTATCACTGGATTAGCGCGCGATGCTGAGTGAAATGGATCTTCTAGGCAGGCACATGCACTCACACATTGTTAGGAGAGGACTGGTGAACAACACACGAGCGAGCAGGCACATAACACATAACTGGTAAGAGGACACATGACACATAACTGGTAAGAGGACACATAACACAATGCTACTTAACACACTGGTTGGCCCACTGGTGGACAATGCATGTTTACAAAATGTGGTGAATTGGAAGGGGCATGCCGGGATTTTGACAGCTTGGCCATAACAAAATGTGGAAGCTGGAACTGTCGCTGCAGTGAAGGAACAGCTGCTGAATAGTCCCAAGCAGGAGCCGCCGGCACTTTCTTGCAGTGTCCGCAACGCTGGGGACCGCAATCTTTGCCTGGCTCCTACAAGAACGTACTTGGAAGACTCTTCTTAGCTTTCAAGTACCTTTCCTCGTGTTATGCACAGGGATTGTTGAATCACTGGCCTTCACTAAACTTGCACACACACGTCTGCAGGACACCGCTGCGGCTACTATGACCCAACATGTGGCGATGTATTTTGGTCCCGGTGACACAGGACCGCTCTCCTTCTGTGGACGAGTATGTGGACAAGCACTAGTGCCTTTGAGTTAGGCAGGCAGCTTCACTCACAAATTGACAAAGGACTAATACATGGCATTCTAAGTAGCCACCTGCCTGGTGAACATGTATGCAAACTGTATTGAACTGAAAGCTGCCTGGACGCCAGAGCCAGCATCTGTCCAAACTGTGCCCTCAGCATAATCCGCAAACACCACTGATCCACTTGTGAGCGTGCTGCTACTTAATTGGGCTCCCTGGCACTGGAGACGGGGGAAGCAGCTTCCTGTTCAGGACATCTAGCTGAGGTGAGTCCACAAGGCCCGTCCTAGCCTGCTAGCCTGTTCTAGCACACAATGCTTCTGCATGGCCTCTTCTAGTAAACAATGCTGAGCAAAGTATGGCCTGCGTGGTCTGTTCCAGCATAAAACGCTGAGCAAAGTCTGCCCTGCACGGTCTATAATTCCAGCATTGTCATTGCCTGTTCCAGCACACCATGCTGAGCAAATTCTGCCCTGCATGACCTGTTCAACACTGTGGTACCATTAAATGCTATGCAAACCCCTGGCATGCGCTTGAACAACATTGCACTTCGGAAACTACATACATTTGCATGCCCGGCTCCGACTCTCGGATTTTTTTGTCAGATCAGCGGTACATTACAAAATGTCTATTTTGCGTTTTCTTATATGTTTGTTTATGTAATCAAATTATCAAAGCGTGAATGGACAATGTGAAACCCAATGAGCATGATTATGGTATGACTACTTTTCTAGTACAAGGTTTGAGTTACGCACTAAAATTGAAATTATTATTTTTTAAAGAAAAAACTTATTATCTATAATATAACTTCTCATTCACATATGTTTTATTGTGCATATTAGATCGTATGATGATAAACAGATCATTGAATTTGTTATTTTCTCCCAATACATCGTTTATTACAGTGATCTCGAGTTCAAATAACATTTATTAGCAGAGTTCATTATGATGATGTCAAGTTCAAATGACATTATTAGCAGAGTTTATGAGGGTGATGTCAAGTTCAAATGATATTTATTAAAAGCTGTACAGGGTTCTAAATAATTTCCACTAAGAGAATCTCTTGCTGCATTAATGACATTTATTAAAAGCTGTAGAGGGTTCTAAATAATTTCCACTAAGAAAATCTCTAGCTGCATTACGAAACATAGTCGTTGACGTTATCTGCACCGTTGTCTGCGAGTTTATATAACATCCCGCTAAATTGTATAAGCAAGTATCTTCCTCTTCTGATAATGTAAAATACATAAATTAATAATCTATTTTGAAATTCCAAAGCGAATACAATCAAATGAATGTGTTTCTACTAGTTCTTAATGACACAAATAATATTTTTTCATGGAATATGAAAGCAAAACAAATTTATCAAAAAAATGTACGTACCATAATTCTGAATTGTAGACGTTGATGACATGGCTGTTCTTACAAAACTATAGTAATCTGCATGTATAAAATTGACGTTTGGATTTAGAGATTGCATAATGCTAATCATTTGCATCAATTGTTGATTATGAGCTTCCACTGCAGTATTTAGTGCTTGCACACACCCATCTTGATCAAGCGGAGTGTAAGGATGTCTACTTCTTGCTGCTCGTCGTTTTACCAACTCAGAACATCCAATTGGAGGAATATTAATAAACATAAAGTTTGTACTAGTAACATTTCTAATAATATCCTCTACATTAAGTTGAATCTCTTGGATGACATAAGGCACAACCAATGTTGTGAGGTTGTACGTAGACGTGTTGAGAAGTGTATATGATGCAAGATAATCGTTACCTCCAATTTCAAATATATATAGTCCTTCTTTCAAATCTTGCTCTTTTGGCAAGGGTTGGTTGTTCACTACATCTGCATATAAAATTTAAAAAGTAATAAATAAAATTTCATTAAATATATTTGTAAAAAATCTAAAAAAATGAATTAATTCTCATGAAATATAAGATATATTAATACATTACCTTTAGCATCAAGTAGATTAAACCTAAATTGATGGAACCAATATATTTCCATACCAAGATTATAAACCGGATTAATATTAGTGGCTGTAGCTCCAAAATATGCAAAACTTACACCACTCTTAGAATTCGGCCGGATCGTCTCCATATATGGAGCAGGATACGATAGACCCAGACCTAGTGCAAGAAAGTCACTCATACGATATTGATACTCATTAGGTTCCACATTCACCATGTATGCTTCGATACTTTGATTATAAGAATAAGCATCTAAAGCTAACAAATTTCCATTATCCATTAATGAATCTCCGAACAGGAATATTGCTGGATAACATTTGCTTGCTTGCGAATTTAAACTTTCATGGAAGCCAGAACACAAATCTCCGTTGGCAAGTATCCATATAAATATATAAACAGGTAGCATAATCTTGGATATTCGAAAAAGGTGCAAATGCTGCTTCATTGGGTCCAGAATCTTGGAAACCGGGATGGTAAGTAGGCCAGTTACTGTGCCATGGTGAAAATTTCGGACGCTCCGCCTCGCCACAAACACGACGCTCAATGGTAGGATAAACGCGAAAATCTGCACGGGCGTGATCAGCAAACATCACAGATTAACCCTGACAGACATAGCTCGGCCACAGAAACACTGACCAGCCCAAAACTCCTGGTGCAATGCACATGGCCATGACCAACATCCCTGGTAGCAGATAGAACGCTTACCAACACGGTCCAGAATGCCACGGTGCTCGTCTGCAGTGGAAAGGAAACATCGTAGGTCATAAGCGTGTTGATATATCGATGACAAGGCTCGATAAAATACGGCATGATGCCGAGGAGTGTGAGCACCAAGAAGATGATCCCGGCAAGCAAGTGAAGCCCGGGCACATAATGAGACGAGTCTTTCCGCAGGCCTCCGGGCGCATTATCCTTGAAAGTGTACATGGTTACTGCCTTATATCAATCAGCTGCAGCGACAGGCAAAAATACAAAGCCAAGCAATGACGATTCAAACTCCGAGTCCTCGCAGCAGACCTTCCTTCATGCACAATCGGAGCCGGCCAGTACCTGGTTCGACGGCCTTGAGTAATTGCTTCAGCTCAGCACGCGCAACTGGTGTTAACAACCTTCGCCAACGGCAGGAGCCTGCGAATCCAGCTGCCAAAGTCCCGAGGAAAGAGATGGAGAATAGCGCATTCCGGAACCGAGGGAGCGGTGGAGTATTGTTGGAACCGCGTCATCACCCGGGATGGATGTGGGGGTCCTGGAATGAACAAACCCGCGTCCGAACATTCTAGAAACCCTGCTGCTGGGGAACATGCTCCTCCACGTTCCGCTGCAGAACGTCGATCGTGGTTCTGCGAGCGTGAGGAGAAGAGGCGTATCCTTTGTACCAGGCCCTCATTTGGGAGGGCTGGCTGGTGTGACTTTTTTAGGGCTTGGAAAAGTAGGGGGCAATCCAGTCTTATCCGAACTCTAATCGAGCCTAATCGTTAGATTCTCCTGGGTTGCAGGCAAAACATAGGCGCCATAGCCAGTTCGTATTTCTGCTCACGCTCGCCAGCCACCGGAGCAAACACTCCCGAGGCCTGTGCCATTGTCGGGGATTCGGGAGGAAGGAATTAAATGGAAATACATTTCACAGCAGCAAACGAAACGCCGAGCGTCCCTGGAGAACGTCCAGAGGACCCAGCTTGGATGGACGCATCATTCAGCACATTCATCACAGCAGCAAACGAAACGCTGAGCGGTCCCTGGGGAACGCTACGAGGTCCCAGCTTGGATGGATGCATCATCCAGCACATTCGAATTCATACATGCAATAATATTGCGTAGCCTTGACGTACGTAGACTGGTAGAGGCAGTCGTTGCGAGGGGCTGGTGAAGCTGAGTTGGTAGCAGCGACGATAGGGACTCTTGTCCCGTTTGAGTTTGAATTCCGACCCTCCAGATCTCTGTATGTGCAAGGAAGG
This sequence comes from Anthoceros angustus, assembly GCA_010909165.1. Taxonomy (NCBI): domain Eukaryota; kingdom Viridiplantae; phylum Streptophyta; class Anthocerotopsida; order Anthocerotales; family Anthocerotaceae; genus Anthoceros; species Anthoceros angustus. Next base: position 186,949 of record MU008177.1, read on the forward strand.
TGGAACTCCGATCGTCGGCTATAGTATCTTCCAGCCAAACGGTCAGAGGGTGAGGAATGTATCTGAATTCGAAGTTGACAAGAGAATTGCAAACCTTCAGCGGCTTCGAGTTCCCGCCGTTTCCAAAGTTCCAAGCTCTTGGCCATGGAGGAGCGCGATGCTGGTGCTGGTGCTGGGGGTGGTGCTGGTGCGGGTGCTGGTATTGGTACTGGTGTTGGAGCTGGTGCCACTGCTGGTGCTGGTGCTGGTGCCAGTGCTGGTTCTACCACCACCTTCGACGATCTTTGTGATGACGTCCTGGAAATCATTCTGGAGCAGCTTTCTGCGGCACAGCTTCGGCGAGCTCGGACCGTAAGCAGGAGGTTCGATCGAGTAGTGTCTATCGTGAGGCGACGTGTGGTGGCACCGCTGCCAGCGCCGGGCCAGCTCTCCCAACTCGACCACTTTGATGACAACGTCCTGAGAAACATTCTGGAGCGAGCGCTGCCTTCCCCGGCAGAGCGTGCGCGAGCTCGGACCGTGTCCGAAAGGTGGAACCGACTACTGTCCTGACGTACAGGCTCCTACAGAATTGTCCCGGGGATCCAACCCGATGGCGAGGTGTTGACAAGACGGTGCCTAGCCAATGCTCGTGAGGCTGTAGATGCATCCCGTCGGATCTAGATCTGTAGTCCTACACATTGTTAGGGCATATTATGGCTTCGTCGTGCTCGGCAGGGCACGAAGTCCCATGACCATGCGACTCCATCATCTTCAAGCTTCTGGATCACATTCACGTCCAAGACAACATCGGACAGGCAAATCTATTCTACTCCCGTCGGATCTAGATCTGTAGTCCTACACATTGTTAGGGCATATTATGGCTTCGTCGTGCTTGGCAGGGCACGAAGTCCCATGACTATGCGACTCCATCATCTTCAAGCTTATGGATCACATTCACGTCCCAAGACAACATTGGACAGGCAAATCTATTCTACCTGCTCTTCTCGTGTCGTGTGCCAAGCTGGTGAGGCTCCACAAGCCCTAGCTTGTTGGCCAACAACATACCGCACAAACTCCAATCGGGATGGCTTGTTTTTTCTTGACTAATGGGGGTAGCTTGTATCTATCCATACAAGCATAGGAGTGGCTTGGTGAGATGTGGTGAAGACTCGTGTTTGTATTTCTTCACCAATGGGGGTAGCTTGTATCTATCCATACAAGCATAGGAGTGGCTTGCTGAGATGTGGTGAAGATGTGTTTGTACTTACTGCAATTATAATTACTTATTATGTATTATTATTTAAATTATTATTAGGTATTAGATATTTAATATTCTTCTTATAAACTTATTATTGGGCAAAGTAATATAAACTAAATCATTATGTAAATTAATTTAAAGTAAATCATTATATAAAGTAATTTAAAGTAATTTAGAATGGAAAAATAATTTGCAGGATGGGTGTGTATAGTGTAGAGAAGAAATGTTGTTTCTACTTACTGAAATCATGATTATTGTGAGATGATAACTTTAAATTTTTATTGGGTATTAGGTTCCTAATATTTTGCCCATGTTGGACTATAGGTGTGTAAGGATTATCATTAGGTGAGGAAAGTATGGGCAAGTTATTTGCATGATGGGTGTGCAAAGTGTAGGATGGGCATGAGGTTTGTTGAGGGCTTGAGGAAAAAAAGCGCCTTTTGGCACCTTTTGGCACCTTCTGGCATCTTCATGCTCAAAAGCTTTCTTCTAAGAAAGAAAGAGGCGATTCTCAAAAGTGCCACACAATGATGACCACACGTATTTAGTAATTTCTTTTTGGCAGACACCAAGCAACTGCCAAAGACAACATGCTGGCAGTCTTTCGCGCTTCTCCAAAGCCTGAATAGCTGAATCCTTATCCCCGATGAATTTGCAATTCGGGTTGGCGTCTTGATGAAGAGCATCAGTTGCAAGTGATCAATTTGCCACTATCACTTTGAATGCTCAACGACTTAATTTGAAGTGATTTCAAGTGATGAGTTTGCTACTATTACTGCTAATGAGTTTGCCATTGTCACTGTTACTAGAATGAGTTTGCCATTGTCACTGTTACTAGTAATGAGTTTGTCATTGTCACTGTTACTAGTAATGAGTTTGCCATTGTCATTGGTAATGAGTTTGCCACCATTACTGTCACATATTCACATGCCCGGCCCTTAGGGTTTAGGGCTTTTTTTGTTAGATCTGCGGCACAGCAATGTGTATTTTGGTGTTCTTACATGTTTAATGTAATCAAATTATCAAAGACTACATGGAGAATGTGAAACCCAATGAGTATCAAAATGATATGAGTACCTTTCTAGAACAAGGATTGAGTTATATGCTAAAATTAAAACTATTTATTCGCAAAAAAAATTATTATCTGAAATTTATCATTGTGCATATTAGATTATATGATGATAAACATTTTATAATGCTGATGTCAAACTTAAATGATATTTATTACCATAGTTTATTGTGGTGATGTCAAGTTCAAATGATATTTATTAAAATCGAAGATTCCAAATAAGAAAACCTCTTGCTAAATTAATGATCATTATTAAAAATTGTAGAAGGTTCCAAATAATTTCCACTAAGAAAATCTCTAAGACTTGCTGCATTACGAAACATAGTCATTGATGTTATCTAGGACGTTAATGTGATATCCTGCTAAATTGTATGAGCAAGTGTCTTTCTGTTCTGATAAATGTAGAAGACATAAGTTAATCATAAGCCAATACTATCAAATGAATATGTTTCTAGTAGTTCTTAAAGACAAAGATAATATTTTTTTCATGCAATATGAAAGTAAACAAAATCTATTGAAAAAATGTGTGTGCCATAACTTTGAATTATACACATTGACTACATGAGTATTCTTACAAAACACTAGTAATCAGCATGTATAAAGAGAATGTTTGGATGTTGAGATTGTAGATAGTTAATCATTCGCATCATTTGTTGGACATGGGCTTCTAATGCTGTGCTTAAAACGTTTACTAGTTAAGTCTCATGTTTTAATCCAATAGCTAGACAAAATGTTTGTATTACTTACATTTTCAATAATATAAACTACAATAAGTTGAATCTCTAGGATGACATAATGCAGGAGCAATGTTGTCGGGTCGTAAGTAGACGTGTTGAGAAACATGTATGATGCAAGATAATTGTTACCCCTAATTTCAAATATATATAGTGCTTCTTTCAGATCTTTCTCTTTTGACAAGTGTTGTTTGTTCACGACATCTGCATGTAAAAATTAAAATTAAAACTCTAAAATATAATTGAGTAATTTTAATATCCATCAATAAATCTCCGAACATAAACGTTACTGGATAGCATATGCTTACTTGCGAATTTAAAATTTCAAGGTTTCGAAGCCAGAACACAAATGTGTGCGCTGGCACCTAGTATCCATATACTGACAACTAAGATTATCTTAGACATTCGAACACGGTTCAAATGCTTCTTCATCGGGTCCAGAATCTTGAAAACCGGGATGCTAACTAGGCCAGTTATTTTACCATGGTGAAAATTTCGGACGCTCCGAATCAACATAAACGCGACGCTCAATGCTAGGATAAACGCGAAAATCTGCACGGGCGTGATCAGCAAACATTACAGATTAGGTAACCCTTGAGAGGCTCAGCTCGGCGGCAGAAACACTGACCAGCTCAAAACTCCTGGTGCAATGCACATGGCCATGATCAGCATTCCTGGTAACAGATAGAACGCTTACCGGCACGGCCCAGAATGGCACGGTGCTCGTCTGTAGTGGAAAGGAAACAGCGTAGGTCATAAGCGTGTTGATATATCGATGACAAGGCTCGATAAAATACGGCATGATGCCGAGGAGTGTGAGGACCAAGAAGATGATCCCGGCAAGCAAGTGAATCCCGAGCACATAATGAGACGAGTCTTTCCGCAGCCTCCCGGGCACATCACCCTTGAAATTGGACATGGTTACTGCCTGATACCAATCAGCAGCAGCGACAGGCAAAAATACAAAGCCAAGCAATGACGATTCGAACTCCGGGTCCTCGCAGCAGACCTTCCTTCATGCACAATCGGAGCCGGCAAGTAGCTGGTTCGACAGCCTTGAGTAATTGCTTCAGCTCAGCACGCGCAACCGGTGTTAACAACCTTCGCCAACGGCAGGAGCCTGCGAATCCAGCTGCCAAAGTCCCGAGGAAAGAGATGGAGAATAGAGCATTCCGGGGCCGAGGGAGCGGTGGAGCATTTTTGGAACCGCGTCATCACCTGGGATGGACGTCAGGGTCCTGGAATGAACGAACCCGCGTCCGAACATTCTAGAAACTCGGCTGCAGGGCTGCTGAGGAACATGGTCCTCCACGCTCCGCTGCAGAACGTCGATCGTGGTTCTGAGAGCGTGAGGAGAAGTGGAGGGGCGCATGGGCGCACCAGATCGGGCTGGCTGGCGTGGAGTGTTTTTTAGGGCTTGGAATTTTAAGCAGGGGATGCCCGCATTATCCAGCACATTCATCTCATGTACAGCAACAAACGAAACGCTGAGCGTTCCCAGGTGGGTCCTCTCTCATTCTGAGGACCTAGCTTGGATGGATGCATCATCCAGCACATTCGAATTCATACATGCATTAATATTGGGTACCCTTGACGTAGAGTAGCAGACCTCCAGATCTCTTTATGTACAAGGAAGTTGGAACTCCGATCGTCTACCATAGTATCTTCCGCCAATGGCTCCCCGCCACCCCTCCCGCCTCCTTCCCGCCACCCTCCCCCACCAAAACTCTCCTCCATCCCTTCCCAATGGCACCTAACGCCTAACAATGGCTGGCCATACAATGGCGTAATGCCCGACAATGGTGCCCGACAATGGCTGGCCATACAATGGCGCCAACGCACAAAGGTTGGCCCAACAATCGCTAGCTTAGCTCGCCAATGGCTCTACCGCCACCTCCTCGCCTCCTCCCCGCCACCTCCCCCACCAAAACGCTCCATCCCTTCCCAATGGCGCCTAACGCCTGACAATGGCCATACAATGGCCCGACAATGGCTGGCCGACAATCACCGCCCAAGAATCGTGGCCAACCTACCAATGGCTCCTCGCCACCCCTCCCTGCCTCCTCCCCGCCCTTTGCCACCCTCCCGCCTCCTCCCCGCCACCCCTTGCCCCCACCAAAACTCTCCTCCATCCCCTTCCCAATGGCTAGCCAAAAAGGCTACAATGGCGCCAATGCCCGACAATGGCTGGTCCGACAATCGCCGGCTGCCAATGGCTCCCGCCAGCCACCCCTTCCGCCTCGCCGCCTCCCGCCACGCTCCCCAACAAACACTCTCCTCCATCCCCTTCCCAATGGCGCCAACAATGGTTGGCCACAATGGCGCCCGATGATAATGGCCATGGCGCCTAACGCCCGACAATTGCTGGTCCGACAATTTGCTTGCCATGGCTCACGCCACCCTCCCGCCTCCTCCCGTCTCCTCCCGCCTCCTCCCCGCCACCCTCCCCCACCAAAACTCTCCTCCATCCCCTTCCCAATGGCACCTAACGCTGACAATGGCTGGCCATTGTCAGCCAATGCCCGGCAATGTGGCTCGACAATGGCTGGCCCGACAACTGGCCCGGTGGGCAGCCCGGCGATGGGCGGCCCGGCTGCTGGCCCGACAATGGCGACAATGGCGGCAATGGTCCGACAATGGCTGGCCCGACAATGGTGGCCGACAATGGCTACAATGGCGAATGCCCAATGGCGCCCGACAAAGGCTGGCCCAACAATCGCTAGCTAGCCAATGGATCCCACGCCACCCTCCCCCACCAAAACTCTCCGTCCATCCCCTTCTCAATGATGTGAAATGGCTAGCCATACAATGGCCCCATGCCCGACAATGGCGCCCGACAATCGGTAAGCACAATGGCTCCCTGCCACCCCTCCGTCTCCTCACGCCACACCTCCCCCACCAAAACTCTCCTCCATCCTTCCCAATGGCGCCCCCAACCTTCCATACAATGGCGTAATGCCCACAATGGCTGGCGACAATGTTGGCCAGCACGCGCAATGGCCCGCCGCCACCCCTCCCGCCTCCTCCGCCCGCCACCCTCCCCCACAAAACTCTCCTCCATCCCCTTCACAATGGCGCCCAATGTCCGAATGGTGGCCATACAATGGCGCGCAACGCCGACAATGGTGGCCGACAATTGAGACGCCTATGGCTCCCTGCCACCCCTCCCGCCTCCTCCTCGCCTCGCCACCCTCCCCACCTCCTCCCTGCCACCCTCCCCCACCAAAACTCTCCCTCCATCCCCTTCTCAATGGCGCCAATGGCCCGACAATGGCTAGCCATACAATGGCGCCAATGACAATGGGCGGCCCGATGCTGGCGGCCCGACAATGGTGGCTCGACAATGGGCGGCCCGACAATGGCTGGCCCGACAATGGCGGCAATGGCGGCCGACAATGGCTGACAATGGTGGCCCAACAATGGCTGCCATACAATGACAACGCCCGACAAAGGCTGGCCCAACAATCGTGGCTAGCACGCCAATGGATCCCCGCCACCCCTCCCCACCAAAACTCTCGTCCATCCCCTTCTCAATGTAGACAATGGCTAGCCATACAATGGCCCCATGCCCGAACAATGGCTGGCCCGACAATCGCTAGCTCGCCAATGGCTCCCGTGCCACCCCTCCCGTCTCCTCCCCGCCCGCCACCCCACCAAAACTCTCCCTCCATCCCCTTCCCAATGGCGCCCCAACATGGCCATACAATGGCGTAATGCGACAATGGCTGGCGACAATGTTGGCCAACGCTCCCCGCACCGCCACCCCTCCCGCCTCCTCCCGCCCGCCACCCTCCCCCACAAAACTCTCCTCCATCCCCTTCACAATGGCGCCCAATGTCCGAATGGTGGCCATACAATGGCGCGCAACGCCGACAATGGTGGCCGACAATTGAGACGCCTATGGCTCCCTGCCACCCCTCCGTCTCCTCACCGCCACACCTCCCCCACCAAAACTCTCCCTCCATCCCCTTCCCAATGGCGCCCATAACACCTGGCTGGCCATACAATGGCGCCCAATGCGGCACAATGGCTGGCGACACCGGCCACACAATGGCTCCCGCCACCCCTCCCGCCTCCTCCGCTGCCACCCTCCCCCACAAAACTCCTCCATCCCCTTCACAATGGCGCCCAATGTCCGAGAATGGCGGCCATACAATGGCGCAACGCCGACAATGGCCCGACAATCGGCCAGCCTATGGCTCCACTTTGCCACCCTCCCGCCTCCTCCTCGCCTCGCCACCCTCCCCCACCTCCTCCCTGCCACCCTCCCCCACCAAAACTCTCCCTCCATCCCCTTCTCAATGGCGCCAATGGCTCCCTGTGCTAGCCATACAATGGCGCCAATGACAATGGGCGGCCCGATGCTGGCGGCCCGGCGGTGGTCTGACGGGCGCGGCGACAATGGCTGGCCCGACAATGGCGGCAATGGCGGCCGACAATGGCTGACAATGGTGGCCCAACAATGGCTGCCATACAATGACAACGCCCGACAAAGGCTGGCCCAACAATCGTGGCTAGCACGCCAATGGATCCCCGCCACCCCTCCCCCACCAAAACTCTCGTCCATCCCCTTCTCAATGGCTAGCCAATGGCTAGCCATACAATGGCCCCATGCCCGAACAATGGCTGGCCCGACAATCGCTAAGCTCGCTTAATGGCTCCCGTGCCACCCCTCCCGTCTCCTCCCCGCCCGCCACCCCACCAAAACTCTCCCTCCATCCCCTTCCCAATGGCGCCCCAACATGGCCATACAATGGCGTAATGCGACAATGGCTGGCGACAATGTTGGCCAACGCTCCCGCACCGCCACCCCTCCCGCCTCCTCCCGCCCGCCACCCTCCCCCACAAAACTCTCCTCCATCCCCTTCACAATGGCGCCCAATGTCCGAGAATGGACAATGGCGCGCAACGCTCGACAATTGCTGGCCCGACAATCGGCGCCTGCCTATGGCTCACTTTGCCACCCCTCCGCCTCCTCCTCGCCACCCTCCCCCACCTCCTCCGCCGCCACCCTCCCCCACCAAAACTCTCCCTCCATCCCCTTCTCAGGCCAGCACCGACAATGGCTAGCCATACAATGGCGCCAATGCCCGGCAATGGCGGCCCGACAATTGTTGGCCCAACAATCATTGGACCGCCAATGGCTCCTCGCCGCCACCCCTCCCGCCTCCTCCCGCCCGCCACCTCCCCCACCAAAACTCTCCTCCATCCCCTTCACAATGGCGCCTAACGCCCACAATGGTGGCCGACAATGGTGGCTCGACAATGGCCGACAATCACGACCCTGCCAATGGCTCACCGCCACCCCTCCCCCAAAAACCTAAGATATCCTGTGGCATGAGCATATGCGAAATATCCCCTAGAATACACTATAATATGCAAGGAATATGCCCAAGCATATTACTTGAGCTTATCCACTTAGCTATTGTATCCTAAGAATACACTATAATATGCAAGGAATATGCCAAAGCATATTACTTGAGCTTATCCACTTAGCTATTGCTAACCATATTTAATTAATACTAATCAATGCTTAATTAACACTAATCAATGCTTAATTAACATAAGCAGCTTAGATTAATTAACACTAATTATTTACTTAAAGATAAGTAATTAGATTAATTAATGCTAATCAAACACTAAACCCAAGTGCAGAGATTAGTATATCACAGATGAAGCGCACGAGGTAAGCACTTGAATTCATATAAGCACTTCCTCGACCAACAACCAAGCAAACAAATCTAATACGCGGTATATAGGTGCAAACCAATCCCCCGATAATGTGAGACTCCAAGTCAAAACATTATCATTAGTAGGACTACATACGACGCACCTCATGTAGTGCATTGTGCACAAAACCAATCTTCCTGAATGTCGTCAAGAGGTGGTTGAACACAAAACATGTGGTATCCCCTATTGCACCGATCACAAAGAAGCATTACATCATCATCAAGACGTCCACAAAACCGACACTCCAAGTCTTTGGGTGGACGCCACATTGTAGGCCGAGTTGAGGGTCCAAATTGGGTAAGTGGCATGGTGCGCGATTCTTGAGGTGATCCTTCCATCTTCGCCATCGGATCCTTCGAGCTCAAGCACTCCATCTTTGCCTACTCGCACGACCCGCAAGATGACTCGGTGGATACCTCCAAGGTGTTGCCCGCTTCCGGCGTGTAGACATAATCTCCAACTTCGAACTTGCGCACCTTGGGTTTCCATGTCCCTCCTCGTGTGTAAGCATAGCGCAGCTTGATCCTGTTGCGCTATGGCAAGGTTCTCCATTGCCATGGGCATGATCCGTTTGAAAAGCTCGCCCGCCTTTCCGTGTCTCGTAGGCAATCATCCGCATTGCGCCAATCCACCGGGTGCTTGTAGCCTTGCTTGCCTCACGTTTGGCAAAATGGTTGTCGCCCATACAACAAGTAGTATGGTGAAAAATTGCTCAAGGTCGCTTGATTGCTCACCTGCCCCTAGCACTAGGTATGGCATCCCTTCATCCCATGTCTTGGTCATTTGTGAGACAATACGCAAGGCCCGCTTGAAGGTCCGCACCAAGCTCAGAAGTCCATCGGCTTGAGGATGATCTCTCGACGACGTCGATGATCAATCAAGCTCTGTCAAGCAAGTCTTGAAATTCCCCACGAATTCTTTGCCCTCGTCTGAGAACCTCGCACATGCTCCATATCGACTAAGAACGGAAGCCAAGAACGCCTTATTGGTAAGCCGAGAGTCACGCTTGGGTAAGATGGCAACCTCGCACCACTTGCTGAAATGCTCCACCATTAGCATGACATGCTTGTTTCCAGTACGCGTCTCTGGCATGTCTGGCATGAGATCCACACTCCACCTGTAGAAGAGTCCTCGGATCGGCAGAGAGTGAAGCACAACATCATTGGCTGTGAACCTTGCCTTCACTCGATCGCACACTCTACATTCTGCGACCAGCCTTTCCACATCTCCATACATCCTTGCCCAGAAGTGTGTGGCTCGAGCATGTCAGAGGTGCGCTTAGCACCAAAATGCCCTAAGCCTTCATGCACTGGTGATGAGTCTCACCCGGTCCTCCGGCTTGGGTACAATTCTATCTCAGTAATCACGGACATACATTATGTCCTCCTTCCAATAGTACCGAGCCACCTTCTCGCGTAGCTTGGCCTCGCTCGAGATGAAAGCCCTTGTGGCAATTCCCGACCTTAGGAAGGTCACCGCTATTGCATCCGCCTGCATGTCCCCGACGGACTCGAGACACAAAGCGATGAGTGGAGGGTTCAAAGATCCTCATGCAGATGGCCAACATGGTATCTGGACTACTCTCCCCCGGTTGCTCGTCATCCGAATCTTGCCTGCCCCCGTAGTGTCTTCGTTACGAGGTAGAGGATTCCTTGACAACCCATCGATTAGAGTGAACTCTACGCTCGGTGTTCGATGACAAAGTCATACTCCTGGAGAATGAGAGCCCACCTCGCCAGCTTTCCTGTAAGCTTGGCGTTCGTCATCAACCAGTGCAAGGGTTGATGGTCGGTGATTAGTCGAAATTGATGTCCAAACAAGTACGGACGAAAGTGTCCGCCCACATCGCAAGACATTCTCCTTCATAGGCGTAGTAGTTGGACTCACCGGTTGTTGCTCCGATGGCATAGGCAATGACATGTTCCTCTTCCTTGTCATTGATCTGCGCCAAGATCCCCTATGCCGTACTTGCTCCAATCGATGTAAAGTACGAACACCATCAAGTTTGATGACCAAGAATTGGCGAGCTCATGAGTCTACCCTTCAACTCCATGAAAGCCGACTCCTCTTGAGTCCAACGCCAAGTCACCAATGTCATTCAACGCAAGTCATGAACTTCTTCAACCCAAGAATGCTCCTCAATGGTCACAATCGCTCCACCTTGGTGGCATGCGGCGAGATCCCAAATCCATGGCCAACTCCTCTCGTGCTCGCTCTCCTTGCCTCCAATCGACACTGATGGGCCTTCAACTCGACAAGCTGGCTCAATGCGATGATGCTCCTCAAAGAAGGCGAGATCCCAAATCAAGTTGGCTCATGTCTTCAACCAAATGGCATGTAATTCCACCGACAAGCAATCCCCAAACGCTTTTTCTTCTTGTCTTCTTGATCTCTACTTGGTGAAACCCTAGCCTCAAGTCCAATGTTGAGAAGAACTTGGCACCCAATGGTGTCGAAGATCTCTTGAGTCGGCATGGGATAGTGGTCATGTGGGATTCGCTCGTTCAACGGCCGATAGTCACCACACATTCTCCTCTCCGTCCACAATCCATTCTCATCCTTCTTTTCGAAGCACCGCCGCATGCATCGCGAGTTAGATCGTCGAATCAGCCCTAGCTTGAGAAGCTCTTGGCATCGATTCTCAACCAAATCCCACTCGGCCTTGCGAGCATCCTCTGCGGAACACCGGTTCATCCGTGGTCAGTTCTATGTGGAACTTCCCTTTGGTGTACTTCCCCATCTCCGCAAGCGTGAAAGCAAACACATGTCGCGATGCCTCCAACAACTCCTTTAGCCGACGCTGATTGCTCTTCAACTCGACGCCTGTAACCACTCATGTGGTTGTGGCTCGATGGCTTGCACGCTTCCTCTCGTGCTCGCCTCCTTGCCTCCAAACTCGCCTTCTCCTGAGATGCGAGTGCCGGAATGTCCTTCACCCACCGAACCCGCTTCAACCCCGCCTTCTTGGTTTTGAAGTTGGTAAGCGACTCCGCTAAACAACCAGGTCATCATGTTCACGCCAAATGCTTGCCCAAGCAATCGACACCGTTCCTTCTCGGTCACTCCGGTGTCTTCGTGGCTCCCATCAAATCCCATGGCCAACTCCTCTGTGTGCTGGCTCTCCCAAGGCCTCGCCATGTCCACCCACCACAACGCCGGGCCATGGTTCCAAGGCGTAAGACTTGGACTTAGACACAAAGGTTGGCCAAGCCGCCATGGGGTGTCAGGCGTGTTCACGAAGTGCGGCGGCTTGTCGCCTTGATGACTTGTTGGGCATGCCTTCCGATGCTAGCACATCCTTGACAACATGATTAGGTCGCTTGGTGAACGACCAAGACACTTCAAATGTTCCAAGGGAGCAAGGTTAGTCCACATGGACCTCAACCTATGAGCCCTCGAACCAAATTGAGTCGCATCCAATAGAAGCTCCCGACCCAACACTCCTCGGATCGTGGCAAAGTCCTCCGAACTTGCTTCTTCACGCTCATGTATGCTGGTACATTCTCTAACATGTATCCACAAGGCCTTTCTTGCCCTTTCTAGATCAAGCGCAAGATCCTCATCAGGTCGTAGAACAATGCTGTTCGTGGTTCCTTCAGACCTTGACCCTTGCCTGCAGAGGATAATCCTTGACATTCCCAACCTGCGATGACAAGGTCCACCGGTTGCCCAAGACAACTCAAATGGGACAACCCTATCATGCGAACATCCATCGGCGCCTGCGGTAACCCTTCACCGACTCCCACGCCGAGGTTAGGTACTCCCCATCAAGTCTCTTACGCTCGTGACACAATCCTTGCTTTTGGATCCGGGTCACAACGCACGTATCTTCGCACTTTGATGCCACACTTTAGCACTGCTTCCAAGCCGGTACTAATGCCTCCAAAGAGTTCCAGGAGCACTATGCCGCCTTCTCGAGGTCGCCATGTGATGACCTGGGTGTTTAGGTCACAAACAGGCTCAACCCTAGGCAAGAACTGAGGTCTTCTCGGCTTTCCTCGGTTCACCAGATTTCTGTTTTCGGCATTCCCTTTCCCAATGCCCTTGCAGCCCACACCAGTTGCAAGTGCCAGATCTTTTGGTCTGTCCTGGTTTGGAAAGACAACTACCAGGGGAGTTTCTATTCCCATTCTACGATTTGCCTTTTGATGCATAGAGAGAGTACTTTATCCGTCTTAGTGCATCATGATCCATGACTGGATGAACTGGCATGACTTTTCTCCTCTTGAAATAAAGCACCAACAACATTTGTAAAACTAATAGTGGTTGGTTTACCTGCAGCTACAACATTACCAGCATCCCGGAGGGTGGCTCCATAGCTGGAGACAAAAGGCTGGTAACTAGAAGGCAGGCTAGTTAGGAGTTGAGCAACAACATCCAGTTCACTCATGGTGGAGCCTAAGGAGATGAGTTGTGCACGAAGCTGACGGAATCTGCCAAGGAAAGCTGCAGCCTTCTCGCCTTCGCGCATCCGGAGGGAGAAGAGTTCCCCTCGGACAGCACATAGAATGAGAATGTTCTTCACCTCGTTTGACTGCGCAAGTTGTGTCCATATCTCCTCCGCTTTGTTCAGGTAAGCAACATCTGGAACCAGGACCTCATCAAGGCCACTTTTTTCTTTGAAGTCGATAGCATATGCAGGTTGAGCGTAAGGTGACGAGGCGGAGGTGGTGGAGGAGTAGAGGTAGACATGGTGGAGAGCACCTGGTCAGAGTAGCCAGCAGGAGTTAAGGGGAGCAAGAGCTCCCGAATTTGGCTCCTGTTCTGAAACGACCAGTCTCTTCACCAGATTAGTTACAGGTGAGTAACGATTCATCTCATCAGCTGAAGCGGGATGTAGATGAAGCAGTGCCTTCAAGAAACTGACGTGCCATTTGGTTCCCTTCCTCGTAGACGTGGCTCTGGAAAGGAAGAGGCGCCTAGGCGCTCACAACAGTTAGGATCTGAGCCCGAAGCGTGATCCCAGTGCCATGTTTTGATGGAAAGCCTCACGCAAGAAACAAGATCGCTCAAACAAAGAAATCAACTTTTTGTAATGAAGATCGACTTCCTCCACTCGAGCTTTCAGGTCCTGTAGATCCCGAAACGTGATGATGAGACAATCGTCAGAAAGAATGGGGGTTCTTTGAGTTGTGTGGTGAGGTCTGTGGCGTTCGCAACAGTGAAATTGCTGTCTTGGATTTGAAATCCTTGAAGAGGCTGAGAACGGTGACTGGATACCCTACTAGAAAAGGGCACCCTATGTTACACTTTATGTTAAGATTTGGACCCCTGGATGTAACACTCATGTTGCAATTTTGGGGTCATGTAACACTTTTGGGCCCCTTGTTACACTTTTGGCTTGGAAACCATACCACGGCCGTTGTTGCAATCATGTTGCAATGGTGTTGCAATTATGTTAAGATGAAGTGAGAGGTGGTTTTGCCTCTCTCAAAATTGCAACATGATTGCAACATCTAAAATGTTACAAGAGAGGTCTTGTAACACTTTTGGAGGCTTGGTAGAACCTCCTCCCCATCCACTATTTTCCTTTTACTTTTGCCCTTGCAATACCACGTTTACTTGGTAGTTACCTGTGCCTTCAATCGACCATATATAAAATACATGCGAATACATCCTTATACTATACACATGTAGTCTGATAAATGTAATATATTATTCTAAGTGCTATAAGGCGTATTCAATTTCATATAAAATAAGTTTGTATACTATCGTATTCCATACGTACCTTTTGGTATACATATTCATGATGCGGTACTATGTATTTACTATCGTGTAAATAGCGGCTCTTTCTACCCCTACTTTATAGCATGCGGCGTGCGGTTTGTCCTTCCACGTCACCAATAGCCAGCTTCATATAGTCCCCACCTATCACCTTATTGTGACGCATCACGTGAGGTTATGCCCCTACAAGATTGTCTTTGTGCGGAGGTTTTGGTATGCTCGGCTTATGCTTTTACGCCTCCATGTAAGGCACTTCCTACTCGTCATCGTATGCACCTCGAAACTTCCGCCCTCCGTTCGATTCCCAATTTTCTTCTTCCCCTCACTTGCGTTGGTGAGGCAAGCTTTGCCACTTCTACCGCTTCCTCCACGCGCTGCATGCACATACAACCAACATGGCCATCATGAGTTACCCAACGTTAATGGGTGTACCAATCACCATAGTGACCATTTGCCTTACCTTCCGTCGGTCCCTCCTCGTATCTTACGCTTGGTGGGCGGTTTCCTCGTCCGTCCTTCTTCCGTATGGCCCGTGCCCTTGTCACTCGCCCACCGCCGCCTCTACTCCTCCTCTTTTCCTCTTCGCCCGCCACCCTTTATCGCGGTGGCGTTGCCTCAACTGGGCTCCACTATGTAGGTCCATGCTCTCGGCCGGAGGCTGCAAGATATGTGTCTGCACGAAATTAGGCACCTCGTCCTCTTGACTGCCTCTTGGATCGTCCATTTATCGCGTCCCCCCGTCCTGTCCCCCTTGCCGCATCGTGCGGCCTTTGCCCATATCAAAGGCGCCTGCATGATGCCCTCTTGGACCTCCTTCATTCTCTCTCCCCCTGGACATCTGCCTCATGCTAGTGACGCGCCTTTTTGGCCCTGCCCCGAGCATGGATGCTGCTGGGTGATCCACTGCTGTCCGTCCCCGCCACCCGCTCCTCCTACTCCCCCTGCGTTTTTTTGGCTGTCCACCGTGCACACAAGTGTGTTTCCTCCTGGTGACGGATCAGTTGCCCCCCTCCGTGGTCCACCACCCGACTCCTGCCCTCCACACTCATTGTTCCTGCCATTCAGCAGCGTCGTCATCCATCGATCCCACGGCCTCCACCCTCCGCAAACATGGTCACCTTCCGGTCTCGGGCACTCCTCCACCTCTTCTCCATTTGCTTGCTGCCCACGTGACCTGACCCTCGCCTCCACACTCATTGTTCCCATTCAACGGCGTCGTCAATCCATCCGATCCCAACGGCCTCCACCCTCCGCAAACATGGCGTCACCTTCCGGTCTGCACCTCCACCTCTTCTGTTGCTTGCTGCCCACGTGACCCTCCGCCGCCTCCAATCACACCATTCCGGGCATGCGGCTTCCACCAAACACAGGCGATCGTGGTGTCGCGGCACCAATTCGTCCATCTGTCGTTTCCCCTCTGCTGCCTCCCTCGCTTGCGCCCTCGTGATGCGTGGCCCGTCTCCACTTCACCCACTCTTGTTTCATCGTCGCCTTTCCCCCTTCCAATACCGTTGTGCCCGCCTCCTCCCCCAAGCCCCCCTTAGTGCCATCTGCATTCCTTCCTAGCCTCTCCACGTCCACATCGCCACCACGTGCACCTGCTGCCTCCACCCCTTCCTTCCGTCGCCTCGGAAGGCCACCATATCGAGGATCCATCTCCAATTCAATGTCATTAAGCAAAATGGTCATTTCCTTGTTCTCCTTGCAATGGCACGAATCTACGGTGTCTTGTCATACACTCCACCTTACCGCTGTAGGAACCTGCAGAACCCCACTATCGCGGACCGCCCACAGTGCATGGAAATCGTCCTCTTCAACCTCCCATACTGCCTCTTCTTCCGTTGGAAACCGCCCATCTTGATTCTCAAACCTCACCACCAGACGCCCTCCCTTTCCCCATGGGTTTGGACCCATCCCCGTTTTGGCTAGCCTCTCTTTTGCTGCGATTTCGTACTTGATGGCTCAAACTTCCGTTCCTCTTCAACTCCATCCGAGCCCATGCAAGTGCATCTTCCCACTCTTCGTCATCCACCATGCTCGGTTTCTTCCATGTCCTCCCCTCTACCATTTCCTCTAGCGCCGGCGCCTTCTTCCACACATCGAGTGCGTGTCCGCGTCATCTGCGAGAAGTGTCGGCTTATCTTGGACTTGACCACAGTGCAGGAATGCTTGAGACACGGATTTCACTAACGTGCTTTCTCTTCTTCGGGCGTCCGCCATCTTGCGGTGCAGTTCATTCACAACCTTCGTCCTCACGGTACCAGCGATTGCGTGCCTTGCTCGCCCGAACAACATGAGTCCCTCCCCGCTTCATGTGGTTGCATGGCCTCCTTGACCATTTCACCCCATGCTTGTTTATCAAGGCTTTAACGATTGCATCGTTGTCCACCGCACTCACGCGCCCGGCGGATCCGAACCTGCCTCATCACAGGTTAGAACACCACCCCTTGCGAAATTGATTGCGCCATTCGAGATCAAGTGCGTGTCGTATTGTCGCTGCCTCTGCTTCCGGCCTTCCGATTCCACTTTCCCTTCTTGCAATCGCCACCGCCCGGCCCTCGAAAGGTTGCCTCCCTTGTCCCCATGCTTAAACACCCCGGCATGCGGTGCTCTGTGTTACCGTTTGTCCACCATGCCCACTCGGCTGCAAACTTGAGCGTGTGCACACTTGCGGCGTCACTTGCGGCAAAGTGTGCACTTGGTGCACACTTTGCCGGCATCACTTGCCGTTAAATCGACTCCGACAACCAACCTCATCCAAGCGTAAATAGCTCCTCCTCTATGTCGTTCAATTCTTGCACGCAATGCTCCAACTCGCATCCGTGGGAGGTTCCAGATCTCGGCGTCGTCAAAATCAACTCCTGTTCGTGACCATCTCGCCCTCGCCTCTTACCTTCCTGGCCGTCTTGATGAGGAGGCCGCTTCTTGGTCGCCGATGTCGAATGAAGACCGCGGTGGGTGCGGGGATAGCGGCCGAGGCGGTTGCCCCCATCCTCCCCACCCGGATCGGTCCATCGTCGTCGGCCGTCGGCGGCGCCACGTGGTGTTCGCGGCGCCCGTCAGCGACTCGCCCAAGCCTCGGTCCGCCATCTTGCGGTGCGAGTTCATTCACTTCGTCCTCACGGTACCAGATTCTGCGTGCCTTGCTTCGCTCGGCCCGCGAACAACATGAGTCCCTCCCCACACTTCATGTGGTTGCATGGCCTCCTTCACCATTTCACCCCATGCTTGTTTATCAAGGCTTTAACGATGCATCGTTGTCCACCGCACTCAGCGCGGCTGCAGACCTACCTCATCACGGTTAGAACACCACCCCTTGCGAAATTGATTGCGCCATTCGAGATCAAGTGCACTGCGTCGTGTCGCTGCCTCTGCCGGCTTGTCCGGCCCCTTCCGATTCCACTTTCCCTTCTTGCAATCGCCACCGCCCGGCCCTCGAAAGGTTGCCTCCCTTGTCCCCATGCTTAAACACACCGATGCGGTGCTCTGTGTTACCGTTTGTCCACCATGCCCACGGCACGCAAACTTGAGCGTGTGCACACTTGCGGCGTCACTTGCGGCAAAGTGTGCACTTGGTGTTGCCGGCATCACTTGCCGTTAAATCGACTCGCGACAACCAACCTCATCCGACGTAAATAGCTCCTCCTCTATGTCGTTCAATTCTTGCGCAATGCTCCAACTCGCATCCGTGGGAGGTTCCGATCTCGGCGTCGTCAAAATCAACTCCTGTTCGTGACCATCTCGCCCTCGCCTCTTACCTTCGCGGCCGTCTTGATGAGGAGGCCGCTTCTTGGTCGGATGTCGAATGGCCGCGGTGGGTGCGGGGATGAGCGACACCCGAGGCGGTTGCCCCCATCCTCCCCACCCATCGGTCCATCCATCGTCGTCGGCGCCGCCGCCCGCGTGGTGTTCGCCTTATCACTGGCGAAGCAAGCCTCGGTGGCCATACTCTCCACCTGTGAACCGGTTGTCCACCGCCTTCGTTCCATCTTTGAATGGCTTCCTCTCGGGCGGCGCCATGAGTCCGGTATGCGCATTCAAGGCACCATTTTGAAAAAGCTTGTTTGCAAAGGCGGCGGTGGTCATTTCTTGCTATCGGGACCAGTAGCACTTGCTACTTGCCCATAATCACAACATTTTCGACCACAACCTCGGATTTGTGGAGCAATTTTCATGTCCCATTGGTTCTGTGCGTTACTCGTGATGTATGATATTGCCCAAATGGCGCGCTCTCAATGCCCCCATTACTCCATTTTAACGAATCATCGACTTCCTCGACCATTCCCACGCGTCACTTGGGTATTGGCACATTCCGCCATTGGATCATGCTTGTTTGTTTGGAAATACTTTAATGCCCACTTGGCATCTTGGTTTTGCCCCCATCCGTTCGCTACTCAAAGCGACATGCCACAATCTATGTGCCGGTAGCATGGGTTCCTCCTCTCTCCATCCCTCGCCGGAGTAGGCACGGCCAAGGCCCACCCTGTTTCCATCCACTCTCCGGATGCATCATGCCTTGAGTTACTGCGATGGCCACACAAATGGACCATCGATGGAGTGCACCACCTGCGGAAACCTTCTCGGTATTCACAAGGTCAAACCGTGTCGACTTCGCGATGGCCTTGTCCCTCTGGCCGACACTCGTACCATCCAACCTTCAGCAGGCTGGATTATACTCCTCAGAAGCGCATCCGCGATGTTGCTCTATGTGGCCGTAGAAGACGCGCTCCTCTTGAGCTCCCGGCCCTGTCCCACCCATGATAAACTTTACTGCACTATCTTTTGTGCTCCGCCGTTTATGCCTCCTGATACGAGGTGGCTGCCTTTGTTCCACACATCGAGAATTGCGTGTCCGCGTCATCCGCGTGTCGGCTTATGGACTTGACCACAGTGCAGGAATGCTTCATGATTTCACTAACCGTGCTTTCTCTTCTAACGCCCCGCCATCTTGCAGTGCGAGTTCATTCACAACCTTCGTCCTCACCAAGATTCAGCGTGCCTTGCTCGCCCGAACAACATCGAGTCCCTCCCCGCTTCATGTGGTTTGCATGGCCTCCTTCACCATTTCACCCCATGCTTGTTTATCAAGGCTTTAACCAGCATCGTTGTCCACCGCACTCACCGCGCCAAGAAGATCAGACTCACCCCATCACCGCGGTTAGAACACCACCCCTTGCGAAATTGATTGCGCCATTCGAGATCAAGTGCGTCGTCGGCCGTCGGCGCCGTCTGCCTCACGCTTGTCCCCCTTCCACGATTCCACTTTCCCTTCTTGCAATCGCCGCCACCGCCCGCCTCGAAAGGTTGCCTCCCTTGTCCCCATGCTTAAACACCGCCAAGATGCCGGTGCTCTGTTACCCGTTGTCCACCATGCCCACTAACCCACCGCAAACTTGAGCGTGTGCACACTTGGCAAAGTGTGCACTTGGTGTACACTTTGCCGATCACTTGCCGTTAAATCGACTCGACAACCAACCTCATCCGACGTAAATAGCTCCTCCTCTATGTCGCTCAATTCTTGCACGCAATGCTCCAACTCCGCATCCGTCGGGTGGGAGGTTCCAGATCTCGGCGTCAAAATCAACTCCTGTTCGTGACCATCTCGCCCTCGCCTCTTACCTTCACGACCGTCCGAGGAGGCCGCTTCTTGGTCGCCGATGTCGAATGAAGACGCACTGCGCGGGATGAGCGACATGCCCGAGGCCGGTTGCCCCCATCCTCCCCACCCGGATACGGTCCATCGTCCGACGCTGCCGGCGACGCCGCCTGGTGTGCGCCGCTTTCAGACGCTGACCGCAAGCCACCGCCATACTCTCCACCTTGAACCAGTCCACCGCCTGCTCCATGTCAAGGCAATGGCTTCCTCTCGGTGAAAGCAGGAGCCATGAGTCCCTATGTCGCATTCAAGACATTTTTTGAAAAAGCTTGTTTGCAAAGGCGGTGGTCATTTATCTGCTACCGTACGCGTGCACTTTTACTTGCCCATAATCACAACATTTGTCGACCACAACCTCGATTGTGGAGCAATTTTCATGTCCCATTGGTTACGTGCGTTACTCGTGATGTATGATATTGCCCAAATGGCGCAGCGCTCTCAATGCCCCCATTACTCCATTTTAACGAATCATCGACTTCCTCGACCATTCCCACACACTTGGGTATTGGCACATTCCGCCATTGGATCGTGCTTGTTTGTTTGGAAATACTTTAATGCCCACTTGGCATCGGTTTTGCCCCATCCGTTCAGCTACTCAAACGACATGCCACAATCTATGTGCCGGTAGCATGGGTTCCTCCTCTCCATCCCTCGGAGTAGGCACGGCCAAGGCCCACCCTGTTTCCATCCATCGCCTCCGGATGCATCATGCATCGAGTTACTGCGATGGCCACACAAATGGACCATCGATGGAGTGCACCATACCGGAAACCTTCTCGGTATTCACAAGGTCAAATCCGGTGTACGACTTCCGCAGCGATGGCCTTGTCCCTCCTGGCCGACACTTGTACCATCGAATCTTCAACAGAATTGGATTATACTCCTCAAAGAACTGCATCCGCAGTATTTGCTCTATGTGGCCGTAGAAGAGGCGCTCCTCTTCAGGCTCCCCGGCAGCCCCTGTCCCACCCATGATAAACTTTGCACACACTACACTATCTTTTGTCCGCTTGTCCGCCTCACTGCTCGAGGTGCCTTTGTTCCACATGTGACTATGTGCGATTGCACGCGGGCCATCCATTATAGCCCTCACTTCGTGGGTCATAGCAGGATGCCCCTCCCAAGCGCTCACCGCCCTTCTTACATGCACCCACCTCTTGAAACTTCGTCGTTCCTCATGTGCACCGTACATCCTCACCTCGTCTTAAATACATGTCCAAAAGCTGCATCACCTTCGTGTGATCGGCACATAAGTATGGGCTGGCGCACCTCAGCGGCATCCATTGTATGACGGCCGACACCCAGACTTTTCTCCCACACGGTCCTCGGGACTCCATGATCCACCACGTGACCATAGTAACGCGGAGGAATGACATGCCGAAATGCATACTCTCCTCTCTCATATACGGCTATCTTTGGACTCTGGTTTGGCGCCGTCACTTCTGGATCCTAAGTATCTCTCCACCGGGTACATCCACAGTGTGTGCCAATGCAATCCTCGTCCACTAAATGTATTATGAGGTGGGTTGATATATCAAAGACCTTTGGAGGAATTGCTTTTCCGAGCACATCACCATGACCTCTTCTCGTTGTGCTTGAATTTCATGGCGGTATTGTCCGGCAAATCCATCTGTCTGATCGACCCAATTTTCACAACCGCCTTGTACACCTCGGGTCTATGCACCCCGAAGGACGATGGGAAGATGATTTCCGGCATGATGTGCGATCATGGCACTTCAAGCCCACTTTGCCCCCTCTAATTTCGCTCCTATGTTAGACCCATAGCACGTGGGCGCTTTATGCGTTTAATTCTCTCTATGACTTGGCGGAGGTCGTCTTTCGCCAAAGCGTAAGGCGCCTCGGGCAATGGCGATCCTCTCCTACCGCCACAACCACCTTTTCCCTCCATTGGCTTCCATGTCCATCCTTGATGCTAGGTCGTCTCGCTCTCCCGTCAAAGTGTGCCATATGGCCTCTGCATTGTTCTTTTCCACGTGCATGACATCCTTTGGCGCCATCACAAGAAGGTGGCGCCAATATGGGAGCACCCTAAACAGAGAAGACATCACGCGTTCCAAAATTTCCTCATTGCGGATCTCGGTGGCGCACCTTCTCTGCGTACCATATCATCACCACATCATCAAGCGTTGGTGGCACGGGTGGGGGGAGTTCCGCCGTCCATCGTGCCTCCATGTCTTCCCGTCCGCTATCGCCGGGCAACCACCTCTGCCAACATAAACTGCTTTTTAATTGATGAGAATAGCGGAATCCAGTCCGAATCCACACACGCCCGGGTCCCTTTCACTTGCAATCCGATCGGTGCCCAACCACAGGTAGTCGGCAATGACGTTCGGCCCCGCACCTAAAATGCCTCCTAGGATCGTTCACGGTATTGAAAAGTCTTCCATGTCCACCCCTCTCACAACTCTTCCGGTTCTTCTACCGGGCGCCATATAAACATCAAAATTTTTACCATGCCCGGTCTGGTACAATGAGAGGCATGATGACATGGGCGTCCTTTGTGCAAGCCGAGGCATGTTGTGAGCGAATAGCATAAGCGGCCATATGGACGTGTTGACACTGTGACCAAAGGGGTTGAAGCCGTCGTGCATAATGCCAACCTCAAGTTGCGAGGTTCATCCCGAACCCTTCAAGCGCATCAAATACTCTCCATGTTGGGGTGTCGCCATCATGGACATGTCCCCATTCTCGCTTTGCCTCCCGACGTACCAAGTCATCATCATGCTATTTAGGCATTCGAACATGCGTTTCAATCGCGTCTTAGAGGAAATGCCGGACCTTGCGAGAACGACATCTCGCTCATCAAACCCTTCCTTGTACGCGCGTGCCACTGCGAGGGCAATGGGCTGCCGCGTACTCACCCCCGAATAGAATACAATCTTTTCACAAGCATGGATTTTCACGTATCTTGGCCCAAACATGTGCAACACTTTGCCTCGTACATGTCCTTGACTTGTTCGGCGGCAAAATATCCACACTTAAGAGCTTTAAAAGTGCCGTCACGCGTCACGATGTCATACATCGTTTGCCACGGCAACAACGGTGTTGCGCTTAGCCCTTTCTTTCGATTGGACTTCCTCTTCAATGTGGTATAACGTTTCGCCGCGGCTCGACAAGCGGCGCCTGGACTCCATCCGCGCCCATCGCAACATCCGTGGCTTCCGACCACGTGTACGCCGGGCATATCATCACCTCCGAACCCTCATCCATACTTTCGTCGTCGGAACTACTAGTGTGGTCGGTAGGATGGCCACCGCTCGTTCCTGTCGGATCGAGCCGTATCCGAATCAATGGGGTGCGGGCGTCAAGGCACGCGCTCTTCTATGCCGCTCGTGTCGCCGACGCAAAAGCCACCTTAAAGCTAGAATTGGAGTGCATTTGCTGGCCATTGATGCGAGAGAACTCACGGCCACGCGGGTGCACAGGCGGTGGCGCAGATGAATTCTTGAAATGTGTGCGAATACGAGCTGCGAGCTCGCGACCTGATGGCGGCGGGGACAATACATGTACACCGTGACCGCATTTCGTGGCATCCTCCCGTCGTGATCGGTAGGCACGGCAACACCTGACAAAGGTGGTACATCCGTTATCCGAACGCCCGTCCCCGGTGTGCAATCATGACTTCATGACCCATAAACACGACGACGTAGGACACAGGCGTGCTTGCGAAACCATGGACGGAAGCACAAACGCGTCACACCGCATCGCATTTCGTGGCATCCTCCCTGTGGTCGTGATCCGTAGGCACGGCAACCACGACAGCAAAGGTGGTACATCCGTTATCCGAACGCCCGTCCCCACGGTGCAATCATGACTTCATGACCCATAAACACGAACACGTAGGACTGGAACGTGCTTGCGAAACCATGGACGGAAGCACAAACGCCACCGCATGGAGATCCGCCGTCCGTGATGACCCACCGGCGGGTAAGTCGACCGACGATCGGGGCAAAGCGGCTACGCCGGCGATGCGCATCGACGGCATCGGGGGCGACAAGAACCTCGCGCCTCGGACGCAGCAGCGAATTTGCGCAGAGCCACCACCGTCTTCCAATCCCAACTCGGGGGACGGAGTTCCCGTCCATCGTATCACCATGTCTTCCCACCGTCCGCTATCTCCGGGCAACCACCTCTGCCAACATAAACTAATTGATGAGAATAGCGGAATCCAGTCCAGAATCCACACACGCCGGGTCCCTTTCACTTGCAATCCAGTGGTGCCCAACGGTAGTCGGCAATGACGTTCAGCCCGCCCCTAAAATGCCTCCTAGGATCGTTCACGGTGAAAAGTCTTCCATGTCCACCCCTCTCACAACTCTTCCGGTTCTTCTACCGCCATATAAACATCAAAATTTTTACCAATGCCCGGTCTGGTACAATGAGAGGCATGATGACATGGGCCCTTTGTGCAAGCCGAGGAGGCATGTTGTGAACGAATAGCATAACGGCCATATGGACGTGTTGACACTGTGACCAAAGGGGTTGAAGCCGTCATGCATAATGCCAACCTCAAGTTGCGAGGTTCATCCCGAACCCTTCAAGCGCATCAAATACTCTCCATGTTGGGGTGTCTCGCCATCATGGACATGTCCCCATTCTCGCTTTGCCTCCCGGCCAAGTCATCATCTGCTATTTAGGCATTCGAACATGCGTTTCAATCGCGTCTTAGAGGAAATGCCGAGGACCTGCGGGAACAGATCTCGCTCATCAAACCCTTCCTTGTACCGGCGTGAATCGAGGGCAATGGACGCTGCCCGTACTCACCGAATAGAATACAATCTTTTCACAAGCATGGATTTTCACGTATCTTGGCCCAAACATGTGCAACATCGACTTTGCCTCGTACATGTCCTTGACTTGTTCGAACGCAAAATATCCACACTTAAGAGCTTTAAAAGTGCCACAGCCGACGCCACGATGTCATACATCGCCACAAGACAACACAATGTTGCGCTTAGCCGCTTTCTTCGATTGGACTTCCTCTTCAATGTGGTATAACGGCGCCACCGCAAGCACGCTCGACTCCATCCCCGCGCCCATCGCAACATCCGTGGCTTCCAAAGAACTCGCCCACCGCATATCATCACCTCGAACCCTCATCCATACTTTCGTCGGAACTACTAGTGTGGTCGGATGGCCACCGCCGTTCCTGACCCATCTCGAGCCCGTATCCGAATCCGTCTGGTGCGGAGACGCCAAGACGGCCGCGCTCTTCTATGCCGCTCGTGTCGCCGACCGCAAAAGCCACCTTAAAGCTAGAATTGGAGTGCATTTGCTGGCCATTGATGCGAGAGAACTCACGGCCACCGCGGTGCACAGGCGGTGGCGCAGACAGGAATTCTTGAAATGTGCTTGAATACGAGCTGCGAGCTCACTGGCGGTGGGACAATACATGTACACCGACCGCATTTCGTGGCATCCTCCCTGTGGTCGTGATCGTAGGCACGGCAACCACGGCAAAAAGGTGGTACATCCGTTATCCGAACGCCCGTCCCCACGGTGTGCAATCATGACTTCATGACCCATAAACACGACGACACGTAGGACTGGAACGCGTTTAAAACCATGGACGGAAGCACAAACGCCACTTATGGAGATCCGCCGTCGTGATGACCCATCGGCGGGTAAGTCGACCGACGATCGAAAAGCAGACGGCGATGACGATGCAGACTGACAAGAACCTCGCGCCTCGGACATGAGCAATGAATTTGCGAACCGAGGAGCCACCACCGTCTTCCAATCCCAACTCGGGCGACGAGAGCACGGTTGGCGAGCACGCCGGATGCACGCAATGTTCGCGGCAGTGCATGCTGGCGGCGGTGGAAGCTGCCGGGCGTTATGTCAAGCGTGGTAGCCGACTCTTTGACGGGCCCGGAGATTGGGCGTAGTGTAGGGTGACACCGCAATGGAAAGGGAGGATGTGCTACCGGCTAGCTTGGTGGTCGGCACCAGCGGTCGGGATGGTTGACACGTATCGGTCATTGCATTTGGGGATGCGTGTTTTGATTTAAAGTTGATTACACACAATCCGAAGTTCGACAACGGCCTTGATCGTCCTAAGCTTGCAAGCAAATGCGAACAAAGCGTTCGAGGAGGCGCCTTCCCCTTGGTGTAAACAACCTCCTTCATGTCCACTTCCGTCTGACAGGAATAGTGTTGAGCTCATTGTCTCAAAGTCTCTCTGACTCCCATGTTGCGTCGCCATTCACGTGAAAGGGCACCCGTGCCAGAGTCGTTCCATCTTTGTCTCGTCCAACGCATCCCAATTCCATTCTGTGAAGTGTGTAGCTTGAGCCCACGGTGGCGCGCGGTGAAGCCCCACATCGGCGGTTGTTCTATCCAAGCAGGCGACTCAATTTCTGCAACCTCCTCCTTGGATCGTGGCCTCTGCAGAAATTGTAGCTCGAATGCGGTTCGCCTCTTCTTCCCATGGAGGAAATGTGGCTTGGGCCTGGCACTCCGTCGGCGCCCGGATGCGTCGCCGCCCGCGGCGATTGCTCCTCCACTTTCCTCTTGCCCTTCGCATCACCCGGGGCGGA
The DNA here is from genome assembly GCA_010909165.1 of Anthoceros angustus. Classification (NCBI taxonomy): domain Eukaryota; kingdom Viridiplantae; phylum Streptophyta; class Anthocerotopsida; order Anthocerotales; family Anthocerotaceae; genus Anthoceros; species Anthoceros angustus. The sequence continues at coordinate 213,662 of MU008177.1, forward strand.
TCGGTCCCTACGGGAGGGTGGCGTGTACATCGCCTTACCCTTCTCTCTCAATCTCCCTCGCCTTCAACTTCCGAGGCTTGCGAGCCAATCCTTGCCAATTCTCTCCATCGAGGTATGCAATGGACCGGAATCTAGAGAATGCCTTGTGCATCTAGGAGGAGAAGGCAAAGAGCTATAGCACCAATCACCATACTTTGTTTATTACGCGTGACTCGGAAGGGGCGTGCAAGCGGTGACTTGTCATGTCCGGTCAACGGTATGAGCGGGCACCAAACCATACCCATCCATTCCGCCAAGCGGGGCAGTCATCGAGTTTTATTGGGTGACATGAGAAGTACACGTAGTGATCAAAGAAGAAGGACTTTCCCATCCCCGTTTAATTACGGTAATCATATACCCCACATTGTGAGGTATAAACCGTCCCTAGTCACACGGCTGCCGTGATCCGAGACGGCAAGAGCCAAGGGCGGCGGCACTCCATACCGGTCCTTGATGGCCGACAAGAGGAGAGCAACCTCCGTCCATCATCCTTGATGGCCATCATTGTGAGGCTGCGGCCCTCGTCCTTGATGGGCATCGTCGGTTTCGACCAGCAACAACGATGTGCAAACACTTGCAATGATCCACAAAGCGGGCAGGTGAGCGGAATGTTGCGGGTTCTCAAATGCGGATTCCACAACACCTTCACTGCAGCATGAACTTGCGGGTTGGAGAAAAGGGCCAAACAAAAGTGTTCACATGCGGCGCCTCCCGAGCACCAATCCATACCGTGCGGTCACGAACACCATGCCCGCACCGGTAGAAGGGACCACCTCGCTAGAGAAGGAACCACCTCGCCACGGCAAGGCGTGAGGATAGCAAGAGGAGCTCGCCGTGAAGGCGGGGACACGCGCCCAACATTCCCATATGATCCTTGATGGCCATCGGCGGTATTTCCAGTTAGGCGGTGAAGATGGAGACATGCACACACGCCTCGTCTGCGAGCTACCGGTGGATACCCCACGGTGGTTTCGACGGAAGCTCGTTGCGGCATACTTGCACATGTCCGTCATAGGCAAGGTAGAGCGACGGGAGGCGCCTTCCCCTTGGTGTAAACAACCTCCTTCATGTCCACTGCCTACGGCAAGGAATAGTGTTGAGCTCATTGTCTCAAAGTCTCAGACTCCCATGTTGCGTCGCCATTCTGTGAAAGGGCATCAACCCGTCGCAGAGTGCTCCATGCCGTCTCGCCCAACGCATCCCAATTCCATTCTGAAGTGTAGCACCCACGCCGCCGGACGTGAAGCCCCACATCGGCGGTTGTTCTATCCGAACAGCGACTCACTGCAGAACCTCCTCCTTGGATCGTGGCCTCGCAGAAATTGTAGCTCGAATGCGGTTCGCCTTCTTCCCATGGAGGAAATGTGGCTTGACCGGCTGGCACTCCGTCGAGCGCCCGGATGCGTCGCCGCCACAGCGATTGCTCCTCCACTTTCCTCGCATCACCCGGGGCCGGATCGGTCCCTACGGGAGGGTGGCGTGTACATCCTTACCCTTCTCTCTCAATCTCCTCTCGCCTTCAACTTCCGAGGCTTGCGAGCGACCAATCCTTGCCAATTCCATCGAGGTATGCAATGGACCGGAATCTAGAGAATGCCTTGTGCATCTAGGAGGGAGAAGGCAAAGAGCTATAGCACCAATCACCATACTTTGTTTATTACGCGTGACTCGGAAGGGGCGTGCGCAAGCGGTGACTTGTCATGTCCGGTCAACGGTATGAACGGGCACCAAACCATACCCATCCATTCCGCCAAGGCAGAGTCATCGAGTTTTATTGGGTGACGATGAGAAGTACACGTAGTGATCAAAGAAGAAGGACTTTCCCATCCCGTTTAATTACGGTAATCATATACCCCACATTGTGAGGTATAAACCGTCCCTAGTCACGACGACCGCCGTGATCCAGACGGCAAGAAGGCGGCGGCACTCCATACCAGGTCCTTGATGGCCGACAAGAGGAGAGCAACCTCCGTCCATCATCCTTGATGGCCATCGTCATTGACAGGAAGCAGCCTCGCCCTGATGGGCATCGTCGGTTCAAAGACGCAACAACGATGTGCAAACACTTCGCAATGATCCACAAATGAGTGGGTGAGGGAATGTTGCGGGTTCGTCAAATGCGATTCCACAACACCTTCACACCGCATGAACTTGCGTTGGAGAAAAGGGCCAAACAAAAGTGTTCACATGCGGCGCCTCCCGAGCACCAATCCATACCGTGTGCGGTCACGAACACCATGCCCGCACTGTAGAAGGACCACCTCGCTAGAGAAGGAACCACCTCGGCAAGACGCCGTGAGGGATAGCAAGAGGAGACACGCCGTGAAGGCGGGGACACCGCGCCCAACATTCCCATATGATCCTTGATGGCCATCGATGATTTCCGGGCCAGCACCAAGATGGAGACATGCACACACGCCTCGTCATGATGGATACCCCACGGTGGTTTCGACAAGCTCGTTGCGGCATACTTGCACATGTCCGTCATAGACGGCACAAGGTAGAGCGGCAGGAGGCGTGTTTCACTGGAAGACAAGCTCGCCCTCGGATGCGAAGATGACCAAAACAAAGGTAGTAGCGTGAAGCGAGGGCAAGGTGGTGACATTTAAAGCGGAACACGACCTTAGGCAGCCTCTTGTCCTCCGAGCCACATCGGGTTGCGGATGAGAGGATCTTGAATTTCACCGTTCCTTACATGTGAGAAAGGAGACATGGCGGTGGCATGGCGGTCATCGAGTTTTATTGGGTGACGATGAGAAGTACACGTAGTGATCAAAGAAGAAGGACTTTCCCATCCCGTTTAATTACGGTAATCATATACCCCGAGGTATAAACCGTCCCTAGTCACACGACGCCGTGATCCGAGGAGACGGCAAGAGCCAAGGGCGGCGGCACTCCATACCGGTCCTTGATGGCCGACAAGAGGAGAGCAACCTCCGTCCATCATCCTTGATGGCCATCGTCATTGACAGGCTGCAGCCCTCGTCCTTGATGGGCATCGTCGGTTTCCAGCAACAACGATGTGCAAACACTTCGCAATGATCCACAAGCAGGTGAGGAGCGGAATGTTGCGGGTTCGTCAAATGCGGATTCCACAACACTTCACACCGCAGCATGAACTTGCGTTGGAGAAAAGGGCCAAACAAAAGTGTTCACATGCGGCGCCTCCCGAGCACCAATCCATACCGTGCGGTCACACAACACCATGCCCGCACGGTAGAAGGACCACCTCGCTAGAGAAGGAACCACCTCGCCGAACGGCAAGGCGTGAGGGATAGCAAGAGGAGACAGCTCCACGCCGTGAAGGGCGGGGACACCGCGCCCCCAACATTCCCATATGATCCTTGATGGCCATCGACAGTATTTCCAGTTGGGCAGCTGAAGATGGAGACATGCACACACGCCTCGTGCTGCGAGCTACCAGTGGATACCCACGGTGGTTTCTGACGGAAGCTCGTTGCGGCATACTTGCACATGTCCGTCATAGACGGCACAAGGTAGAGCGACAGCAGGGAGGCGTGTTTCCGCTGGAAGACAAGCTCGCCCTCGGATGCGAAGATGACCAAAACAAAGGTAGTAGCGTGAAGCGAGGGGCAAGGTGGTGACATTTAAAGCGGAACACGACGACCTTAGGCAGCCTCTTGTCCTCCAGGCCACATCGGGTTGCGGATGAGAGGATCTTGAATTTCACCGTTCCTTACATGTGAGAAAGGAGACATGGCGGTGGCATGGCGGCCGTCATCGAGCGATGACGGTTGGCGGTAAATTCATGGAGGCGGTGGCGCGGGGCAAAGCGAGCCGAACACGGTAGATGTCATGTCTCCCAAGGTCCGGATATCCTTTGCGGCAGTGCGGCGCGGTGGCGTCGAGCCGTCACTGGCGTCTGCCAAGGTGTGAATACATGACACGTTACGCCATGTGACGCGTTTGATTGGTGGGTACTGGAGTCTCGAACGATGCACATCATTATATGGGAGAACGCGAATTGGCATATATGGCAAATTCACATACGGGTCCTTCATTCATGGCATAATGAATGGGGCATTTAGTTTGCTTGAATGGCTCTCACGTGCCACCTACCGTCCTTGCACAATGGTGTAGAAGAAGCAGATACCGAAACAGAGAACGGGCGCGTCCGTCAATGCACACGACCTTCAGACATGGCATGTTTTCTACCATGCCCTGGCTTTTCAAATATTAAAATGGCTTCACCACACCTTTCTTGGACAACGGTGGAGAAGACAAGTTTATGCGAGAGATAGGGAGCCATTGTCTTTGGTTCATGGCAGGTTGTACGAAGGCCATGACATTGTCATGGCCTTCAACATAGGGGACCATACATGGCATGCATGGAGGAATGGCAAGCCAAGGTTGCAGGTGGCATAGCACGCCACGAAGTCTCCCTCCTCTCTCCTCTTTCCTCCCTCCCCACCGCCGCGCCCCGCCGCACCACTCCCCACACCATGGCCACCGTCATACCGTCACAGGGCTCCACGGAATGTGGTCGCGGACATCGTCGCATCGGGCTGGATCGGTAGGCAATGTGGTATGCGAACGGGCAAAGCATAAAAATAGCAAATTAACACATGCATGGTCCGTGGAGCATGGGGTTCTAATGGTCTTGCCCTTGAAATGGCATGCCACATCTGTGGGCATTACCCAGGCGAAATGGCATTGCGAACACTTGTCCACAAAGGGCAAATTCATCTGGCTCTCCAAATGGTCATCCGTAATGGCCAAAATTGACATGAGGCAAAGACATGGTCATGACGAATGAGGAACATTTGTCCTTGGGTCACGTGATCATGCATGATGGGAATGTATTGTCCTTGGACCACATAGCGGTAATGAACAATGGCAAATTAGTGTCCGTCGATCGAAAATGATCTTCCATAATGGAAACATTTGTCCTTGGCTTTCAAATGGTCATCCGAATGGCCAAAATTGACTGAGGCCAAGGCATGGTCATGACAAATGAGGAACATTTGTCCTTGGGTCACGAAATGACCATACATACGGAATGTTTTGTCCTTGGACCACGAAATGCGCATGAGCAAAGGGAAATTATTTTCCTTGATGCGATATGGTAATCCATAATGGGCTAAATTTGTCCTTGGATGACGAAAATCGTATAAACGGGATGCCTATATATGCCAAACATGCATGGATGCCATATAATGGTGTGGTGGACAATCGCCGAAGTTGCGCAGTGTTTTAGGCATGTGAATGCCACATGTACACATATAGGTGGTGGCGCAAACTCCGAGTTTGTGCCCGGTGAAATCGGCATGCATGGCACATGAGCCGGTGGCATGCCCTAGGACTTCGCGCCTCGCCTCCCCCTTCTCCTCTTGCCCCTCTTCCCCATCACCAGGTTACCTCACCGCCTTGTCGGCCATCGTCGAGTTCCTGTTCACTTTGTCGCGGTTATCGGTTGTGCATGCAGTGACTCGGTTGGCCTTCCTCGACCATGGTTTGGGACGTTGACTTTGAGGATTTGGGTTTCGCTTAAGCTCGAACAACGCCGCCAATCCGGGCCGGATGTCCGTGCCCATAACGCCGCCGGAAGGAGGAGGAGATTGGGGGCCCATCGACAGGCTTGCGCCCACGCCGAGAGGAGAAATCTTGGAAGCCGGAAAATGGTCCACAAGGGACTTGGCGCGAGGCGAGCGGCCTGGATGGAAGCACGGCGCGGATGGTGGAAGCGGCAAGTGAGGTGGGCGCGGTCGTGGAGAAAGCCGATTCCAAGTGAGAGGGTGGATGCCCATGGCGTGGAGCGGAAGCGGCGGCGAGGTGGAGGTGCCGGAGGAGAACCTTCATACAGAGTGGAGTCTGCTGCAAGAGGCGGGCGATGCTCGGCCAGCGGAAGTGGAGTGGTGTCTCCAGTGGGGAGCTAACGCCAATTCTGCAGGAGAGATTCCAAAGTCGGAGGAGGGATCCGCGGCGGCGACATCCGGAGGAACGAGGACATTGGCCTTAGTCTGGAGCTTGAGGGCATGTCCAACTTGAGGAGCATGGTGGTGGTGCACAAGAGGGTGACCGTGGCCGAGAGAGATGGCATACGTTTGTGGACCTTCGCTCGGTGGCGGACAACCCCAACAACGTGGCGGGAGGGAGCCTTTGGAGGAGGAGACTCCTGCGGTGGGAGTGGAGACCTGCTGGTGGACGCGGTTGCGGAGGAGGGCCAAGGAGCGCATGCCTATGATGGTGAGGAGGTGAGCGAGGAGGACACCGGCGAGGATGGGGAGAGCGGGAGCGAGGAGGAAGATGTGGAGATGGCGGATGCCGAGGTCGAGGAAGACATGCCGACTACATTGCCAGACATGAAATTGGAGAATTGAGAGCACCGGCCGGTAAGCCATTAGACGATGTCATAGCCGTGTTGTCAGCTACATGGGCGTGGTGGCGTGTACATGGCATGAGCCGGTTGCGATGGAGGGTGGATAGAGAATGAGGAGGAGGATGAAGAGTCGTCCGATGAGGAAGGACGAGTGAGGAAGGCCTTCCACCAGCGTGTGTTGGAGCTAGTGTGTGCAAAATGGAGTGATGGTGCCATGGTCGAGCCACGAAAGTTTGAGAAAGACCGGTGAGGAAGGTAGAGTATGAGTTTGCAAGTATAGAGCGAGGATATTGTGGCCAGTTTGCGGTGCATCGCGGACAAGGAACCACAATGTGGGCAAGAAGGTGCGGCAAGCACAGTTACATGGAGGGAGAAGGGAAGGATGCAAAATGGTTGCATCCGCCTAATGTGAGCACGAAGGCATGGAGAAAGGCGTGCGGCAAGTGGTGACGCGCATGGGGTGTGTGGCCAACACCACGAAAGCCGCAACGTCGGCAAGAATTGCGGCACGAGCATGGGGATCCCTTTGGTCCAGGGAGCAAAGGAGTTCGAGAAACGGTATGTCCAACGCGGGAGGAGCGCAACCTGGATGAGTTGAAGTGGGCAGCAAGGCATGGATTGGACAAAGATGCCGAGTAATCTTGGAGTGGTAAAATAGTCGTTGACGGTTAATGGAATGCTTGGTTGTGATATGTAGGTTTCGCTATGTAGGTTTCGCTATGTAGGACGTGAGTAAGTGATGCGTGTGCATGACGCAGGAAGAAGGGAAGGAAAACGGTGGAAGGTGAAGGCCCGGTCGTGAAGGAAGGCATGAACCCGGTGGAGAGAAGGAAGATGGAGGGGAAGGTGCCAAGCAGGGGCGTCACGTCAAGTGATGCCGAGGCAACGTGGATGGTGGGGATCCCGGAGGTGTGATGGCGGTGCCACCGACAAGGCGTATCACACGATCCGTGTCAAAAGCGTGAGTAGGGTGGCAACCCGATAGAGATTGAATGCTATTCGTTTGCCGTCTGTAATTGTGGAAGTGGTGATTTGGCAGCCTATGGGGCCGAGTGAAGGGCTAGCCATTGAGGCTAGTGGGTCGAATGCCGCCCACGGTGGACCACACCAGGGGAACGAGGAGGTCGAGCGAAGAGGGTCAAGCAAAAGACAACGGTGTTGAAGCCGCAAGAGGAGTCCGAGTCGGACGGTGGCGAAGGGGTGTAGGCGCAAGTGACATAGGAATGGTTGGTACCATCTGGGTAGGGGGCCGTTTGTGGAGGGGAATGTAAATGGTCGAGATGTTTTCTGGACGATGGAGTCGCGGTGCATGGGTGGACCGGTGATGGTCAATTAGCAACAAACAAGAGGGAATTGGTGCCACCTTTGTAGCCTAGCATTGACATGGGTCTAATTGTGAAAGTGGTTATAGAGGTCATTTGGATAGGTGTAGGAAGATGTGGAGGAACCACGAAACCATTGGTGTTGGTCCAAGAGTCACCAAGTGACGCCGCGATTCGAGGCACATGTTGGTGGTGCACGACATATGCCCATATCACGTGGAGTTCGTATTGCATCGTGGAAACAAAGTGCAAGGGATAGAGGACGATTGAAGTGTCCAAAAATTTGATTTAAATTGTCAATAAAATCAAACACTTAGATATGTAAGGTATGAGAGTGACGTAAGGGTTAGCACATATATATTATTATATAAACAAGTCTTGATGCCTATATACGTGCATACATCGTATACAAAGAGGCTGTAAATACACTAATATAATAGAAGTATAACGGATGGATGTGTACATATAAAGCGTACACATACTTATGTCTTGAAGCCTACAAACATATATATGTATATTGAGTATATGCAAAGGAGGTAAAAGGAAGGAAGAAAGAGGCGGAGAGTCATTGTAACAAGCAAGTTGAAAGAGGAATAGTGGAAGAGTATAAAATGGTGATAGGGGAGGTCCTTCTCACATGAAGGAGGAGGAGAAGTGAAAGAGTATAAAAGGGTGTGATAAGGGGCAATAAATAGGAGGGTGAGGGAGAGGAGAGAGACCAAGTATTGTGTTAAGATGGGGTGAGAAGTGGATAAGAAAAGGACACCTTGAACACCAAGCCACCATAAAGTGTTGCAATATTGAAGTGGTACATGAAGTGAGAGACCAAGCATTGTGTTAGGATGGTGGGAGAAGGAAGAGAAAGAATGGACCAACTTAACACCAAGCCATCAAACCATCTGGAAGTTGGAAGTGGAAATTATTAACAATGCTTGTGAGAGGGGTGTACCCGGAAGGGGAGGGGAAGAGATAGTGTCGTTCGTGTTAAGATGGGGTGCACCAAACGGGAGAACTAACAAACTTAATACCAACCCTCCAAAACATGTTGCAATGTGGAAGTGTAACAAAAAATTGCAACATCCACTGTAACATAGGGTGCCCTTTTCTAGTAGGGATAGAGCTTGTCTGTGTCTTGTTGCGCTGTGCAAGAAAGCGGCCAACCACTAAATGTGGCTTGGGAGCCTGGTAGAAGTAATCACTATTCCTTTGCGCCTGACTCAGGGAACGCGATTGCTAGCCAGAGTTGCGTCTCGGCATCCTCAAAGATTCAACTAGAATTGTGCACCGAGCTCTCTGTTAGTTGTGCAGCGGAAACTAGTTTGGTAGGCTAGTGTCGCACGAGGTAAGCACTTGAATTCATGTAAGCACTTCCTCAACAAACAACCAAGCAAAACAAATCTAATATGCAAGTAAAGGTGCAAACCAATGAACAATAGGAGGGAGTAGCTCGCACGTCGTGGCACAAATACACATTTCCCACGAGAACAACACGCAAATTCCTCACACATCGCTCTCGGAGTCCTAGCTTTGGCCTCCTCACAACACTCTTGCATTGCACATCTAGAGGACAAGCTATGATATGAACTTGTCCTCCGTGAAAGGGTCTATATATACTAGCCCTTGGCATCGTCATATTCCTAAGATATCCTATTGGCATCAGAATATGCCGGAAATATCCTAAGAATACACTATAATATGCAAGGAATATGCTTAAGCATATTACTTGAGCTTATCCACTTAGCTATTTCTAATCATGTTAATTAACACTAATAAATGCTTAATTAACATAAGTATTTTAGATTAATTAACACTAATTACTTACTTGAAGATAAGTAATTATATTAATTAATGCTAATCAAACACTAAACCCAAGTGCAAATATTAGTATCACATAGCGTAACATTGGGAATTCCAGTAGATGGATGTTTGCACAACCTTTTTATATGGCATCCTTGACGAGGATTTGTAGGACATTTGAGTAGCTGGAGAATCGCACACCCGCGATTATGTTTGTTTACTTATCAAATGCTTGTATGAATTAAAGCAAAGTGCAGAAAGATGATACTTAAGCGATGTGATAAGGCCATCTAAGTACTTGGTTTTTGACAGTGCAAGGCTGTCCAATGTTTATGTTTTCCAAGATGGGTCCTCCTTTGTTATTCTCGCTCTCTACGTTGATGACCTTATCCTTGCTGCTAACAGCTCAACCTTGTTCATACATGTCAAGGGTATGTTACATCAGACTTTTGAGATGACAAATAGTGGGGACCTGCAATTCTATCTAAGCATCCAGATCTTACGAGTCAGATATGAAGGCCTGCTAATTATTCATCAACATAAATATATTGCTAAGATTTTTACAAGTTTGACATGGCACATTTCATCCGCTTCTACTCTAGGAGTCAGGAGTTAAGCTTACCCGCTATGAATCTCCGCTATTAAAGTCGATAAGTCGACATGCAGGATATTCCATATCGATATGAAGCGTTATGCTTGCGTCACAAATATGACTGCCATACAATGGCGCCGCGTACCGACATTGGCGCCCAACGCCCGACATTGACTTGCCATACAATGGCGCCTAACGCAAAATAATAATGGCGCCTATCGCCAGTGAACGCCCAATTATCCATAGTTGGGCGTTAATGGCGCCCAAATAACGCTCAACAATGGCGTCCAACGCCCAACTATGGCGCCCAATTATCGCCCAACAATGGCCCCCAATTAATGCCCAACAATGGCCCCCAACGCCCAACTATGGCGCCCAACGCCCGACAATGGCTGGCCATCCAATGGCGCCCAACGCCCGACAATGGCTGGCCATACAATGGCGCCCAACGCCCAAAAATCGCTGCCACCTACCAATGGCTCCCCGCCACCCTCCCGCCTCCTCCCGCCCGCCACCGACAATCGTTGGCCCAACAATCGATGGCCACCGCCCATGGCTCCTCGCCGCCACCTCCCGCCTCCTCCCCCCCGCCACCCTCCCCTACCAAAAACTCCCTCCATCCCCTTCCCAATGGCTAACGCCGACAATGGACGCTAATCGCGCCTAACGCCCAACAATGGCGCTGACACCCGCCAGCTCGCCAATGGCTCCCCGCCCGCCACCCTCCCGCCTCCTCCCCGCTACCCCGCCCGCCTCCTCCCGCCGCCACCCCGCCCGCCTCCCGCCCGCCACCCCGCCCGCCTCCTCACCGCCACCCCTGCCCCCACCAAAACTCTCCTCCATCCCCTTTCCAATGGCGCCTAACGACAATGGCTGGCCATACAATGGCGCCTAATGCCCACAATGGTCTGGCCCGACAATGGCTGGCCATACAATGGCGCCCAACGCCCGGCAAAGGTTGGCCCAACAATCAAGTAGCTAGCCCGCCAATGGCTCCCCACCGCTACCCCTCGCCTCCTGCCGCCACCTCCCTCCACCAAAACTCTCCTCCATCCCCTTCACAATGGCGCCCAATGCCCGAGAATGCCATACAATGGCGCCTAACGCCGACAATGCCCGACAATGGCCACCGCCAATGGCTCGCTTGCCACCCTCCCGCCTCCTCCTCGCCACCCTCCCGCCTCCTCCGCCACCCTCCCCACCAAAACTCTCCTCCATCCCCTTCTCACCGGGCGCCTAACGCCCGACAATGGCTAGCCATACAATGGCGCCTAATGCCCGACAATGGCTGGCCCGACAATGGCTGGCCCGACAATCGCTAGCTAGCCAATGGCTCCCCACCGCTACCCCTCCGCCTCCTCCCGCCACCTCCCTCCACCAAAACTCTCCTCCATCCCCTTCACAATGGCCCAATGCCCGGGAATGGCCATACAATGGCGCCCAACGCCGACAATTGCTGGCCCGACAATCGTTGGCCCAACAATGGCCAGCCTAATCCCCGCTTGCCACCCTCCCGCCTCCTCCTCGCCACCCTCCCCACGCCTCCTCCTCCCCTCGCCACCTCCCCACCAAAACTCTCCTCCATCCCCTTCTCACTTGGCCTGGACAATGGCTAGCCATACAATGGCGCCCAATGCCCGGCACAATGGGCCGACAATGGCTGGCCCGACAATCGTTGGCCCAACAATCGCTAGCTAGCCCGCCATCGGTGGCCAGCCATCGGTGGCCAGCACAATGGCTCCTCGCCACCCCTCGCCTCCTCCCCGGCTTGCAACCCTCCCCTACCAAAAACTCTCCTCCATCCCCTTCTCAATGGCGCCTAACGCCGACAATGGCTAGCCATACAATGGCGCCCAATGCCCACAATGGTCAGCCCGACAATCGTTGGCCCAACAATCGTGGCCACCGCCAATGGCTCCTCGCCACCCCTTCCGCCTCCTCCCTTTGCCACCCTCCCCTACCAAAAACTCTCCTCCATCCCCTTCCAATGGCGGCCAACGCCGGGCGGTCCAGTGCTGGCTGTCCGGGACGGCGGGGGCCCCATGGAGGTAGGGTGTGCGGAGGTAGGTGGCGGTGGCCGAGTCGAACAGCAAGTAGGTGGCCCGATTGCCTACGGCTCAGGCGGGCCAGGCTGTGGCTGACCCGAGTGCACACCGCCGGTGTGCCACCGTGGTGCGGTCGATGCGTGTGTTGCAATGGTGGCGGTGGGAATTTATTTTTCCTGGATTTTGTTGAGTTTCTTTCCGGTAGCTGGGGGATTTCCTACCCCCAGCTTTTGGTTGCGAGTTGCACGTGCGGGCGCTAGTTTGGTGGGTCGGCAGTGGTTCTGTGGGTTGCAGTCCCTCTAGGCAGAGCACAACAGGACACGGAGTGTCCTGTTGTGCTCAACTTTGCTATGGTGTCAAGAGGGTGAAAACCCACATTGGGCACATGCATAAAGATTTCGACCAGACTACTTGGGCTGCCCAAGTGCACATTGCGACCTCCTCAGTTACTCGGTGCGAGGCGTCGATGTCGTCCTCCTTTGGGGTGCTCTCTCTTCCACAGGAATGGTGCGGGTCGGTGGATCACATCCTTGGGATGTTTGAAACCCGCTTTCCATGCATGCGCATCTTCCAGCTTCCCGCCACCTTCATGATGATGCACGTTTGGCGTTCCGTCTTCCTTGGATCGCCTTGCGCCGATCCCGTGACGAGTTAGCTGCTCACCTTCTCCCCGATCGCCTTGATTGTACTAGGGGTGGGGCTTCTGGACATCGGTTGCAAGCCGTCTTGGCGCTTTGGTGGTGTGGGCATCCTCCGTGAGGAGGCTGCGTGCTACCAAGGCTCAGGCGGAATCCGCATGTAGCTTGGAAGGTCCGGGTAATGCAACAAACTGCGTCGTTGCAAGTTTCTTGGGCAAGTGTATACTCGCTGCCAGGCTCTTGACCCCTCCCCAGCCCCGCAAGAGACCATTGTTGCCCTCCGTGCCCTCCATCCAGCACCCAAGGATGCCATCCCGCCAGACATATCCGACTATGTCCCGGATGATCCCTTCTCCCTAGATCGGGTAGCTTTTGCTCTGGCACTCTCTACGACCCCATGTCTTTCATTTGCCGAGTTGTCAGGAATGGTGTTTGAACAACTCAAGGACCTTTTTCTCCTCGAAGATCCATCTAGTGGCTTCCCAAAGCTCTTTTCTCTGGCCGCTGTGGTGGCTCGGGGTGAGACGCCTTACCGGATTTCCCATGTTCTTGCAGCTAGCAGGCTTGTCACTATGGACAAGTGCCCGATGCGCCCACTGCGGTCGGGAAGCCTTCATGCGGCTTCTCGCACTATTGCCCGCCCGTGCCGCTCCTTCTCCGGCACCTCAACCCCCCTTCAATTTGGCATTGCCACTCCGGGGGGCTGTAAGTCTGTGGTGCTTGGAGTGAAGGCATGCCTTGATACCCACCTGGAGTGGGTGGTCTTACAGGTTGATGTCGAGGACGCCTTCAATACCATTTCTAGGAGCGTCATCTTCAAGGAGCTTAGGGATGCTAGCGGCGTCCTGGGGAGCCTTATACTTTTTGTCCGGTGCTTCTACGGGAGGTCCTCCAACCTCTACTACCAGCACAAGAATGTCTCTTCAGAGTTCTTGTCTCTGTCTTGAATCGTCGGTACCGTGCAAGCGACCCCAGGCGGTGCTCTCGCCATTGCTCTATAGGGCCCTATCTAGGCCTTAGCGCGCCGACCGTGTCTTCACCGGCACGATCTCTCACATGGTCGGGCCTGGGGACAGAGTCAAGGAGGCCTTTGAGCTCTTCTATCATGAGCTTTCTTTGGTGGGCTTGAAGATCAAGCTGTCCAAGTCCTGCGTCTGGTCTCCGTCGGGGATTTTACCTACTTTGCAGTTTCCTGCTGGGGAGATTGCTCCGGCATTGGGACTGCGGATTCTAGGGGTCCCTTCGGTTCCCTCTGACTCATCGGAGCTCTCGGACTGATCTCGCAGGACCTCTCCCATGTCGAGGACCTCCCTGTCAGGAGGATACATAGGTAGCCTTTGGAATTCTTTTCTCTGCTTTTGCTAGGCGCCACAGTTACCTCATCCGACGCCCCGCCTGGCCTCGACCTTTTGTCCCACGGCGCTTGATAGGAAGATTGCTCGACATTTATTACTGATGGTTTCAGGGGGTTGTAGGCATTCCTGCTCGAGAAGCAGCTCGGCCAGGCTTTCCAGTCTGTCCTCCAGGACCCCTCCATCCCCAAGTCCACAAGAGCGCTCCTCTTGTTCGAAGGGAGATGTTGGCTACTGGCCCGCCCATGCATACGGGGTTTTCACATCGCACCAACCACCTTCACTATTACGATGTGATTCCATCTTGGCCTCGCCCACTGCGGGCTTTGCTCCTTACTTGCAGTGCGGCTCGCCTCGATGATTCTCACACTTGCTCGCCGTCCCCGTGGGTCATCGACTGCACTCACGACGCCATCCGCGATGTCATGTTCGGCCATCGTCATGAAAGGCTACACGCTTGAGGGAGCCGGTGTATACTCCGCACATGTCGCTCAATCGTGGCGACTGCACCTTGTCCATGGCGCAGTTTCGGCGTATGGTGGTTACCGATCCTACACGAGACACCATCTCCGCCAGTCATCACTAACCTGTGTTGGGTCGCACGGAGCAAAGGTGACTCTCAAGGTCCGCAAATATAGTGTGATGCAAGTGGGCCACCTCTTGATTCCGCCACACTAGAAACGATGGGTAATGGTCGAGGACTTTGACAAATTTGTCAAGTCCCATGCCAAAGCTTACCATGCAGACATGGTGCGGGCCGTCCTCTCAGATTTCACACTACTTCCAACAACGGGTTTCAATCGCCTTCAACGGCGCCTCAGCGATCCTCCACAAGGCGGTGGCAGTGGGTGACGCATCTTCCTCTACCTCCGTGGTTTGCAGCCGCTTATTCTTCCCGCATGACATTGTGGTGTGAGGTGACTTTAAGTAGGGAGCTCAGTTGCTCCTCTCCACCTCGACCCCCTGGTCCCCTTTGATTGCCCCCTTCTGGATGGGCTTTTCCTATCGTTTTTTCACCTCAATAAAAACCTTTCCATTTGCATGATTCGTGTCTTTAAAGTGTAGTATGGGCATGAGGTTTGTTTGAGGGAAAACGCTGGAGATTATTACTTTATATTGTTATTGGGTAGGTACCTAATATTTTCCCCATGACTTAAGGTGTCAAAACATTACCATTAGGTGTATATTATGGGGCAAGTAATTTGCATGATGGGTGTGTACAGTGTAGGATGGGCATGAGGTTTGTTGAGGGGTTGAGGGAAAAGAGGCCGGCAGTCGAATTGGGAAAGAAATCCCACGTTCCTTGGCTCGGTTTGCGCTGTGGTTGCTTTGTCCTTGTCCTGCAGAGTGCGCATTGCGGTGCGATTGCTTTACCCGCTCCACACCCTGGGGTCTCTAGGGTTTGAGTCTGCAGGCGAGCACGCTCGGCCTCAGGAGGCGCCGTTGCTGGGGAGCAGGCTCGGTTTTATCAAGCACAAAGATCGGTGAGCCATGAAGCTGCACTTTGCATTTTCTGCGAGCTGTTGTGCTAATTTGCTGCTCAGCTCTGCAATTGTGCTTGTCGAGGGTTTGCGGCAGTGCTTTTGTAGCTCGGTTTGAAAGGGTGCTGAATTGCTCCTGCTCTCGCAGCGTGCGCAGACCGGATGAGCGAGAGCATCCAGATATGTGGAGATTCTCATGAGCAAGGGCGAGCGTGCGGGGGACGCGGGTAGGAGGGAGTAGGGGTTGAAGGTGGTTTGGCGGTGCGAGAGGGGGGCCAGACATGGCAGATCAGGACGGGGAGGCCGACCAGAAGCTGGCACACTTTCAGGATGTGACGGGTGTGGCCGACGCTGCCCTTTCGGTGCAGATTCTGGAGGCTCACGACTGGGATTTGCATGCGGCTGTGTCAGCCATGGTGGACCATGTTCCGGGGGAGAGCAACCTGCCTCCTTCCACGGGGGCTGGGGACTGGGATGCCAACGATTTAGGTGCCGAGGGCCAGCCGGAGCGGGAAGGTCTTGGTGCCCGGAACGATGCCACCAGCAATGGAGCGCCGGCGGAGCCGTTACAGAGAGTGAACTCAGCCCCCTCCCAATTCTCACCCGGCTTGCTGCATTACCCCAGATTTAATTCCGCGCACTATGAGGGACTGGCCGGCCAGTTTCAGGAAAGGTACGGCATCCGGATCAATCAGATCATGCGGCAGCAGCCACAAGGTGCCCCCGGCCTGGTGTGGAGGATTGTAACCCTACCTTTTTCGGTCATTAGGGGAAGCTACAATCTCGTGTCTGGGGCTGTCGGGCTTGGTTGGTGGGTGGCTGGCGGCGTGTTGTCTTACGGGCTCGGGGCTTTGGGCTTGCTTGGTAATGCGGGCCAGGAAAGGAGGGGTACCGGTAGGCTTCTTCCGGCCTCCACAGGCGCCACGGAAGCACAGAATTTCATAAGGAACTTTGAGAGGGAGTATGGCGAGATACATCCCGTCTTCCAGACCATGAGTTTTATGGAGGCCTTGAGAAGGGCTGGCGAAGAGTTCAAGTTTCTCTTCTTGTACCTGCATTCGCCAGAGCACGCAAACACTCCCCACTTCTGTTCCAGAACCTTGTGCTCTGAGGCTGTGGTTCAGTTTGTGAATGACAATTTTCTGGCCTGGGGGGGAGATGTGAGAACAAGCGAAGGGTTCCAGATGAGCAACAGCCTTAAGGCGTCAACCTTCCCCTTTTGTGCTATTGTGATGGGATCGTCAAATAATCGCATTGTTATGCTGCAGCAGGTGGGTATTACCACTGGGCTTTGATGGCCAGCCTTCACAGAGACGAAAGGGAACTCTTACACTTTTTGTGTTTCTCTAGAGAATCTGCCTGCCTCCTTGTGCTTCTCTTACTTCATACCTCTCAAGTGGAGTTTATGATTAATTGTTTGGCTGCTGTTGGTACAGATTGAGGGACCAAGGACACCGGATGAGCTGGTTGGGGTCTTGCGAAGGGTGGTGGAGGAGCAGGGTGCTGTCCTTGTTGCTGCAAGAGTGGAGGAAGAGGAAAGACGCCTGAACAGGCGGTTGAGGGAGGAACAAGATGCAGCTTATCAGGCTGCTCTCCAAGAGGATCAAGTAGGCCTATCTATATGGTTTGCTGATGCTCTGTTACGCTGCATTGTGTCGTAGCTCTTTCATCACCTTCATGCACTCCGATATTGGGATAGGACAGCGATATGTATGCTTACAGGGGTGTGTCTTGGGATGGCAGGAGCGAGAGCGGAGAAGGCAGGAGGAAGCAGACCTGGCTGCGAAAGCAGCTGCAGAGGAGGAGAGGAGGAGGAAGGAGGAAGAGGAAGCAGCAGCCAGGGCAGCAGCAGAGGCAGCTGAGAGAGAAGCTGCTCTGGAGAGACGCAGGAAGGAAAAGGCTGCAGCCTTAGGTGTTGAACCAGAGAAAGGTCCTGAGATCACACAGGTGCGGGAAAGTGTCCAAAACCGTTTGAGTTGCTGGCAGTCAATGTGTCGAGAAAAGCTTGTTTCTCGGTATTGAACTTTGTGTCAAATGATTCTGCAGGTGGTTGTTCGGTTGCCTAATGGCGAGCGGAAGGAAAGAAGATTTCATTATTCGACCGCCGTGCACTCGCTTTATGACTTTGTGGATTCATTAGGAAGCTTCAATGCCATCAAGTACAGCTTGGTTACAAATTTTCCTAGAACAGTATATGGGCCTGACATGCTGCAGGTCTCTCTCAAGGATGCTGCCCTCCATCCTCATGCCAACCTGTTTGTCCAAGTAGAGGACAGCTAGGGTTCCGGTCTTTTGTTATTCCGTCGGTTATAACTCTGTGGACGAGAACGCTGCAGTTGCGCTGAACGAGTTTGAAGGGAACTGTTATTGTGGTTTGCCAAATGCCATGTTTTTGGCAGGTTCCAACCGTGAACTGCTGACTACCCTGTCAGATACTTAACGGGGAAATTGGTCCATCTGTCGCACACCTAGCTTAGACCGACCGAAGCTTCAGGACGTCCCGAACGAAAGGAGGCACGATTCGCGACCAGGCTTAATAGGAAAACATGCAGATGGAGATGCCTCCCTGGGAACAGCATGCGGCTGTCATCAACATGCCCCGGTTCCTCTACAGCGTCTCTGCATCATTGCACCAGGATTCGCACACGGGCTTCCTTATCACCTGCCCCTTCAGTGAGTGCTCATCTGAGACTTCTTCCATCGACATGCATGCTCGTGTCCCCTCTCAAGTTTCAGCTGTGATGCTGTGTGCCCTGCAACCCTAGTTGCAACGTGGAATTGGACTCGGTTGAAGTACCCGCCACTTTTTGCAAATGGCTGGCTACATTTTTGGAGATCTGTGGCCGTTTTCATTTTTGACAAGTTGAGATGGGTGCCATGATGCTTTCCAGGACGGGAAAAGAGTGCAACCAAAGAAGCCATAAAGCTTCTGCAGGAGGTACTACCAGCTCTTGGTGTCATGGTTGTGTCATTCTCCTCATTTCCCCTGAAGGCTCCTTGCCTTTTGCAGCTCTAAGCCTGTTTTCTCGTTTCCTGGCTTTGTGGCCAGCTATGTCTTTGTACAGAGACAGAATCAGGCAGTGGTGGAACTGGCCGAGCACCTACTGAAAGTGTTTCAGGGGAGGAAGAGAGTAGAGCAAGCTCTTCTTCAGAACTGCCGGAGGCAAAGAGGTTGAGATCTTTTTCTTCCATAGGTGCATGGAAATGCAGCGGGTTCGGTGATGGTGGGGACTGTAAGGACCCCGTGGTTTGTAGTGCGGATGCAACGTGCCCAATAGCAAAGGCTGCCAATGAGGTAGATGCAAATGAAGGTTCGTCACAATCGGAAGTCCCTGTTGAGGTCCAAGAAGCTGTGTCAGCCAAGTTGATGTTGGTGAAATTGGCAAAGATGGGCATTCTTTTTGTTGCGGCACCAGCGATGTCATCAAGCTCTGTTGTTTCCGTCGTGTCAAAGCTTTTTGGTGACATCCAAGCTGGTGTCAGAACACCCCCGCAGTAAGTTCACTCGTGTATGATTATCTGCTTCTTTTGAGTCTCTTCACTGGGGTTGTGGGACGTTCTTATGGCTTCAGATTTGACTTGCTACCCTGTAAATGATTTTCTTACTGCAAATTAGTATCGCATAGCAGGTGGTGTCATCGTATTCTTCCAGTTCAAGCTACATGTGTCTTGGATCATGATCCTTTGCAAGAACTGGTGTCTCGTCTGCTTAAGCTCTATCTGAAGGAGCATCTCTCTGACCCCCTGACCTCTGAAGAGCAGCACTTGAAGGTACCTGGGCAGGTTTAGCTTCATCCTGTATATAACCTTCAGTCTGATCTCATGTATAGGGCTATGTCTTGTTCGCAGTATGCTGTTGCATTCAATAGTCGAGGTGAGACGGACGAAAAAGATGGCGGAGAACCAAATTTCGGCAAAAGCCAGTGCATAAATGCAGTGGCCGATGCAGTTCAGAGAGTTCTCCCCCCCACATCTGTCGACTTGGTTGCACCTCAAGTGAGAACCTTGTTGTTTACAGCTTGTCCAACAATGAGTCTTGAGCAACTTAGAGGATTTCAGAGACGATTGAAAGTAACCAAATTTTGGGGCGTGTATTTCTCTGTAGGTCGTGATTGTTGTTGAAGTGCTTCCGTTGGCTGGAAGTAGAAGTTCCCCGGTGTGCGCTGTTTCCGTTCTTCCGGGGCTCCTGTTGGACACGAAGCCCCGGATTTGTATCAAGCCTTTGATTGGCCCCAAAAGCAAGAGAAGATAGCAAACCGTCTGAAAATATGGCTGAAAATTTCGATCCTACTGTAAATGATGAAACCAGAGAGAAGGTTCATCCCGCACCCAGGTGGATAGCGACCACCAGGAGGAGTTTCAATTACCGGACATTGTTGCGAAGGTGGAAGGCCTTTCATTGAACTAGACAGCACATCTCCAAACGCTTGTGGCAAGACACAATAAACATATACATTAGGTCTTAACTATTATGGTTAAGAACTATTAAATCAAGTTCCATCAAGCTCATCGTCTTTGCATTACTCCCATTGTGCTCTGCCAGTTGAGACGATACCCATGATCTCGTGCTCCGCCCAAGTTCAGGAGTCTTCTGGGTTGGGTAGTGGGCAATATTCTGTTGTGTCAGTAGCCAACCCATACAGGGTACGATAGACAGAGCCAGTTCTGTGTATGACCACAAAATTCAACAAAGCACCAATCAAGCACATTCCTGCCATGAGAATGAAGGTGGACCGGAAACAATGTGCACCGTAGCATGTTTCATCTCCTGTGGTTTCCCTGTCATATAAAAAGCCTGCCAAAAGTCCTGAGAAGAGGTAGGAGCCCAGAGGAATAGACATAGATAGGAAGTTGTAGTGCATGCCAAAGTTTTGAAGTCCAAACAGCTCTGATGCTGTGGGCAGTAGTATCGAGAAGTGGGCACCGTAGCTAACTCCTAGGATGATTGACCCCACGTACAGTGAGCTAGGAAATGCCGAAGCAAACAGCAGGTGACTGATCAGCATGAGAGCTTGAGCAACCAGTAGCCATTTGAGCCTATGAGTTGCCGAGTACCTGTAACAAGGATTAATCGCACATTGTCACATTGTATATTAAGCTTCGCTTGCAGTCTAGACAATTTGGTAAGCACAAGCACATCCAGTCCAGACCTGAGATAGTACTCTGAGAGAGCGCCTGCTCCCAAGCGACCCAATGAGTTCCAGATGCTGACGAGAGAGATGAAGATGCCAGCACTCGGATACCCTTGGGCCTCCCCCATTTGTCCAAGATTGTTGATGGCAGTAATACCAGAGCCCAGACCAAAAAAGAACACCAGAAACAACAGCCAGTAGTCCATGCTCACCATGGCCTGCATCAGAGTGAAGTCCTGTCCAAGCTTTGGTCCCAGACTCCTCCTTTCCTTTGATTGAAAACCACCAACCCTACTTGAAGATTGTGCAATACAGCCGATGCTTGAGCTCTGGCCACAGGGTCTTTCCCCATCTACGCTCATAAAGTCCTCAGCAGACCAAACTCTCTCATCCACTTTAGGATGAAGACTTTGTGTGCTACTCTGCTGTTCCGATCTGAGATGCGGATGAGGGTCGGTCCTGCCACCACGACAGTAGTCTATGAACATCTTGCCAGGAATGACAAGTGGGAAGAGAAGAAAAGCGAGGACTGTTCCTGCAAAGAGCTTATGAGTAGCTGCGGTGATAGGGGCCAAGGCATCCTCGGCAACAACCACCCCCATCAAGAATAGAGCTAATAACACAAAAATTGCCTGGATCACCATAAATCTCTTGTTTTCAGTCTGGCTTTCTCCAGCACCTTGTTGCCAATATGAAGTCCCTGCTAAGAGAAAACTCGGTAAATCAGGAGTTCCTCGTCAGACAGTCTCAATCCCTCGGCAATGTACAACTGCTCGACAAGTGAAATACCCACTCTGAGCACCTGCAGTACCTTGCGGGGTTGTGATATGCAGGAATGGCATGGCGAGCAGGCAAACCACAGCAGGACCGACAGCTACAAGTAGCAGAAAGGATGCAGCATCGTCGGTGAAAAGCACTGTGTAGAGCAGAGTGAAAATGGCACTGCTGAGGCCATAGCTGCCTTTCAGTACTCCAGTCACCATCCCTCTGTATGTGGGGAAGTTCTTCAGACAGGTGACTAAAGCTGCCGTATCCAACCATGTTGAGCTGTTAGCTCCGACACATATTGCAATGCACATCTGCCGACACCACGGCAGACAAGTTACTCACCACCCGTGCCTACTCACACCAGTGGAGGACCCGGCCACCCGCAATGGAATAGTACCTGCCAGAAGGGGAGGGGCGCGATTCGCTCACTGGCGACCAGCCACAACACGCCATAGCCTGCAAAACTGTGCAACGCGCCCATGACAAGAATCACCCATGGGGGCCAGTTGCTAGACGCCCATCCAGAGGGCAAGCCAACATTGTCACCAATATCTTTGGCAAAACCCAGATTATTAAGCTCAGATTGCGTATACTGCAACACAGTCTTCAGCACCGGAGAGTAGAAGCCAAATGTGTAGCCATTGCCTGCTGAGGCCTCAACCCAGGAGCCGGTGATCAATCCCACCCACGTCTTTGCAACCGTGGGTGCCAGATAGCCAGCCATGACTGCCTTGACAGAGCGAAACTGGCTGTTCCCCAGGATCTCCGCCTGCATCAGTCCAGTCCAGATATTGGGCTTTCCGGGGAGGAGACTCGTAAGAAAGAGAGTGCCCAGGGAGCCTGTGGAAACGACACGTACAACGTGCCCACTTCGTTTTCCTATGAGCGAGCAATTGGGATCCTGCTCTGGTTCTGATGCAATTGGTCATGAGTCGCAGGCGCGTGGGCACACAAGGTTTGGTTGCACCAGCTCCAAGTCGGCTGTCTCATGGGTTGTTGCACCGATCGTGACCCCTAGGCTTGTCACAATGAAAGACGGGGGCGGGCTGCCTACCGGAATTGGAGGTTGGAATTTGTGAGCTTCTCTTTGTCAAACGGGAGCAGGTTGAATGTGGACTCGACGACGCGGCTCACCATGTCTCGTGCACTACAAGGCTCCTCTTCCCTCCTTTTCAAGAGGAGGAGTTTGTCTTTCACCTTTCTTGTAGTGGCTGCGTTCATGTTCTATGTCTTGGTGCCGTATCACACCAGATCGCAAGGAGGGGAGGTTCTTCAGGAGCAATTTGGTGTTGCTGACTGGGCAGAGGGCAGTTTACCACATTCAGAGAGAAGAGCAACAGAGTCCGCAATCTCCTACTGTGAGAGTTCGTCGCGGAGTTTGCCATCTGAAATTCTGGGCGCAGGAAGGGGTAGGAAATTGATGAACCCAGGGGTTATAGTGGAGGCGAAGAGGGCTTTGAAAAATTTGAAAATCCATCAGCACTTGGTGCAGAGCATTGCAGTGGTGGGAGCAGAAGAGAATGGCGCTTATGCATCTGATGATGCTGAAGATGCTCACGACGAGGAGGCAGCATCAATAGACGATAGTGTCCTCCTATCTTCATATGGAAGTCACAGCTCGGAAATCAATCTGCTGAGCAAGGAGTTTCAGCTGGTCATAAATGTTCTTACGTACGACAGGCTGGAGTCTTTCGCTCGGTGTCTTGAATCTCTAGCCAAGGCTGATTACGGAGGAGACAGAGTGAAATTGCGCATTTATATCGATCATTTTGGACTGATCGCCGAGTCTGGGGACAAAGACGACGTTGTTGATAGATCTCTTATGACTGGTCTGGCCATTTTGAGCCATGCGGACCAGTTTCAGTGGTTTCATGGTCCCAAAGAGGTGCACTTCAGGACTGACAATGTAGGTTTGCAGGGTCAGTGGCTTGAGGCATGGTGGCCTTCCACGGACCATGAGTTTGCACTCATGGTGGAGGATGATATGGAGCTTTCCCCATTGTTTTACCGTTATCTTCGCTCTGTAATTGCTACCTACTTCTACAATCCAGTAAACGCTGATCCCTCCATCTTTGGCATTTCCCTTCAGAGACCAAGATTTGTGCCAGGGAAAGGAGGCCGACCCCTTCAGGTAGACAACTCGACCCGTCTCTTTCTGTACCAACTGGTTGGCACATGGGGCCAACTTCTGTTCCCAAAGCCTTGGAAAGAGTTTCGAATATGGTATGACATTCACAAAGCCAAAGGGATAAAACCCTTTCTTGAGGGGATGGTCACCAATCGCTGGTACAGAAAGCTTGGTGAAAAGATATGGACACCATGGTTCATCAAGTTTGTGCATGCTCGACATTACTACAACCTGTATACAAACTTCTTGGAGGAGCGAGCGCTGATTGTCTCTCATAGGGATGCAGGTGTAAACTATAAGAGCAATGTTGGACCTGACTCTCAGCTTATCGGTGCCAATGGTACAACAGACATCGATCTGTGGGAGATGGTGCCTCTGAAGTCGCTCAAGAGATATGACTTTTGTTTTCAGCCAGTTGTACCAAAGACAGTAGTGCGCAGCAGACCAGATAAGCTTCAATCGCTGCTTGCTGTGCTTCATGTAAAGAACGAGGTTGTGTTGGTGAGCACCCTGGGAGTGCCAAAGGCTATGGTACGAAACTGGCTGTGTCATTTTCAGAGATTTAGCCTCCACAACTATCTGCTCCTTGGGGATGACATTTTGCTTCTGAAGGAACTTGGAAGGCGCGGTCATGCTGTCATGCAACCTAGGCTTGCCAGTCAGGAGAGGAAATTACTGTTGAAAGCTCAGGAGGATAGCCTCGACACTACAGCCTTGCAGCGGGACCTTTTGACTCTGTCATCTATCAAGTCTATCGTTGCGTTTGGATACAACGTGCTGTTCACCAAAGCTGATAATCTTTGGCTTCAGAATCCATTTAGGGAGAACAATCGCTGGGGTGATGCTGACCTCGTAGCTGTAGCAGACGGAACAGGGTGCAGCACAGGTTTGATGTATTTTAAGAGCACTGAGAGGACCCAAGGGCTTCTGGGCTGTGCAGCGGACAATATTTGGTCTCAGGGAAGCATGGGAAGCACGGCGAAGGAAAGTGATGACAGCACAGCACAAGCATGGGCGAGCAAAGTTTGCAAGTGTGGAGGTGAAACGCATGCTGATATCATGCATCTTGACCCCATGGACTTCCCTTTATTCTCCAAGTTAAAAGCAGGTGAAGAGGGATCCCCAGTGGGAGCTACAAATGCTACTATGTTCTTCGCTGGTTTGAGGTATAAAACCAGAGACCTGGTGCACGAAATGCAAGGCAGAGGATTGTGGCTGGTGGATGACGACCTCTCCTGCACCAGAGTCACTTGCCTACCTAAACATGTTGAGAAGAGCAGTTGACAGAGGCCACAACATGGGCGTTGAAGCTACACGGGTCATCCAGGTGAATGATGTGGGGTAAGAAACTGCAAGCCGTAGACGCTCGATAACAGCTGCACGCTCGTGCTTAGAAGAAAATGCTGAACACAGCACTGCATGCAATTGTCAAATGAAAGCTCGTCACTTCACAGCAAAAAGTGTCCTGATCATTCCGTGCAGGATGCAGGACTTCAATCTGGATTTGCCGAGCATATGAGCTGCTTGTCCTACTCTAGACGAGCTCAACTTCTGTAAGTGGCGGTGACCACAATCAGCCAGCTCACTCCCTGAAAACCCTTGCTATGTGATTTGACAAGATTCTCCCAAATTCGTTTTCACACGAAGTACACCTCGCGCAGGAGCAACCGAAAGCTCAAAAAAACAACCGGTCAGATCAGATAGATATATTTGTCATCCCTTAAAGCAGAAACGGACTGGAGACAAAAATTGCCAAATAAAAGCATGACACTGCCCTACCAGAAGTCTCCTGATGAATACGTGCAGGATCCCAATAAATAGCCATCACAAGGCAAATGTGCCGACAATGCAGCTGTTTCTGTACAGGTCTATACAAGCCCACACTTGTGAAGTCACCATTTGCTAATGACGGTGACGAATAGGTAGCCATCTCCCTCCGTTAATCCCTTTCCTACGTCGTATGACTGATACTGGATGAACACCTCGCCGAGGAGCATTAAAAGCTCAACACAATACTTGACGGGCCTAGCTTTCTAAAACCAGACGTTCCAGGCAATCTCGACGCTGGAATATTTGCAGGTCTGTACAAGGTGTCCAAGCCCATGGCAGTTCAAGGATTGGTTTGGAACAGAGTAACTGTAGCTATGTGTCCGTTTTTCATCACCTCAAAGGCAATGTTCCTGTAACCATACACAAACGTTGGGCCAAACGGATTGCTTACCGAACCCTGAGTTTGTATTGCTGCCCGACCTCCATCGCCAAGCAGCTCCTGCACCTCATGCCACTTCGTATCAGCAGTTATTTGACGACGAGAGACTTCCCCGTTGGCTATCTGGCCAGAATCATCCCCGTTCTCAGCTGCCAACGGTGGGCAGTGAATGAAAAAGTTGCACTTGATGTAGCAGTTGAAATCTGCATGACCTGGAAAATTGGTGTGCAAAACAAACTTCTTGATCCTGTGGGTCTGTC
Organism: Anthoceros angustus; assembly: GCA_010909165.1. Classification (NCBI taxonomy): domain Eukaryota; kingdom Viridiplantae; phylum Streptophyta; class Anthocerotopsida; order Anthocerotales; family Anthocerotaceae; genus Anthoceros; species Anthoceros angustus. The sequence goes on from MU008177.1 coordinate 239,765, forward strand.
CGTCAAACAGAATATCCACACCCCTTGCAAAGTAATTGTAGAAGTAATCGCCGCAGAGAGCAGTCCTGGGGCGGGGATCAGAGGCAGAGTGAATCACCATAGGGTCGACCTGCTTCTGATGAATACCACAGGGCCTACCTAGCTCGGCCCAGACGTCCTGCGGGGAAGCCCCGAAAAACAGATGCTGATCCCCTCCCGTAAAGCACAACTCCTTCCCCAGCTTCACATGCACCTCCTCCATGTACAGGCTACCTGGGGGCAATTGCGGAGGCAGGGCCTTCTTCACCAAAGCGCCAAACTCAGGCCCTCCCCGCACGGTGCTGTCATAGATGCAAACCCGCGACACGACCGGCGTGGTGCCATCCGGAAACTCCAAGGGCAGCTCAGCCTCCCTGTCCTGGCAGCACTTGGCGTGCTGTGCCGGTATGGGGAAGGCAAACGAGAGGCCCGGGTAGAAGAGAGTGTAGATGCGCCGCTCCACATCATAGGTGCCGGGAAAGGTAGGGCCGAAGAGGGCATACACAGCCACGAAGGTCGCAGCCAGACTAGGACCGCCAATGGACGATGTCGCATACCGGATCTGCAGGCGTTGCAAATCATACACCTCCACAAGCCGGAGTCGTTGGGAGTGAGGCTCAAACCGCAGGTGGAAGCCATGGGCCGGGAAGCTTATCACCAGATCCACCTTCAACGGCTCCTCATCGTTGTACTTGATGTGCATCACATCGAAAACGCTCCGATTCCTGTGCTGCTCCGCATACGCCAGGGCCTCGCAGACTGGCATCCCCAAATAAAACGGGCCAAGGCCTGCCCCGGGCCGCAGATCCAGTGCGAGGGCGCCCATCCTCCTTCCACTACCAAGGTGGTGCTGCCATGTACACACTAAGCGGTCTCGATGATGCTGCCGTTTACCACCACCGCGGTGCTGCTGCTTCCAGGCATCGATGAACTAGGTCTCTGGTAGTGCCACCAGATCTCCCCTTCACCCCCACGCCCAACCTCGCAGTTTGCCCCAAAACGAAAGCACTCAAACCACCTCATGGCACAAAAAAATACCGGGACGTGGCATTTTCCACGCCACGGTGCAAATTCCAGTGCATCACGGGTTCACATCGACGCGCGGCCCTGATGCCCTGGATGTTGAAGGTGAATGAAGCCAAATCCGTCGTCTTCGTAGGGGTGGTTCCACAGGGTTATGGCGAGATAATTATTTTTCAAAAACTAATAGATTCCACATCTCTGTTTATATTGTTATTTTATTTTTATTTAAAATGTATATCTATATATAAAATATATACTTATATGCAACTAGGTATAGACCTCCCCCAAACAAGCCCTAGTTTCCCAGCTGCTACTCATGGCATGAGCTTAAAGTTCATAGCCCAGCTGCCCAATTTACACTCGAACTTTAGTTGAGTGTAAACACCATTTGAGCTGAGTTGCTCACTTAGTTCTAAGTCACCGCATAAATAGAATACCCAAATATCTACTGTATTTTTTTTCCTTTTTTCGTATGCTTGATGTCTTCATGTGCTTCCCATAATGGAGCATTGGAGTAGAGGTAGTTCTTGAACAGCTATACCAAAGAACTGGTGTCCTAAACTAATCAAGCCGAAATTATAGAAAGTCATAAAATAACAGCCGAACAATTTTGTGAAAAAACACTAAAGGAGTGATCCCTAATCCTTTAGAGATATGCGAACAAAACAAGAATTGAAACTTTTTACTCTTATTTTTTTTAAGATAAGCCTATAAAATTTAGAGATGTACAAACTTAACAAAAACTATATTAACTTGCCAAAATTTAGAGAAGGTTACTCTCTAAGATTGTTAGGTGCTAGTATAGTACTTAGTTATTGCAGGTCAAGTTCATTAGTTAAGTGAAATAACAAATGTACAAAGGAATAGTTTAAATCTTCAATGATGATCTCCAGGTAGTAACTACTCCATTCTTCTTATCTAGGTACTTCTTCCCCAAGACATAGATTTTCATTTAGATGGATTATATAATGTTTATTTATATTACTTATATCTATATAGTATATTATATAATAATTATTTATATTAATAATTCATATGTATAATCAATTAGAATGTAAATTTGATACTATCTTTGATATAAGATCAATAATGTAATTTTATAGTATGTTGGTTAAAGTTGGTCGTTTCTTCACCCATATCCTTAAGATTTACTCATATATATTTTTTATTTCATATAAGATATGTACTAAGATATTAAGTGATTTGATTTAAACAACTAAAACTACAAAAGATAAAGCAGACAAACTTAGGCAGATACTCAATTGTAACTTTGAAAAGGACGAAGATAATTTGAGAATATTTTTATATTACCCCCTTATGTATTCAATTTGAGTTGCTTGATATAATGTCATAATCATGTTAAAAGGCAGCCATCAATTTTTCTTTCTACATTTAAAACTTGGAGCTTAATTTGCGTTATACATGTTTCTATATGTTTTAGCTTCTTCAAGCAATCATGTAATTTATCTTTCAGCTCCATCCCATTTAGATGGTTTTGGAGCATGCTATCAGTAATATCCTTCTCATCTCCCTGATTTGCAAAGTGGTGAAGTTGGTTTAATAAATTCTTTCCTCTAACATTACAACATAGGTTTAAGATAGCAATAGATGAACATATATCGATGCTACAATTTGACACATCTTTAAAAGAAGTTTGTAGCTCTTCTGTAATGGTCCTCATCAACAAGATTATTGGTAAGTCTAGTACTTTAGATGAAGAGTCTATATTGACCTTACAAACTGCATTCGCATAACGAATTTGTAATGAACAAAGATCCAAATGAGTCACACAAAATGCAAGTGTCTTGAAACATTCCTGTACCCCATTATAACAACTATCAAGCAACGTCGCACAAACATTCAAGCAGTACGAAGATGTTGATGAAGATATCTTGGGATCCCGTGTACTATGATTTTCCAATTCCTTCATTGCCACACCCATGAAGAATCTTTTGTTAAGCTGAGCATGGATTGGACAAGTACAAGTCAACCATTCATCTGGGTTAGTGTGCTGGTTGTTGTCTCCACGCATACTCAAATAAGGAGAAGTACCAAAGTTTGAAACAACTTCAAAATGGGGATCATCTTCATCCTTCATCACAACATCATTGTAGTCCTCCTCGTCTTCACAGATGCTTGAATAAGAAGACGCATGATCTTTATGCACACTTAGACAAGAAGAAGCACATTTTGGCGTAACTTCTATCTTGATATCCTCTAAATCCTTCATCACGGCACTCATGACACTCTTCCTTTCGAAAGCAAATGCTTCCCAACCTTTGTAGTCATATCTATTTTCTTGGCATTGGGTTGAATGAAATTGACTACCCTCTCCCGTCATGCTAACTTCAAGCACCAGCTAGAAGGAACTCCTTGGTAGGGGTAGGGCGGATTGTAGATTTCCTTTTAGGTGGGCAGGCGGTGCGGTATGCAAGCTGGATCCAATGCACACAAGTAAGAACGAACTCCACCCGGATGCGACCTGAGCTGGGGTGCTATTGTCCACAAAAAACAAACATGGGAGGAGTTGAGCACACAAAGTGGAGCACGGTGCACATGGTAGACCGGAGCCCGGTATGGGCCGACAAGTGGAGAGAGGGGCCGCCAGGTCAGGACTCACAGGTTGGGGTCGCTGGAGTCAGTAAAATAGTAATAAAAGCATCCACCTGGTGTGAGAGACTTCCAGCGCCTTCCTGCGCATAAAGCTGCGGGGCTTTGCAGAATTGCGCGCCGTCGCTTGCCGTTCCCATCGCGCCCCCGAGTCCACCAGCTTCGGCCTCGCCTCGCCGCGTCTCATCGCCCCCGTCTCGTCTCGTCTCGTCTCGTCTCGTCTCGCATTCGCCATCGCTGCCGCTTTCGCTTGTGTGTTCGCGTTTGAGTTTTCCGCCCATAGCCTGGCTCTCCTCTCCGAATCCGCTCGGGTTTGCTGCTCTCCTGCCCTGGCACTTGGCGCCTTCTACTCGCACTCCGCCTTCTCTCTCTCTCCGGAAGTTGGATCCCCGGTTCCTCAGGAGTCGCACCGCGCATTCCTTTCGCGGGTTGAGAGAGAAGAGAGGGGCTCCAGCGCCTTGTTTGGTGCGGAATCCGGATCGGGATACATACACAGCTCCTCCACGCCGCTGGGCTATGCTGGCTTGAGCGAAAAATACTGAGAGGCGGCGCTCGTGCCGTTTCCGGGAGCTTGGGAAATGGGCTGCAAATTGGGTGCTTGATTGGGCTTGCCTGTGCACTGCAGGTAGGGCCTGAGTGCGGTGTCAGAGGGGGCCGGACTCCCGGGCGGCGATGCTGGTGGGCAACGGGTGGCCCTGTGATGGTGCTGCGGCTTAGTGGGTTGTTGGGTCCTTGAGTACGCAGTGGGAAGTCGGAAGGATCCGTTGGGCTGCGCGTGGAGTGAGCCAGCCGCATGGGAGCTGGGAGGTGGGTGTTTGTGGGTTGAGTCGGGGAGACCCGGGTGGGTGGAGGTGCAATGGCCAGCGCGCAGGCCAACAAATGGCTGGGCCTGGTGGCCGGGATGTGGGTTCAGGCGGCCGGGGGAAGCGCGTACATGTTTCCTCACTACTCGCCGCTGCTCAAGAACGTGCTGCACTACAACCAGCTGCAGCTGAACAACCTGGGGGCGGCCAAGGATATCGGGGAGAATGTTGGGTTGTTGGCAGGAATTCTGTGCAACAAGCTGCCGGCTTGGTTCATTCTGTGCATCGGAGCGTTTGAGAGTGTGTTTGGATACGGAGTTCTCTGGCTCGTGGTGACTGAGCGCATCGCCCCGTTGCCGTACTGGCAGGTAAAAAATTGTAGTGTGGGGAGCTCGTGAGGTTTTTCGGTGGTGGGCAGGAATTGACGATGTTGTAAATTTGTGTTTGGGTGATGCATTGCTGTGGGGCAGATGTGCGCGCTGATGCTGATTGGAGCGAATACGGCGACGTGGTTCAACACGGCAGTTCTGGTGACTTGTATGAGGAATTTCCCACAGAGCAGAGGGACGGTGGTGGGTATTTTGAAGGGATTTGTGGGGCTGAGTGGAGCTGTTTTCACTCAGATTTTCGCATCCTTCTTCAACAAAGATGCTGCGTCGCTGCTGCTGATGCTGGCTGTGGCGCCTCTGGGGATTTGTCTCGTGTCTATGTGGTTCGTCAGGCCTGTCCCGGCCAGTAACGTGCCGGATGATGCAGACGAGGAGATCAACTACTTTTTTTTCATCAACGTGGTGTCCTTGGCGATGGCCTTTTACCTCCTGGCCGCCACCCTTGTGCAGGATCTCCTTCCAGTCAGTCACCTGGCCTCTCACATCATCACTGCTGTGATGTTGCTGTTTCTGGTTGCTCCCTTGGTGGTGCCTGGGAAGTTTATTGTGGAAGCGATTTGTTCGCCTGCTCAAGTTGAATACGCCATCGAAGAGGGGCATGGGAGCAATGGTGCTCAGGAACCCCTGCTCAAGGATGTTGAGAAGGTGGCAACAGGAGAAGGTGGAAGGAGTGACCTCTTAGCTGGTGGATCTGTGAATAGCGAGCCCGCTGATGATGCACGGTTAAAGGGTGACCTTTTCCCCATTTCAGAGATCGAGGAAATTGACACCCTGCTCCTCGTCGGTGAAGGAGCAGTCCTTCCAGCCAAGAGAAGGAAGGGTCCCAGAAGGGGAGAGGACTTCAAGCTCAGGCAGGCTTTTGTAAAGGCTGATTTCTGGCTCTTGTTTCTCACCTATTTCTGTGGAGTAGGAACTGGCATTACCGTGATCAACAACCTGGGTCAGATTGGCGAATCTCTAGGCTATGGAGATGTGTCTATCTTCATATCACTGGTCTGTATTTGTAACTTCCTGGGACGCCTGGGAGGGGGAGCGTTGTCAGAATATTTTGTGAGGTACGCATGATCCTGTGACTTGCACTGCGGTAGTTAGTCACAGAGGAGGGCGTGGACAGGACTTCTTTGTGCAATGCAACACCGTGCTTGCATTAACTCTGTGTTCCGGTATGTCTGCAGGTTAGATGCCGTTCCCAGGACTGTGTGGATGGCTGTTGCACAGATTTTGATGATAGTAGGATATGTCCTGCTTGCCACAGCCCTGCCTGGGACACTGTACATTGGTTCCGCACTTCTCGGTATCTGTTATGGAGTTCACTTCTCCACCATGGTTCCCGCAGCCTCCGAGTTGTTTGGACTGAAGCACTTCGGGATGATCTACAATTTCCTCACCATGGCCAATCCCATAGGATCTATTATTTTCTCTGGGTGGATAGCAGGTACTATTTATGATAATGAGGCAGCGAAGGAAGCAGGCTCCAACTCCGGAACGACGTCTTTGGGCAACCTGTTGCGATCACATTTCCCGTGGCTCGGTGAGGGGGATGTATCGTCTGACGGCTTAACATGCCTGGGTCCCCGTTGCTACAGACTCACATTTCTCATCCTGGCTGTGACTTGTGTCATCGGCATCGTCCTGAACTTCGTCCTGACTCAAAGGATAAAGCGGGTTTATGTGGCTCTGTACAAGTCGCCACCAAGGAACGAATCCCTCGACTCTCTGCTGCTATCGGAAGATGGAACACCCTCCACAATCCCCAGAGTGGGTTCCAAGGGCTCTCTGAATGCGTACCTGCCCAGGCGTGGCTCACGGGATGCACTCAACACCTCAACAAACCCAACTTCTCTCCCAAGAAGTGGGTCACAGGGATCATCACACAGGCGGGTTGGTTCATCAGACAACTTAGCTTCCTTGTCCAGAAAATAGACCTGTGCTCGTAGGAGCGTGTAGCAAGTGTTTCGTGTCACCAGTACACTAACTAAACTATGTCGGTCATACTGAAGGAGCCGGTAGTGATGTTACCTCCAGCACTCATTTCCCGGCCCACAAAAATTGTATGCAGCTCGGCAAAGTGTGCATGACTTCAATTTTGTAATATGACAACTTAGAATTGATACTTCCATGGCACGGCCCCATGTCCACAAGCTAAATGAAAGACATTTTCAGCAAAAGCCGAAATCTGGAAGCTCCAACTGCCGCAGCCTTCAACGTCCTGATCGTGATCGTGGTCACCCTCCCAACACAAAGGGCCAACTGCCGACACTGACAAGCACCCACAACCGCTTCCACTTTGAAACTTCTCCATCACCCCGTGCAGAGGCGGTGGCGCATTCCTCACCTTCCAGGCTTTCCAGCTGCAGCCTTATGGGTGACCAGTGCAGCAACCTCCCGTTCTGGCAGACAATGATTAGCTTGGATCCTGGGACAGGACAGTACAGACATTCTGTAATATACCCTCCTCGGGGAAAGGCTGGTGGCTGGGAAGAAGTTGTTGTGGCAGTTTCCTCCTCCTCCAGGCCAGCATCCTCTGCAGTCCGTAATAATGTACGTCCTCTTCAAGGCCCCCTTCAAGAGCGGCCGCCCGTTCCTGTCCTAGGTTGCGTGAGCAACGTGGTAAGAGGTGGAACGCAAAGAACTCACCGTTTTAATCCGCCCAGGATGTCTTACGTGTGTCTTGCAATGTCTCGTCGTGGATCCCCGGCAAGTGACATACGACAAGATGGTATCCACGGATTAGGATAAGGAAAGATGGGGCTTTCCGTGTGCCCTGTGCCGACCATGTATGTCCACGGCAACTGCAACTCCGGGATTCGACAGACAGTTGGTACGTGTTCATAGCACATCCATTTGTCATCTCCTGACAGGAGCACTACAGATACATATGTACATACTTTATGTATTGTACCGTTGGGTCCGTATCTCAACGGACCCCAAAGCACGACATGCGATGGCCTGCTTTCTCCGGCTCCTCCGAGGAACATTAAATAGGTAGGCAAGTATGCTGCACTGAGGTTCAGGGAACCAGTAGGATGTGAATCACATACAAAACAACAGATATTTGATGATTCTGGATATTTGTCTCACCCAGCATCCATTGCAAAACGGACAGCTCGTGCGTGCACTGGTGACCAACCAACCCTCAACGACCACACCTTTTTGATTCCACAGGCAAGTGGAACAAGAAACTTCTACAGTCATGTTCGCCACCTTAGTCGCCTTATTCCGCTCAGAAAAAAGACCTTTCTCACCTTCAAAGTTGCTTTCATGTGGCAGGATACTACCATCTGACAGGGATTTTCTGCTCGGTTTGTGCGCTATGGCTTTCTGCAGGCTTGTAAGTAGGAGGTAAAGGAACTTTCCTGAGACTGGCATAGTGCTTCTCTGCATCTGTGGTGTTGCGGAGATCAGGGAAATTGTCTGGATGCGGATTCCACACAAATGGAATATTATCAGGATCTCTTTCTGGTGGCTTGATGCCCTGCTGGACGCCGAGGTGCTCCTTGACAGCACTAGTCCTGTTGTGATACCTCGGGTCCCCGATGATGGGTGGGGGCTTAAATCCATCAAACCTGTGCTTGCTCCATATGTTTTCTGGTGGCCAGTAACCTGGAGTTGGCACGTTGTGCACAATGCCAGCATGTTCTGCCTGTTCCCGTGCTGGTATGCGGCGCAGAGTATGGATTTCTTGCTCTTGTCGTCTGTCGATTCCCTTTGCAATCTCTTTATCCCGTTCTGACTCAGAGATATAAGGAGTGCGATCCAAAACATGAGCCAAGCGGTGCCTGCGGGCCTTGACCTCTGCATCAAGGTCTGGTGGGGGAGCCCAGTGTCCACCATAAGAGATCCGCAGCTTGGGTTGAGTGTTGCACTCGACATCTGGTACCATCCTCCTGCCCCGAGGTCTGGTGTTCTTCTTCTCTTCAGTACGCACGTCCTCAACCATCTAAGGATTCATTTGAAACACGTGGATAGGGTAAGTACAGACAAATTCATAGCTGAGAGTTCACCTTGACCAAGCACTACAGGCAAGACTATGGGTTCCAAACTTACGAGTTTTCCTCCCTTGGGGAAGCACTCGTTCCAGTACTCAAGCAACTTATCAGCAGGCAGATTCTTGTCAATGCGAGGATGGTAAAGAACAGGATGAGACTGATATCTCCTGCAAAAGCATCAGCGAACATGTTAAAATAACAAGGCAGTTTAAATGCAGGTGCTTGTCCAGACCCCAATCGAAGGAGTTTGCTATCATAGCCTTGTGAAGAAGGTGAAGGCCCTTACTCTTGTACGCAAGCCTTGTTAAGAGGAATGTGAGTCTCATCCTCATCATCAGCATTAAGATGTCCGTGCACTGTGCTTCTGTAAAATGGAGGATTCCAAAGCGTTGGGTCCAAAATCTCCTTAGGCTTCACGCGCCGATCAACACGTATGCCCATGAACCGCTTCTCCGTTTCTTCCTGTCAACAAAGACAACGATCCAATTGATGCCAACAACAGGAGTCTAATTTGGGCTCACAGGCAACGGTTTAAGCCTCAAGTCATGGAATCAAAGGGAAAGAAACAGTTTTTGAACTTCAAAAGACGGACCTTTGTGATATCATGCTTGAGAGGATCTCGCAACCCACTTGTAGTATACTTTCCATCCAGCCTTCCTCTTGCAAATGGATCATACTCTTTCAAATTAATGATGTCCCTGAACACTCTCTTGTGGTTGGATTGATTGATATACTCATAGTGATAATGCGCTGGCAAAGCGTTCCATGTTAGATAGACGGCAGAGACAAAAGCCTGTCGACTGTATCAACTCTTGTAAAAGTAAGTGAAAGGTCAGCCATACACCAACATGATACATATTGTAGAAAACTCACTGTTTTTATTCATGATATCATCAACACTCAAAGCATCCATATTCCTGTCCACTTGATCTTGGATATATCTGAATACATATCTGACCCAATCACGATGCATCTGCTCTTTAGCTTCATCATCCTTCCTTTGCGCATTGTCCAGAGCTGTTAGGCATTCCTTAACAGTTGGTTCTTTACCAGCGATCCCATCTTCAATAACACTAATGTCCTCCATCAACTTGTCATGTTCTTTTGCATCTTTGATTGCCTTGCGCTTCATGCACAACTGAATACAAGACAACAACATACCATGTGCTTTTTCATAGCTAGATTGATGCAACAGTGTGTGCCCCAGGCCATTCCCTTGAATCCTTGCAAACAATCTTCAAGCTTGCCTAAGGTTCAGTGACTCAAATTCAGAGTGACGAACAATCTCTGCATCATCTTTTGGCAGATCATATTAATCGGACGGCAGAATCAAATCCAAAAGAATCCCTGTCGACCATTCCTCAGGAGAATCTAAGCTCCACCAACAAGTTGGCTCACCTCCAATTCCTCAGGAGTATGGTTGATCAGCTTGTGTTCTCTCTTATACGGCAGGTGCCCCAGTTGCTGGCACAGCCAGCCCCGCCCATGTTTTCCTTCTTCAGGGTCAGGCAGTACAGTTGGCGGCCACTCCACAGTCTCGGCTGTCTGGCAGGCTGGGTCAAGTCCAGCACAGACCCGTTTTGAAAGACACAGGATCTCAAGCTCACCGACAATACCAACCGGATACGTCAGGCCTTAGGGCTTTCCCACCCGGCACGCCTTGAGTCCCTCCTCCTCCCTCTCCTGCTCGCATCACTGCTTCCTTTGCTTGCATCCCTGCTTCCTTTGCTCGCGACCCTGCTATCTCGGCTGCCTCGGCCGGGTCCACGTATCCACAGCCATCCAGATTCGGACATCCCACCAGAAAACTAGGCACCAGAGGCCCTGGGATGAAGTAGTCGATGTCACCATGGTCCTCAGCAGTTCTAATCACTCCCGTCTCCGGCATACCCTTGGGATTGTTCCACTGGTCCCATTTCGCAACAGGAACAGGGTACTCCTCCTCCGTATCAGACGACTCCGATTCCTCAGGCTGTTGCCCACCAGCAATCACACGGAAATCGTTGAGACGCCCATAGCCCCAGGCAAACCAGCATTCCTAAACATGACTAACCCGAATGTATATCCGACTCCCGGTGGACGGGATCCTGATCTTGTGAGGCGGAACTGGGAAGGGCCTCTTCTTGGGCGGCGGCTTAGGAGGTTCCTGCAATCAAATCGTCTCATGATCATTTGCCATCTACTAAACTTGCTTCCATCAAGAAAACACCCACGATCAATCCCGCGCCTTACTACCTCTTCCTTGGGAGGCTCCCCAGTCTCCAGAGTTTGAACCTCGATATCCTGCGTCAGCCCGTCTGCGCTGACACAACCGGCGCACAGCATCTGCCGCTTGTTCCGCACTTCATCAGTCTGTATCTCCTCATGTTGCACTACCGGGACTCTCTTTTTCTTGGGCTTGGGGAAGTGGAAAAAGGGCCCCTTGCGAGACAAATCTTTTCGAGCTTTATGATCACCTTCCACCGATGTGAAGGCATGGCCAGAAGCATCTGGGACCTTGATTTTGCTCTTACGTATTTTCTCCTTCGCCCCTTCACAAACCCCGGCCGCACCAGGACAATTTTCACATTCCAGTGGAATCTTCATCGTCCCAGGACTAGGCAAACAAGAAACAGAACCTTCACATCATCATCGCAGGCCAGACACAACGCCGGCCCATCTCATGAAATCGATTGCGCAATGGAATCCTCTGTCAAGCCAACAAAAAAGGCTGATGTGGCTGCCTCTCGACAAACGCTCATCTCCTAAACCTAACTGGCTGTTAAAGTATCTACAAGCCAAGCAACTCTGGTTACCCACCTACTGAGTACCGACATATCCTATATACAACCAGAGCACTAGAGATCAACACAGCAGAGCAGCAGCAGCAGCAGCTCCTCTATTCTACAGCTGCGAACCGAATTCTGCACAGAAAGTGCGGCTTCACTCGCTTGGCGTCGTAGACAACGTACTCGTTGTAGTCCAGAAGCATATCATCTGCGTCCTCCACTTTCTTCAATTTTCCCAAGGGAACCGTGACCTCCACCTTATCGTCCAGCTTCATGGTGGTGCCCTGTTCCGGATCCGGCTGCTTCCTGCCCAGGGCCTTGACGCCCATATTCTCCTTCTCATACTCTTTGACGTCCTTCTCAGGCTTGGGCAGCTCCACAATGTTATCCCCCAGCCCCACCACGGAAAGGACCACCATCCCCTCAGGCCTGTCCACGGCAGTGCGTCCATACATGGCGGCCTTGGCAGAGGAGTCGTAGCAGTAATACCCTCTCCCGAACAAGTGTCCTGGAACAGGAGCATCGAAGAGCGACCTGGGCGCGCCGTACTTGAGCCAGCGCACCATGTTGCAGGTCCTGGCTCCGCACCACAGCAGCACCTTGTTGGGGACATCCGCCAGATCCTCCAGCTTCGGCACGTCGGGCGACTCGGAATCAATCTGCACCACATCCTCCAGAACCACTCCGAACTCGCCATCCTGGAACTTGAGAGGCTCGAACGTGTTGGACAGGTACTTGAAGATGGTCTTGTACACCTCCCCAGACCTGTCCAGTGGCGTCATCTTGCAGCCCATCCTCTGGTACCCTTCGCTCATGTGGTCGTCAATGGTAGCCCCCGTCATGTCCCCGATCACCTGCGACGCAATACTGATATCCCGCACCGAGTCCGTAGCAATCGCCACAACACCTGCTATATCCTCCATCGTTCTGGCCACAAACGGATGCGGCGAGGGCACCAGACTGTATATCCTGTTGCTGAACGACAAGCATTTCTGCTCGTGCGTGAAGTCATGCTTGGGCTGCTTCATGTATTCCACGAACTGCGCCACCGCATCCTGACACCGAACCACCTGGAAGTCCGTCACATTCCCGTCTGGAGAATCCGGCGGATTTATGCCCATCTCCTCCATGCAAAACCTATACGTCTCCTCATTAAACAGCGCCTTCAGGTAGACCTTCACCCGCGGATCCAGCTTACAGTGCAGCGCAGCAGGCCCGACCTGCCTCACCCGCAACGCCCCCGCACGAACCTCCACACCGTCAAACATATCAATCGGACAAAACTTCATCACCTTCTTCTCAAACTTCTTCTCCCTCTCCCACGGCTCAAACGGATTCCCCGTCAAATTCTCAAAGATCTTCACGAACTCCCGAATCCCCTTCTTCACCGAGGCCATCACGTCCAGCCTCTCATCCTTGGGCTTCCGCCTGCCGATCCTCCCAGACTTGTAATACATATACAACTCCCCGGACGGCATCACAACCAACTGATGGCATACGTAATCATTCACATTCATGGCCTGATCGCAGAGCGTGAGGCAGCAATTATAGATGATATCGTCCTTCTCAAATATCTTCCCTCCTTCCTCCTCCAGCTCGCTGTCCTTATGCACCGACCTCTTCCCGGCCACCTTGAGCTCCGCCATGAGAGGCAGCGGCTCGTCCCCGGGCGCGTCCAGCGCCTCAGGCGGCAACCCTAGCAGGCTAGGCAGCTCCGCTCTCAGATCGTAGTCCTCGAACGGGAGCCGCTTCTTCTTCTCAATGCAGTCCATCAACCAGTCCTCCCTCACGATCGGAATCCCTATATCCACCGCCTCCGCCACCTTCTCCGAGGACCCGCCCTCGAGGTCCCTTCTCCCCGTCACCACGCAGTCCATATCTTTCCCCAAGCGCTTCGCCACCTTCCCCCCGTACTTCTCCACGTCCTGCGTCCACACATAGTGTGGCTTGCTCAGCCGCCCGGCCAACATGAGCGTCATCCCCTCCAGCGGCTTCTCCAACGTCTCCAGCTTCCGCACCGGCCTCTTGCCGGGGTCCTGCGACTTCTCCCACTCCCGCAGGAACTTGCTCTTCTTCTTCACGTCTTCCGGGACCTTCCATGCCTCCTTCTTCCTCTCCGCCTCCTTGGCCGTGTAGCTGCACTTGGCCCAGGCCGACACGAACCCCAGGCACCGGTACACCGTGCGCGCGAACTCCCTCCCGCCCTCGCACACCGGGCACCGCTCCAGCGGGCCGTACACCATCTGGTCGGCGCACCGCTCCACCACCGCATCCTCCTCCCCGGAGCTGTCCAACCCGTTCGCTTCCAGCATTTCCCGCACCTCCTCCACGCTCAGCTCCTTCTCCAGACACTCTACCACCCGATCGTGCAGCTTCTCCGCCTCCTCATCCTGCTCCTCTTTCTGCCCCTGCTCCCCGTCCTCCTCCTCTTCCTCCTTCTTCCCGCCCTTGGCGTCGTGCTTGGCGTCCCCCTTCTTCCCGTGATGCGTGCCCTTGTGCGCGCCTCCCTTCTTCTTGTGCTCCACCTTCTGCTTCTTCACCCCGTGCCCGTCCTCCTCCCCCGCATCCTTCCCGTTCTGCGACTTCGTCTTCGCCATCGCCGCAAGCGCCTGCCGGCCCGCCAACACTCGATCCTCAGCTGCGGCTTCCGCTCCCGACCTCGATCCCTCTCCCGCGCAAAAGGAGCTCCGAGCGTGGAATCGGCGCGGGCCGAGGCCGACGTGGTCGGCCTGCATGGCGAGCGCGATGCAGCTCGCGCCACCTCCATCCCCACGCGTTCATCACCCGACATAACTGGCTTCCTCGCGGCGTGAACAAGGTGTGAAGTGTCCTTCCTGTTCGTTCCCGGCATAACCTCCACTAAAATGCAGCCTTTGCAATGTACGAAATTCATGTATGACGGTATGTCCGTATTAAAAATATTGAAGGAATCCATGGAGCGAGTGGAACTGGAACAGTGGAACAACTTGAAGCTAAGTTTAGCTTTTTAATCTTTTATGCAGAGCTAGTGGAACAACTTGAAGCTAAGTTTAGGTTTTAAGCACACACACAAACGTTGTGGGAAGGGAGGAGAGTGGAGCGTCTGGGACAGAAAGACATGGACCAACGCGACCTCTTCCCTTGCGTGCCCGATGCGATGCGATGCGATGGCAATGGCTATGTGCTCGCACATAAACCCTAAACCCCAAACGGATGAAGATGAAGGAGCGAGGCGCGATGGGAGCGACCACGGACGCCGCGTGTCTGCGGAGTCGAGTGGCATGGAGCGATCCTGCAGCTGGCCACCACGTAGCTCCACAAGCCCCAGCAGCCCGGTAGATCGGCACTTCTGCTGGCATCCCAGCATGGGACGCTGGAGCTTCCATCCGCCGCGCGCAGTGTGCCATCCTCATGCGGAGGCCAGCTCGTATGTGGTCGTGGTGTTTGTGGCGCGCCAGGAGATCATGTTCGGCCGCTGACGCCTCTGGGAGCTGCCTCTTCTGATTTGGAGAATTCGGAGACCATGTGCATCTGCGCGGGTGGCTGATGAGGAATGCAGCACTGCAGGTATGGCCGCGGCTCCGCGGGCCCGGGGCTTGCGGTTCCGTGGCGGCCGGGAGGGGGAGATCTGGATTTGAGCTCGCTCGGGGCATGCGGACTGCGGCAGGGGCGGGGAAGCAGGCTCCTTGGGAGAATTATGATCCGGAGGCGTTTTCCGACTACTACTGGTACCGGCCGTTCCATGTGCTGCACAGGGCCGCGGCGATTGTGGCGGAGATGGCCATGCTCAGCTTCTGGCAGGTGGCGGAGAAGGACATCCGGAGGCGGGCTGCCAAGCTGCGGCAGAGCCTCATTCGGCTGGGCCCGTTTTACATCAAGCTGGGGCAGGCGCTGAGCACGCGGCCGGACGTGATGCCGAACGCCTACTGCGTGGAGCTTGCCAAGCTGCAAGATCGGATTCCGCCTTTTCCGACTCCGCAGGCGCTGCGGTTTATGCGGGAGCAGCTCGGGGCTGCGCCGTCCGAGCTGTTCGCGAACATCAGTGAGGAGCCCGTGGCTGCGGCTTCGCTGGGCCAGGTGTACAAGGCCCGGCTGCATACTGGTGAGTTGGTTGCTGTGAAGGTGCAAAGGCCGGGCATGCTTGTGAGATTGGCCCTGGATGCTCATTTGCTGCGTTTGGTGGGAGGGCGTTGGCAGAGGTTCACCGGAGGCCGGGATATCGTGCCTGTTGTGGATGAGCTGGTTGGCCGCATGTTCGAAGAAGTGGATTATATTCGAGAAGGGCAGAATGCAGAGCGGTTTGCGCGGCTGTATGGTTTGGATGACCCTGACGATCATGATGAGACGAATAGACGGCGGAGGAGTGCCAGCACCGGTCGGAGGAAGGAGGGGTCTGTGAAGGTACCCAAGGTGTATTGGAATTTCACCACCAAAAGTGTCCTTACCATGGAATGGATTGAGGGGATCAAGTTGACTGACGGGGAGAAGTTGAGCCAGCTGCACTTGAATGCACAGGATCTTGTGGATCAAGGAGTGCTCTGTTCTCTCAAGCAGTTGCTGGAGGAAGGCTTCTTCCATGCTGATCCGCATCCTGGCAACCTTGTGGTGACCAAGGAGGGCGTGCTTGCGTACTTTGACTTCGGTATGATGAGCGAAATCCGTCGGGCATACCGTGTTGGTCTGATTCGGACGTTGGTGCACTATGTGAATCGGGACTCACTGGGCTTGGCAAACGACTTCATAGTGCTAGGGTTTCTTCCGCTAGGTTCTGACATCGAACCCGTGGCTCGTGCTCTGCAGCTGTCGCTGGGTGAGGAAGGGAGTACAGCCAACTCTGATTTCCAAGGTGTTATGAGTCGGCTGTCGGATGTTATGCACCAGTTCAACTTTCGGCTGCCAGCAGAGTATGCAATGGTAATCAGAGCGTTGGGATCTTTGGAGGGAACAGCGACAACTCTGGATCCTGAATTCAAAGTGGTGTCTAGAGCCTATCCCTTTGTCGTTGGAAGGCTCCTGGCGGATCCCGATCCAGAGATGAGGGAAATCCTTCGAGAGCTGCTCATCCGACAGGATGGTAAAATCAGGTGGCGGCGTCTGGAACGACTTGTTATTGCCATTGCTGAAGAAGCTGCAGAGTCTGTTGCCCCTGAATCTGTTCTGGACGGGGAGGATGCTCCGAGCAGGAAACGAGTTGGAATCCGGGGTTCTTTTGATACCCGAGCGGTTGCGTCGGCTACCAAGGATGTTCTAGAGTACATCTTCTCACCCAAAGGGATGAAGGTTAGAATTTACCTAGCTCAAGACATATTGCAGGCATTTGATATGCTTCTTGCCAGTCTCTTGGAAAGTTACCTTCAACTTGAACAAACATTGGGTGGAATGGTCTGGCCTAGCGACGGATCAGAAGAGTTTGTTGCTTCGGCTTCTTCTAGCACAGATTCTGGTACCACAGACACAGATAATGCAAGGAAGAAAGAAGACTGGAGAAAAATTTTTGCACCCGCTGCCGATCGATTCTGGGAGTTATCATACTGGAAAACGTTCTGGTACACGAAGATTTGGGGTGAGCCGGTTGTGCCCGATGTCAAGGCATACCAAGTCCGAAGCCAGGCGGGAGACATTCCCAAGTCCAAGCGACATGTTGCAAGTGCTTACTCGGCTAAGGAGTTCGAAGCAAGGGTAAGAAAGGGTCTCTCTGCATTTGCAGCTGCTGTTGAACAGGCCCCGGAAATTTGGGGTCCCTTGCTGCTGGGCGTTGCTGCTAAGCCTGAAGCCCGAGCTTTTCTTTCTGCGTTGACTGCTGCTGTATTTGATACATACTGTGGCAGAACTTCCGAAGCTACTTGGCTTCTCATGTCCAAAAAATTACATGATCATTATGGATAAAAGTGGTTTACAAGTGTAGAGTAACACCCCCTTTTCAGCGAGGTGGGGCAGTCACGCAGTTAGCGACAAAAACATCACCGGACACCAGCACTAGGCCTCCAAGTAGCCCGCTGTCCTTCCACGGGACGACTCGCCTCGATCTCCTCCTCAACAGCTCTCCTCTAACACGCTCACACTCTAGGCTCCCAAGGCCTCTAGGCACCAAAGTGCTCACACTCTAGGCTCCCAAGGCCTCTAGGCACCAAAGTCCTATCAAGGCCTTGGCACCAAAGTGCTCACACTCTAGGCTCCCAAGGCCTCTAGGCACCAAAGTCCTATCCTCACAAGAGTGTAGCTCCCAAGTGCTAGGATCCTTCTAGACATGCTCACACTCTAGGCTCCCAAGGCCTCTAGGCACCAAAGTCCTATCCTCAAGAGTCCTCTAACATTACCCAAACTGGATCTGAGATCCCACGCAACTTTACCATATACTGCGGTACGATTCCACGTTTTATAGGCACGCTACTCTCTGCAAGGAATTCCTTAATTTCCCGCAGTCCTTGATTATGCTGCACGAGAACACTGTACTTCTTCTTGTCCATGTCTTCTTTCTCTTTGCCTGGCACAAATGGTTTCAATAGTGATACATGAAACACATTGTGTGCAAAAATCCATTCAGGCAGTTGTAACTTGTAAGCCACTTCTCCAATGCGCTTCAAGACTACAAATGGACCACCATATCTTGGCCTTAACTTAAGAGTTAATCCTTGAGGTAATGGGAAATGCTTCAATTTCACCCATACTTTATCCCCAACGTTGAAGATAGTTTCTCTCACGTGCCAATCAGATATTTCTTCTGACATGCTTGAGCCTTGGCTAAAATTCGTTTGGCAATCTCATGCCTAGGCCTTCAACTGCTCAATGAATCGGCGTGGATCTCTAGTGGTAGTATTGAAAACTTCAGCATTTAGCAGGGATACCACGTCCAGTGCTGAATTTTTTCCCATCTCTAAAGGACTACATCTCAGAGAGCTGTGTGCAGTGTTGTTATAACAAAATTCTGCATCATCTAGATGATCAGTCCAATCCCTCTGATCAATCTGCACATAATGTCTTAAGTATTCTTCTTGGATTCGGTTGACTCGCTTGGTTGAGCCATCAGTATTTGGATGGAAAGCTGTGCTCATACATAATTCCACATTCAAGCATTTCATCAAATGCTGCCGAAATTCTCCTGTGAACCTTGGATCCCTATCACTCACAATCTGCATAGGTAAGCCATGGTACTTGTATACATACTTCTTAAACAAGTACCAAGCCGCCACCGTGTCTATTTGTAGGGATGAAATGTGCTTGTTTGGTGAATCTATCCACCACTTGTCATGATAGTACAACCATTCTTGGGTGGCAAAGGCATGATAAAATCCATAGAGATACTCTTCCAAGGTCCACTTGGAATAGGTAGAAAGTAGCAAACCTCTTGGTTTAGCTTGCTCCACCTTATCTTGCTGACAAACAGCACATGCCTTGACATAATTCACTGTATCTTGATACATTCTCGGCCAGTAAAACAGCTTCCTTAGCTTCTCATAAGTGAGGTTAATTCCACGGTGACCTGCACTTGGCACATCATGACATTCAGCAAGCAATTTGCTCTTCAACTCTGAAGAATTTGGGATCACAATCCTCTTCTATTTGTATATCAACAAATCATCCCTCAGTTTGAACTTGCTTCCTTTCTGCTCTATTCCATTAATCCAGTCCTGAACATCTGGATCCTGCACATATGCTTCCTTGATCTGTTTTGGTTCAACCAGCATTGCCATTGCCTTTACTTCCTGACTCTTTTTGCGACTCAGCGCATCCGCAACCTTATTCTCTTTT
Source organism: Anthoceros angustus (assembly GCA_010909165.1). Taxonomy (NCBI): domain Eukaryota; kingdom Viridiplantae; phylum Streptophyta; class Anthocerotopsida; order Anthocerotales; family Anthocerotaceae; genus Anthoceros; species Anthoceros angustus. The sequence continues at coordinate 259,093 of MU008177.1, forward strand.
CCAGGTTTATACTTGAGAGTCACATCATACATAGCTAGGAAATCTTGCCCGGGTGGAAATAGTTTCCACTCTATAACCCTGTTGAATACTCTGAACATAAGTTCTCCACCAAGTAAGAGCGTACCCTTCTAAGAAGTTAACGATGTGATCTAGATACTCTTCCTGCGGAATCCTCTGCGAAAGTATCCTTCCAATGAGAAAACCATGAATTGATTTTCTCACATCTCGTTCACCCTTATCGTGTCGAGGTCAACGCTTAGCCTCAACTTCTTGGGTCTCCTTGCTCTACTCTTTTCTGGGCCAGGCTCCAATTCGTCCTGTTCATCATCCTTCTCTGCTTCATTGAGCTTTCTTTTTCCTTGTACTTGTTGCTCTAGAGCTTTCATTCTCCTCAAAAGATTTTGAATCTTCTCTTGTGGCATGGTGACGGTCTTCGGCCCAAAGGTATCTGCCTCTGTCGTTCCAGGAATTAGTGGCTCCATCTGAGGCTCATCCACTGCGGTCTCCACCATAGGAGCCTTCTCTTTCTTCCGCCGTATTCTCTCTGCTCTCCCTGGCTCTTCAGGATCGGCCATCTCCAGCTAGCGCCCTAGCTAAAAGATGCTTCAACCTTGACCTCTGATACCACAAGTAACACCCCCTTTTCAACGAGGTGGGGCAGTCACGCAGTTAGCGACAAAAACATCACCAGACACCAGCACTAGGCCTCCAACTTACTAACTAGATCGAGGGCTGCATGCTTCTCATGCAAGGCTTCTTACTGTATAGTCTTTCTCGCCTCGACTAGTTGATCATTTTAATTGCAACTAATTAGGTGTACACTACCCACCTAAATAAGAAAGGGAATTGTACATAACAACGTCTCGTAGTCTAACTGGTGCAGTATGATCGTGTCATGGTAAAAGAATAACTAGCGAACTCCTAATTTGCTAGTTGTTGGTCATTGGGACTAACATTCTATGATACATACATGGGTAGATATCGAGAGTGAAATTGATTTTAGTTCAACCTCGAGGTTCCTACTTATTTGAGTCGAGGTGGCGCTAGGGACCTTTGAGGACCATACAATGTGAAGTAAACTTTCCTGGCTCTAAAACTCAGGATAACTGACAAAATCAGACCCACCAGACATGTGCCTGCCATCACCAAGAAGATTCCCCGGAAGCACACAGGACCCTTGCAGACCAGAGGAGAATCGGTATCGCTCTCCCACAAAAAGTCACTGAAGATGAGTCCAGAAATAGGGTTCCCAGTCCCCAGCTGCTCTTGCTGCTTCCTCGCCTCACGATCATAAAGCCAGCCAGTCAAAACACTGGAGAAGAGAAAGGAGCCCAGTGGAATGTCCAGGATGAGGATGTTGTAGATCATGCCAAAGTTCTTCAGACCGAACAGCTCTGATGCAGTCGGGACTGCCAGGGCGATGGTGGCACCGTAGCATGCTCCAATGAGCGCTGAACCCAGGTACATGGATCCAGGGAAACCTCCTGCCCAAAGCACGTACGCCAACAGCATGACACCATGTGTTACTGCCAACAACACTGGCCTTGGCAGGGCCCTCGACCTGCAAAAAAGGAAAGAAGCATGGGATTTAGTCCATAACTACCTGAGACCATAAATGCTAGGAAGGTGAGATTGAAGTGGAGGGCACATGGAGGAACTCACTTCACTAAATGCTCCGACAGTGTTCCTGATCCAAGGCGTCCAACAAAACCCCCTATGCTCACAATAGCCACAAACGCTGCAACGTCCGTATAACCGAGGGACTCGCCGATCTGTCCGAGGTTGTTGATTGCTGTCATGCCTGGCCCTATTCCGCACAAGAAGATAACGAAGAGAAACCAGAAATCGATGTTCCTGACCGCAGCGGATATGGAAAAGTCCTCTCCCAGCTCTGCCTTTGCCGCTTCCGTGTGAGCATGGCCATTGGGCTGACCCGACTCACCCGCATTGTCGACACTAGGCTCAGCTCCAATAACCAGAGCGGGAGGAAATTCCCCACTCCCCGGCACCTCTTCCTTCGCCTCCTCCGCACCTGCCAAGAGGGGCTCCCGAGCCCCATCAGCCTCGGTCGCCTTCCTGGAAAAGTTGTCCACGAGAAGCTTGATGGGGGAAGCAAGAGGGAGGGCCAGCAGCAGGAGCAGCCCGGCGGAGTAGATTTTGTTAAAGGAAGGGCCGAGCGCCGCGAACTCCCCAGCCAGCGTGTAGGCAAACAGGTAGGCAGCCAGGACAATAGCCACGACGTTGAGGAAGGTGAAATTCTTCTGCTCAAGCTTCTCCTCCGTCGCATCGGCCGCGGGAGGGACCGGGCGCAGGAAGATCATGGCAGGAATGTTGACGATGACCGGCAAGACCGCAAGCAGCACCAGAAACGAGCTGGGCTCGCTACTGAAAAGGGCCACAGTGAGCAAGGTGAAGATGGCGGTGCTGAGGGACACGATGCACTTGAGCAGCGCCACCACCAGCCCCCTGCTCCGAGGGAAGTTCCTCACCGTGGTCACCAAACACGCCGTGTTCATCCACGTCGTGCTGTTCCCCCCGAAGCACAGAAAAATGCACATCTGCAACCCACAAGCACGGCTTGAGCAAACACCCCCAGCAGCCCACCCCCGGCCCCATCGCACACACACACAGTCGAACGCACCTGCCAGTACGGCAACGGGCTAATCCTCTGGCTCACCACCAGCCACTGCACCCCGTACCCCACCGCGCCCTCCAGGCCCCCGATGGCCAGAATCGCCCAGGGCGGCAGGCGGTCCATGAGCAGCCCGGACACCACTCCGAACGACTTGCCCACATCCTTGGCGAACGCCAGCCGGGAGAGCTGCGACTGGTTCAGGTTCATCACCTTCTTCAGCGCCTGCGAGTAGTTGGCGAAGGAGTAGTTGTTCCCCGCCACGCTCTGCACCCAAATGGCAGCCACCAGGCCCACCCATTTGGTGACGATGAGAGCTCGCTGCGACGCCACCTGCTTCTGGTCACCCATTGCCACCGCCCACAAAACCAAAGCTGCCCTGCGCACCTCAGCCCGCTCAACAAAGCTCCCTTTCAATCAGCCCCCGCGACTGCAGGCCTGCTTCCTGCTCCCTGCTTCCTGCGACCCAGTCCAGGCCGCCCTGCGGGCTGCAGCGGCCAGCCCTGAGGGCCGTCCACAGCTCCACACACGATCTCCACCGACTATTCGACGCGCCCAAATCTTGAAATCTGACACAAACCCACTTTCCCCGATGCCCCTCCGGAAGCAGGGGACTAAAATACACCAACAGAATCGTGTGCTTCCCGCCTGGCGCCTGGCGCAGGCCCGATCAGATACCCAGCGATGCCACCACGATGCTCTCGGCCGAGAGCCGAGGGCCGAGCAGGAGAAGGGGAGAGGAAATTCACTGCACGTACGAATGTTGAGAAGTTACTGTGCAGTGTTGTGTGAATGGTGGCAAAGGCACTTCTCGTGCCGACAGCTTCACACACACGTATCGGGCGACCCTCCTTCCCGCTGCCGCTGCCGCTGCCTCTGCCGCTGCCTACGGGCTTGAAATCGTGTTTGGAGTTTGAAACTTCCCGGCAACAGCCCCAGAACCGACGGAAACCTCCGTCTGCGGAAAGCATTTTTTTTAATCTCATCATAAGTTACGTGCCAGGTCGGTGCTCCGGGCATGGGGCCTGACGCCTGGGCTTTTGGATATTCTGTAAATTTTGGATATTTGTGCTGGCTTTTCACATAAGGCCAACCAAGCACCTGTCGCTGTCCAGCTCCCTTTGTCGACATTTGGTGTGGGTCCGAGGTACTATCCGTATCTGCTGCATGCATTGGCCGTTCCCAGGAACACATCACGTTTCATGGGAACAGTGTCCGTGGACGTGGGGCGGGCCCCGCTCCCCTCACTTCGCAGCCTTCTCTCCCAAACTGCTCGCACCATGAGATATATATGTACCTAATTTTTTCAGGTAGAGGTTAGATAATAGGCAAAGCAGATTTGATTTTCAAACTAGGTATTTTCAAACTTGGTACAGTGGTAGGTAGGCCCTTTCATATCAAGAACAATGACATTCTTGAAGCAGTACGTAGTTTCAAGATGGGCGATCATGCGGGCTAGTCCTCCTTGGCTTGCTGCTCTCTTGAGGTTTGTCTCCCTTTGTCTCGGGGTAGATGAGATTTCCCCTCTCTTTTTCATACATGAAGTCTCCGCACCCCTTGGTCGGCAGCCCCACACATTGCAGAGACGGAGGGCATGATTTATAGCAAGCATTATGTATAGCTGAGAATGGGTAGCACCCCATCCAAGTCCCAAGGGCGTTTGATTGTGGAGTTCTTATCAACTCATGTCCGTATCATCTCATGTCCGGATATCACTCCTTGAGTGGAGCACCCACGTTCCCCATTAGATACATAATTTACTTATGATAAAGTACCTTCTAGTCAACAAAATAAACGTAGTTGTACATCAATGCTGATGATCTTTTGTACACAATTTTTTAAACTTGGGCAAGGACTATGATAAATTTTATCATTTTTGAAAAAAATAAAAATAATAGGCCAAATATATTTGACTTGTAGAATCTATTTTAAATAATTTAATTATAATCAATTATTATTTATTCAAGAAGAAAGATAATTAGGTATACATACCCTTAAAATTAGGCATTCACTATGGGAATAGTTCAAAATGTGAATAGTCATCTAACTAGTTTAGTACAATTGTAAGAAAGTTAGTGGGGCTTGGAGCTAGCTTAATCCGTTAAAAGAAAGCTAGAGGAGGTTTTAAATGTTCAAGACCAATGCCCGAGTAGTTCTCAAATTTCATATTTAAAAGGCTTCAAAGTGATATTATCAAGATATTACCTAGAATCTTGTCTGATATCAAATGGTTTTTCATTTATCTTGTTATTAAAAAAATTCAAATTTTCTATTTAAGAGAAGAGATAGGTGAGCCCATCTAGGATAAATCCATGTGCAAAGACTTTTACAGGAAATAGTTGAACATACGATATTAAAAATTTTATTTTTCTAGTTTTATTTAAAAATAAAACTTGTAATACCACTCATATTTTGAATCTTAAGCTGATAATGCATGAGCAAAGGAAAAATATGTACCTAGGTACACCTTATTTGTACGTTTCAGATAATTTAGATATCTTTGCACAAAGATACAAACATCAACCTATTATGTACTTTCATTAAGCTACTAATTAGGTAGACATTTGGTACTTTGTGATGTCATATGGATTTTGTATTTGTGAAATATTATACATATTGCATATCATATTTTAGTTACAAATGGTCAATTGATGCGTTGATGCTGTAAGTGATGGGAGTATATATTTGGTTGGACTATTCAAGTTGATGTTAACATTGGAAAGAATCATATCTTCTTTCTGTCATATGAAGTTCATCTAACATACTAAACAAATGTAAATTTGAAACATCAACTCTAAAATCAATGACAAGAACAATTTCTTGGTCATAAAACTTCATGATTCTGACCTAATTTACACAATCTCACTTACTAGATCTTAATAGAGCAAGAAAGCTAGTTAAAAAAGCTAGCTGAACAGGCTCCCGGTTGATCCGATTTAGGTGGTTTAGATATTGTTATATCTGTCTATAGTGACTTTTACTCTTTTCTTGCTTTTGGTAAAATTAGATGTTTGTACTCTTCTTCCTTGTTCCTGGATCACTAACAAAACTAGGTTTTCGCTTTGTTTCAGTTTTAAAACTAGGTTTCCGCACAGTGAGAGCAGTTCCATCAGGTGCAATCTTTGCAAAAGCAACCAGTTTTCTTGTACCATCTGGCTTACGTTCATATACATAGTAATTAGCAAATTGGGCCACTCCTGTTTCTGAGCATATCTCTGTATGTTCTATGACTTCTTCGAAACCACCTCCAAGATAGGAGGGTCGAGTTATAGTTTTCTTCTCAGTATGACCATGATGACCATGAGGCTGACCAACTATAGATGGCGTTCTTGATCTTCTTCTTGCTTCTGATGCTTTTCTTTTTGCTTCTGATGACCTTCTTCTTCCAGCCATTTCAAGATTACAAACAGATAGAGAAAGCTAGATAGTTCATTCCATTTTACATTATCATACTATAGCAAGTATCATAATATGAAATCATAATTAAAATACTCTTTTGTTCTCTGTATTTCGAAATAGAAAGAACAAAAACACAAACATTACAAAAGTTATAAGGTTATACATCTAGTAGTGGAAGCAGCTAAAAATATCATGGTAAGCTTTCCATAGTACCAATACTTTGGGTTAATAAATCATTTGCTTCGCTAATTTTAGACTAAATCAAGTCAGTACAATATCATTTATCCTTTGATTGTATAGTATTGACATAGTATATCCCATATGTGTGTAAAATAATTTCTCAAATAAAACAATAACTTGCATTATCTAGCATGAAAAAAGTATCCAAGATTTTCTTGCTGAATAGAAAGATAACAAAGAGTTCACGATACATTAAACTTTGGACAAGGAGTAAAGTATATCCACAAAAAGAAACTCTAAGTTTGATCTTGCACGTATTGATGAGTGCAAATGATCTCTTCCATTGCAAGTAGTTTTACTCCTTTAGCTTGCAAATGCTTGCACCGGTCTTTATTGCTTGGCAAAATATTGCCTATTAAAACTAAGCTATAAAATAATAAGCATTGAATACGAACGAATTGATTTGTGTCGATATTGATAATGCAGGATTTACCATTGCTTAGAAGCTTGATCAAGTGTTCACACACTAGGACCTTTTTCGTGGTACAATTTGCACTCCATTGTCAACTTTGGTTGCCATGGTTGCCATTGTTCTACATTTGTCATGCTTTCCAGCCACTGGCTGGTGATAGCATAAGAGGAAAGTATACAACCTTCCGAAAGGGTACAAGCCCTAGGGTCCTAGGGCCGAAAACTAACCAGGTCCAAACTAACTACCTAGTTCCTCTTGGTTATGTTAATTTACCTATCCAAATAAAATTATGTGGGTGGGTATGTGAAACCCTGTGCGGAAGGAGCATCGACTGTGGCTGAGTTACTGGGCGCGGGGACCCAAGCTTTCAGCCAATGAGTAGGCAGTTGCATGCAAGCACTTTGTCCATGCCAGCCTGGGTCTTTGTACGAATACCTTTCACAGCCAAAAAAAACTGTTCAGAAGACAAGAAACATCAGCGCAGTATCATCCAGCTGAGAAGGGGCCTCCTACCAAGCGCATGCCGTCTCTCCATGGCAGCAACATCGTTTGCCATCACCCTAACAACAGCAGGCAGTAGCTTGGATCCAGTACCATGAAATCAGAGGCAACAATAGTTACTGGGCGCGGGGACCCAAGCTTTCAGCCAATGACTAGGCAGTTGCATGCAAGTACCTTGTCCATGCCAGCCTGCGTCTTTGTACGAATACCTTTCACAACCAAAAAAAACTGTTCAGAAGACAGGAAACATCAGCGCAATATCATCCAGCTGAGAAGGCGGCCCCCTACCAAGCGCATGCTGTCTCTCCATGGCAGCAACATCGTTTGCCATCACCCTAACAACAGCAGGCCGTAGCTCGAATCCAGTACCATGAAATCAGAGGCAACAATAGCAAGCACATTAACAGACCCTAGATCTGACATGCAATAGACAGCATCCATTCCTTCAGCATGGCCACACTTCCTGCACACGCTCCCTGCTCAGGGCCCTGGAGATCTGCATCATTTACTTTACACGGCCCCACGGCAAGCCGCTGGATCCAAGAAGCTCCCTCAGGGCCACTCCGGGCGCCTCTCCCAAATCCTTCACTCTGCGTCACTCCAGCAACAGAGCCACGGCTGCCTCGTCTTCCGGGTACCGATGTTTCGGAATCATGGAGGTGGAAGGTCCAGAGAGAACGGCAGCTCGCAAGGGACAAGGCTTTTACATGAATATGATCACAGCCAAGCCGTTGCGAAATGCCGCAGTCTCAGAATCGTCTCATCTCCAAGCACACGGGCACTTGCCGCTGCCCCGCGCCAGACCTGGCTTTTCCCTCGGCTGACGCAGTCCCTAAGACCGCGTGGCCGGGGAGGCGAAAGCTGCTAGACGCGGAAATGGAATCCGCTTTTAGGGCTCCTCTATGGTCACATCACGGATAACATTGAGCGAGCTGGCATGCAAGAGCCTTTTCAGAGAGGACCAGTAAGGGCTAAGGAACGTGTGACAATGAGGGCTCCAGTACTCTCTGGGAAAAGGGACGCATGACACTGGCAGTGGACGAATCGGCGGGCCCAGTTGCCCTTGTCCTTCCATCTACCCGTGGTGCTGGTGTTTGCTATCGTGAAAATCTCCATCTTCAAGACATGCTCCAACGATTTGTTGTGCCTCCACAGTTTGTATGTCCATGGGCTACACCTCACTGCTCTGAAGTTGCATGTCTGCCGTAATGCATGCAATTCCAACCAGCAACAGATGCAGAGTTGCTTGTATGTACCAATTTGTACGTGCCCCTCCTCCAAGCGTGTGCCCTATGTCCAACAATGTTGTACATAATAGTGCTACTTGTCTCTCTGACAGCAGCTATGTAGCTTCCCCATGTGACTTGCTCCAGGTTTCCTGAAGGCTGCCATCCGAATGTGACAGCCTCTGCTGAAGCTTGGGGCATGTGCATATACCACATCCTGATTCTGCGTTTCTTTGCTCGGCACATCCGTGAACCTTTTCCTTTGGTTTGTTGTGTCGTAATCCGTCATCATCTGTAGTAGGCCCCAGAGTTCTGGTTTCAAAGGCGAACAACTTTGATCAGTCCGGGTAACGTGTTCTCAACATCTTGGAGCTACATCCAGGATATTAATGTGCGTTAATTGCATATCTTGGATGACTCCAGCAACACTTTGTACTGTGCAAACCCAAGCCTTATACATGCTTGTGATCTCACCCTTTGCGACATCAGGTTCCGGTAGGCGGTCTTCACCCCAGCATTTCCATGATTTGCACGCAGGCTAAGGGTAGGAGCTAGACCATTGGAGTCCACTGGTGTGAAACCAAAGAGGTCTAACTTCTATCTCCCGCGAAAAGGAAATCCCAGTGTCCTGAACCTTGTCTATGATGACGAGACGTCATACCAGATCCTGGTCTCTGAAGTCACCCCATGAGGATTATCAGACTCCATGGAGATATGCCTCACGATGCCACAGAGAATAAGCACGAGTCTGATTCCTTGCGGAACTGAAATTATCGCCGCCTGTTGGATAGTTCACGAGCAGCTGGGTTGAGCGGGATGCAGGAGGGCGGTCTAATATTGCAGCCTTGTGCTTGGGCTGCCGGAGGCTGAATTGTAACGAATACGGAACCCTGAGGGTGAATGTTGTGTTGAAAAATCACTGCCCAACAGCAGCAGCAACAAGATGCTGCTGTAATGCGACGCTGAGATGGTGCTCCCGGGCGCCTTCTCCTGGACCGGCAGCTGGACAGCTTGTGATTCGAGGATGTTCTGCTTCACTTCCAGAAGCGCGTCCCAGCTACTGAAGCATTCCGGGTCTGGGAGGAGGGCTGTACGCCATGGCAGCTAATTTCGAGGATGATGATGTGAGCGCAGACAGCAGAAGCAGCATGTTGTTGGGTGTTTGGCAGTGCCATATGTTGTGCTGATATGAGGTCGTTTATCAGGATTTCGACTGGGAGGCAGCTGTTGCGGAGATTGACGAAGCATGCAGGAGAGCTGGCAGAGCTAGTGCATCAACATCCTTTCCAGGGCCCAGCTCTGATAATCATGGCCGCCCATATCCACGGCCCTCACAGGTCTCGCTGTCACAAAATTCCTTTCGGCAGAGAACGCTGGATGGTTACCTCCGGCCTCAAGAAGTCAGGCAAGCTAGTCCACCGGCTTGCCACAATCTGGGAAATCCGGAAGAGCAGGACTGCGGCATTGACCCCGTGGCTGCCGCCACTTGGGTCTATCCAGGTCAGGGGTGGCCTTAAGTGCTGGAAACAAATTGGATGATGCTGCCCACATTTTCTGACAATGGTGCTTATTGTGCAAATCAGGGAATGTCACCAAGCGGGAGTATCAGTTTAACATATCACAATCAGCGCTCTTTTCCAATACTATTGTCTCCCTGCCTACCGGGCTCGGAAAAACTCTGATAGCAGCTGTGGTGATGTATAATTACTTTCGATGGTTTCCCAGAGGTGAGTCGGGTATCATGATCCAATCCTTATCCTAACCTGGAATTTGTTGCTGACTCTACGATCTTTCTGCAGGGAAGATCATCTTTACAGCACCCTCAAGGCCGCTAGTTTCTCAGCAGATTGAAGCTTGTCACAACATCATGGGTATCCCTCAGGTTTGGTCATCGTCCTTTCCCAAATATGCAGCTACTATATCTTCCTTTCTTGAATCCTTGCTTATTTGAATCTGCTCAATCTTCTGGCTCAGGATCTTACAGGTTTAGTATTTGTGGCAGGCCATGACAATTGAAATGACAGGGAACATGACTCCTCAGAATAGAGCTGAATTTTGGCAGACTAAGAGGGTTTTCTTTGTGACACCACAAGTTCTGGAGAAGGATATACAGGCTGGTAGGTAATCTGTTATTCTACACATGACCTTTCCCTTGTATCAGAAACAGTTAGGACTTTGGTCATTCATTGAGGAGTCCTTCGGAAAGATGCTGACTGACAACTCACTGAGAATGAGCTCAGAGAAATGCGAACGGTCGTCCATCGAAGATGTGGTGTTCATGTTATGACTCTCTGGTGCTATTTTGTTGAAGGGACTTGCCCTAAGAAACTCATAGTATGCCTTGTGGTGGATGAGGCTCATCGTGCCACTGGAAACTATTCCTACTGTGTTGTTGTCCGGGAGGTACATCTGCACATTCATTTCATCTAGCTGCTCTGGTCACATACGTGTAAATGTATGTGCTAACAAACTTCATCCTCACAAACTGTGCAGCTGATAGCAGCGGATGTGAAGCTGCGCATCCTAGCATTGACTGCGACACCTGGCTGTAAGTTTCTCTTGCAGGATAGATCAGTTGCGACCTTGGGAACAGGCGTAAGGTCTGTCAGGTCTTTATGTCAGTTAGGCTGCTCTAGACTCATGTCATGCATTGGAATTGCAGCAAATCAAGCATCAATCCAAGCTGTGGTTGACAATCTTCAGATCTCATGCTTAGAACATAGAGCTGACAATGATGCTGATGTTTGCCAGTACATTCACGATCGAAAGGTTGAGGTTATACAGGTAACGCAAGTTCAAACAGCCAAAGTCTTCTTTTACAATGTGCTCATTCAGGTCTCTGATTCATTTCACTTATCAGGTTGCACTGAGCAGGGAAGGCAACCGAGTGAAGGACATGTTGTTGCAAGTCATGCAGCCAGTTGTAAAGAGACTTACAGCGTGTGGAGTCTTTTTCACTAGAGACTATACAATGGTGATAACAAACATTATAAATGACCAAACACCCTGAGTGAGAGATGTTCATTGTCCGTCATTTAACTTTTTCTCACTCACAGAACTCGTCCTTTGACTTCCACACTGCAAGAAATAAATATAGAGAGTCTCCTCCAACAACAGGTGCTACAGCCAAGAAAGAAGTGGAGGATTCTTTTGCAATAGCTGTGACTCTTTACAATATCTATAAGCTGTTCCATTGTCATGGCATTACTTGTGCTGTAGTAATGCTTGAGCGAAAGCTGAATGAGCCTGGGTAAGGTCTTAATTCTTCTTCTTGTGACTCGCATTGACATGAACTAATTTGTGGTGGGGGAAGTTGGCCGGCTTGTTTTACTACGTGTTGTAATGCAGTACTCCAAGAGTTTCCTGTTGTTTAGATTGAAAAGAAGGCATGCTTACGTATGTTCTATGGGCCTATTGTTTCCTGCAGAATATTTAGCCGACTGATGCTAAGAAATCAAAAGCTGCTCGAAGTAAAGCGGATAATGCAAGATTGTGTCCGCCATGGAGCTCCCAGTCCTAAGCTGAACAAGCTGGAGGAAATACTGCAGGACCATTTCCGTAATGTCCAATCCCTGACCATTCTAATCTTTCTTTTTCTGTTGGTATTGGACGTGTGTGTTGAGATGCCTGACACATAGACTAGCATCAAGCTGCATTCATAGCCGTCGGCTGCCCCTTTCCAGGTGTGCACAATCCACGAGAAACAAGGGCTATCATTTTTACCAGCTTCCGGGAAAGCGTAAAGTATGCCTCATCGCCATGTTATCATTCTTTCTCCTTCATGTAACAGTTCAGTCCGTTGTTCCTCTAAGCACCATCTAATTGCTTGTGAACAGAGATATTATGAACGCGTTGACAAAGCAGGATGGTGATGTGAAGGCAATGGAGTTTGTTGGGCAAAGTTCCGGTGCGTGAGACTCATCTGGAAGTTAATCTGATCTGATGTGATTGGATTTGATATCCGATAAATATCAAAACAAATCCAACTACTTGATATGCTTTCTCTTGCAGGAAAGACACAAAAGGGACAGAGTCAAAAAATGCAGCAAGCAGTTTTGCAGGTCTTTCGATCTTTGATTTTGACCTGTCTAGCTGCATTCTTTTGATCCTTGTGTCCAGTGCTTCCTCCCATCTGGAAGCCAGAATGCAATGTTGCATCTTTTGATCTGAATTGCAATGAAGTCTTGAAGTAGCTTAGATTTCATGGTAGCACATGTTGTGATTAGTCACCTACAAACATCTGCCGCTGAGACAGCTATCCATCTACAGAAATTTCGAGCTGGTGGCTACAATACCTTAGTCGCAACAAGCATTGGCGAAGAGGGCCTAGATATCATGGAGGTCGATCTTGTCGTATGCTTTGATGCAAATGTTTCTCCACTTAGAATGATTCAGCGAATGGGAAGGACAGGAAGAAAGCGTGATGGCCGTGTGGATATCCTTGAATTGAAATAATACCTGCAATGTTCAGCACCTTTTAACAGTGTCACACCTGCGGAAGTATAGCCTTAACATACAAATTACTTGTTCTGGCAAGTGAGGGAGCAGAAATGCAGAGCTATCAGAGCAAGCTGGCAAAGAACAAAGCCCTCGTAAAGCACATGCACAATGGAGGATTGCAGAGCTTCAACTTCCACTTAAGCCCTCGAATGGTAAGTTTGGTTGTTTTTTAGTACGTGGTTGAGCTAGCTAAGGGACTTGCACAATCTGTGTGCTATGTGGTTCTCTCTGACGCCGTGCGCATATGCAGGTACCTCACAGATACAAACCACAGGTGCAGGTAATTGAGATGTTCATTGAGAAGTTTGTACCCCGGGGTTATAAGCAGAAGGCTAGTGCAGACATTGAAGATCCAGATGCAGATTTCACTGCAGAAGAATGTGCAGTGCTACAGAAATACAGCAGCTCCACAATTGCCAATATGTGGAATCCATCCTTGATCGCATTTCCCAGGTTTCAGCTTGTGCCAACTCCTGTATCTCGGGTCAAGCATTCCTTCCGAACCACTTCAATGCTGATTGGAACCTTGCAAAGTCTAGAGGCGTCATCCCAGCAACTCTTCAACGGAGAAAAGAGTAGAGACTCCAGCCCAATCGAAATGGAGGTATGCTCTCTGCTGTTACAGATGCCTTGATGGCTCGAGGAACTGAGTCAGCAGTGTCTGCTTCATTCTGTGTACCTGATTCTTACGCTATCCTTAAAGCCCTCAGGATGCGCAGTTGGGCTTTACCTAGTGCTTTGCTGAGTTGAATTGTGTCTGCTTGATTTAGATTGAAGACTTGAACTGGGACAAGGATGCAACTGCATGGACTGAAGGTACACGTCGATGGAGTCATGGAAACTTGTGCTCTGCAAATTGTTGCTACCAAGGACCTCTTTGCGGATAATAGTTTGCTACCATGCAGATGAAAACATGGGGAGACATTGGTCGCTGGAAGACGAACAGTGTGACCCTGTCTTGTTCATGACACCGCGAGTTCTGGAGAATCCAGCTTGTGAAGTTCCAGAAATTGTGGATCCCTCACTGGTCTCGGCTAAAGTGAGTCAAGTTGGCCTTCCATGGAGTGGGAAAGAATCTCCTGTCCATGTGAGCTGTCATCCTAGCAAGAGTGAAAGGCCTTCTCGGAACGTAGGGCAAGAGGACAACACTCCTGGTATGTATCTTGTCAGTTGCGGTCTCGTGATTGTGGTGGACAAAGGGGGCATTCCCTGGGTAGTGTTATGCCCCTTACTTTGCTGTTGTCTTCACTGACTGCAGCCCACAAAATTTCTTCCTTTGAGACAAGGGCAAACCCAGAAGATGTGAGACTGCAATCTGAGCATATTTTGGATGACAGACTGGCCAATAAGCAGTATCTTCACAGGTGTCTGTTTAGCAAAGGATTTGTGTCAGTTTCACCAACAGGGAGTATTGTCATTGCATCTCCTCCAACGCTAAGAGTCAAGGCTTCTGACAGCTATCTGAGTAAAATAGAAGATTCTACCTTCAGAGTGTGGCCCTTCAACTCGGCTGTGACTCATCAGACGGTATCATCTGATACAGACCAGTCCAGCAAAGCAGGTGGGGCTATTAAGATTGTCAATGCTGGATCCACTTCTGGCAGAATTGGGGATGGGGACTCCATCGCCACATCCCCAGGAGACCAGCTGATGACAGACTTGCCCGTCACAGGGTCCGAGCAGGCTGTGTGTCCTAGATCCGGCAAGATGGGATTCAACAGTGATTGCAAGGCAAACGATTTCGACATTATTGTTCCTAGCTCTCTTAGGAAGACCGCAGTGGTTTATGTAGATCCAGAACTGGGTGTTGGGGCACGGGATCAGCATATAATGAGTTTTCAGCACCGGAAGGATGTTTCGTCTGCTGGTGTCACTCACGACGATGTGAACTTTGTGCCAGCATCCATATCTCCAAAGCAGACAGGGGACACCAGGACAACCCTTCCGGGTTCTAGTTACATGGGTGCAAAGGTGCCCGCTGAAGGATTTTTTCAGGATAGATGTGTGTCACACACACCCCGGCAATTAGCAACGTTGCGGGCCTTTCCCAATGACTTGAGCCCGCGGTTGACTAATCTTGCAGAGCAAGGCATGGTTCCGGTCTCACCCTTGCTGGAGACCCCTGTCATGCAGAAGCTTGTCACATGTCGGAACAAGTATCCACATCAGGATGTTCCCAAGGAGGGGGCTTGGGATACAGGTCAAGAGTTGCAAATTCAATGCACTCGAATGACTAGCTCTGGAACACGTCGAGGTCTGCCACCTTCTGGCCCCGTTATTTGTAGGGGAAGACCACCATTACGGTCACCAGTTCAGCTAGTGGAGGCTGGAGGCACTTCCCCAATTCAGCCCAAAAGTCTCCAATTTAATCAAGCAAGTCCTGCTCCTCTTGCCGGCACTGAGTTCCAAAGGTCTCCACTGTGCACGGGGACAACAGGTTCTATCCAGACTGCATCAGGGGCAAAGAAGACGACTCCGAATGTGCCACAGGCTAATCTCAGCAACGAAGTAGTGGAAATCCCGACGGCAGTGGCAATGTCTGTCCAGAAGCCAAGAAAGTTTAAGCGTCTGAGAAAGGTTCGACAAGTGCCCAGCCCCGAACTAGCAGAAGCGGGCATGGGAACATTGTCCATCCAAGAAGAAGCAGTTCAGCCGAGGAATCGCACCACAGCAGGTGTTTCCAGACGAGGTGAGCCAACCTTCCGCAGTTGTCTGTGGTGGATTGTTAGAGTTTCTGATTTAATAAGTGGAAGCATGTTTCCACTTGATCAGCCGTCTTAACATCCCAGTGATGACTGATGACTTTCAGGAGGAAACATCCAAGAGCAAAACTGTGGTCCGGCCATTTGTCGATGATGAAGCAGAGTATGCCCAGTTCGAACCTTGAATGTCGAAATATCGCAATGCAGTCGTGAATGTCATTGTCAGCGTAGATGTCAAGTTCCAGTGGCTTGCAACTTTGCATGTGGTCTGAAAATTGGGGCATCTTTTTGCGTATCCATCGCAGAGCTTCTTCCGGTGATGCATGCTCTTCCGATGAAGAAGATGCCACCGAAGATGGAGAAGACCTCACGGACTTCATCGACGATGGAACGAACCCAAGCTCGGCAACTCAGAACCCACCCATTGCATCGGTGGACATGATGGCCGTGTACAGGTTTCCACTCTGCTCTGCACCTTCAACTCGTTCATGCCATTCGTACAGTTTGCGTTCATGAAGTTCATCGCTTCCAGATAGAGACGCTGACGTTAGTTCTGTGAACAGGCGATCCTTGTTCACTCCATCACCAGCACGCGGTGCGGGTGTGGCCTCGTGGATGCGCTTTGCCCAGAGCGGTCACACACTCAAGCAGCGATGGGACTGGAGCCTCGGAAGCTCTTTGGAGACCGGGAGCTGCCTGGCCACTGCAGCAACAGACAGGACAACCTTCCGGGTTCTAGTTACATGGGTGCAAAGGTGCCCGCTGAAGGATTTTTTCAGGATAGATGTGTGTCACACACACCCCGGCAATTAGCAACGTTGCGGGCCTTTCCCAATGACTTGAGCCCGCGGTTGACTAATCTTGCAGAGCAAGGCATGGTTCCAGTCTCACCCTTGCTGGAGACCCCTGTCATGCAGAAGCTTGTCACATGTCGGAACAAGTATCCACATCAGGATGTTCCCAAGGAGGGGCTTGGGATACAGGTCAAGAGTTGCAAATTCAATGCACTCAATGACTAGCTCTGGAACACGTCGAGGTCTGCCACCTTCTGGCCCCGTTATTTGTAGGGGAAGACCACCATTACGGTCACCAGTTCAGCTAGTGGAGGCTGGAGGCACTTCCCCAATTCAGCCCAAAGTCTCCAATTTAATCAAGCAAGTCCTGCTCCTCTTGCCGGCACTGAGTTCCAAAGGTCTCCACTGTGCACAGGGACAACAGGTTCTATCCAGACTGCATCAGGGGCAAAGACGACTCCGAATGTGCCACAGGCTAATCTCAGCAACAGTAGTGGAAATCCCGACGGCAGTGGCAATGTCTGTCCAGAAGCCAAGAAAGTTTAAGCGTCTGAGAAAGGTTCGACAAGTGCCCAGCCCCGAACTAGCAGAAGCGGGCATGGGAACATTGTCCATCCAAGAAGAAACAGTTCAGCCGAGGAATCGCACCACAGCAGGTGTTTCCAGACGAGGTGAGCCAACCTTCCGCAGTTGTCTGTGGTGGATTGTTAGAGTTTCTGATTTAATAAGTGGAAGCATGTTTCCACTTGATCAGCCGTCTTAACATCCCAGTGATGACTGATGACTTTCAGGGGAGGAAACATCCAAGAGCAAAACTGTGGTCCGGCCATTTGTCGATGATGAAGCAGAGTATGCCCAGTTCGAACCTTGAATGTCGAAATATCGCAATGCAGTCGTGAATGTCATTGTCAGCGTAGATGTCAAGTTCCAGTGGCTTGCAACTTTGCATGTGGTCTGAAAATTGGGGCATCTTTTGCGTATCCATCGCAGAGCTTCTTCCGGTGATGCATGCTCTTCCGATGAAGAAGATGCCACCGAAGATGGAGAAGACCTCACGGACTTCATCGACGATGGAACGAACCCAAGCTCGGCAACTCAGAACCCACCCATTGCATCGGTGGACATGATGGCCGTGTACAGGTTTCCACTCTGCTCTGCACCTTCAACTCGTTCATGCCATTCGTACAGTTTGCGTTCATGAAGTTCATCGCTTCCAGATAGAGACGCTGACGTTAGTTCTGTGAACAGGCGATCCTTGTTCACTCCATCACCAGCACGCGGTGCGGGTGTGGCCTCGTGGATGCGCTTTGCCCAGAGCGGTCACACTCCAAGCAGCGATGGGACTGGAGCCTCGGGAAGCTCTTTGGAGACCGGGAGCTGCCCGGCCACTGCAGCAACAGACAGGACAAGGGTCACTGCGGATTCTGCTCAGAAGTCCGACCCGCCGGACACTGTCATAGAGACTCCCACATTCAATGCCATCTCCATGGCCAAGGTTCCCCCTTCTGTTGGGAGCACCTACAGCAGCAAGCAAATGCCTGTGGCCCAAGCCGATGCCGTTCCCATTCCCTTGGTGGAAGGCACTGCAGACGGGACAAAGGGCAGGCTGGAAATACGAAAGCGGAAGCTGAGCTTCCAGCCAGACCTGTCCCAACGGGAGGCTCCAGCTGGTGTGAAGCAGAGCGGGCAGACGCAGCACCTGGAGCAGCAGTTTCAGATTACCTACCTGGAGGATGATGATTTCTTCGACGGCCTGGATCTGGATGCTCTGGAGGCAGAAGCAGTGCAGCAGTCAAGAGCCCGCCAGGCCACTCAGCAGCAGCAGCAGCCTGCATCCCCCAAGCAACCCAGTCTAGACCGCCATCCCTGACGGTCTCCCCCTTGTAAATTCAGGAGAGAGAGAAATGTAAAGTTATGAATCAAAGTATCAAAATCACAACCTCGCAAGCATGCATGGCTGTTGAATGTTGCACAAGCCGAGTCCAACTCCAGGTCCAGGCCCAGATCCGGACTAGGACGAAGCACACAAGGTGCCTGCAGCTAGAGTTGCTACTAGTACTGTAACGTAAGCATGCACGGCCCCCTGCCACGAGCTGGTTCCCGGATTCACGATCTGCCTTGACATGGGCAGACGGTGAATCTAATCCTGCAACCGGAGTCCGGACGCCGAAGACGGGGATGACGAGCCGCCTCATTTCCTCCTCTTGTACAGATAGGTGACGAGCACCCAGAGCAGGAAGAGCATGAGCATGATGAGCAGGAGAACCGCGCAGACGATTGCCCCGGGAAGCCCGCTGTCCTCCTCCCCGCAGGTCATGTGGTAAGGCGTGTGCTCCCCCATCTCCAGCAAGCCGCAGCAGCGAGCGCAGCAGCCACGACGCGCCCGCTCCCTCTCGATCTTGTCGTGGGCGGCGATCTTCTCCCTCGGTATCGGAGGCATCGCTATCACCACCCTGGGAGGAGAGTCGGGCAAGACGACGAGAGCCATGGATGCGCTCGCTTGGTCTCGGCTCCGCCGCTGCAAGAATCGAAGAATCCAGGCGGGCAGCTGCGAGAAACGAAGAACCGAGCTGGGCAGCCGAATCACGAGACCGCCATGATCGGGCGCTCTCCAGTCTACGCTCTGCAGCTGCAGCTGCGGCTGGAGCTGGAGCTGGAGCTGGTTTGCAGAGTAGGCGCAGGCCGATTGTGGGCCGAGCAGGCTCGCTTACAGCCGCAAGCGAGGCTCTGTCCTTGCGGACCTGTGAGATGATCAGAGCGTGAGATGGATCGATCACTGGGGCAGTCAGGCTGATGATCAAGAATGTGAGCCCGAGCGTGATCTCGTAGGCCCGGGGAAAGACGACAGAAAGAGAGGCGCCCCATCTTTCGGGAGGCCCGCTGCTCGCAACGTTGAGAGCGCACGACGCTCTGGAAAGATGGCTTCACGCCGGCGGAAACGTCCAGGCTTAGTACTAACCGCTCACGATCCACATGGCAGCACCATCGGGCTGGTGGCGTGGCGTGGGCATGATTTAGAGATTTTGGAACGCTTGCTTGCGCTGCTTTCATTTCATTCATCATACTTGACCCGACCGGACTAGACTAACCTGACTTCACTTTCTGCACCCACATATGGGAATCATGCAGGCCCGCAGCGGGCCGCAGGGGCTGCGGGGCGGACCATTGGGTATGAATTTAAATGTGAAATAGGAACGGGAACTCTATCCCAGCAATCCGCTCGCCGTTCGCCGTTCGCCGTTCGCCGTTCGCCGTTCCGCCGTTCGCCGTTCGCCGTTCGCCGTTCGCCGTTCGCCGTTCGCCGTTCGCCGTTCGCCGTTCGCCGTTCGCCGTTCGCCGTTCGCCGTTCGCCGTTCGCCGTTCGCCGTTCGCAGAGTCCATCGTACGGAGTTCTTATTACCTTACATTAGGATTAGTATACTTAATTTCTGTTATATTTATTTTTTATTTTTTATAATACGATTTATAATTCACTAAAAAATAATGTTATATATTTTAGTTCTCTTGCACATACCAAAAGAGTACTTTCAATAAGTTCATATAACGAACAATATTGGATATCTTAACCTTTTGGACAAAAACTTTCAATTGATCAACCTTTTAATTAGAAAACAACTTTCAAATAGGAAGCCTTTTTTAGTGGATTAGAGACTTTGCACATATTTCAAAGTCTGCATCCAAGACCTGCATTGGGATTTTCACCTGGAATAACTCTATAGGGCACTAACAACGGATTTTTATCTAGAGTAAACTCGTGGAGCACTAACAACTGATTTTTATCTCGAGCAAACCCATAGGACACAAACAACAAATTTTTATCTTGAGTAATATCGTAGGGCACTGACAACTGGTGGCCCCACACACAGCAGAGACGAGGATATGATGTTTACATCTGGTGGTCTCATAGGGCCATGAAGCTAGGGGATGGATGGCACCCCATCCAAGCACTGAACTATCCCAAGGATGTTTAACTGAGGAGTGATGTTTACATCTGTTGAGGAGTGATGTTTACATCTGTTGGTCTCATAGGGCCATGAAGCTAGGGGATGGATGACACCCATCCAAGTACTCATCTGTCCCAAGGATGCCTAACTGTGGAGTTTAAATGAATACATGCAGGAATGTGAGGAAGACCAAAAGAGAAACTTTTAATTTAAGCAAATTTTAAATTAGAGACTTAATTTTTTAAATAAAATTAAGGGGACACCAAAAAGGTACCATGGTTTCTCTAGATGACCTTCAATGTGAGAATACGAAACCTTCTCCGGTAAAGGAAAGAGGCAATCAGCGGTCCATGAACGCTTTATTGTTAATAGAAGAGCGAATTTGGAAGGGGCAAAAGGGGTATGACGTGGAGGGTGGCTGAAAATATCGTGGAGTGAATCTAAGTTTGAAGGCAGTAATAGCAATAAGGGTTGCGATTGGGTGGCATTGGAGTGGGCTCCATCAAGAATAAAAGGGACAACCCTATCCAAAATGTTTCCTGCTTGGTTCGGGACGGGGTCAATGGCTGAGTGAGTGAGCGAGTGAGCGAGTGAGTGAGTGAGTGAGTAGAGAGGTAAAAGCCAAGGCCAAGCCGTTTTGGCTGGTGACTGGTGCGAGCTTAGCCTGCGGCCTGCTGCTTTCGATCTGCGCCTTCCATTTCGGTGTCTCTCTATCCTGGCCTGCTTGGGATCCACCGGCCCCCGCTTCATCGCTGTGTGCTCCGAATGCGCCCTGCCAGAAGGTAAGATCGGGTACCTTACAAGTTGCAAAGCCCGTATCTTTTTCTGCTCTCTGACTGTTGTCGAGCTCCTTCTCTCTAGTCCCTTCTGCACAGTGCACAAGGACCGGCCTCCCTGTTTGCTGCTGCGCCTGCTGCACCCCTCCCGGAGCGCAGAGCAACCCGCCTCTCTTGCTCCGTTTGCCACGCTCGTGCCTCCCCGAGCTCCAATTCGGGATGTGGCCCCGCTGCTGCTTCCTCTGCATCGTCTAGGTCATAATTTGGAGCATCGGCAGCAGAAGGTACCGCAGGCTGTGTTCTACTCCTCGACTCGACCGGATTCTCTGTTTCTGACTCGTGATTTGGACCCCGGGCTGCTCCATTGCTGGGTGCTCGCCGTATCCTCGGTGGGTCTTGATTGGGTGCTTGTTGTTGTTGAGTTTGATTTGGTGGGCGGTAGTGCGAGTCGGGGGAAGTGCGCTGAGCCCCGCGGAATCTCACTTGTCTGCTTTCAGATTCTCGCGTGCGCCGGACCGGTGCGGGAACAGGATCGCGGCAAGCTCGTTGTGGCCCCTCCCGGCAGCATGTAGAGGTCCGGGAGGCAGGGGCTGTAGGAAGGTAAAAGGGAGCTCGGGACCTGCGATGACCCAGAGGCGGAATGTCTCGGGGCGGCTTTCGGTGAGAGCGTGACGGGAGGAGGGATACGAAGGGACGTGGAAGACTCCAGAAGGGGGGGGAATTGTGTGAAAGCGGTTAGGATGGATCCTCAGCAGCAGCAAGCACAGCAGCAGCAGCAGCAAATGGGGATGATGGCGGGGCAGGGGGGGATGCAGTACCCGCAGCAGCAGCAGCAGCAGCAGTACAGCAACCCGGTGCAGTCTCCGACTTCGGTGCCCATGCAGCAGGCGCACCAGCTGGGCTACGCGCACCTGCAGCAGCAGCAGCAGCAGCAGCTGCACAGCTTCTGGCAGGGCCAGCTGAACGACATCGAGGCCGTGACGGACTTCAAGAACCACCAGCTGCCGCTGGCGCGGATCAAGAAGATCATGAAGGCGGATGAGGACGTGCGGATGATCTCGGCCGAGGCGCCCGTGCTCTTCGCCAAGGCGTGCGAGATGTTCATCCTGGAGCTCACATTGCGCTCCTGGATTCACACGGAGGAGAACAAGCGTCGGACGCTGCAGAAGAACGACATTGCGGCTGCCATCGGGCGGACAGAGATCTTCGATTTTCTGGTGGACATCGTGCCGCGGGACGAGCTGAAGGAGGAGGGAGGTGTGGGGATGGGGGTGGGCGTGGGTGTGGGCGTGGGCATGGGCGTGGGTGTGGGTGTGGGGATGCCGCCCGGGATGCCTCGCATCGGGATGCCGATGCCGGGCCCGGATGGAGGGCCATACTACCATGGCCTGGGCTCTCCGGTCGGGGTGCCCATGATGGTGGGGCGTCCTGCCATGCAGATGGATCCCATGGGCTACTCTGCCCAGCGCCCTCCGGTTGCCTACATGCCTCCGCAGATGTGGCCTCCGCCACCACAGCAGCCGCAGCAGCAGCAGCAGCAACAGCAGCAGCCTCAACATCAGCATCAGCATCAGCATCAACATCAGCCACCTGACTCTCCAGGAGCGGGGTCTGGAGGTATGCCCCCGAGCTGAGGAGTGGATGTGATTACCGCGCGAGGGCTGATTTCAGAATTGAATTTGTTTGCTGTTGTGATTGTTGTTGTACGAATTGGGAGGCATGTTGTGTGCGTGAATGAATTTGTCGAAATCCTATTATCGGTTAGCCTGTGTGTTTCCTTGCTGCATTCTTCTGGGCTCTGGGCCATGTATGTCCCGATGTTGTGTTCGAAATGGGGCATCAGTCGTAGAGTTTGCGCACGTCCTTCAGCTTGGAATAGAGTAGCGAGAGTGTAAGAGCCAGACAATCAGTAGGGGACATGCATTCGGATCATAGTTCATGCGCTGCGAGTGATCTCATGAACGCCGGATGACGCCTGCTTGGTCATGTAAAGTGATCGCTTATTGTGGGCTGTGGCCCTCCTAGTCAATAGAATCTGTCAGTCGTTTCTTTCTAGCTCGCATCCGGCAGCAGTCACCCTGCCCAATTTAGAGGATGTCTGACAGTCAGGCCTGTTGCCTGTACAAGGTGCAACTTGCATCCCATTCCGAATGCCGTCAAAATATTGACTCCTGACGCTGTACAAGTTATCTATCCACCCAGCAGTGTACACTAGAGCTACTCGACGTCTCCACGGGTTCCACACTATGACTCCTTCACATCAGTATGAGAAGCCTGCACATCAATATGAGGATCATTATGAGGCCCCACAGGCGCCTCCACATATGTATGAGGATCCACATACGCCTTCACAGGGGTATGAGACGCCTCCAGATCACTATGAGTCTAGTCCACATCAGTATGGCTCTCTTCCACATGACGATGGTCCTCTTCCGGAGAAGAATGCCACTCTCCCTGGAGAGGATGGCAATCTTCCACATCAATATGGGGCACATCCAAATGAGAATCAGGCTCATCCACATGAGAGTCAAGCTCATCCACATGAGAGTCAGGCTCATCCACATGAGAGTCAGGCTCATCCACATGAGAGTCAAGCTCATCCACATCAGCATGGGGCTCTTCATCACCAATATAACCCTCTTCCACATCAGTATGATACGTCTATGCCTCCACATCGGCTTGAGGCCCATCCACATCAGCTCGAGGCTGGTCCACATCAGCTTGAGGCTCGCCCACATTGGCTTGAGGCTCGCCCACATTGGCTTGAGGCTCGTCCACATTCGATTGAGGCTCATCCACATCAACTTGAGGCTCATCCACATCAGCTTGAGGCTTGTCCACATCAGCTTGAGGCTCATCCACATCAATATAGCCCTCTTCTATATAAGTATGAGACGCCAACACCTCCACATCAGTATGAGGCTCCTCCACATCAGGATGGGACCCATCCACATCAGCATGGGATCCATCCACTTCAGCATGGGACCCATCCATATCAAGATCGACTCCACACCAACATGGGACTCGTCTATGCCTCCACATCAGCATGGGACTCATGCACATCCGTGTGAGACATGGACGGCTCCGCATCAGCATGAGATGCGGATGGCTCCACCTCAATATGAGACCCATCCACATCAATATGGAACTCGTCTATGCGAGACGGGGACGGCTCCATCTCAATATGAGATGCGAATGGCTCCACCTCAATATGAGGCCCATCCACATCAACATGGTTCTCGTGTCGTGAGGCGGGGCGGCTCCACATCAATCTCCACATCAACATGGGACTCTACTACGAGTCGGGATAGCTCCACATCAATATGAGGCTCATCCACATCATGGGACTCTACTACACGAGTGGGATGGCTCCACATCGATTATGAGGCTCATCCACATCAACATGGGACTCGTCTACATGAGCGGGGCAGTGCACATCGGTGTAGGCTCGTCCACATCAACATGGGACTTGTCTACCTAGTGGGATGGCTCCACATCAATATGAGGCTCGTCCATATCAACATGGGACTCGTCTACATGAGGCGGGGATGGCTCACATCAAGATGAGGCTCATCCACATCAGCGTGGGACTCATCTACATGAGGCAGGGCGACTTTACATCAATATGAGGATCATTATGAGGCCCCACAGGCGCCTCCACATATGTATGAGGATCCACATACGCCTTCACAGGGGTATGAGACGCCTCCAGATCACTATGAGTCTAGTCCACATCAGTATGGCTCTTCACATGACGATGGTCCTCTTCCGGAGAAGAATGCCACTCTCCCTGGAGAGGATGGCAATCTTCCACATCAATATGGGGCACATCCAAATGAGAATCAGGCTCATCCACATGAGAGTCAAGCTCATCCACATGAGAGTCAGGCTCATCCACATGAGAGTCAGGCTCATCCACATGAGAGTCAAGCTCATCCACATCAGCATGGGGCTCTTCATCACCAATATAACCCTCTTCCACATCGTTGATATCGTCTATGCCTCCACATCGGCATGGGACCCATCCACATCAGCTCGAGGCTGGTCCACATCGACTGAGGCTCGCCCACATTGGCTTGAGGCTCGTCCACATTCGATTGAGGCTCATCCACATCAACAGGCTCATCCATCGACTTGAGGCTTGTCCACATCGACTTGAGGCTCATCCACATCAATATAGCCCTCTTCTATATAAGTATGAGACGCCAACACCTCCACATCAGTATGAGGCTCCTCCACATCAGCATGGGACCCATCCACATCAGCATGGGATCCATCCACTTCAGCATGGGACCCATCCATATCAAGATACAGCTCCACACCAATATGAGGCTTCTCCACATCAGCATGGGACTCATGCACATCCGTGTGAGACATGGACGGCTCCGCATCAGCATGAGATGCGGATGGCTCCACCTCAATATGAGACCCATCCACATCAATATGGAACTCGTCTATGCGAGACGGGGACGGCTCCATCTCAATATGAGATGCGAATGGCTCCACCTCAATATGAGGCCCATCCACATCAACATGGTTCTCGTGTACGTGAGACGGGGACAGCTCCACATCAATATCAGGCTCGTCCACATCAACATGGGACTCTACTACACGAGTCGGGGATAGCTCCACATCAATATGAGGCTCATCCACACCAACATGGGACTCTACTACACGAGTCAGGGATGGCTCCACATCAGTATGAGGCTCATCCACATCAACATGGGACTCGTCTACATGAGCCGGGGACAGCTGCACATCAGTATGAGGCTCGTCCACATCAACATGGGACTTGTCTACACGAGTCGGGGATGGCTCCACATCAATATGAGGCTCGTCCATATCAACATGGGACTCGTCTACATGAGACGGGGATGGCTCCACATCAGTATGAGGCTCATCCACATCAACGTGGGACTCATCTACATGAGACGGGAACAGCTTTACATCAATATGAGATGCGGACGGCTCCACATCAGTATGAGGCTCGTCCACATCAGCATGGGACTCGTCTACATGAGATGCAGATGCCTCCACATCATACAAAGATGCCTCCACATTACATTGAGACGCTTCCACATGAGGATAGCCCTCTTCCACATGAGTATGAGACACGGATGGCACCATATCAAAATGAGATGCCTCTACATGACAATGAGTATAAGTCTCTTCCACATGAGGATAGCCCTCTTCCACATGAGTATGAGACACGGATGGCACCATATCAAAATGAGATGCCTCTACATGACAATGAGTATGAGTGTCTTCCACATGAGTCTCAGGCTCTTCCACTGAAGTATCACAGTCTTTCACTTGAGGATAAGATCCTTCTTCCACATGAGCATGAGTCTCTTCCACATGAGGATGAGACTCTTCTACATGAGTCTCAGGCTCTTCCACTTAAGTATCAGGGTCTTTCACTTGAGGATAAGATTCTTCTTCCACATGAGTATGAGTCTCTTCCACATGATTCTCAAGCTCTTCCTCTTATGTATCAAGGTCTTCCACTTGAGCTCAGCTCGAGGCTCGGGGCTCAGCTCGGGCTCGAGCTCGGGCTCGGGCTCGAGCTCGAGGCTGGGCTCGAGCTCGAGGCTCGAGCTCGAGGCTGAGCTCGAGCTCGAGCTCAGCTCGAGGCTGGGCTGGGCTCAGGCTCACGCTCACGCTCACGCTCACGCTCAAGCTCAAGCTCAAGCTCAAACTCTTTCACTTCAGGATCAAGCTCACGCTCAAGCTCAAGCTCAAACTCTTTCACTTCAGGATCAAGCTCATGCTCAAGCTCAAGCTCAAACTCTTTCACTTCAGGATCAAGCTCACACTCATGATGTTTCACTTGGGTATGAGGGTCTTCCACTTCACGATCAGATTCTTCTTCAGAGTCTTCCAATTTGAGTGTGAGCCTCTTCATCAGACTCTTCCACATACTGTTGGACAAGAGTATCTGCAGGCTCGTGGACACGTCTATCAGGCTCTGGACATGATGGTGCATACCTTGTGTATGTATCCATACACATAGATATATTATTAATAGATTAATGTATTAATCCAACATCGGACTGTAAACCATATCCACCTTTTTCGAGAGTACCGAACTCCCTCAAGAGTTTTTTGCGCGAAACTACGATATTTAATAGTAACCATAATCGAAAGCATTGATGTAAGAGCCTTACAACATCAGCTCGTTATGGGCAAAGATGATGTAGGCTTATAACAATTGGGCTTACGAGCGTTAAAACATCAGCCGCGTATGACAGAAAGAGATGATATATATCGAGCAACCCTACTAGAAAAGGGCAGTCATGTTACACTTTATGTTAAGATTTGGACCCCCCTTTGTTGCAATTATGTTGAAATCTTGGGGTCTTGTTACACTTTTGGGACCCCTTGTTACAGTTTGGTTTGGAAACCAACCCTCCACCTTATTCTGATCATATTCTGATCTTGTTGCAATTATGTTGCAATGTAGTGAGAGGTGGTATGTGTCCCCTCTCAAAATTTCAACATAATTGCAACAACCAAAGTGATACATCGTCTCTTGTTACGATTTTGCACGCTTGGTACCGAACCTCCTCCCCATCTACCTTAACCCTTGTTGTTTTCACTCCCATATTTTGCCTCTGCAATTATTGTTATACGTGTACTGGGATGTACTTGTATTTTACGTGTATGACATTACCATATTTTCCGAGGTGATTATTCCAATACCTCTACGAGAGCTTCTACGTATTTTGCTTGTGTACTTTTTGTGCCATATTTCTGCACTCATATTCGCAACACGCTCAGCCGGCCATCTTCGTATTTGATGCCTAGTTTTCTGTACCGTATTCTATGCAATATCTTATACGTCACCCGTGTATCGTGCATTTGTATGCATCACTCGTATGATGTTTGTATACTTTCAAACCCATACAATCCAAAAATACGACATATCCATATTTTAATGCACGATACACATGCCAATTTATCCAACCATTCACAATTGCGTTCTAGCGTGCTCCTTTTTGCCGCTACGGGCGTGAAGCGGAAGTTGTGGTGTGGATTTCAGCTCCTTGGCCTATGCATGGTATATGCCATGCCTACTCCACATCGTAGGTAGCTACTAGAAACTCTTGGCCTTCCGCACGGCTTGTGATTTTGGCCTTCCCCTTCCTCTTGCGTTCTACGGCCATTTTCCTGCTGTCATGTGCATGAGTTTCCCCTCGTGTGGTATTGGAATTCTGCAATCACAGCCATGCACATGCCATACAAATGGCCCTTGTCCTGTAAGCAGAGAGAAATTGCTAGCTGGAAAATTGCAATTTGCATGCTCACCTTGGCCGCCTTGTCTCTGATTTGTTTCCACCCATTTCTTACCAACGGTTATGTGCTTGTCAACGTCCTCTCCATCAATGCAGCTCTCACCTGTGTTATCCATGCTCCCCCATCCAGCTCTCCATGCCTTGCTCTTGCTTTCCTCTTCCGGCCTCCTCCCTTCTCCACAACCTGCGTCACATCTACCGGAGCACCATTGTGCAAGTCCATGCTCTCGGCCTGAGACTCCACCAGGTGAGTATTTGATACAAAATTCGGCACGGGCTGGTGTTCCTCTTCCTGGACCTCCCTGTTCTCCTCCACATCATCACCATGCCGTGACGTCGTCAGCCTACCAAGGATCTGCTTATCGAATCCCATAGACAAATGCCTCATCTCTATACCTCGCCTTTCTTGTCCTCCAGCCCCCAATGACAGCCTCATTTCTTCAGCTGCATTAGGCTCACATGTACTCACCCCACGCTCCTCTCGGGCGGTCTTCCTGCATTTGCAGCACATGCTGTCTTGATGTTCCCTGCACACATACATTACATCTCGTACTTTGATAGATACTGCCATTCCCTGCCTATGTACCTGGCCCCCTGCTATCAAGAGACAGCACATACCTATCACAATTGCTGGTGACGCCGCACTCCCCAAGCTGTTTTCGTTGTCCACATTTTTGCCCCTCTCGACACATCCACCGTATCCCTCCCTCAAGCAACATGACCATCGCCCGTTCTTGCCC
This sequence comes from Anthoceros angustus, assembly GCA_010909165.1. Taxonomy (NCBI): domain Eukaryota; kingdom Viridiplantae; phylum Streptophyta; class Anthocerotopsida; order Anthocerotales; family Anthocerotaceae; genus Anthoceros; species Anthoceros angustus. The sequence goes on from MU008177.1 coordinate 288,254, forward strand.
CAACCACGCTGGTTCCTGTGTTGCTAGGACAACTACATCATTGCCCTCGCTATCCTCCATGGTGTCATCTGTATTGCCTCTGCCTGTCTTGTGACTGCCATGCACTAGCCCCATCCTGTAGCTTGGCGATAGCCTCTTCGCACATCCCTAGCCTCAAGGTTCGACCACACGATAGGTGGATGAGGAGGATGAGGAGGATAGCCCAATCGAGCTACCCTCCTCATCCTCCCCACCTTTCTACAGCCTTCTGTCGCCGGTGCCGTTGCAGATACCTCCCGATTGTGGCGTGTTTGCCGGTTGCATACGATCCTTACCCACCTCCGTCTCACACCATTTCCCTGTTCTTGTTGTACCATGTTTTCTTATATTTTTTTGCCTCCCTTGCGCAGCAACCAGCTGCCTTCCTCCCTCATGAGGTCAGCATTCAAACGTGTCCGTAGACATTGAAGGCCTGAAATTTGAAATTAAGCAGCCATCCATGGCTTGCATGCATGTAAGTAACACCATAAACCTTAAAGGGGGGGAATATACATGATGAGGGTTTTCTCGGAAATATGCACCAAAGGGGGTTAGACGTGCGTCTCAAAACGACGAATAACATGTTTTGCTGAAAGAACCACAGAAAAACAGGGTGTCCCATACACGTAGCCCCCTTTTTACAATATGGGTACACGCCGTGGAAGGGTGCTCGAAATCCTTAACCAATATGATATAGGCAAATTAAGACCCACCGTGATGACCGTTAATGCCGGGGAAAGGATGCCAGTGAACCGAGATTTGGAGTGCATCACGCGAGAGTATGGTTGGCATGTATGCATACAGGTAAGCACTTGAATTCACATAAGCACTTCCCACCAACAACCAAGCAAACAAATCTGTCTGGATATATAGGTACAAACCAATAACAACGGGAGGAGTAGCTCGCGTCGTGGCACAAAACACACTCTCCTCACGAGAACAACACGCAAATTCCTCACATCGCTCTTTGAGTCATAGCTTTGGCCTCCTCACAGCGCTCTTGCATGCATATCTGGGACAAGCTATGATCCGAGCTCCTCAATGGAAGGGTCTATATACTAACACAGCATCGGCATATTCCTAAGATATCCTATTGGCATCGGCATATGCGAAATATCCTAAGAATACACTATAATATGCAGGAATATGCCAAGCATATTACTTGAGCTTATCCATTTAGCTATTGTATCCTAAGAATACACTATAATATGCAAGGAATATGCCAAAGCATATTACTTGAGCTTATCCACTTAGCTATTGGTAACCATGTTTAATTAACACTAATCAATGCTTAATTAACATAACATTAGATTAATTAACACTAATCAATACTTAATTAACATAAGCACATTAGATTAATTAACACTAATTACTTACTTAAAGATGAGTAATTAGATTAATTAATGCTAATCAAACACTAAACCCAAGTGCAGAGATTAGTATCACACGGCATGACACATGTAAAAACCATAGTCTTCTGCAAATTCGTTTTGATCTCAAGGTCGTGACAGACTGGGTCTAAACTGACCGTATGCTTGGCGGCCTTGCCAGTGGAAACAGGGGCGCCGGTCGGCTGGCGCTCCTCTCTTGTCTATGGAGGTCACAGCTACAGTATTCGGTTCTCCGCAGTACCACAAATTGCAAAACAGACACCACCAGTGGATCGAAGATGGTTGGGATGACTGCAACAACGTTCCTATTTATCATCCTCGACCGATCTGTCCAGCTATGGACAACACGCCACTATAATCTTGGGGCACAGCATAACCGGCCCGAACACATACTTAATTTAATTGTGTGTTGCAAACCACATATACGGATACCCGGTATTATATTGCATTGAGGTGGTAATGGACAAAAAGCCAAATATGATTCAGTACTTACCCCAACAAAGGCTACGGACAAGATGCAGTGGAATTTAGACCGGGTGAAGCTGAAACCCTATATTTATCTCAGTATGCGGGAACCATTGCCTCCTCTCCCAATTCCTTGTCCATGGAAGCAAGTTTACTCATCTCCGGAGTTCACTCCTTCATCGTCGCTAGGCCCCTCGTGTGCACCATGGTCATCACTATCCTCAGGGGCACTTTCAGATGCTGGTTGAATAAACCCACGTAATTCACTCAACTTATCCTTGATCGCTTTCTTGTCAACAACATATAAATGTTTCGAGCATTCAGCACGAATCCATAATAAAGGATTACCGTTTCGTTCACAAAGACCTGTTGAATATTTTTGGGATACAAGGATTTGCTCCCTTTCTTCCCTAGCTTGAAGCCATGTTGGGTACCACTTCCTGGAATTATATATTCCTCAACATATGTATCTTCCTTCATATGCATCTGTATGCTCGGTCATATACCAATGAACGAGGAAGTGAGGTTTGGGCGACTCCAACTTCACTTCTATGACCTTTCCAATCCAAAATGGCATGTTGTAAGTGTCTGTAGAACAAAGAACTGCTATGAACATTCCTTTCTTGATCTCCGTAATATCGCCATTCAAACGTATCATATCTTCTTGAACAAGAGGCCACAGAGTCGAGGGTGACCAAAGGGTGCAGCAAAAAGTACTAAACGGCAGGCTGAAGCACAGGGAGCGAAGGAACCAAAACTTGAGATGCATTAACGCAAATCATGCCCAACATGCACCCCCAATAGCATTGTGGAACAACATGTTGAACATCGATTCAGGCACCTTAACACGGCCTTGCAAACTGAGGGAAAAAGCACAAGGACTAACATAATGGACCTAGCGCCAACCTGAGACATATCAAGGAAATGAGTGATATGTGTGATGAACGCCTTTGGAGCAGTTCTGAACCGCTTTGTGTCCTTGGTGTTCGATGATGGTCTGGAGGCGAGTTCCCAAAGCTGAACAATTACATCTTTCACATACCACAACCTGTGTCACTCGTGTCTTCCTACACACCACGGTGAGATATTTCACCATGCACATCTCCTTCTTGAGAACCCAAGGCTCGTCACGCCTCCTCGGCTCTATTTGGCGAGACAACGAGGAAACAAGGTGGCTCCTTTGATATCTTTAGACAAAATCATGTTGAAGTATGTTCCGTGCCCGCAAATGGTCTCCAAATTGCACGTCCTTCAAACTTGAGCATGCAACCTTCAAGTTCTGCATGATCATTCTTTGCTACCTCACTATCCTTAGTCTTTGTGCCTCGACCACGATACTCTTTCAACAGTGGCAGCCGGCCAAAGAGCGCTAAGATGTCTTGTTTGCTCGCAGAGGTGTATCTAGAAGTGAGATGCAAGAAATGTTGACCAATTTCCCGAGCCACCCTCTGTTTCACCACAGTGAGCATTCCACGCTCCTGTCGATTCGCTCAAGGCCCATTGCTGCTCTCCACTTCTTGACTCGTTGTGTTGAGGTCCGTGAGATGGTCAACATCCCCAAGCCTTGCTTGATCCTCGCCCGTCTCCAACGCATCCCCCGCCCGCCTCCCCGCGCCCCTTGCTTTCGGGATAGCCCCACTTTTATCACACTAGGCATCCGTCCTTCCAGATTTGCTCGCCACTATCTGCTCGCCGCAGCCTCTGGCGACGCTGTTTCACCATGCTCGCCTCGGCTTCGTGAATATGCCATACCTCTTTGAGGGGCCGAAAATGCGTGTTCCGCCTAGAGAGTCACCAAGCCCGATCTTCAGACGACCTTTCCTGCACAATGATGTCTTCACATGGCCTGCAGCAACCATGCGCGCCCGTGTGAGACCAAACCCTAAACATCTAGCTTGGACCCATTTCTACATGGTTCAGATTTCACCCACCCACCGCGCGTGGCCTACAGGCAATCGCAACAAATGGCTGTTCCGCCGAGCCCGCGTCTCATGATGCATCCATTGGCGGATTGTTGCGTGTAGATGCCTACCTCCACTGAGCCCAAGCACCCACTGGGCATCATCACCATCACCTACAGGCCTTGCTCGCACATGGTTTCCCGCTGTGTTTGAAGTACTTGATGAAACCGAGATGCTTGATGTCAGCCCATAAGATTAACAATTGCACGCATGGCGTCTGCAGGGCGCCAAGAAATGTACACGGACCATTTTCCCTCCTTCGCTCCCCCGGTTCGTAAAAATAACATGGCACAATGGACAAGTGTCGAGGACATTGCCGTCTTAGCATCCCCGGACCAAGGCATTTTTCAAGGTTTTTTTTCCTAATCTAATTTCATATTTTAACCTCGAGATACATAAGAATACTATCATCTATAAAATACCGAGACCGTTTGGAAACGAAATCAATTATATAAAATTATATTCAATATAAGAGGACAAAAGAAGGATGTTTCAACCGTTACGCACCAAAGTGAGCACCAAACCATGCAATCGCCCTGTTGCCTGCCCAAATTTTTATACGCCCCCAAATACATATCGCGTTGTGGAAGTTCGCGCAATAAAGCTCCTTCCAGCAAAGCCTCATCGGGCACAGACAAGGGCACTACTGGCCATCAGCCTCCACTTTCGAAAACCACTTCCATGGTCGTTGCAGAACCAGCCCAATATGGTTGTCCACAATTCTGACAATTTCTTCTGGTCAGCGAACTCCTCCCACCATGTGTACTCTTCCGTAACGTAGGAGACTCCGATAACCCTTAAGAAAGCAAGCGCCCTCTATTCTTAGTGAGACAAGCGGTGAGCTTTTTATCTCTAGGGCAAGGCCAACAAAGGACCCGCAGTTATCACCTCCTGCGGCTTCAAAAACTCAACTTCAAAAACTCAAGCCTCCTTACATTTCCCTAGCAGTGATGTTGAATCTTGCTTACTCTAATTACAATCACCTGACCGCGGTCCGGTTTCTCCTCGCGTGTGATCTTGAATTGATGCTGGAACGACAGATTATTCAATTTCTTGACAGCTGTTGAATACATCTGGCACCCATCCCCCCCGTCTTATTGGCCATACATACTTTTGGAAGTCGGGAACTTCAGTAAGTATCGTCACCTCCGGTCTTGGAGTGTACGCTCCCTCGATAATAGTAGCCAACGCGGGCAGAGTGTGCACTTCCTTGTGTTTCAAGCTCTTAGAGAAGCATGAAAACATCTGATCAATTTGATCATGAGTGTGCCCAACTAGCAGGAAGCCCACCTTCACTTTCTCAAAAGTTCCCATGTCTACCAACATGTTGAGATCATAAAGAGTAGTTGGTTCTTGTTCTCCGGCAAGTGTTGTCCAGTTGTAAATACAACACTTTAGGCAGCACCCCATCATAATTGTGGATAACATCTTGAATGATGTTCATAGTCAAATTGGCGTCATTATGGAGGTTGGCATAATGCAAATATGCCCTAGCTTTGTAAGTATAATTGTGAATCATGCACCCCACAACGTGCACAGAAATACGACATTCTTCATCCAAATTCTTTGGCCACCGCAAGAAATGCGGAATCTCAGTCTTCTTCTAGTCCATTCCATCAATCGCCAATAAAATATATTTGTGGGGTTCCACGTAGCTCTTGCTGCGATGCTTTGTCATCTTCGCTCGCTTAGTGTGGAGCCGATCTCGATGGGCATCTAAGGCAGCCTGATATTTCTCTGCAAACAATTGGTGTTACACGCGTTAGAGATTCACAGGCATTGTAGAGCCAGGATCATTGCAAAACATGAATACCCGTTAATGCTGGTTTGCAACCCGTCCTATCCGCAACATGAGAACTGTGACGTTCAACCCTTAGGCTGAATGCTAGCTGTCGCCCTCCAAAACCGTATAAACTAGATGAAAAGGAACAAAGTGGACTTTTGTGGAAGGCGCCACTTACTGCCACCATCACCATGGGCGGCCTATCGACTAACACCCTGCAAACCCCCTACCACTATAGGGGTTGAATCTTGGTGGGAGACGAGAGGGCGCCGGCCTGCCGGCGCCCTCTAACCCTAGAGGAGGCCTCTGACGGTAAAGCCTGTATGTTCCGATGTCGGCCATACCTCTTACTATGCACTGCAATAGAACGAGGAGTATGGAAAACGTTGTATGGTATGAGTAGTGCAAAGAGGATGTGGGCGCCGGCCAGCCGGCGCCCACACAATGGTCTAACCTGGCATGCGGGCCTAGTTCCAGTGGGAAGTCCCTTTCAGCATGCGACATTCAAACTCGACAACACGAGGTACTAACCACCTCAGACATGGAGAATGTGCAGGCAGAACAAAGTACATAGAAGGACACATAATGTACCGACTGAAAGGATTCTGGAGAATACCTTGGTCGACTTTAGCAGTCGTGTTTCTAATTGTCGTTTTCAATCCTGCGCAAAGCGAGCACGTGGAGAACCTGTTGGACTTTGGAATCTTCACCCTGCTGAAGTTCTCCCTCCAAAGTTTCAAAAACCAAGCATAAGTGACAAACCGTTGACTGGAACCCTCACATTGCCGCTTATATTTTACCCAAATTTCGAACTTTGTAAATGTGTCTGGAAGGTTAAAAACATCCACATTCGGGAGCCTCTCCGCCATAAACAGGAATGTGTTGTCCATCTACGTGATTGCACCCTGCGCATATGTAGACTGCTGTTTAGGGTTGGCTCTAAAGCCATCCCATGGTGCATGTGAAATAATCCTTCTCTTCAGCTCTTCATACCTACTATGGCCAATGCAATATACCCTGCGAAAAGCTCTTAGACAGCATTGCATTCTGACCGACCCCCATAGATGGGTCACAACTTTATCATTGTGCAGGCCACTGCGATCCACATGAACAAGAGATTCTAGAAACGTCTCCTGCTCCTGTCTGCCCATTCGTAGAAACCGGTATCTCTGCTCCTGCAACCTTTCTATAGTCAACTTCTGCACACACATTTGGTTGCGACAGGGCTTGCAGAAATCAATGGAGGCAGATTCTGCTTCGCATTTCCTCATCGGCACACCAGCAGTGCGTCTTTTCTGACCAGATGAAACAAGAGCCTTTGTTGCTTTCAAGCTTTCGCTCAAAGGCTTGGGATGGTAGGATTGCGGAGTATGTCCACCTGGTGTTTGAAAGACGTCATCCTCCTCGTCTGAAGACGGTGACCTGTTTTCCAAGAGGATACCTTTCCCACGTTCCTCCACAGTAGGAAATAAGTCACGCCTCAATGCTTTAGGCCCTCCTACTCGGGTGGAATAGTTTCCACAACTTTGTGCATTCTCATGCATTCGAGCAGACGGGCTCCTATCTAAGGCGGCATACAAATTGAGGTTCCTCGGTGTCCGCGGCATACCCCTCGGAACAAATGGCGAAGATGAACTTCGGCGGCGCCCACTGTGGCAATCACTGGAACGAGTTGCAAATGCAAGCAAAGGCATTGGTATGTAGGAATCGAATTGAAGCAGCTAGCAACAGAAAATTTTCGATTCTCTCGGGTTATACCTCTGGAATCGCTGCCCTTGGGATGGCGGTCCAAACATCACACGGGAGGCGTGCGAGGCACGATCAGTAACCTTCTCCTTTGGGCTACATCATCCGCGCGCTGTTGTCTCCGGAATTGCGAGTAGTCTGCTTCGTCACAAAAAATTGCCTGCGGAGGCGATACACCCGACGGATGGAATAGTTTCCGTAAGCATCTACACTAGCCCAAAACCTTGGAAACTTGACAAAAAAACAATCCAAACCTCATCTCCTTCCAAAGGATGAGTAGCATTGTGGACTACGGACTTCCCTGGGGGGTTAGAAGTTAGGTAGGATTTTGTTTTTTGTGTGGGAGCGAAGGATAGAACGAGGCGAAAAAGGAGGAAATAAGCCCGGTTAGCACTCGACTCGGCACTCGGAGTATACCTGACTCGGAGTGAGGCGTGCCAGACCTACGATGGCGGGCGGCGGAGTGGGCCGGACCCACTCCGGACCGGGCGGAGAAATGCACGGGGAAGGTAACTTAGAAGTTGGGCGTAAGGGCGGACCGGGGCCAGCACAACCAGGAGTCCTAGGAGCGCCTGCTTGACGACAGCAGCAGCAGCGGGCGAAGGAGGCAGGAGGAGGAGGAGGAAGGCGCCACAGGAGGTAAGCCCTCGGCACCCTCGCATGGAAGGACGAGGAGGATCTTGAAGGAAGGTGCAACCGGCATTCGGGAACCAAGGGAGGGCTCGGTGGATGAACCCGTGGCTAGCCCGGCGAGGAGGCATGCCCGAGCACGAGGTCCGGACTTTGTCCGGACTCAGAAAGGCGGACCAGTCCGGCCAGGAAATCTGGACCTAGGGATCCGGACTCAGAAAGGCGGACCAGTCCGGCCCCGAGGTCCGGACCCGAGAAGGTTGGGTCGAGGCCGGACCTAGAGGTCCGGACCCGAGGTCCGGACCCGAGGCCGGACTCAGAAAGGCGGGCGGAGGCCGGACCGGAGGAAGACCGGACCTAGAGGTCCGGACCCGAGGCCGGACCTAGAGGTCCGGACCCGAGGTCCAAACTCGGGAGTGGGGAGAGCCACCACCACCAAGCAGTGATCCAACCCTTGGAGGCCGCTGCGCGAGGCCCTTGGAGAGAGAAGAGGGGAGGACGAGGAGGACTTGGTGGTGGCCGCCGTTGTCGGGCCGCCGGTGGCGACAGACCCTCAAGAGGAAGGGGTCCCTCGCGGATCATCCGATTGGGTGCGCCTGACGAGGCTCGGCTTTGGGCCGGTGCCAAGAAGGAATGAGGCCATCCGGCCCTGCCACGGCGATAGGTGGAATAAGCGGTGGTAGGCGGTGGTTAGGGTACCACAGTGGCCTCATTTCGAGAATAGAGGTGTAATAAAGGCGCCGACCTTGGCGTAGTATAAGAGGGCTAAGGCCGAGATAAATCATCTTTCTCTTGGTGTTGATGCGCGTTCTTGCGAGACCTTTGTGTGTCTTCTTGCTAACGTGAGTCTGAGTCAGCGAGCACGACTCGGGAGATTGATCGGGGTCCCGGTGGCGGACCTAACGTGTTGTGGTGTGTGCGGGGAAGGGTGGCGGGACCCGTGCTCGTCGAGCAGCGGCCCGGCCGAACGTGGGCGTGAGGAGGAACTCGGGAGGCGTCTGAGCCGGACGGAGGCCAGCGAACGGAGGAGGAGGTGGCATGTAACCAGCGTCTTTCTAAGAAGAGGAGTGTAGCGTGAGGAGAGAGGAAAGGCGGATGTGTGAGTGGCGGATGTGAGCAATCGACGAGGTCCTAACGTTTGGCCATACCGGCTGTCGGTGAACGTTGTGAGTAGTTAGGAGTATGTGTGTGTTGAGGCGAGCGCGCGGTAAAATCACCAAAGCAGTAAAGGAGCCTATCATTCCCTTGAGCGGACTTCTTCCTACAACGACACGGGATTGTGCGCGGTGGCCATCCGAAAGTCGCGCCACATTTTGGCGCCGTTGCGGGGAATGAAATCGTTCCGTAGCGTGGATGCGTGGAGGGCGTGAGGTAGTTAAGGAAGAATTCTTGAGAGTCGGACGTTGTGACGCCAGGCGCTCGAGCGGACGTGAGAGCAACGAGCTCGAGGCGAGGACACCGAAGCGGTAAGTGTGGTGGGTTGTCGGATCGAGAGGAGGCAGCACCGTCGAGGCGGTGGTAAGGCGGTTCCTCATCCCTTTGGCAGCGATAACAACGTCGACCAAGCAAGCGTATTCTCTCTTTGGAGGTAAGAAGGAGAGAGACGCTGAAACCTTCGTGGAGGATTTTGTGTCTCGGGCAAACTTCAACGGAGAAGGTTCGGATGCGCAGCTCATTCAGCTGTTCCAAGGGTCCTGCGGGGTACAGCGGCTCAGTGGTATCGGAGGAAATACCGACCGCCTCAGAACGCACCCCCTGCAACCTTCGAAGCATTGAAGGATGCCTTCTTAGAAAGATTCCGCGGAATCGATCAAGAAGGCTATGTCTTGTCCAAACTCGAGAACCTGAAGCGAGGAAAGACGGAGAAGTTGGGATCGTACATCGAACGGTTCTACGCGCTGCGGGACCGGCACCCCACTCACACTACCATGCGGTGATGCGTTGGTTCGGTGGCTTATCCAAGCCAATGGCTAAGCACGTGCTGTTGTTGGCAGAGAAAGATGTGAGCAAGGCGGTCGGCGGAGAACTATGAAGAATCGATGCACCAACGACGGCCGAGGACTCCTCCGGAGGAAAGAAGAAAAAGAAGAAGCGGGGTCGGACTCAGATGAAGAACCCTCGAAGAGGAGGATGAGACCGAGGCACGGAGGAGGAAGAGGACTCGAGGAAGAATCCGAGGCCATGGAAGAAGAAGAACCCGAAAAAAAAGAAGAAGAAGCCCGTGAGTCGGAGGAGGTGGAAAGAAGGAGGTCATGATGCCCCGATGCGAGAGGTCCCGACCCGGCTCCTTTGAAGGAAGTAGCGGGTGAGGGAAGATCTAGAACGGGTAATGAAGAGGGTGGAGGAGTTGACGATCAACCGTGAAGGATAAAGAGCGGCGTAAGCGGCCACCACGGTCCGTACTCATCGTGGTGTGCGGTGTGTCACCAACATGGGCATTCGAGGCCAAGCCCCTCGGACCCGTGAACCGGTGGAGTACGACTACGGGAAGAGTCCGAGGCGGTGGAGGATGCAAGTGCAAGAAGCGGACCACGCGGTATCCCGGGGCGATGTACCCCAGCGGTGGTCCGTCGTGCATCGACCTCCGATGCGCACGCATGGGAGCCCCTCCGAATTCTCGGCGGCGGTGGTCTGGGCTGGGAACCCGGACACTACTCCAACGCTGTCCCTACCCCACCGCAAGGTAAGCGGAGACTTTGAAGCTGTGGAGATTATGGCGGGCACATGCGGCGTACCCTGTCCGAATCCTCGCTCGAGGCAGTGCGCTCACGCAACCGGGGGAGCCAAGACCACCGACGCCTCCCTAAGGCGGCGCCTGTGCTACAAATTGAAGACGCACAACTGGCGGAGTGGGAGGAGGCAGGAGCTCGAACGAGGTGGTACAGCAAGTTCGGCAAGGAGAAGGCGGACCTGGAGGTGGAAGTGTCAACCCGGAGTCGCCGAAAGGAGCGGAAGGAACGGAGACAGTCTAAGAGGAAGAAAAATGAGGATAGTCCCACGGATACGGAGGACGGAACACCTGAAGGAAGACCCGCCAAAGAGGACGAGTTAAACCGGGCCTCCGAGAAGAAACCCCCCCCGGAGTCTCCGAGGACTCACCAACGCCGCTTCACCGGATGTGGTTCGGAAGTGACCAGATGCTTCAAGAAGAACTCCGGGACCCAGTGGTCCGCCACCACAGAGAACCATGGAGGAGACAAGGCGAGCGTGTGTGGCAGAGAACCACCCGCCCTTTCAAGGTGGCCGACTTGATGATGGACCAACAACACTTGGTGTCCCTTAGGCGGTTGTTAAAGGACAACCCAAGTATCGGCGAAGTCCGGAAGGCCATCGAGCGCAACCACGGAACTCCTTGGTGGGAAGGGCAAGAACGTGGAGGTAAGGGTCGTATCTCATACGGACCACAGGCGCCGATGGTGCGGTGGAAATTGCGGTGTGTAATTAAAACGTGCCTCTAGATACGGGTGAACCTCATCACCGAGGCCACCGCAAGGCGGGGTTCACCACCTTGAGCCATCCACCAAAACCCTCGGGATGGCGGACATGTCATGGCGGCGCCAGAGGAGTTGTCCGAGTCCAAGCCACCATAGCGGGAGCCCCTATACATTAGATTTTGTCGTCATCGGACCCGCGGACCTCAGGGTATGAGGTCCTGTAGCGGCCTTGGGACTCGCTCGAGACAAAACTACACTTCGGACGGAAGAGATACACTTCAAGCCGGTGGTGGGATCCAAGGTGAGGGAAGGAGCGATTACAGGTAAGGACACGTCTTGTGGAGAAACCGTCGGCAGGTACACCTCCGCCGACGGGGATGACGCGAGGATACGAATGAGGACTACCCTTTCCCAAAATCACGTGGTCGAGGAGGAGATGGATTGGGAGGGACGCCTTTGGAGCGGAGGTGGACGAGGTCATCGATTGTTTTAGGGTGGACTCTGCGGACAAGAGCCGGGGAAGGCAATCAAGAGGAGGGTCCAGCAGAGGAGGAAGTAGAACGAGAAGTAACCGTTTCACTTGGACGAGCTCTTTCGGAGTGGGGAATGCGTGAAGATGAACCCGGATGGAGGGCGACGTGGCAGCAAAAGGAAAGGAGGCAGTCAACCCGGACGATGTGGAAGACGTGGAGGTTCGCCCAGGGAAATTCCTCAAATTCCGCAAGGGCATGCCGGAGGGATTAAAACGAGACCTTACACAGTTGTTGGGGGAATTCAGCGGGGTGTTTGCTTTCAAGGTCACGGATATGAAAGGCATTCCGAAACAGTGGGGCGAACACCGGATAGATCTGAAGCCAGGAGCGGTGCCTGTTCGGATTAGGCAGTATAAACTGAATCCCAAGCACTCGCTCAAGGTCAAGGAAGTCCTGGATAAGTATCTGGAGGCGGACATCATCTTCCCAATCGTAAACAGTGAGTGGGTGGCGCCCATTGTGGTCGTGCCGAAGAAGCAGCAGGGGCAGATTCGGGTCTGTCAGGACTGGAGAAAGCTTAACGCCGCCACGGAAAAGGACCATTTCCCCATGCCCTTTGTGGACGACATACTGGACAAGGTGGCAGGCCGGAGTACCTACTCCTTCTTGGACGGCTACTCCGGCTACAACCAGTTACACCTAAGGGAGTCGGACTGGGATAAGACAACATTCACCACGGAGTGGGGGACGTTTGCCTACAAACGGAGTGCCTTCGGGATGACAGGAGCACCCGGATCATTTATGCGGATGGTGACCAATGTCTTCCGGGAATTCCTGAGGGACTTCATGGAGGTGTTCTTGGACGACTTCTGTGTGCACGGAGAGGAGGACAAACACGTGGGACATTTGCGGAAGTGTTTGGAACGATGTAGGAGACTCAGCTCGCATCCGAGAAATGCTACTTGCATGACAGAGGGAATCTTGTTGGGGCACCGAGTGTCGGTAAGAGGGATAGAGGTGGACCAAGACAAGGTGAAAGTCATCCATCCTCGCCACCAGAACTTGAAGGAGTTATTCACAGGCATGGTAGGTTACTATAGGCGTTTCATAGATTTTGCAAAGCGGGCCTCCAAGCTAGAGCTACTCGGGAAGGAGGAATGGACTGGACGCCGAGAAGGGAGGCGGCATTCGAGACCTCCAGACCACTGCAGTGATGCCCGACTCAAAGGACCGGGGAAGCGATTCCATGTGTATGTGGATGTGGCCGCCATCGTAGTGCTCGATCAAAAGATGATAAGCGGAGGGATCACCCAATCTACTACGGGAAGACAGCTCACGCCGAAGAGGTACACTACTACGGAGCGAGAGGCATTGGGTATGGTATACGTTAAGAGACACTACCTTACGCCCAATGAGTTTGTGTTCTATGTTGATCACTTACTCAAGCATTTGGTGAACAAGGACTTGTCCGGACTTGCGAGGTGGATTCTGCTGAGGAGTTCACATTTGAGGTGGAGACTAGGCGGCAACACCAGCGACTTCTTGTCCAGTTAAAAACGGAGCCTCTGCAGGATCAAGAGGGCGCCTTCCGGATGAGGAATTGGTGGCGTGATAGAGGAGGAGGTAGAGGAGCACAGTAGGACAACCCGGCGGGTGACGGCGGAGAAGGGAGGCGGGCCGGGCGGCCCTCTTACGGAGTTGGGGCAGTACCTATGGGAGATGGAGCTACCAACGAACGGGTCCAGTGGCAGCCTTTGTGCACTACGCCGCCCTTTGTATAGCGGTGCATCTTTAAGGTAGGGCGGTGTGGAACGAAGGTACCTCAACAGCGGAGAGGTGGTAATAAAGGGATGCACGAAGGACTAGGTGGTGGACATTATGCAGAGTCACCACCAAGAAAATCTTGGAGGCTGAGTCGTGGCCCACCATGTATGGGGAAACACACCAATTGTGAAGAAGTGTGATGCTTGTCGCGGATCGAAGCCGGCGCCACAACTCAATGGCCGTTAGTGCCCATACTAGCACTAGCGCCTTTTGAGAAATGGGGCATCGACTTCGTTGGACCTATCGATAGCGACCAGGCACACACAGCGGTACATCTTGGTGGCGGACTCACGCACCGGTGGGTTGAGCGGTCGCTAGAGCGGACTGCGAGCACGGTGGCCAAATTCCTCTGAAAACATCATCACAAGGTATGGGTGTCCGAGGTAGCGATAGGGGAACCCATTTCCTCAATGATGTGATAGCGCAATGACGGACTATTTCGGCATCACACATCGTAAAACGGCCCCTACAATCCAAGGCCAGCGGATGAGAAGACCAATGGACTTATCCGCATCCTCAATAAGGTGACGGTTAACTATGCGGATACAAAGCGCCATCGGCGCTATGGGCGTTGAGCGGCGAGAAGGTAACCATAACGAACTCGTATTATCGACCTATGGGCACTCACCCGTTATGCCGAGTTTGAGGTGCCAACACTCGGGTCATGATGGAAAGGCGCTTAACGGATGAAGAGAGCTGGAGCGGTTGCTAGGGTTTGTACTGACACGGAGGACCGGGAAGAGGCGCAGCAGCGATGCAAGCGATCAATCAGCATAAGTGGCATGATAGGCGCCTTAGGAATCGGGAGTATGTGAAGGAGGAGATCGCCTCCTTTACGACGACATATGCACTTCCGTAAACTCCACCTCGATGGATGGGGCCTTACCAAGTCGTTGTATACCCCAATGGGTCCGTTACGGCGGTTGGATGGTGAACTGCGCCCTCGGGTGAGCGGGTGGCGGGTGAAAAAGTACCACGCTTAGTGTTGGCGGAGGCAAGCAGTGAGAAGGGAGTATGTGGACTACGGACTTCCACAGGGGTTAGAAATTAGGTAGGATTTTGTTTTGTGTGGAGCGAAGGATAAAAGGCGAAAAGGAGGAAATAAGCCGGTTAGCACTCGGGCCACTCCGGAGTATACTCTGACTCGGAGTGAGGCAGTACTTAGACCCTCGATGGCGGCGGTAAGACCGGACCCACTCCGGACCCGAGGCGGATAATCGCGGAGGTAACTTAGAAGTTGGGCGTGAGACGGACCGGGGCAGCACAACCCAGTCCAGGAGTCCCTGGGACGGGCAAGGAGGCGGCGGAGGAGGAGGAGGAAGGGGCGCCAGCCGGAGGTAAGCCCTCGGCACCCTCGCATGGAAGGGCGAGGAGGATCTTGAAGGGAAAGGGGCAAGCATTGGGAACCAAGGGAGGCTCGGTGGATGAACCGTGGCTAGCCGTGAGGAGGCATGCCCGGGGCGAGGTCGGACTTTGTCAGGACTCCAGAAGGCGGACCAGGGTCCAGGCCCCGGAAGTCTGGACTTAGGGATCGAGACTCTAGTGGTCCGGGACCGAGGTCCGGACCCGAAAGGTTGGGTCGAGGCCGGACCCAGGCCGTCCGGTCCCAGGCCGGACTCGAGGCCGGGGCGAGGCCGGACCCGGAGGAAGAGGCCGGACCTAGAGGTCCGGACTCGAGTCGAGGCAGTCTGAGGTCCAAACTCGGGGAGTGGGGAGAGCCATCGTCACCAACCCAGATCCAACCCTTGGAGGCCCGCGGGGGCCCGGGAGAGAGAAGAGGGAGGCGAGGAGGACTTGGTGGTGGCCGCCGTTGTCGGGGCCGCCGGTGGCCGGCAGCGGACCCTCGGGAAGGAGGAGGAATGGACACGGGCCGAGAAGGGAGGCGGCATTCGAGACCTCGGACCACTGGTCGGTGCCCGACTCAAAGGACCGGGGGGGAAGCGATTCCATGTGTGCGTGGATGTGTCGCCGCATCGGGGTAGTGCTCGATCAAAAGATGATAAGCGGAGGGATCACCCAATCTACTACGGAAGGCGGCTCACGCGCGGAGGTACACTACTACGGAGGCGGAGGCATTGGGTATGGTATCTGTGTTAAAATTCGAGACACTAGCCCAATGAGTTTGTGTTCTATGTTGATCACTTGGCTCAAGCATTTGGTGAACAAGGCGGACTTGTCGGACGTTGGTGGATTACATTGCTACAGGAGTTCACATTTGAGGTGGAGACTAGGCAGGCGGCAACACCAGGACTTCTTGTCCAGTTAAAAGCGGAGCTCTGCGGGATCAAGAGGACGCCTTCCGGATGAGGAATTGGTGGCGTGATAGAGGAGGTAGAGGAGCACCGGACAAACCCAAGGCGGTGACAGCGGACCCGCAGCGGAGAAGGGAGGCGGGCCGGGCGGCCCTCTTGAGTTGGGCAGTACCTATGGGAGATGGAGCTACCCAGGCGGTTGGTGAGCCTTTGTGCACTCGCTCCTTTTCCGGTTTATAGCGGTGCATCTTTAAGGTAGGCGGACGGTGTGGAAGGTACCTCCAGCGGAGCGGAGGTGGTAATAAAGGCGCCTTGGCGTAGTATAAGAGGGCTAAGGCCGCCACTGAATAAATCATCTTTCTCTTGGTGTTGATGCAGCGTTCTTGCGGACCTTTGTGTGTCTTCTTGCTAACGTGAGTCTGAGTCAGCGGCGAGCCGCAGCAGCTCGGGGTGATCGGGGTCACAGTGGCGGACCTAACGTGTTGTGGTGCCAACACTCCGGCCGTCATGATGGAAAGGCGCTTAACGGATGAAGAGAGCCAACCGAGCGTTGCTAGGGTTTGTACAAGATACGGAGGACCGGAAGAGGCGCAATAAATATGCAATCGTGTAATCAACGCAAGCCGCGGCATGATAGGCGCCTTTAGAATCGTGGAGTATGTGAAGGAGGGAGATCCGCCTCCTTACGATACCGACATATGCACTTCCTGTAAACCACCACGATGGATGGGGCCTTACCAAGTCGCATTTAGTATACCCCAATGGGTCCGCTCACCTTCGCTGGATGGTGAACCGCCACTGGTGAACGGTGGCGGGTGAAAAAGTACCACGCTTAGTGTTGGCGAGACGCCAACAGTGAGAAGGGAGTATGTGACTGGACTTCCCCGGGGGTTAGAAATTAGGTAGGATTTTTTTTTGTGTGGGAGCAAGGATAAAATGAGGCTAAAAAGGAGGAAATAAGCCCGCTTAGCACTGACCAAGACCGAGTATACCCCCGACCGGAGTGAGGAACGATTTAGACACGATGGCGCGACGGGTAAGACCGACCCACTCCAGACCAAAGGTGATAAGTACGCCAGTAAGGTAACTTAGAAGTTGGAGCGTGCTGTAGGAGACGGACCCTGGGACTCCAGCACAACCTGGGAGTCAGAGCGCTGCTTTGATTTACCTGGCAATGAAGGAGAGCGGCTGAGGAACCGGGAGGAGGAAGGGGCGCCATTACACCGAGGTAAGCCCCCAAGACCCCTCGCATGGAAGGACGAGGAGGATCTTGAAGGGAAAGGGGCAACCGGCATTCGGGAACCAAGGGAGGCTCGGTGGATGAACCTGTGCTAGCCCGGGCGAGGAGGCATGCCCAGAGTCGAGGTCCGGACTTTGTCAGGACTCCAGAAGGCGGACCGAGGTCCGCCCCTCAAAGTCTGACTAGGGATGCACTCAGTGACGAGTCCGGCCCCGAGGTCCGGACCCGGAGGAAGAGTTGGGTCGAGGCCGGACCCGGAGGCAGTCCGGTCCCAGGGCCGGACTCGAAAGAAGGCCGGGCTGTGAGACCCTCGGGAAGAGGAAGAGGCCGGACCTAGAGGTCCGGACCCCGAGTCGGACAGGTCCCGAGGTCCAAACTCGGGAGTGGGGAGAGCCACTCACCAACCCCAAAGCAGATCCAACCCTTGGAGGGCCCACACGCAGGGCCCACTGGAGAGAGAAGAGGGAGGACGAGGAGGACTTGGTGGTGATCGCCGTTGTCAGCCGCTACCGTGGCGCACTCGGCTGACCCTGAAGAGGAAGGGTCCGCCTCGCGGATCATCCGATTGGGTGCGCCTGCAATGCTGTCGGCTTTGGGCCACGGGCCAAGAAGGAATGAGGGCCATCCCACCCCACCACCGACGGCGATAGGTGGAACAGGTAGTAGGCGGTCGGTTAGGCACACCGAAATGGCCCTCACCGTAATAGAGGTGTAATACCGACCTTCGTAGTATAAGAGGGCTAAGGCCGCTGAATAAATCATCTTTCTCTTGGTGTTGATGCCGCGTTCTTGCGAGACCTTTGGGTGTCTTCTTGCTAACGTGAGTCCCGAGTGCGAATGCAGCCGGAGATTGACTGTGGTCCCGTGACGGGCCTAACGTGTTGTGGTGTGTGCGGGGAAGGGTGACTGGGACCGTGCTCGCCCGAGCCGCGCCCAAAGACCGAACGGACTGAACGTGAGCCGGAGGAACTCCGAGGCGGCAGAGCCCTGGACGGAGAGGCCCGCTGAACGACGGAGGAGGTCCGGACCGGTAACCCAAGGCCTTTTCTAAGGGAGGTGTAAGCGTGAGGAGAGAGGAAAGGACCTGGATGTGTGAGTGAATGTGAACGATACACGGACGCGAACGGTCCCCAAACGCTTGGCCATACCGGCCCAGAGTGAACGTTGTGAGTAGTTAGGAGTATGTGTGTTGAGATCGACCCAAAGCGAGGTAAGGAATCACCGAACGCGTAAACGGAGCTATCATTCCTAACGGACTTCCACAGGGGTTAGAAATTAGGTAGGATTTTGTTTTGTGTGGGAGCGAAGGATAAAATGAGGCGAAAAGGAGGAAATAAGCCGAGTTAGCACTCCGGACTCCGAGTATACCGGAGTGAGGCGTGCCCAGACCTCGATGGCGAGGCGGCAGAGGTAGGCCGGACCCACTCAGGGACGAGGCGGGATAAGTACGGGGGAAGGTAACTTAGGGTTGGAGCGTGAGACGGACCCGGAGGCCGGACCTAGAGGTCCTAGGGAGCTGTTTGAGACGGCGGCGAAGGGAGGCAGCGGAGGAACCGGGAGGAGGAAGGCGCTTCTGAGGAGTGCCCTCGGCCTCGCATGGAAGGACGAGGAGGATCTTGAAGGGAAAGGGAGCAACGGGCATTCGGGAACCAAGGGAGGCTCGGTGGATGAACCCCGTGGCTAGCCAGGCATGCCAGGGCATGCGAGGTCCGGACTTTGTCAGGACTCCAGAAGGCGGATCGAGGTCCGGCCCAGAGAAATCTGGACTTAGGGATCCGACTCTAGTAGAGTCCGGGCCACGAGGTCAGGACCCGAGGAAGAGTTGGGTCGAGCCGGACCCGGAGGCAGTCCGGTCCCAGGGCCGGACTCGAGGCCGGGGCCGGGAGACCCGGAGGAAGGCCGGACCTAGAGGTCCGGACTCGAGATCGGACAGTCTGAGGTCCAAACTCGGGAGTGGGGAGAGCCATGGGTCCTCCAACCCCAGTGATCCAACCCTTGGAGGGCCCACTTGCGGGGGCCCTTGGGAGAGAGAAGAGGGAGGACTTGGTGGTGCCGTTGTGCCGGCCCTTGGCCGGTGGCCTGTTGTGAGACCCTCGGGAAGAGGAAGGGGTCGCCTCATGGATCATCCGATTAGGGTGCGCCAGCGGTGAGGCTCGGCTTTGGGCCGGTGTGCGAAGGAATGAGGGCCATCCAGCCCACCCGGCGATAGGTGGAATAAGCGGCGGTGGTAGGCGGTGGTTAGGGGGTACCACAGTGGCCCTCATCGAATAGAGGTGTAATAAAGGCCGACCTTGGCGTAGTATAAGAGGGGCTAAGGCCGCCAGATAAATCATCTTTCTCTTGGTGTTGATCTGCGTTCTTGCGAGACCTTTGGGTGTCTTCTTGCTAACGTGAGTCTGAGTCAGCAGGCGCACGGCGACTCGGGGAATTGATCGGGGGTCACAGTAGCGGACCTAACGTGTTGTGGTGTGTGCGGGGAAGGGGTGAGGGACCCGTGCTGTCGCAAACCCGGCCGGAGCAGACTGGGCGAGGAACTCGGGAGGCGTCTTAAGCCGGACGGAGGCAGTGAGCAGCGGAGGAGGTCGAGGCTGTAACCAGCGTCTTTTCTAAGGCGGAGTGTAGCGTGAGGAGAGAGGAAAGGAACGATGTGTGAGGTGGCGGATGTGAGCGAACGATCTGACGAGCAGGTCCTTAAGCGTTTGGCCATACCGGCTGTCACGGTGAACGTTGTGAGTAGTTAGGAGTATGTGTGTTGAGATGAGCAGGCGCTAAGTGCGGTAGGAATCACACGAAGCGGTAAAGGAGCCTATCATTCCCTTGGGAGCGGACTTCTTCCCTACAACGACACGGATCAGGCGCGGCCGACTGGCCATCAGCGAAAGTCGCGCCACAAGCATTCAACATATACTGTGAGAGGCCCGGCTCGGCTAGAAAACGCGCAGACGAAATGAAGTGTCAAGCCGGCCCTGAAACCCCGCTGGCCCACCATGCAGTTAAGGCAAACTTGGGTCAATCATTTGGAAAAATGAATAATAGCGTACGTATCAGCTTAGATATGCGGCGCTACCTTGTGAAGGAAGAGCCTTTAACTTCCATTGCATTTATGCTCGGCTCACCACACAGAATGATGTCGACGTTATGGGGATTTTGATTAACATGATGGTGAAACATGTTTTAAACCCTATTTTTGTTGGGGTCATACTTGCGGCTGTGAAGGAAAAAGGGGTATACCTATTTTCGATCCAATACACAGTGTTCTGGAGCCGTGGTTTGCCTATGCTGCAAACTTTATGGGGATACGACACATGATATTGAAGCATGCTTGAAACCCTATTTCGTTGGGGTTATACTTGCTGCGTTGTGAAAGCAGGTTATACCTTTTACGCCCAACAAAGCGTGTGTTTGCAAGCCGATGTGCATGACACCGCGTGAATGAAACCACTTGACTAAAGAGGCGCCCATTCGCTTTGATGGCCAGCAGCAGAAAGGCCGCCGCCCGCTTTGAAGCCGGAGCATTGCAGACGGCATAGCGTTCGCCACGCCCTGCCTTGCCAACCTTCTTTGAACCAAAGGTCACCCGTTTTGCTCATCCAACTTCTACACATACATGTAGGACTTGCGTTCTTCAACATGTGTTCCTCGTGGTCTTCCAGCACATGGCAATGGGTCGCAAGAGCAAAAAAGACCAGGGTGATAGAATCCCTGATCCCCCTAACCCCATACAGAAGGTGAGGAGATCGCGAGCGACAGGGAAGGGGAAGGCATCTGCCGCAGGAGTGACCATGGATGCTCCTCAAGGGCGCGGAGGTGTAGGACCAGTAGCGGTGGAACAAGCTGGGCCCCAGCTTGCGATTGGGTCGCAATTGGTAGGAGGTGCAAATCAGGCAAAATCCGGGAGCCTTACTTCCGCTAAGGCCAGCACAACCAAAGGTCTTGCTACTAGTGACAAGGGAGAGAAAGCACAGAAGCGCGTAGTGTCTCTTCCCTCCCCTTACAGCTTTGAGGAGACTGTCTACATACGAAGGCTTGGAGCACAGATGGATTCCACACCTCTTTTGGATAAGGACTGGATGTTGGTTCAAGAATTGGAGCCAGAGGATGAAGGTATTTTCTGGACACCACTCTTCAAGTTGTGGATCCTGGGATACAAGGATGCCTTGCCTAATCGGCGAGGGGTGGATGGGTTGTGCGAAACGTGGACATGTGTCAAGGAAACCCATCAAGCTTTGTATAACAAAGCCACGGGGAGTTGATGAAGTGCCACAAGGTAGGGCTATGCGAGGCATTTGATCTTAGGTTCAACAACCTGATCATCAAGAAATGCGAGCCTCAGAGGCTGGTGCAAATCTTTCGCAAATGCAGACGAGAGCAGATGGTAATTGTGCAGAATGCATTTGGGCGCTAGTGAGAACTCTGCAATGTTTGTAGGTGCTTTCGCCCTTATCACTAACTACAAATTTTTTGTCAACTGCAGGGGCCTCAAATTGGGAATGCATATATCAGGGCCCTCTGTTCAGAAATAACTCAATCGGTTGTTGACCACAGAAGAGTCATGTCCCTAAGGCGCACTACAGCCCAGCTGCGCCAAGTTGAGGAAGAACATCTTTGCTCAGATGACTGTGAAGAAGGAAGTGAGCTCGGACCGGAAGATGAAGACGATGGCCCTATACCAGATATTCTCGGGCACAGCGATGATGATCAATCAAATGCGTAGGCAGAGGTACGAGATCTTGGACTCATGGAGATCTTAGGGATGCCCGGTGTTTCCTTTACAGGGCCGACGGTGAGGTATGACCCCGATGGAGTGGAAGGGCAGCGGCTTAACTTCCAGACAAGAGGCAACCATTTGGTGGCCGATCCGAGTGGTTTGTTCGCTTCCCAAGGGAGGCCGCAGGGCGGTTGGTGACCACATGGGTACTCGAACCCCTCGGAGTGTTTTTTTGTTTTGTGTTTAAGTTGTGAGAATCGTGGAGTTGGAATGTGAAGTAGGTTAGGAAATAAGAAAAGTCTACTAGAGCCTAGTAGGAGGAAGAGAGTCTAGTCTGATCCGGAAAAACCGGAGGGTTGGTGCTCGACCGGTTGCTACTTCGGATGCTAGGGCCGTTGCTAACGGACTGTTGCTATGTGACAAACTTGGAGCTTTGTTGCTATGGTAGCAACCAAGTCGGAGTTATTTTCCGATAAATTGAAATCAATTGGCGAAATCATTGGAAAATATTGAGCGAGGAAATGAGGTCCTATTAGCAATTAAGTCCAGTGGGGGAAGAGAAGAATATTGCAGCGAACCCGGGCAGGCGGGCGCGCCTCAAGCTCGGGCGTGGCCGTGAGCCAGAGGCGGGCGAGACGCGTGCGGGTCACATAAGTCGCAGGCGCAGCGGCCTCGAGAAGGCCGAATCGGGTTGAGTGGCGGTCCGGGGATGCGGTGTGGAAGCGGGCGGAAGTCGTGTCTTGAGTCGGCGGCAACATCCCAAGGCTCTGCGGGGGAGGAGCCGAGGCGGAGCGAGGCGGTGAGGAAGCTCGAAGGCGGCGTGGCGAGGAATCGCAGGCAAGCGGGGTGCGGTAAATCATGGCGGGTGGAATAATCGGGCGGCGGCTCTGGAAAGGCGGGCGGCTCGGCGTGGTATGCAAGAAAGAGGAGGCAGGCGGGGGGCGTAAGTGGAGGCCAGCGGGGAAGAGGGCGTGCGAGGCAGTGCAAATTGGTGGCACGCACCCGAGGTGCGGATAAAGGGAGGCAGAGCGCACTGGGGTCTGTCTAAGCGTGGTTGCAGGATACCTCCAAGCCTCACATATTTGAGGTGGTGGAAGGCAGCGGCGGCGGGAGCATGTTGAGGTCAGAGGATGAGAACAGGGTTCCAATTCGAGTGGTGGTCTTGAGTCGGGACATAGAAAGCGGGGTGGCGGTGGAATAAATCCGACTGGGTAGTCAGCGTGCTTTCCGTTGTGGACCGAGAGATACCAAGCCGAGGGCAAGGCGAGACAGCTTTGATGAATGAGGAGATTGAATTCCGGTAGGAATAAATCGATCGAGGCACTCCACCTTGTGGGGTTGAGGCGAGGCGTGATTACTCCATGGGGGCTTCTCGGTCAAGCAAGGCTAAGAGGAAATTTCGGGGTGGGGAGTCGACCACGAGGCGATACACGAGCAGTGGGCACGAAGGCTTGCGTGGCGGTGCATCGCGATGGCGGGACTCTTTGCTTGTAAACTCGAGCCCGCGTCACGGGTCGGGAAGCATGGGCCCTAAGAAGAACACTCCGGTGGCCATTGAGGCCATTACCAGCATCGGTGGCCCAACATGGGACTTGGAGGTGGCGGGTTCTTTGGTGGCTAAGCATCACTTGTCCTTCATGGACAAAAGTGGTGCTTCTGATGGCCAGTTGGTTGGAATGTCACGGGACACATGAGGGAGAAGGCCAGGAAGGCAACACGAGAACCAACCCCGCTGGAATATTCGATTGTTCGGCATCTATGAGAGGCTGAAGAGGAATGTGGTGGAATAATCATTGATCCTTTAGGAAGCCATCTCCCAAAAATTGCGGAGGCCTGTTGCCATTGCTCCCACATTGTCTAGGGTGGAGAATGGTGGGCCACAAGTTAGACCACAGGCGGATTAGCCAAGTGGATCTGTGCTCTCGGCTCACTAAGAAGCTAGAGCACATTGCTGACCATTTTCTTGTCTTTCTCTATGAAGTGGTGAGAGGGTCCAAGATAGATTGGGCCAGGATGTTCTATGACACAGCATGCAGGGAGAGGGACCACTTGACCCTACCATCACCCAGTCCCTCAGCTCTATCTCCCTTCTTAATCCACGTTTTTGACCATGCCAAGTTCTTTGGAGGATGGAGATGGTCTCGACCTTCCATGCAGGCGGTGTTTGAAAGAAGGAAGCCCAAAGAGGTCGGAGGAAGAGGCCATCTCCGGTGGCACGGGAGTGAAGATGAGAAGTCAAGTGTCCATGAAGAGGAATGTGGCTTGCTAAGGTATCGGCCGACGGTTGCTAACAAAGCAAGCAGTTGCTAAGACTCCAAGGCACCAAGAGGTCGTGAGCAGCAGGGGACTCCAACCACTCCTAGAGCCACAAGAGCAGCAGGAGCTCACAGGACGGGACAAAGGAAGGCCGGCAGCACCGGTTCCAGCCGTGGGGGAAACCACAGTCAGCAGGAGGAATCGGCCCAACCCTTGGGCACGGCCGGTGATCCGAAAGTGCTACTGTTCAAGGGTGACCCTCAAGTATACCGAGTGGTGGGGAGAGTCGATTCTTGACGAGATAGGAAGGAGGAACCCATTCCAGTGGGTTTGGGGACCTAACATCACCTGCGAGGGCTGTCTCGGCTATGGCGCACTAGGGGTGAGATGGAGGACAGATAGCTCTGGTCCTCTCCTTGATGAGCTTCTGAGCGGCCAGGGGAGCAACAGGAGCGGCTAAAGGAGCTCCGAGTGAGGAGAAGGAGGACTTGGAGGGCCGCCTAGGTAGCTTGGAAGTGGAAATAAGGAAGATCCGAGAAGAATTGCAGCGGAAGTCCAAGGACCAGGAAACCCTCATGGCCCAGCTCTTGGACGCACAAAACACCATAGGAGAGCTGCAGAATGTCATCTCAGATGCACAAGTGCAGGCTGAAACCTCGGATGCCCTCGCTGAGCGCTACAAGAAGGAGAGGGACGAGGCAAGGAAAGGCTGGAAGGAGGCCAAGAGGGCTAGGATTGCAAGGAGAGCCACCATGGAAGATGCGGAGACTCCTATGGAAGAATCATTCTTGAGTTAAGATAGAGACGCAAGCTGCCAGCAGCCTCCTCATTGTCTAACTCAATTTTCATTCTCTTACTCATTCTCTTCGGTTTTGTCTAGTACTCACCTTGTGTTTGAGTTTTCGGAGTTGTGAGTGGTGAAGAGAGAAGACAAGGCGGGGAGTCTGTGGGTGCTTGAGAGGAAATTTGAAGGGAAGGCAGTGAGTTGGGCACTGTAATGGGCTGTGTGTTTGGAAAATGAGAGGGAAAAGTGAACTGTGAGAGAAGTGGAGAATGGACTGGACATGGAGAGTTGCTGATTGGCTGTTTGAGAGGAGTAAGAGGGCTGGAGTAGTTTGCAAGTGATGGTTGTGTTGCTTTGAGGAGAGGCTCGAGGTGGGCGTTGAAATTCCGTGAGTGGATGAGACTTAATGGATGATTGCGATGAATGGTGAGCAAGTGTCTTGAGAATTGGTGAAGTGCTGTAAGGGTCTATATGAGAACCTTGTGAGGGCTGGGAGGAACTGCGAGCTGTGGAAGCGGAGATTGAGTGGGGCAGTGAGGCGTGAGAACAAGGAAAGTTGAAGAGAGTTGCTGAAGATACTGGGAGAGGGTGGGGAGGACTGCGAGAGGCACCCCAAGGGACTGTGAGAGCCTGGAGAGGTTGGCATGAGGCCGAGGAGGTGAGCTGAAAGGTTGGAGGAGAGAAAAAGAGGCCTGAAGAAGTGCTACAAGAGCTACAAGGGGTGAGGCAGCAACCACAGTTGAGTGAGTCTCGACTTTGTAGGGAGATAAGGCAGAGGTGTCAACCTTATCCACTTGGATCCCAAATGGGTCCTGCACCCTTCTAATTAATAGCCGGACTGATCCCAAGGTGGACCCCACTGCAAAAAATAGAGGGTGGTTGCTAAGATGACGGCCACGGTACACGCCGTTACTTAAGGTATGGAGGTCGAGGCGTGGCTAAGATAGCCACCAGTCGAGGCGTGGCTAAGATAGCCTGAGGTCTGGATACGTTGACTGGTAGGATAGTAGCACTGGTCTGTAAGCACTGTAGATGTTTTGGGTATGCATACGTGTTTGGTTGGATTGGCTATGTTTGGTTGTCTTGACACGAAATCACTCCCTTGGGTACGAATCTCAAGTCTACAACGATAAAGAGGGTAAATGTGGCCTCTTTGTGACCACTTGGTTTAGAAAATCACTCCACAGGCGCCGGCCAGCCGGCGCCCCCGGGATTGTGGGAATTCTTGGGAAGCACCCTGGCATTGGGCCAACAACAGATGCTGTTGACGAGGAGGAAGAGGGGCGCCGGCCGGCTGGCGCTCCTCTCCTTTCCTCCATGTAGGATGTGAGTGGGAATAAAGGCAACAAAGGAAAAAGGAAGGCATTAGAGGGCCAAGCATCAGGCGAAAGGAGTCGTTCACATAGCGTGGACCTGGCTAGTGGACCAGGGAGAAAAACAAGGAAAATAATGCAAACGGTGCAGGAGTTGCTAGAGGACATACCATCTGTTCATGGTTCAACGGACAAGGAGCGGTTGGCAGATGCTATTCGGGGTGAAGACCCTGCATCGCAGCCAGGGGAATTGGCCTATTCAAAAAGGTTGTTTGGAACAGTTTTGGTGAAATTGGAGAACCGACATCACACCTCACACCGGATGCTCGAGATAGGGAGGGTTGAAGCATGGACAAAGTGCACTTGGCGTGATTTGAAGGGCAAGATCAAGAAGGCGTGTACCTGCTATGTGATTGACCTACGAGTGTGAAGACCGAGCAAACTAGATTGGGACAAGTTCGGGGCAAAAAATACATCATGGGGGTTCTTGGAGGCAACCATACTTGTCGACAATGAAGCACTTGGCGATATATGTCCCGGAGAACCTCTGCCGCATCACACCTCACACCGGATGCTCGAGATAGGGAGGGTTGAAGCATGGACAAATTACTTGGCACGCGTGATTTGAAGGGCAAGATCAAGAAGGCGACACCTACATGTATGATTGACCCAGAGTGTGAAGACCTGAGCAAACTAGATTGGGACAAGTTTAGGGCAAAAAAATACATCATGGGGGTTCTTGGAGGCAACCATACTTATGCAGAATGAAGCACTTGGCGATATATGTCCCGGAAGACTACAAGAGCTTCGGTGGAGGTTCATGTGTATTGTGATCGGCGGTCACGAGGAGATCACGTATTCTTGCAACAGATCACAATGTGTTGTCTGACAGGAGGAAGAAAATGAATTTCATTGAGCAAGTCAGATATTTGAGGGACGAATTGATTATAGCAAAATGGGACGGAGTGCAGATGACCATGGCATGGAAGTTTAATCTGTACAAACTACTTGGGTTGATTGACGACGATGAGGGGCGAGAGGACGATGTGTACAAGCAGAACAAAGTGGACAACATGACTCATATCTTGTGCATTGCAAAGCAGGAGGGCTTAGTATGGGAGAATGTGGACAAGATTTTTACAAAGTGGGAAGCCGGGGAGCTTCCGGAGCAAAAGAAACATGTCGCGGAAGGGACGAGCAAGAAAGGCAAAGGAAAACGGAAGGTCACTCAAGAGTCCAAGAAAATCGATGCTGCATATGTGAAGCCGAAGGATATGCTTGCGAAGCCTTGGAAATCGTTTCAAGGAATACCGTTAGGGGAATGTGGGCAACATATACTAATATCAGCAACGGAAAAGGTTCTTGCAGGGCTTATTGATCTCAAGGGAATGGATGATGATATCAGCCTCCGGAAGAAATTCCATATCATCCAAGTGGCGATGGCAAAACATCTTGGATGTTCATCGTTCGAGGAGGTGCGGGAAGAGTACCCGCATCATGCAATAGATAGTGACGCGGTTTCAAACAAGACATTTTGCGGGAAGGTGAGAAAGCCATTTCTATCAAGGTTTGTGTCAGGGCATTTAGGAGGGCGCCTTGGCCCTCCATCGAAGTCATGGGTGATGGGCGCCTCAACTGATACATGGGGCCGACGCAGTGTGGTTTGGTTTAAAACTTGCAGACCCAGCTGAGGGCATCGAGGTTTTAAGGCAGGATGACTTCCGCCATTTTATATTTGAAGTCAACAACTGGAAAGGTCTTGAAAATGAGCAAAGGGCTTTGGCTGATAAGGACCTGGAAGAAGGTCTTCACGTATTTAACGTGCCTTCTAGTGACAAACAGGTGCAATACCAGGTGGAGACAAGAAATATTCTTGACATGCGGGGGTTTCTGAGGACGAGGGGGTACACGCTTCTAGTGATGGACGTCCCTCGTGGGTTTGACATTGGCCCTATGGATAAGCGGGTGGACATGGCAATGATGCGAACAATGTTTCAGAGCTTTGAGGAAAAGACAACAAGTGAAGAGTTGCGCATTATAGTCATGCATGGAGTCGAAGAAGCCCACACAAATCAGAATCCACTGGACATGGATGTGGAAAGGCGGATTGGTATCCTTCATATGGATAAGACCAACATACATAATGATAGGCGGGTTTGAGGCATGGAGTACATCAGGTGGGATGGTGTTTGAAAGACAGAAGCACAAAGGATAGAGCTCCTATGTTGCCGAATGCTATGCACGGGACGTTCAATAATGGGAGGTCAGTTATAGGACACGCCACTATGGTGAAGAAAGAGGTCTACCTGTCCAATGACAAACTGGTGGCATGCCCTTATCAACGCCCACTTGGTCTTCTGATGAAACTTATAAGGACCTTCTCAAAGGAAGGGGACTAGGTTCTTGATGCATGTTCGGCATGGACCACCACACTTGTCTTCTCCCGGTGGATGCAATTTCAGCGCTTGAGGCGATTTCGATGTAGGTACATTCCTCAACGAATACATGGTTATGAGGTCCTTCCAGATGCAGAGGAAGAGCTTACATTTCAACCGCATCGCAGAGGACCTTCACAGTTCTGGGCAAAGGAGGTATGTATCAGCGAAAAAGATAGTGTGAAGGCACAAGTTGTTTCATTGAGTGCCAGGAGGTTGAAGACGACAACGGGTGAACTTTTGGAAGATGGGCAGCAAAAGTTGTATGATGTATGGCAGCCTGCCTTCACAGTGGACGACCCCAAGTGTGATGTGAACGAAGACGAGAAGGCCTTGGAAGAAAACGACGAATTTGAAGACGAAGAAGTAGAGCGCATTAGAAACCTAGCGGTTGTCTCAGACTCTGTGATAGGACATGCAGTAGACGAGTCGCAGATGAGCCCTCCCAATGATCCATTGTAGACGTCTCATATTTTGTCTGACCGACAAGTTCTGTGGTCGGATAGAAGTATACAGTTCACGGTTGGCCACTCGCATAGCTAGCAGTAAAAAAACATCTTGAAGTGGTAGAAATTTAATTTTCCTTTCTATATTATGGACCATTGCTTTGACGAGGGTCCAACTAACGCCGGCCAACCGGCGCCCGTTTATTATATGCACACATGGAACAGCGTAAACCGTTGTTTCCAACTTGGGATCCATCGGACAAGGGTGGACCCACGTCATAAATGTTGAAAAAACATAGTTTCTAGAAAGGTGTGATCTTTGTCAAGAGGCACTACAAGAAAATGAGGGTTTTTACAACGGTGTTACAACGGGCGTTGTAAACGGCGAAGTAACGCCGCTGTAAACCGAGAGCTTCATGGCGTTGTAAAATTGCCGACATGGCGGTTCGATTGCCATGTCATTAAAGGTGATATGGCGCCACATCGCCACATCACCAAGTGATGACATGGCATGTTGTTGCCACATGGCTTCATTGCCACATCATCGTGATGATGTGGCATGATTTGATGACATGGCCCTCATCGCCACATCACCATGTGATGACGTGGTGCCCATTGCCATGTGGCGCCTAGTCGAACCCTTGCCATGTCACCTATTTACAATGCCTTTACAAAACCATTTACAACATCCAATTGCAAAAGGAGTTACAACATCTAAGTTTGAGACGTCTTGTGGGTACAACGCGCTTTACAACGACTGCTTTACAAAACCATTTGCAACATCCGAATTGCAAAAGGAGTTACAACATCTAAGTTTGAGACGCCCTGTGGGTACAACGCACTTTACAACGACTGCTTTACAAAACCATTTACAACATCCGAATTGCAAAAGGAGTTACAACATCTAAGTTTGAGACGTCTCGGTGTGGGTACAACGCACTTTTACGACTGTTTTACAAAACCATTTGCAACATCCGAATTGCAAAAGGAGTTACAACATCTAAGTTTGAGACGTCTCGGTGTGGGTACAACGCACTTTACAACGACCTGTTTTACAAAACCATTTACAACATCCGAATTGCAAAAGGAGTTACAACATCTAAGTTTGAGACGTCTCGGTGTGGGTACAACGCACTTTATAACGACCCGTTTTACAAAACCATTTACAACATCCGAATTGCAAAAGGAGTTACAACATCTAAGTTTGAGACGTCTCGGTGTGGGTACAACGCACTTTACAACGACCCGTTTTACAAAACCATTTATAACATCCGACTGTAAAAGGAGTTACAACATCTAAGTTTGAGACGCGTCTTGTGGGTACAACGCACTTTACAACTAATTCGACTTTACAAAACCATTTACAACATCCGAATTGCAAAAGGAGTTACAACATCCAAGTTTGAGACGTCTCGTGTGGGTACAACGCACTTTACAACGACCTGTTTTACAAAACCATTTGCAACATCCGAATTGCAAAAGGAGTTACAAAATCTAAGGTCCACCAGCAACCGAAGAGGGTTTGTATATTCCCCCCCTTGAAGGTTATGGTGTTAAGTGTGAATAATGGCAGGAAGCAGCGCAGCGATTCCTGCCATCAACAGCGTCTCTCAGCATAGGGGTTATTCTCCATTAAAGGGGTTTGGGTCCCAAAAGACCAAAAATGACCCGGCAGGCCAAAATGCATCATCTTTAGCAAAACCACTCTTTAGACATGTCTTGAAAGACATTGACCATGTTATTTTCTCGAATACTTACGCTAAGGTTAAGCCGAAGAAGGTTCGGATTTCACCTTCACAAGGAAGGGATTTCAAGGATTTTTAACGGTGCTAGGAATCCTAAACACCTCTTTCAGCGATAGTACTTCCTAGCGGGGTGAGCAGTAGGCAAACCAAACAAAATTAGTCCGACAAGCCAAAGCTGCGCGGACGTCCGGCGCAACCAACACGCAAAAGTAGCAATTATAAGAAGCAAGCTACCACGGACGTCCGGCGCAATTGTGAAGAACATTAAGCAAAGCGATCATGGCCATCTCGAGAGGACCAAACTACGACTCTAAAAGTAGCTGGGCGTCTGATGTGCAGTACACAACCACAGGATCTCCATTGTTAGAGTGAAAAACATAGAAGGAATTGGAGCAATGCGGACGTTCGGCACATTGGCGCAGTCTGCTAAAACTGCCGGACGTCCGGCGCATTTTAGACCCCAATCTTGTGGGCGTCGCGAGATGGAAATGGTGGAGTGGATGCGGACGTCCGGCGCAAATGTATATATATATTGTTTGTCTTCTTGGCATCCTCGGATAGGTGCGGTAGACTCAATGGCATAAGAACTCAAGGTTAAGCACCCGGTCGGATCGATTAGGATGGGGTGCTTGACTTTGGTGCTTTAGAACTTCCATATGCACTCTTGGGTCGGATTAGTACTAGGATGGCTTGCTTTTTTGGCGCTTTGAAAACTTTGTAACAACTCCACTTTAAGCAACCTAGGCGTATCAATACTAGGATGGAGTGTTGATTTTAGTGGTTTGAAAAATTTGTAAATCATCCGGTATCTAGGCGTAAAGTCATGAATATTATTTTTGAAAATCATTTGTTGGTTGATGTTATATTCCACATTCGCTTTGTATACAACATGTTAAAACCTTTTGGCCTTACTCTATGTGCCCCTTGATGACTTGCAATTTGGATCTCTTTGATTGGTGCGCCAAAATGTCCGCTCATTCGAGTTTGATGCATTAGATGCATAGGCCTTGGTTTCTAGATGAGCTACATTTTCCAAAATTCGACATGTATGATGGTGGTTTCTAATGGCCAACCTTTTGAAGACGACAATGTTTCACAATGTTTTGCAGAGAAGCAAGAAAATAAATAGAATAGATGATTTGTCCTTGAGTAATGAAAGCCTGTCGGATGCAGTCGAACACAAGTATAAGAGAGCATCTGCCTGGCCACTGCGAGCCCTAGTGAGAGCCAGCGAGTATCTGAAGAAAGAGGGCTGGTCGCCCGAGCTGGGGGTTTTGACCAAATGGCTGAGTATTTCAGTGAGGCTCGAAGGAGGACACTATACCTTTGTGGCGCCCTACGGTATGGCGCACTAGGTGTTCAGGCGAACTATAGCCAAGCTTCGCGGAGATTTTGAATTTAAGATCGACTTGCTCCATGTGCCACCCATGGATAGATTAAGGTTGAAAGCGATGCGGACTTGACAAGAAGAAATGTAAGCTACGAAGAGTTTGATCAAGAGCGGTTGAGGAGGCCTCACCATCCTTTACCTTGTCCAATTCTGCTGCAGCCTAATCTGCGAGATCTAAGTGCGGCTTATCTCCGACACGGAGGGGCCGGGTCGAGGGGGTATATGCCCGTGCAGGATTGCTCGAATCACGGGGTTTGAAAAGAGAATTGATGTGAGTGTTGGTGCGGTGGCAAGTGTGCACAAGAAACTTGAACGAAAGTGCTTGCCTACACAAGTATTGACGCAACCCTCTCCAAACCCGGTGTATTGCACCTCTTTGGAGTATAAGTCGCGACGTTGGTGCCTCCAGCTCTTTGGAGCATAAGTGCGCCAGTCATCCGGCCACTTGGTACAAAGGTGTGTCCGACATTTGTGCGGACGGTGGGCACATTAGGTCTTCTTTTGGGCTCGGATGCATGGGCTATGGGTTCGCAAATCACTAAAAACAGTGAAATGAGACATATGCATTTCTGGATGGTTGGGGCCAAAATGGGGTTCGGAGACAAACCCCTATGCTGAGAAACACTGTTCATCATAATAATGGCAGGAATCGCTTCTTGCCCCCCTCCTCTAATCACTGCCTTCCCCTTGACCATAGATCCGTACGACATTGATTTCAAACCGCGTGACATTGGTTACAACGTAACCAATGTGCATTGCCTGTATTTAGGGTACATTATACTGTTTAGTGACTGGATATCGTTAAATATAATGTGCAAACAAGACAATAGCCCCTAAGCCCGCCCTACTCCGTAGTTTTCAGAACGCGTCACTAGCCCATACACGTCACTACCCCAACTACGACCACTACTATGTGCCACAGTCCATGAGTTCCTACTCCCTCCATCCCCGAGCCGGTGTGGGAACGACAACTGCCTAACCTATGTTATCCTCCATCGTCTCGAATGCAGCATGCACTGGATTACCCGCGATGGCCACACAAATGGGCCATCGATGGAGCGCACCCTATAAACGCAATACCTCCTCATGTTCACAAGGTCAAATCCCATGTACGACGTCTTCAATGATGGTCTGGTTTCACTTGGTAACACTCATACCAGCGAACTTCAACGATACAGGCTTATACTCCTCCCAAAAATGTCATGAACGGGATCATGGCAGATAAACTGGGTGCTATGACCACCTAGCTGAAGGAGAAGCGGGAATGGAAGGTTGCGCCTATCATGTCCAATCCCTCTGCAGTGTTCATTTCCTAGAATACCCAATCATACTGTGTAGGGTGCTTGGTCTTGTAGAGGAGGCCGGAGTCGATAACCAGAAGGTCGCGTGTTCGGATTCCCTGATCAGCACGCGATTTTGCAACTGGACATGATTAGGGAGGCAACCGGATGAGATGTATTCATGTATGTGTCATTCGTATACATAGAAAATATGCATGGGCCATGCCCTCTAAAACAACAACGTACACGGCCGTGTGCGCCATGTAGAAGTACATAGTATACGTGCAACATGTACGTCTATGTGGAATGGAAATAAAAAAATATAGCGATTGCAATTCTCATATACGTATCTATACATCATATATATATATATATATATATATACACACACACACACACATAGATAACCTACAATTATCTTCTACATGTATGTATGGCACAAGGCTAAAAAACTTAGGCTTCAACCCATGAATAGCTATGGTCAAGCAAAAATATTGATAAAGAAATGGTGAAGTTATAAGGTAGAAGTTATAACATGATTAGTGTTAATTAATCTCATGTGCTTATGTTAATTAAACATGGTTACCAATAGCTAAGTGTGGATAAGCTCAAGTAATATGCTTTGGCACATTCCTTGCATATTATAGTGTATTCTTAGGATACAATAGCTAAGTGAATAAGCTCAAGTAATATGCTTTGGCATATTCGTTGCATATTATAGTGTATTCTTAGGATATTTCCGGCATATGCTGATGCCA
This sequence comes from Anthoceros angustus, assembly GCA_010909165.1. Taxonomy (NCBI): domain Eukaryota; kingdom Viridiplantae; phylum Streptophyta; class Anthocerotopsida; order Anthocerotales; family Anthocerotaceae; genus Anthoceros; species Anthoceros angustus. The sequence continues at coordinate 322,586 of MU008177.1, forward strand.
ATAGGATATCTTAGGAATATGCCGATGCCAAGGGCTAGTATATATAGACCCTTCCATTGAGGACAAGCTCAGATCATAGCTTGTCCTCTAGATATGCAATGCAAGGGTGTTGTGAGGAGGCCAAAGCTATGACTCCGAGAGCGATGTGTGAGGAATTTGCGTGTTGTTCTCGTGGGGAGAGTGTGTTTGTGCCACGATGTGCGAGCTAGTCCCTCCTGTTGTTACAAGCTATGATCTCTGTGTGTGTACGCTAGATAGGCGTGCTAGGATTGATAGGGGATACTAGGTGATGCTTGGCGATGCTACGTGACGCTAGGCGATGCTAGGCAACGCTAGCTCTTTAAGCAAGTATGCAAGGAACCCTCTAAAGTGTGCCCAAGGCTTGAGACAAAGAGAAGTGGATCCAAGTCCAAGGAGAGGAGGCGAAGAAGCCCAAGTCCAAGGCCAAGGAGAGGAGGCGAAGAAGCCCAAGTCCAAGGCCAAGGAGAGGACGCGAAGAAGCCCAAAGTCCAAGGAGAGGAATGAAGCCTCCACAAGGGGGTTTGGCCTTTTAAGGCCAACCAACCAAGGGAGAAACAAGAGTATTTTACTCTTGGGTGCCGGATTTCAAGGGGTAAGGGAAGAGTGGATATGCATGGATATATCATCAGTCCATTTGATTTCACTTTGTGTCCAAAACTTCTAACTGGTTGGCACCCCATTCAGGTACTGATCCACCTCACATATGCTTAACTTCCTAACTGGTTGGCACCCCATCCAGGTACTGATCCACCTCACAGGTGCTTAACTCTAGAGTTCTGATGTTTTTGCTGTCCAACTCACAACAACAACAACAACAACTTTATTTATGTCCACTAAGGATGGAAGAACCATCATGGGACGAGGAGATAGTCAGTAAAGAGGTTTAAAAACCGAGTACAATTACACTTACGTCGTCTGACTAGAGATACACATATGAGGGAAGCGAGAAAGAAGGTTGTCCAACTCACCCACCTCAAGTTTTTTATGTATAAGGATGTAGACTAAAGAAGTATTTGTATGCAATTTAGACATATAGATACTTAGAGGTTTCACTAATCACGATCTAAGTTAGCGGGTGTTAACCTTGATTAAGGGTTTGACCTAGCCACTAACCGCTGAGTACATGCACAGACACACTCAATTGGACGGAGCTACCAACCAAGAAGTCCATCGGGCGGGTCGAAGTCGACCAAGAGAAGTACAAACACCTCAATTTTGGTACTGTGAGGGCGGAAGAACCCAGTGACCCAATCAACAATCTTTGAAGGATCTGTAAGTGGCAACACACAAGACACGTTGGTGCTGCCGGGACAACTTTCGGAGCAGCGGCGGAGGACTTGTCTCTAAGAGTCGTCAAGATGGGAGGAGACAAGGATCGAATGGAGTTGTTCAGCGGGGCGGCGGGCACCCTTATCGAGACTTCGCCGAGAAATGCAGTGCGGTGTGCGGAGATGGAATTGAGGCCGGATACACCAAGCGATGGCTTCATCCAAATGCCGAAGTACTTGGGGATGAAGCATTGGCATGCTATCGAGAGCACAAGCCGAGGTTGTTGAGCGTCTGGAGGACGTGAGTAGATTCCATCTCGAAGGAACGGTCTGAACGGAGGCGGTGGCACCAGTGGGCACGATCCCATCAAGAGATGTTTGACATCTTCCGTTTGAGTTTTCGCAAGCACGGATGAGAAGATCTCCGGTGACACACTTCAAGATGAAGGCAGGTGCTAAAGATGGCTTCTACCGAGTCGACCCGGTTGATGCGGTGACACAAGATCATGAGTGACCAGGTGCAGAGAAATGCTTGCAAGCATTGCCATATCTGGCATGAAGGTGCAACAAGCGGTGCAGTGAAGGAAAACATTACACTTTCAAGGAAGTGTACCAGATGTCTAACAAGATAGGGCCCGCTGACACTTTCTCTCGTCTTTGTTGCAAGTGATTACTCCGGTACAAGTAGGAGTGGTGGGCGACATGGCCAGCCGGAGGTCAGTGGAGGAGCTTGGCGAGACAAGCCACCCACTGACCCAAGTGATGAGCCCTGCGTGAGGTGTCGAGACGGACCATTCCCCTCATGAGTGCGAGCATGCATTGAGGAGTCAAGGGTGAGGAGCCATGCCCTAGGCAGGGAGGTATGGGCACAATGAAGCGGCGTGTTGGGAGAAGCATCCGGTGCGGCCTCACGGGTTATCGAGCATCAAGCCAAGCCAAGCGCATCTACGCCAACCTCGGGGTTGGTCGTCTTTGGGGTTTGACCTCAAGGTCCGACCTTATTACAGTGGTCCTCAAGTCCGGACCCCAATCCCGGACCGCCCTCTTTGTTGGGGCCGTCCTCGCTCGGTCCCTTCCACGGCTTGGGTCCGGTTGGTTTCCTCCTCCCACCTCTTTCGGGGCCCTCGTCCCTATCCTCCCTGGCTGGTTGCGGCGGACTTACCTCAAGGGCCGTTACATTGGCCGCGTCCTGCTCCTCCTGGGGCTCTTCTCCACCGCTGCCGTCATCACCAAACAAGGCCACCAAGGCCCCAGCGCTGTCCCCATGCCCTTCTTCCCCTTCCACTCCCTCGACCCTTGGGAGTCCATCGGGATTCGAAGTCCCCGAGAGAAGTAGTACAAACACCTCAATTTTGGTACCAGAAGGGCGCGGAAGAACCCCCAATCAACAATCTTTGAAGGATCATGGTGGCAACACACAAGACGTTGGTGCTGCCGGGACAACTCGGTGAGCGGCGGCGAGGAGGACTTGTCTCTAAGAGTCGTCAAGATGGGAGGAGACAAGGATCGAATGGAGTTGTTCACGGGGCTGCACCTGGTGGAGGACTTCATCGCCGAAATCTGTGCGGTGTGCGGAGATGGAATTGAAGACCCGGATACAAGCGATATGGCTTCATCCAAATGCCGAAGTACTTGGGGATGAAGCATTGGCATGCTATCGAGCACAAGCCGAGGTTGTTGAGCGGTCTGGAGGACCGGTGAGTGGCAGTTCATCTCCAGAAGGAACCGGTGCGAAAGGCGGTGGCACCAGTGGGCACGATCCCATCAAGAGATGTTTGACATCTTCCATTTGGAGTTTTCGCAAGCACGGATGAGAAGATCTCCGGTGACACACTTCAAGATGAAGGCAGTGCAAGATGGCTTTAGAAGAGTCGACCCGGTTGATGCGTGACACCAAGATCATGAGTGACCCGTGGTGCGTACTTGCAAGCATTGCCATATCATGCGCATGAAGGTGCAACAAGCGGTTTGACGAAGGAAAACATTACACTTTCAAGGTATACGAGATGTCTAACAAGATAGGGCCCGGACACTTTTCTCGTCTTTGTGCAAGTGATTACTCCGGTCAAGTAGGAGTGGTGGGCGACATGAGCCGGAGGTCGAGTGGAGGAGCTTGGCGAGACAAGCCAGCCCACACAGCCCAAGTGATGAGCCCCTGCGTGAGGTGTCGAGGGACAGACCATTCCCCTCATGAGTGCGAGCATGCATTCGGAGGAGTCAAGGGTGAGGAGCCATGCCCTAGCTGTGGGAGGTATGGGCACAATGAAGCGACGTGTTGGGAGAAGCATCCCGAATTGCGGCCTACGGGTTATCGAGCATCAACCCCGGCCAACGCATCTACGTCAACCTCAGGGTTCGGTCTCGTCTTTGGGGTTCGGACCTCAAGGTCCGACCTTATTACCAGGGTCTGGTCCTCAAGTCCCGGACCCCCAATCCCCGGACCGCCTACTGTTAGGGGCCCGTCCTCGCTCACCGGTCCCCTTCCCTGGCTTGGGTCCGGTTGGTTTCCTCCTCCCACCTCTTTCGGGGCCCTCGTCCCTATCCTCCCTGGCTGGTTGCGGCGGACTTACCTCAAGGGCCGTTACATTGGCGCGTCCTCCCTCTGGGGCTCTTCTCCACCGCTGCCCTCATCACCAAACAAGGCCACCAAGGCCCCAGCGCTATCCCCATGCCCTTCTTCCCCTTCCACTCCCTCTGACCCTTCCGAGGTCCATCCGATTCGTGAAGCTTCCAACGCCTTGAGGAGCTCAGCGTGGTAGTAGGCAAAATCCGAGTCGATTTGTTGGATTGCCTCCTCCACATGCGCCCGGAGCACCCGATACTCCCTTCGCCATAGGTGCTCCGGGGCGGCGTGTCGCTTCTTTGTCGTCTCTCCCCGGGTTTGTCGGTGGGCGGGCGAATCTCGCGAGGCCACAAGGGCGGCCTCCGTTACTTCCTGCAACCTCCTTCTTTGCTCCACTCCGGCTCCGTCGTTTCGTTCCGACTTCACCATGACGCGGCGCTCCCCTCCGCCTTCCTCAAGCTGGACGGGCTTCTTTTCGTCAAGGCCCTTGCTCCTCCGTTCATTCGGCTAAGCTCGCCATCTCCCTCCCGTGTCCGGCAACTCTGCCCGTTCGCGTCCGGGTTCCTCTCCATTTCGGCGTCTGCTCCTTATTCCACCGCCTTACCTCTTGATTAGCAGCTGAGTCGCTCTATCTCGCGCGTGATCCGCGATCACGCCCATGAGCCGTTCCGCTCGATTGTATCTTGGGCTGCGCTCAAGGTCTCCTGCGGTCTTCCATCTCCTTGTTCTTCCACTCGCATGGCAGGCGGAGATCCTCCATCTCCTTGTTGCTGGCCTCCTTCTCTTACTGCAGGTGACCCGTGCTGTTCCACTTCTCTCCGCCTTGAGTTAGCAGCTGTCCGTCTCCCTCCACCGGTTTGATCCGCGGTAGTGATCTCGGTCGGTCTTAGCCTTGACTTCGCCTCGCGCCTTCACACGAGCCTCCGCGGCTTGGTGTTGTTCCCTAGCCGCCTCGGCCGGTCTCGAGCCGCTCCGCTGCCCTCATCACCAAACAAGGCCACCAAGGCCCGCTGTCCATGCCCTTCTTCCCTTCCACTCCCTCGACCCTTCCGAGGTCCATCCGATTCGTGAAGCTTCCAACGCCTTGAGGAGCTAGTGGTAGTAGGCAAAATCCGAGTCGATTTGTTGGATTGCCTCCTCCACATCGCCCGAGCACCCGATACTCCCGCCATAGGTGCTCGGTGCGTCTTTGTCGCTGGCAGTCCGTCTCTCCGCCAGTTTGTCGGTGGGCGGGCGAATCTCGCGAGGCCACAAGGCGGCCTCGTTACTGCAACCTCCTGCGCTCACTTGCTCCGGCTCCGTCGTTTAGTTCACGCCGGCTTCCCCGCCATGACGCAGCGCTCCCCCTCCGCCTTCCTCAACTGGACCAGCAGCTTCTTTTCTGCGTCCAAGGCCCTTGCTCCTCCGTTCATTCTGGCCTGAAGCTCCGCCATCTCCCTCCCCAGGCGGTCCGGCAACTCTGCCCGATTTCGCGCTTCGTCCAGGTTCCTCTCCATTTCGGCGACGTCCTGCTCCTTGTTCCACCGCCTTACCTCTTGGCCAGCTGAGTCGCTCTATCTCGCGCGTGATCCGCGATCCCTGAGCCCGTTCCGCTGATTGTATTTTGGGCTGCGGCTCAAGGTCTCCTGCGGTCTTCCATCTCCTTGTTCTTCCTTGCACGCGAGTCAGGAGATCCTCCATCTCCTTGTTCTGGCCTCCTTCTCTTCGCAGTGACCCCGTGCTTGTTCAGCCCACTTCTTCGCTTGGGTTGGCATACATCCTGCCACCTCCACGGTTTGATCCGCGGTAGTGATCTCGGTCGGTCTTAGCGCGGCTTCCGCCTCGCGCCGTCTTCGAGCCTCCGCGGCTTGGTGTTGTTCCTGCCGAGCCGCCTCGGCCAGGTCTCGAGCCCGCTCCGCCTGGCCTCGGGCTTCCTCCAGCTCCCCTGCGCTTCCGTCGCTGCGGTCCTCTGCCGGGCTTGGGGCCTCCTGCACCTTGTTTGCAGTGAAGGACCTTGGTCCGGTCTTGCTGAATAGACCGGACCTCCCGCTCTGCTTCCCGGCGCTTTCCCTCCTCGATTCGAGCGAGGGATTCCGCCTTCTTCTTCGCCTCTTGGGCCACCTCCACCTGCTCCTGGAGGAGCACCATGCGCCTCCTTGTTGCCTCCACCTCCTGGGTCTTCTCTGCCATCCCACAGAGACCCCAAAGCATACCGTCCATGACGGTAGCCAAAACTCGCCGTGTTTCTTCCACGGCCGCCGCTGGTGAGGCACCCAAGAAGTCCGTCGTGGGTGCGGGCATCTCCCGGTCCGCTAAGGACCGCCCGGCTGATCAGGAGTCCGGACTCGGCTCTCCGGACTGATCGGGACCCTCGGTCACAGGTGCCTGAGTCGGCCCTTCCACTTCCTTGGCCGTTTGGCTAGCTTTCGCCGCCGTCTTCGTTTTGGGCTTGGTGGCGGCGAGGGGTCGGGAGCTCGTTCCTCTCCCGTCGGAGGCAGGGGGCTCCGGATGTGGGCTGCTGGCCCCCAGGCGGCGTCCCTCTCTGCCTCCTCACGGCTTCCGCCTCCTGCCACTCCGTGGGTAGGGAGGCGGCAGTGGCTCCTTGGCGCTTTGTTGGTGGGAGCCACCTTCCGCCTCGACGACTCGTTTCGTCGGCGTGGCTCACTTGCTCCGGCTCCGTCGTTTAGTTCACGCCGGCTTCCCCACCATGACGCGGCGCTCCCCTCCGCCTTCCTCAAGCTGGATCCCGGCTTCTGCGTCAAGGCCCTTGCTCCTCCGTTCATTCTGGCCTAAAGCTCCGCCATCTCCCTCCCAGGCGGTCGCAACTCTCGCTTCGTCCATTCCTCTCCATTTCGGCGGCGTCTGCTCCTTATTCCACCGCCTCTTGCCCAATGGCTGAGTCGCTCTATCTCGCGCGTGATCCGCGATCCCTGAGCCCGTTCCGCTGATTGTATTTTGGGCTGCGGCTCAAGGTCTCCTGCGGTCTTCCATCTCCTTGTTGCTGGCCTCCTTCTTCCCTTCCACGGCGAGTCAGGAGATCCTCCATCTCCTTGTTCTGGCCTCCTTCTCTTCGCAGTGACCCCGTGCTTGTTCAGCCCACTTCTTCGCTTGGGTTGGCATACATCCTGCCACCTCCACGGTTTGATCCGCGGTAGTGATCTCGGTCGGTCTTAGCGCGGCTTCCGCCTCACGCGCCGTCTTCACCTGAGCCTCCGCGGCTTGGTGTTGTTCCTGCCTAGCCGCCTCGGCCAGGTCTCGAGCCCGCTCCGCCTGCCCTCGGGCTTCCTCCAGCTCCCCTGCGCTTCCGTCGCTGCGGAGGTCCTCTGCCGGGCTTGAGCCTCACAGTACTGCCTGTTGCACATTGAAGGACCTTGGTCCGGTCTTGCTGAACAGACCGGACCTCCCGCTCTGACGCTTCCCGGCGCTTTCCCTCCTCGATTGATTATTCGCCGCCTCTTGGGCCACCTCCACTGCTGGAGGAGCACCATGCACCTCCTTGTTGCCTCCACCTCCACAGGTCTTCTCTGCCATCCCACGAGACCCCCAAAGCATACCGTCCATGGCGGTAGCCAAAACTTCGCCGTGTTCTTCCACGGCCGGTGAGGCACCCAGAAGTCCGTCGTGGGTGCGGGCATTTCGTCCGCTGGGACCGCGGGGCTGATGGGAGGAGTCGGACTCGGCTCTCCGGACTGATCAGACCCTGTGTCCTGGTGCCCCTCCGGCCCTTCCACTTCCTTGGCGCTTTGGTCGCTAGCTCCTTCGCCGTCTTCGTTTTGGGCTTGGTGGCGGAGGGGGTCGGGAGCTGGCTCGTTCCTCTCCCGTCGGAGGCAGGGCCCGGAGCTCCGGATGTAGTGGCCCCGGCCTCAGCGGCGTCCCTCTCGCCCTCCTCACGGCTTCCGCCTCCTGCCACTCCGTGGGTAGGCACCGCAAACTCCTTGGCGCTTCGTTGGTGGGAGCCACCTTCCGCCTCTTGAGACTCGTTTGTCGGTGGCTCAGCTCTGCTGTGGCGGGTTCTTTGGTGGCGGCGTCGCCCGGCGTCAACTCCCTTCCGTAGGTGCTCCGTCCGTGAGCACCTCGCCTCCGGAACCCGGAAGGAGGGCGGGGATATCCTCCCATACCTCTTGGGGCGGCGAGGGGGTCCGCTCCAGCCGGATGGAGTCGAATCCCTCCCAATCTTGTCCTCCCGGGCCCGTTTGGCCTTAGGAGGTCGGGCCTCCGTCTCGGGCGCCCGCCTTCTCGCTCCGCCTCTAGTAGGGCCGCCAACCCTTTCCAGCGCGCTCCTCTTCTCCCTCCTTTAGGAGGTTGAGGTGTCCACACATGAATGAGGAATGGGGCAGTCTTGAGGCGGCTTCACTCCGTAGCTTTCGGCCTCTTGGCCGGTCAGGCGAGGATATCGCCCAGTCGGCCCGTTGCCCCTGTAGGGCGTGGAGGAACACCAAAAGATTATCACCAAGGTGATCCACCTTGGTGAGCATGTTCAATGGACAATGACCTTAGCCACTTGCCCTCACCCGCCTATCCGTGGTCCAGGCCGACCCGGCCGTTTGGCCTGCGTCCTGGTAGCAGCGCCCGCGCCTTCTACCTTCCCCTCACCTTGAGGCTCGGGACTCCCAATTTCTTCCACGGGCGGTTGTAAACGCCCTCTCGGGACCTCACGGTCCACCTCCTGGGGTCCTCCCTCAAGCTTTTGGGCGGACCTCCTTGTTGGACAGCCGGCATCTTAGTGTATTCCGTGACAAGTGTGACGCTGTCGAACATCCACACCGCGCTGAAGATGTCCAGATGCCACTTCTCCACCAAGTCCTCTGCCTCCTCCAGCCAGGGTCCGAAGTCGGGGTATCTCCTGGTGACAATGTTGCGCTCCACTAGGCGCCGGCTCCCATACCTTGGCCTTCTTGGGTCCCATCGCCGCCTTCTTCTTGCTCCGTTGGCCTGATGGCCTTGTGCGCTCCTCTTCTCCCTCCTTTAGGAGGTTGAGGTGTCCACACATGAATGAGGAATGGGGGCCGGTCTTGTGGAGGCTTCGCTCCGTAGCTTTCGGCCTCTGGCCCCGATCAGGCGAGGATAATACGCCCCCAGTCGGCCGTTGCCCAGAGGCGTGGAGGAACACCAGATTATCACCAAGGTGATCCACCTTGGTGAGCATGTTCAATGGACAATGACCTTAGCCTCGCCTCACCCGCCTATCCGGTGGTCGGCATTGACCCTGGTTTAATGACTCGTCCTGGTCGCGATCGCCGCGCTTCTACCTTCCCCTCACCTTGAGGGGCTCCGGACTCACTTTCTTCCACCGGGCGGTTGTAAACCGCCCTCAGGACCTCCACGGTCCACCTCCTAGGGTCCTCCCTCAAGCTTTTGGAGCGGACCTCCTTGTTGGCGGCAACATCTTCCGGTGTATTCGTGACAAGTGTGACTGTCGAACATCCACAGAAGATGTCCAGATGCCACTTCTCCACAAGTCCTCTGCCTCCTCCGGCCGGGGTCCGAAGTCGGGGTATCTCCTGGTGACAATGTTGCGCTCCACTAGGCGCCAGGGTTCCCATACCTTCGCGGCCTTCTTGGGTCCCATCGCCGCCTTCTTCTTGCTCCGCTGTTAGCGGCTGTTGGCGATTATTGGCACGCTGCTCCTTCTTCGCCGCGTTCGCTGCTCCAACCACGAAGGTGAGCCGCGCGAGAAGGCTCAAAGAGGTAGCGCCAAAGAGCGCGGTGGCGGAGCGCGAGAGACTGTGAAAATCGTCACGAGGTCACAAAGAGAAATGGTCTACACTCCAAGTCGCGACGTCGGGAGTAGTCGCGGAGGCGGAGGTGTCCCTTGCTGCCCGTGGCTCAGTGCATGGCCTACTCATATACGCTTCGCTTACTCTGGCCTTACGCCGCGCGTACTCTAACCTCTGGCCCAGGCCTTACTCGGGCGTGAATACACCCTAGTGACCGCGCAGCAACCTGCGGTCTGATGCTGCTGCATGCACGTCTACCACTCGGACCGTCCGTGAACCTCCGCCTCCGGAACCAGAAGGAGGGAGGCAGGGATATCCTCCCATACCTCTCGGGGCGGCGAGGGGGTCCGCTCCAGCCGGATGGAGTCCGGAATCCCCTCCCAATCATCGTCCTCCCGGGCCCGTTTGGCCTTAGGAGGTCGGGCCTCCGTCTCTGGCGCCTTCGCCCCTTCCCGCTCCGCCTCTGGCAGGGCCGCCAACCCTTTCCGAAGCGCCCGCTCCTCTTCTCCCTCCTTTAGGAGGTTGAGGTGTCCCCACACATGAATGAGGAATGGGGACAGTGCTGATGGAGGCGGCTTCTCACTCCGTAGCTTTCGGCCTCTTGGACGATCCAGGCGAGATGTCATCGCTTCCCCGTTTGCTTAAGGCGTGAGGAACACCAAAGATTATCACCAAGGTGATCCACCTTGGTGAGCATGTTCAATGGACAATGACCTTAGCCCTCGCCTCCGGTGAGTCATCGGCCCGGCCGTTTGGCGGCTGCGTCCCGCGCGGCATCGCGCCTTCTACCTTCCCCCTCACCTTGAGGGGCTCCGGGACTACACCCCCAATTTCCTCCACCGGGCGGTTGTAAACCGCCTTCAGGACCTCCACGGTCCACCTCCTTGGGTCCTCCCTCAAGCTTTTGGAGCGGACCTCCTTGTTGGCGACGGCCAGCATCTTAGCGTATTCCCTGACAAGTGTGACTGTCGAACATCCACACCGCGCTGAAGATGTCCAGATGCCACTTCTCCACCAAGTCCTCTGCCTCCTCCAGCCAGGGTCCGAAGTCGGGGTATCTCCTGGTGACAATGTTGCGCTCCACTAGGCGCCAGGGTTCCCATACCTTCGCGGCCTTCTTGGGTCCCATCGCCGCCTTCTTCTTTGTTGGCGGTGTTGGCGGTGTTGCTCCTCTTAGCGCGTTGCTCCAACCACGAAGGTGAGCCGCGAGAAGGCTCAAGAGGTAGCGCCAAAGGCGTGGCGGAGGCGAGAGGCTGTAATCGTCACGAGGTCACAAGAGAAATGGTCTACCTCAAGTCGCGGCGTCGGGAGTAGTCGCGGAGGCGGAGGTGTCCTTCGCCGCTATCGGAGGTGCATGGCTACTTCGCCTTACGCTTACTCTGGCGCCTTGCCGTGTACTCTAACCTCGTGGCCCCGGCCTTACTCGGGCGTGAATACCTCCTATGTGACCCTGCGGATCTGAGTCTGCATGCCATCTACCTCACGTCCACGCGTGGCCGATGCATCTAAATCACGCTCCAACTTCTAAGTTACTTTACTTGGCGTACTTATCTCGTCCTGCCCCGGAGTGCGGTCCGGACTTATCCCGATCCTCCGGTGCGTGGTTCGGAGCTCCTCCGGAGTGTGCTCTGGAGTCCTTCCACCTACTCCGGAGTCCTTACCCCTGAGTGCAATCCGGAGTACAGTCCGGAGTAGTCCGGGCTTATTTCTTCCTTTCCGCCTTATTTTGCACTCCGTACCTACGAAAAAAAAAACAAAACCTAACTCATTTCCTACCCCGGGGAGAGTCCGTGGTCCACATTTAGTCATCTCTAAAATGGAGGAAGTCAATTGCACTCAAGGACTTCCGGCTCGACTAGACATCTCGATCGGAGTTCGACAAAATATGAGCGCTTTTGAATCTATTGGAGTTCAACAAAATATGAGCGCTTTCGGTTCTATCAGAGTTCAACAAAATATGAGCTCTTTCAGTTCTATCACAAGGCGTTCGAAGAAGAAGCCTCTAGAGTGACGATGCATGCACCATCACTTGCGCAAGTGCAAAATTTCCTGAGCTCTAGAATGTAGTTGTACTTATAAATGTCAAATTTCTGAGGTTCAAATGTTAATGCGATTGCTCTGAAGGATAGAACATTCAGGGTATGATATCGTGATGAATATTTTCTTAAACTGCACATGAGTTGATTATGATATAGAGTGTTGAGATTAAAAACAACCTTATTTTAAGAGCTTGTAAAGGGTCGTGTGCCCAAAGCTGACATGTACATATGGTTCCAATTTACTCTCTGGTTACTTCCTAATTATCTGTCTATTTGACTTCAATTTACTCTCTATTTTACTTCCTAATTAACTCTCTATTTGACTTCAATTTACTCTCTAATTTACTTCCTAATTAACTCTCTATTTGATTCCAATTTACTCTCTAATTGATTCTAATATTTTCTCTATTTTTTTTTATGATATGCAATTATAAGGGCTAGTAATCCTTGGGAGCTAATGAAGCACATGGAGGTCTTATACAGCAATATCATGCTTTTTATTGAGTCTTTGCCTATCCACAATTTGGGCTCAATTACTTCAATTACTTGTGGTCTTAGAGTAGAGGTTTGATGCAGGGTGTCATTTTGACCGAGTACTATCTCAGTCCCCGGACCGCTTAGCTCAGCTCTCGGTCCCTGAGGCGTAGATGTCTTTTCGACCCTTGGTCACTAGATATAATAAATATTAAATAAATAATAATATAAAAATACAAATGTCTAGTATATTCTATCGTCGAGGCTGGTCTTTCCAAGCTTTAAAAATAGCATTCCAATCTATCTCCTTAACAGGCGGACCATTGATGGATATACTCATCAATGCATCAAGGGTCAAAATATTAAGATTAGTTCTCATGTCATTCATCACAAAGTTTTGTTTAGAAAATCCCCGCTCACATATAGCAGTACTACAAGGTACGACCAAACATAATTCCCTAAGACGTAACATAGAGGGTGTCAGTACTACCCACTCCCGAGTTGTTGAGTATATTTTGTAAGTCGCTAACATACTCAATCCAACACAAGAAGACTTCAAGATGGACACAATGTTAGCAACTCGACGACACACCTCATCAACTACAAAAGGGTCGACAACATTAGTATTTGCATCCAAAAAGTTAGTTCCAAACGTTTTCAACAATACCTCTAACAAACTATTAACTAACTGTATACGCTCTTCTGCATCTTTAGGATAAAATTTAGGACTGAATAGACGACAAGCATGCAACACACAAAGATCAGGAAACTTATTATTCACTGCATCAACAACAGCTAAAGCATATTTGTTAGCACTAGCAATGCAAGAACTTAGTTCACTTTCAGAGTAGTCAGATATTACAAAACCCTCATACACTCCATGACTTGTTTTTCAAGTTTTCAATGAAAGAGAAAAGCTTTCTACTTCACATACTCACCCTATCAATTTTATACATACTTTTGACCTGTTCAACAACAGAATCTATGAGGGAGACAAGGCGATGGTGCAACACATAATTATTTATGTGTATTATTTATGGGTTGCCAGACGAATACGAGTAAGGTAGCCAACATAACAAGTGCACGTCGGAAGGGATCTTGGACCCTTGGTTGAGCAATTGCAACTCTTTGATTTGGACATTAAAAAAATGAGTGGATTTGCAAGCGATGGAGCATCGATCATGATTGGCGAGAAGGCCAAGGAGATCACAATGTTGTGAAGTTTCGGAATGTGAATCGTATTTTGCTCAAACTCATTGTGTTGCTCACTTACTTGCAGAACTCAGCTGAGGATATCAAGGTTCCGACTTTGAGGTGGCGAACAAGATTGTCAAGAAATTGCACGCTTCTCTTCATCATTCAAGTAAGAAGACTACGACTGCGTGTGCAAGTGCAATTAGAAATGCAAGTCTTAACTGAATCAGGAATTCATGATGTCCGTTGGTTGTCTAGAGGTCAAGCTATGAGTAGAATAGTTTGTTTATTACCAGCTTTACTTAAATTTGCTCAAGAGGATGAGAGCCTAAATTGGCCAAAAGCCAATAAGGGTCCAAGTAGTTCTTCTTCTTTGCAGGGGAAGACTATCTTCCAAGCTTTACTAACTACTAAGGCCTTGTTTTCATTTCACTTTTTATCAGATATTTTAGAGGTCCTTAATTCCTTGAATACTACCTTTCAACGTGATGATCTGGAGCCAGTTAGTATAGCTCTATGAGAACCACATGCTCCTTGCAAGCACTACTTGTAAGATACTCTGGAATGCCTTCCACTCCAATATCCCCCATGAACTCACAAAGGTCCTCGTACATATGGAAACTCAAATCCTTCTTAGTAATGAAATAAGCGAACTTCAACAAGTTGAGAATCTCTTTATCCTTTTTGGAAAAATGCATTTCCAAACTTCGTTGCATGGTTGGTTGTTGAGCCTTGGCTTGGGCTTGCTCTATCTTCAGTGTCGCTAAATGATATGTACTCCTTGCATGGTCCTCCAATGCACTCTTCTGAAAGTTCTGACTGCCAACTTTTACCAAAGCTTGAGTCGTAGCCTTAGCTTGTCCCACTACACCATGACCATGTTTTTCACAAACAACACGAAACATTCGATTCTCTTCATTGATTCAGCGCAACTCCACCCAATGAAATGCAACCTTATATTCTTTCTTGAAGACTCTTGGATTTTGCATCTTTTGTCTCTTTTAACTCGGTTGGCTTGTTTGGCTATTGTCGCCACTCCTTGTTTGGTCATCACGTGAGCCCCTCCAAAAAGCCCAGATGCTGAACTTTGCGAAAAATGAGCCATCTTTACCTGCAAATTTTTAAAAAACATTAATATAGCAACTGAAGAGCCAAAAAACAAATCTTTGAAAGAGATGAGCTCAAACAAAAATGAACTCTAAACCTAAAGAGCTCAAAAAGAGATGAGCTCTAAAAAAGAAGAGCCCTTACCAAGAAAGAACAACAAGAAGCAAGGAAGAAGAATAAGAAGCAAGAAAGAAGAACAACAAGCACACCACAATGAGGAGAGCAACAATTTCCAAATGCTAGTGTTATGACCTTATGTACTCTTGAAGGGTGTCTATTCATAGCATGATAGGATAAGAGTCCTATGTAAGCTTATGGTTGAGATACCATATCTTAGTCCATCTTCATCGATGAGCGTGCATATCAACAAATTATTGTATACATTAATAAGTACATTCAAAGCAAAATATTACATATTTACTTTTTATAGATGTATGAAAATAAGGTAATAAAATCTCATAGAATAAAGGCTGTATTAATAGGCCATGGATGGTATTAGATAAATAAAGACATAGCCCATAGATCCATGGTAAGTGTCTTTATGACCATACCAATCATAAGATAGGTCCATGTGTCTATAATAAATATAAATCTTGGATATAAAATTAAGTAATTTATTAATTTTAAACCGGACCTTTTATGAACCCTCGGTCCCCGAAAAAAATAGGGGACCGAGGGTAGGGACCGGACTCCTGAAAAACCTCCGGTTCCATGTTTTTTTTAACACATGCTGGGACTGGGACCGAGCTTGGGACGAGGTCAAAATCTCCAACGATAAAGGGTAAAAAAATTAGAACTTCTCTTCTATTTAAATCGGAAATTTTTTTGAGGAAATTAGGTTTGAAATTCCTGACACCCTGGTTTGATGTACTATAGCTATTGTTTAGCTAGCAAGAACAGTTGTGAAAGCACATTCACCAAGTAGATGAAAGCTCAGCACGAGTGGTGGAGTCTTTTGAAGGGTGTTTGAAGGACTGGCCGAGCGGAGGATATCCTCCCTTGGAGGCAACCCCTATCTGCCCTGACTACTTTGAGGCTGGGCGATCGTATCATGCTAAATAAATTTATAGATATATAAACCCTTGAAAACGTATGAGAATAGTAGGGAAGAAAATATGAGATCTACAAATTTTCCTGGACCCTATTTTGTGTCGTGGGATAACAGACCGATATGTCATGACGGGCCCCCGTTCGCCTACGCATATATGAGATTTACAATTTTTCCTGGACACTTCCGCCGCAAGGGGTCCGGCAAGGTTATGCGGTTTAACAGCTTGCCCAAGCCACCTTGGATTGAGGAGCATCTCGTTTCTTTAGGTACGCAGACGGGTCAGTGCCTTCCCTGGATAAGCCTGAAAAAGGCAGGCGGGCAGGATCGGGAATGGGCGTCGGGAATCGGCGCTGGGACTCTGAGTATGTTATGTCAGCACGGGAAGCTTGTTCTGAGACTGTTGGAGCCCTGGAATCTCTGGCGCAGACGGACTCTGCTACTTCTCAGCCGTCCAAACCATGAACTCGTAGCCCCACACAACCGAATCCTTCTTCGCTGTCCACAGATTTAGCAAAGTGTAAAACAGAGACTGAGACCAGCGCAAGCAAGCACTGGTGCCTACAGAGGGAGTGATGGTTGAAAGAGGATTACTGGACAACGTAAAGGTGGGCAACTGCCAGGTGAACATGTTTGCAAAATGTGGCAAACTGAAAGATGCACGCCAGATTTTTGACAGCATGGTCACGTATGATGCGGTGACATGGAGTGCCCTGAAATGTGGGTATGCAATATGTGGTGAACTGAAAGATGCACGCCTAGTTTTGATATCATGAACACAAAGAATGTGGTGACATGGATGGCCCTGATAACTGGGTATGCCGAGCAAGGGCTCAGACAAGAGGCACTTATTCTGTAGGACACTTGTTCTGCATGGACAAATGAAAGCACGAGTTGCAAAGCAGAAAATGAAAACAAGGTAAGATGACGGGTTCCTGGCGTGAGCATAGCAGATCTGCCTCCAGGTCCCCTTGCAGCGTGTTCCTGTTGCGCTCAAGTTCCATGAGCTCGTCCCCATGGCGAAGTGCAGCCGTTCGCAGCTTGGCGTTGTCCTCCTCCAACCTTCACAGCTCCGCAGCGACAGCCGCATCCCGTGCCTCCCTCTCCTGCAATAGCGCAGCCTGCTCTCTCTTCCTCACGCTCTCCTCCCCCCTCTCCACCAGCTGCACCACGGCCACGGCGCTGGAGCGGAGGGCATCAAGGTCCTCCAGCTTCGTCCCCCGCCCCCGCCGCTCTCTTGCAATGCTTCCAGTTGTTCCGTCGTCGTTTTTCCGTTGCTGCAGACACAGCATTTCTGCACACGGCAAGCACCAACATCAATGCCGTTGTCTCTCCTCCAGCCCGTTTGGCAGAAGAAAGGAAGGTAGCTCTAAATTACCTGCGCGTGCGAATGTCCACCACCTCATTCCCATCCGCCACCTCATTCCGCCTTCCTAGTTTGGCCCGCTCGCTCTGCGGCCGGCTGAGCTCACGCTCGTCGAGCTCGTTGCGGCGCAATTGAAACTCGTCCTTAGCCTGCTTCCTCCTCGACATGGCGTCCGCATACCTGGCCGCATCACCCGATGCGGCCTTCGCCTCGATTTTCTGGCGAAGGACGTAAGTGTCATCTCGGTGAACCACAGCATTCCTTTCTGCTACACGAGCCTCTCCACGAGCTCCTCCTCGAACCACGCAGCCAAGTCTCACCGGCTGCGTCTACGCTCTCTGTGCTCGTCTTTCAAAAGGTGAAGCTGGTCCACAGCTCTCTTTTTGCACAATGTCACCTCCTCCAACCGAGCCGACCAAATCGGGTGCTCGGCGACCTGCAATTCCCTCTCTCGTCTGGCCAAGCCCCTCAGTTCGGTCTCCCCCACCCACAGGATTGCTTTCCGTTTCTCGAAACTCTTCTCCACCTTCAGGTCCGTCAGCAGCCTGTCCTCCACCTTGCCCGCCATTCCTCGACACCCGCAATGCAAACCCCACTATCCTCACAAGCAACGCATGGCAAGGGAAGCAAGGCAAGGCGGCAAGAGCCATTAAGGCCACGAGTACGGCCTTAATGACGATGACAGCCTTCCAAGTTTCATCTACAGGAAGACGCTGCCGGAGTTCATGCTCAAGACTCTGTCCAACCGTGCGTGAGAGAGAGAGCATGAACACGCCTGCCCAAAATTTAGCCAGATCTCTACAGACACCCTGCAGATCACATAACATGTAAAAGCATCCGGGCATTGAAGCAGGGAAGGCAGGCACACGACCAGGTTCAGGAAAGGGGCTGGCTGGTAGACAAGAATGCCAAGTGTGGGAGCTTACGGGAGCCCGCACGGTGTTTGACGAGTCAGCTCGAAGAGATGTGGCGACTTGGACTAGGCAGAGAAGCGCTCTCTGTGTTAGAAAGCACGCAGCAGGAGGGCATGGCTCCAGTTTACAGTAAATCCGTTGACAGATTTCTAGAGCGTTTGAGTAACCTGTCTGGATACAGTCTATTTCTGCTAGGCTCCCCTTCCGCTCGCCTTGCTACTCTCCCTGGACACAGAGCGAGTAATAAGGACCCCGTCGTAAATCAGTTCAGGGCTTCACAATTCTGATAGGTGGTCGTCATGACAGCAAGATGTACACTCTCGGCAGCGTGACCCACACAGTCGGGAAATTCTCACCAGAGCCGGTTTCAGGTGCCGCGCTTGGCCGTCTGGAGCAGTGCATTGCTGGCTCTGTTGTGTTTGAAAGGTGCAACAGACATGGAGGGGTTATATGATCACTATAGAAAAAACTTGCGAGCATCCCTGAGTCTAGCCAGTCATTCTCGAACTTCTGCAAAATTCAGCACCTAATTCTGCAAATGCGGAAGAACTGTTACCCTCCGATTGCAAACATGGAACGCAGGTGCCTCAGGCAAGATCACAAGAGCAAATCTCACCATTTCGTCGCTGCTCACGTCGTTGAAATTGGTAGAAGTCGAGACTCGTGCTGTTTCCCCCGCTTTCTTCTGTTTCTTGGCGGCCCTTTCAAGTACAGCAGGAGACGACACAGCACCCCCTTGTAAACCGCTGTCTGCGTCGGCACCGTTCTTCTCCCGCCTTTATTCACAACCAGAGTCCAACCATCTGCAGCAGCAGCAGCCTCCCTCTCCGCTGTAGCCTGCAAGTCACCGTCACTGAGTAAGCAAAAAGAACCAGCTCTGCATCTCCTACAGCACATAGAAATTAATGGAGCATGGAGAGGAAGCAGAGAAATTCACTTGTTCTTCACGGGCATCATATTGCAAACATGAATTCGTCAATTTCCTCCTGCAAGGTTTGTGGATCAGGGCTCTTGACGTAATTCTCAGCCAGCCACTCTGCGAGGACGAGAAACATTGGTCATTCCAAACCTAAACCAGCCAAAATCCAACGTCGTCTGCTCAAAGCCTTACTCTCCATGCCCGTCGGAGCCTCATTCTTGACTGCCCTAATCACCACCATGCCTAATCTCTGACGGCTGCACGGCAGCGTCAGTGGACGCCATCTCCTTCCTTCGGACCATAGCGGGGTAAGCGTTCACGCTCCAAGTACATATATTCTAATGAAGTACAGTGAAGTTGTATTCCCGGTCTGCCTAGCCTTGCCTGCCGGATGCAGGGTCAGGATACTGGGCTCTGCATTGGGGCTGCCGAGGAATGGGGGTTGAGGAGGAGGCCGGGCTGGCTGCCGACCTGAAGCTCCTGCCAGACCACGAGCAGGAAGGAATTTGATGTATCGTAGGGCCAGATTGACGGGCCGAATTGCCGGTCGTCGAACATCCGAATGGTGAGAGGCCACATCCAGGAAGAGGCAGGTCACGAAAAAGCTTCGACTGATCTACACCGAGTGCAGTGCAGGGAGCATGACCGCAGCCGGGAGCAGCGCGAGCGGTCCAACACGAGCCAAATCCAAAATCATGCGGGAGAAGACACGGAAGGAGGTGGAGGATGCTCATAGGCCTGCAGGTTTAGCGCTCTGGATCCCTTCCTGTTCTGCGAAGGGGATCCGGGAGGCGAGACAAGGGCATTAATGTGGATGTTTGTCGTGTGCAGAATTCGCGAACCCGCAAGGCGCAGCGCGGGCGGGGGCCACTGGGTACCGGTGCAGAGAGCATGCCAGTCTGCCTTTCACAAGCCAGGAACACCGTCATCTCACCTTGTTTTCATTTCCTGTTATGCAACTCATGCATGGTTCTGCACAGAGACCGGACCATTACTTTCCCTACTTGCAGAGTCCCCATCACTGGATCGATGTTCTTCAAGCTGCTGCACTATTGGTCCTGACCTGAAGCTAGACAGCGGAGAGCAAGCCCCAGTGATACCGCAAATAGTGCATACATATACTGGGGTAGCCCTGAATTCCATGGATGGGCTGCTGGAAGACGTAGATATAGCTATCGGAAACTTTCAGTCATAGGTCAAGCTTGGATCATCCTTTGTGACTATTGCGAAACCCTGGAAATTGCAGGCTACGCCCTCCTGACCCAGTGCTTGATCATAGCTGTTGAAGGTGAAGGAGGCCGCACCATCCATGCCCAGGCTTAAGTCATAACTGGACCCTCCATCTGATAGGACTGTACAATCTCCACAGTGAGAGCACGCATAATCGACGTTGCCTTGTGCACAGCAGACATTATGGGGTCCATCTTCCAGAACGCACCACTTCTTATCCAGGGACTTCACATGAGCACTAACAGGAGGAACGTTCAAGCCTCGGCCTGATAAGTCAAGCGAGTATTTCGCCTGTCCAGCGTAGTCAAAAATACCCCAGTATCTTTCGAAGTTGCCATCCAAAGTACTCTTTGGATCTTCGTCAAGAAGTCCGAAAAGGTCGACACGCTGATCCTTCCACAACTGTACAGTATGTATGTACATAGGTTTGGCACAGATCTCGGTTGACAGCTGTCAAAAACGCCATGAATTTTTGGGCACTGTCCAACACTCTGCTCGGAGAGAGGGTGTGCTCGGAGCTACTACAACTGCACAACCAACTCTCTAGTCTGCAACAAATCGTACGCTTGTGGAAGCCTAGTGCTGAAATCCAAGCCTACGTCCCAACGCAGCCAGGATTGCGAATTCCCCACTTTCCACTCGCCAAGACTGAAGGAATGCCTTTTCAACGTTTCTTCGCTTCCATCCACAACGCTGACGCTTCTGCAGTCTGGCGGTGGATTGATGCGCTGGACACATGTGGTGCAATCCTGGAATTCATAGAGTTGTGGTTTCAGGAATTTGTTTCTTTTCGACTGCTATGCTCGGTTTTTGAAGCGGATCTCTGAGACCGGACTAATCGCCGGAGAGGATAGGGAGAGGCAAGGACTACGAAGGTGTCATGATGCAGTGATGTTATGGATACATTGATACCTAGCTAAAACACAGGAGAGGGAAAGCAGAGATCTCGAGCACATATCAACAGCCGATGTTGGACAAGAAGGCCTTTGTTCAAGGAGTATGTTGCAGGATGTCATGCAAGTATCTCCTGCAAGCCCAAGGCCTCCACAACTTAACGGCACATGGTTTGTTCTCATGCTGCTCACCCTGAAGCGGCAGCAGACTCCCGCGTGATCTCACATCTAGGCTGGGAGGTCTCAATGGCTTCGATGAGCTCTTCCACAGAGGGAAGCCGTTTTGACTGGCAAAAAACGCCCAGCATCATCACCCCAGCACCATCACCACAAGCACGTTCCACAAGAAACGGAACCACATAAAGCTCATCTCACCTGGAGCATGGAGAAGAGCACTTGCCCATCCCTTGACACCTCGAATGTTCCCGGCCTGACATGAAAATTGCACCTGTCAGTCATACACTGCATTTCCCGTCATCGGTACCCACCTAGAAGACACCCGCACATACCTTGCTTCCAACTCATCTGGATTGCCCAACACGCTCAGCTCTGGGAACCGATTCTCTGCAAACAACAAACGACAGTCAGCGAGAGCCAAAATCAGCTCGACTCTTGCACCAACCGGGCCATGGAGGAGCATGAACAACCTATGTCATCCGCAAGCCGGATGAAGAAATCGTTGTTATCTCCAGCACCCTCGTCGTACTCTATAATGATCTGCAAACAAAATCCACATTGAATGAAACAAAGCAACCAACCCGGCACAATCCTCCTCAACCTCAGCATCATCACAATGCTGCGTCCCTGACCTCGGGAGCACGAGGTGCATCCACTCCCGCACAACAAGACATGTGCTGCACTAGAGGCACTGTCAGCCGCGGAATCAAAGGCCTTGTTAAGCTGCTAGGCCTCAATTCATGAATGCCACGAATCCCCGACGTGCTCGCCACTGACTCGAGAGCTGGCCTCACAGCTGCCCTCCCGGCTGTCAGCTCCAGAAGCCTTGTCACGCAGACTACCAACCTTCTCCCTGCCGGTGCCATCGCCGTCGTCACCACCTCAACGAGAAATTCGGCTCACAAACCAGCTGCCCACAACTTCACAGTGCCACCACCAGCTGCAGAAACCGGGTCCTGGAAGATCGATGCCACAGATAAGATCGGATCCGACGCACCGGTCTCGCTTGAACCAGGAACGCCTGCCTGCCACGGTCCACCCGTTGTGACACAAAGAACGAGTGGCTGCGAGCTAAAACGGACCGTAATTCTGGTTACCGCTCTCTCACGGGGGTTTAACGGGCCTCGTCTGACACCTTTAGATGCCTGTGACACTGGTTTCTTCATGTTTCTCGTCCGGCCCTTCTCCAGGTTGGCAGCGGGAGCGCCAGCGGAATTTGCATCCGGGCTTCTTTCAGATGGGTTGCTTTGCAGCAGCCGCAGGTGTGCCTGATTGTGCCCAGAACGGCAGATTTTGGGCGCCGTTGTTAGGTCGGCGGCCGGTGAGGTGCAAGACCCGGGAGCAGCGCAAATGAGGAGAAGGAGCAGTCTCGGAGGGCACCTGGTGATTCCGATCCGACGCAGTTCGTGGAGCAGGCATCTGTCGTCGTTGCGGCCTGTGAGAGAGGGGCAGAGATCTGGTGAGCTTCTAGAAGCGGGCCTGCTGCTGCTGTTTGGATTACCGTTCGAGGTTGGCAGCTGACACGCTCTTAAGATTTCTTAAGTTTAGCTGGCTTGCAGTGGATTCAAGGACACGGCAGGAATTGTTTCTGGCCGGTGCTTCAAAATGGCAGGTGATCGCTTTTTTATGGCTCATGCTTGGTCAGATGTTGATATGGCAAGTTGGTGAGTGGGGCACTGATTTTTAGTAATGGATGTATACCAGGAGAGCACAACAACGAGGGAAGACTTGTGGGTTAAGGACTCACAGTTTGCGAGGGTAGGAGGGCAATTCGGTGCTCCTCATCATCCCGAGTGTGAGCATTTGGTGGGTGCAGCACAGCTACAAAACTCTGGACCTAGGCCAGGTGAGTTTCTGCATCTCCTTCATGGCTTCAACCTTTCCAACTGGGGGTAACAGGTATGAAACTGTGAGGTTCTTATGGTTATAGTTGGCTTCCAGTGGAGGTAACTCTGCGGCAGGCGTTGTGGGACAAGTTTTTGACGGATCCATCGCAGTTGTGGAACAACAAGGAGAACAAGGTAGTCATTCTTTGCGTAGGTAGTCCCTGGTTGTGTAATTGCTTTGAATGATCCATGGTGTCTTCTAGCGATTAAATTAAACAGCGAAGAACTGCAGGCAACTCTCGGATTCAGGCACAGCTCAAGGACAGAAGCCTTGTGGGCTGACTTACAATGCAATGGAAAGACACGGGCAGTGGAGAGTGTGGATGGATTTAGGGCTTCTTACCAGCACGGTTTCGACCGTGATACTGTCCAAGAGGAGTTTGGAAGGTGTGTGCTTCTTTCGACCGTCTTCTTGTGCACCATTCGGAGGTCGCACCATGCTATCTTGTTCTGATATCCCCATTTTGCAGGGCACATGATGAAGGGCCTGTGTTGCTGGGAGGGCATTACCGATTATGTGAAGAAGGACATCTTGGTGAGACTTTTACAGCCTTGGACCTCATGGTGCAGAAGGGATATTATGTCCCCGCATCTCTCTTCTATCCAATCCTCAAGAAGTGCACGGCCCAGAAAGACGGGGTTGTCGGGAGGCGTGTTCATGCTCTTATTCGGAAATGTGGCTGCGAGTTGAGCAAATTCCTGGCCAACCACATTATTCGCATGTATGCTTCTGAGGGGAATTTGCAGGAAGCATTGCAGGTCTTCTCCAAGCAGGCTTCACCAGATGCCTTCGTGTGGCTCTCCATCATCTCAGCACATGCCGAATGTGGCCAGCCTGCCAAGGCTTTAGAACTCTATCAACAGATGCTACACTCGGGTGTGAAACCGAACAGCTACATTTTTGTGGCAGCTCTGAAAGCATGTGCTAGTGCAGCAGACTTGGAATCCGGCAAGCGAGTCCATGCAGATGTTATGGAGAGCGCATATGTGCCAGACATATTCGTCGGTAACTGTTTGGTGGACATGTATGCAAAGTGCGGCAGCTTACGTGACGCACGCAGAGTCTTTGATAGTCTGGGGACGAAGAATGTGGTGACCTGGACTGCTATGCTCTCAGCGTATGTCCAGCATGGGCTTGGTCAAGAAGCTCTTACTCTCTATGCAGGCATGCAACAGGAGGGCATCACTCCAGCTAACCACGTCACATTCGTGTGCCTCCTGAAAGCGTGCGCGAGTGTGGCAGCTCTACCCCAGGGCCAGGCTGTTCACCGTGAGATTCAGGAAAGGGGACTGGACACTGATGTGGTCATTGGGAGCAGCTTGATCGACATGTACGCGAAGTGTGGGAGCTTAGTGGATGCTCGCAAAGTATTTGACAATCTGCAGACGAAGAATGTTGTGTCGTGGACCATAATGATCGGAGCGTATGTTCAGCAGGGCCTCAGCCAGGAAGCCCTCACTCTTTACTGGACTATGCAGCAGGAAGGCATCACCCTGGCAGACAGAGTCACATTCCTCTGCCTCCTGAAAGCGTGTGCTAGTGTGAAAGCTTTACGGGAGGGCAAGCAGCTACACTCCCACATTCGGGAAAGAAGACTGGACAGTGATGTGGTTGTGGGCAACTGCCTGGTGGACATGTATGCAAAATGCGGCAGTCTGGAGGATGCACGCAGGGTCTTTGACAATCTCCCCAGAAAGGACGTGGTAACATGGACCGCCATGGTTCAGGGCTATGCTGACCACGGTTTCGGCACGGAAGCCCTGGCCCTGTACGCCAGCATGCAACAGGAAGGCATCACTCCAGCCAACCACGTGACATTCGTCTGCCTCCTCAAGGCATGTGCCGCTGTCGGGGCGTTGCACCAGGGCAGGCAGCTCCACAAGCAGATCCAGGAACGAGGGCTGGAATCGGATGTGGCTGTGGGCAACAGCCTGGTAGACATGTATGCAAAATGCGGGAGCCTAGACGACGCTCACAAGCTATTCGACCTCCTCCCCACAAGAGACGTGGTGTCATGGACAGCCCTCCTCAACGGCTACGCCCAGCACAACGACAGTCACATGGCCGTGCAGTGCTTCCGCGAAATGCAGCAGCAGAGAGTGAAGCCCGACGGCAACACATTCATCTGCCTCCTCTCAGCCTGCTGCCACGACGGCCTGGTAGAGCAAGGCCGGGAGTGCTTCACCGCCATGTCAGAGCAGCACGGCATCGAGCCCAGCGCCCATCACCTGACGTGCATGGTGGATCTGCTGGGGCGGGCAGGCCACCTGGAGGAGGCGGAAACCATGCTGCTCCGGACATCGCCATACCAGAACGACGTGGTGGGCTGGCGCTCTCTGCTCAGCTCCTGCAAAACCCACAACGACATTGCCCGGGCCAGGCGCTGCTTCGACCATCTCATCCAACAAGATCCGCAAAACGCAGTCGCGTACGTGCTCCTGGCAAGCATGTACTCCTCTGCCGGCATGCGGGAGGAAGCCCGGCAGGTGGAAGCCCTCAGAATCGCCGCAGGCGCTTGCAAAAAGCCTGCCAAGGCCTGGATCGAGATCGATTCCAGCACCCACACGTTCGTGGTGGGCGACGGGAAGGACCACATCTCATCCAAGCTCCGGAGCGTGAATGCCCAGATGCAGGAAGGAGAGGCGGAATCTCCTTCTCCCCGGGAAGATGCTCTCTGCGGGCACGCGGAGAAGCTGGCCCTGGCCTACGGTCTTCTCAACACCCCCGATGGCGCTACTCTTCTGGTCACCAAGAATCTGCGCATGTGTGACGACTGTCACCGCGGGACAAAAGCCATGTCCCGCATCGAGAAGCGAGAAATCATCGTCCGGGACGCCCACCGCGTGCACCATTTCGTGGACGGATTCTGCTCCTGCAGCGACCGCCATTGAAGCTTGCGCTGAAGCTGCTCGGCCCGAAACGGGCTGCCCTGCCTATTCCATTATTCCTTGCTTGTCGCGCACCCCTGACGGGCGACCGCCGGTCGCACGGCCCTGAATATTCTGCTGCTGTCGTCTTAAGGGAAAGCAAAAGCCTGCGGGAAGTCGGAGAAATGACAAAAAATGTTGCGAGGTGCTCACCTAACTAATGGCCGGGCCCCTCCCCGGCGTAACCGGGCTTCAGTGTAAAAATCTGTTACCGCACACGGGGTCGGCTTTTCTTTTTCTGCCGAAGTCCGTACAGCGATGTTATTGGCGTAGCCTTCTTTCGCGGCGTCTTTCCCTTGCCGAGCCCCACTTGCGGGACGACGGGGGCGATACGCGGATTTTGAAATTGGGAAAAGGTGGAGAGCGGTGGTTTAGTGGTGATCGCGTCGGCCGTTCCGTTTTGCGTTGACTAGCTTTGAAAGGGCGGAAAGATATCTTTCCGTGTGGCCTCCTCCTTCCTTTTGCCTCGGGCCATCTCTATCCCTGCAACAGCCTTTCAAATTTCTGCCAAATTGGTAGAGGCTGCCACGCGCGATGCTGCTGGCGATTGCTGCTGCCGCTGCCGCTGCCCGCGCGCCCGGTTGATCAGGCCAGATTTGTGTCCGAGCTGCGAGCTCCGCTGCTGTCGGGAGGGCGGCTGGGGCCTGCTGCCCGCGGAGCCTGCAAGCGGCAGCTCTGCTGTCGGGAGGAGGAGGAGGAGAAGGGAAGGGAAGGGAAGGCAGGGGAAGGGGAAGGGAAAGGGAAAGGAAGGGCGCACTCGCCTCGGAGCTCCCGATTCGGATTGCCCCGGGCCCGGGCCCGGCACCCGCTCCTGCTGCGGATTGCGGATGGGATTGCTGCGCCCCGCGATCCTGCTCTCCCGGATCACGGCGCATTGCGGGAGCCTGCTGCTGTGACCGCAATTGCCCGCCCCCTACTGTGCGCTACAGCGTTGCGGCAATTGCGCCTCCGGGCCCGGGGTGGAGGTTTGCTGACGCTTGCTCGCCTGCCTGCCCTACTGCAGCAGCGGGTTGCGTGTGGAGCGTGGGAGTGGCTGCCGCTGCGCCCCGAGATGCTGGACGGGGCAATGAGCTGAAGGTTTTGTTTTTGTGCTTTAGGACGCAATTCTTGGAGGTGTTAGTGGAAGAATTGGAGTGTGGTGTGGTGTGGTGTGGCGTGGTGTGGTGTGGTGTGGTGAAGTGAACTGGTGCGGTCGTGGAGTGTGGAGTCGAGATCGGTTAGGTGGTAGCCGTGTGCTGATGGAGGCGTGTGGTAACGTTATTCTGCGTGCAGGTGGAGGGGGAATGAGAAGCATGGTGCGGGGGCAGATGCTGCACCGGGCTTGGTGGGAATGGAGTGTGGCAGAGACTTAGGGCACGCAGGCCAGATGCGTTGGGAAGGAGTAGGTTTTGGAGGGATGGAGATGTTGTTGGACGATTGCTCTCACCAGAGGAACAAGGTTGGTTGTGTGATTCGGTTCGGGTCTGCAAGATGTGGTTTGGAGGTTGGATCTGGGGTTTGATTGCAATTGCTTGGCTTGTTCAGGGATATGTGGGATTATGATCCGAGGAGGTCTCTGAGGCACATCAAGAGAGGGAGGAGTGGGGAGGGTAGGGCAGTTTACAGGTGTCGTGAGCGGGAGGAGAAAATATGATCAGCTCTCTTCTCCGGATTGACGCTTTGCCTGCTGCTGTGTCTCCTCGTCAACTGTTGCATTCTGGAGAGTATCACCCCACCCCATCTGCCGCTTCAGGGACGGAGTCTGACGCAGGGAGGGCACCTGACAGAGCTTACCAGGACGTGTCTAAAGTGAACCTTCTGGGCTGTGGTCCAGGAGAGGCCTCGTTTTTGATGTCGACGTCTCTCATTGTTCCCGGGCAGAGTCCTCCGTCGCCAGACGTCAAGCTTTTAGAGAATGGGACCACGGGGGCTCTGGCTGAAGCAGATGGTGATGTTGAGAAGCGGGAGAGGGAGCACAAGAAGAGGTCCAAGAACTGGACGCGCCCCGAAACTTTGAAGCTGATACGACTTCGGACGGACCTGGAGCCCCGGTTTGCCAAGAGTGGGAGGAAGACGGAGCTTTGGGATGAGATAGCAGAGGGGTTGCAAAAGGAAAGGATCACCAGAGATGCCCAGCAGTGCAGGGATAAGTGGGAAAAGCTGACCGCAGGCTACAAGGAGGTCAGAGATGGCATGAAAGAGCGGGAGGACAATCCTTTTTATGATGAACTTCACCCGCTGCTGTCGGGGAAGTCGATCAAGCGGGAAAGAGACAAGGACAAGGAATCGTATGCCAGAGAGAAGGATGGGATGGTAAAAGAGCTAGGGAAAGAGACTGTTCGAGACGATTTGGCAAGGGAACCGGAGAGGGAAGGGGAATATAATGGCACCAGCAAGGATGACACCAAGGATGACGATGATGACGACACCGAGGACAGGGCTCCTGCAAAGAAAAAGAAAAAGGGTATGAAATATATCGCTGTAACGGATGTTGGTGCTGTGCAGCAATTACTCGAGTCGGTCATGTCCCACCAACAGAGGTTCTTTAAAGATTTACTGGATACTATAGAGAGAAAGGACCTTTTGCGTCAGGAGAAAGAAGACAAGTGGAGAGCAGAGGAGAGAACTCAAAGAGGCATTTTCAACAATGCCATGCTCCTCTTGACACAGAAGCTCGTTGGAGAAGCGCTTGGACCGGCTGCTGGGACTGCTTTGGGTGTCCCTGCTGTAAGCAGCCCAGAAGGACCTCAAGGACCTAAGAAACGATCAAAGAATTGGAAACGCACAGAGGTCCTGCAACTTATAAAGCTTAGAGGGGAGATGGAGAGCCGGTTTGCAAAATCCACCAGAAGAGCAGCTCTTTGGGATGAGCTGGCAGAGTCTCTCGCGTCCCAGGGAATCAAGCGGGATGGGAAGCAGTGCCGCGAGAAATGGGACAAGCTCATGGCAGAATATAAGGATGTAACAGACGGTAAACGAGAGCAAGGAGAAAGCCCTTACTTTGCTGAGCTGACTGTAGTCATGGGACGTCCTGCAGAGGCTGGATAGTACATATCTTCAAGAACCTGGCAAGTGAGGAGCGAAGACAACAATGAGGGCATATGTTTGTCGAGTGTATTTATGTATGAATATGACGAGCTGAAGCATTTATATGGGTGAACGTATATATCTCTCCCAGTGGCTGTGCTGGATGCAGCTTATATTTTCGACTTCCAGCTAGATTGTACAGACTAACCACATCGTTATCCAGTATCAAATACTGTTTGTAATCGTATGCGGATGTACAGGAGGTGAGGGAGTTCGATGACTCTTGGGTTAACCTCCACACTGGGTAAGCCGCAGTGATTTGGTAGTTTGCTATTTGCTCTTCAACACTGATTATTCTTCAGCTGCAACTGTGTGCATTCACTGACCGCTAGCCGTTCTTCTGCAGCCTGCAGCAGCAAAGGGTGACTTATTCAGCCTTTCACAGAGGAGCGGGATTCCCTTCATGTCTGCTGTCCTGTGGCGTCACAACGAAGTTTATGGAGTCTCACCTGTATAGTGTACGTCTGATCAATATGTTCCTTCCACTTAGGTGGTCCGACTTCCATTGTTAGGCATCCATCAGCCCATTGTTGTATCCATTTTAAGAGTACTGTAAACTAAGCGCAGTCTCGGGTTTTCAGGCCACCGGCATGGTAGCCAGTATTAGAACCGCTTGTATCCTATACGTTGGATAAGCGCAAGATTCCACTAGATATATTCTCTGAACTAGATACTTTGAAATGTTTAACACACCGATACGAACATTACACCCTGCAGATATTGGAGCTTGATAAGGGAGTCCAATTGCATGAACTGTGCCATAGGATCCATGGAGTAAGAATATGTCCAAGCTTGTGGATTGTCAAATTTCTTCCCAGACTCCATGAGAACTCATTCTTTTCCCTCTCCATGGGATTTACGAGGCATTGCGGAGAACAGCTCACGCGATGTTCAAGTCCAATACTATAATTATCAGTCGAATACTATGATTATCAAAGAGCAGCCTGTGCCTTGTCCCGAGTCTGACATCATGGTCATCTTCAACGCACTTTCCCGTTGGCCGGACAGCTTGGGCAATTCATTTTTCAGTAGGGCGGTCTCTCCTCTAGCAGATTAAACTATGTTATTGGTGATGTCGAGCTTCTTTCATATATTTCCAACCTGAGCACCATCGACTTGGTCGGTCTGTGTGGAGTCTGATCATGGTCCTGACTATTTTGATCTTAGTACCTTTTCCGCCTCCCTCCTCCCCTTTATTCCACAAATGGTCTCTCCACCAGCATTACCTTCTCCCTTGAACTTGCTCCCCAATTCTCCTACAGACTCAATTCTTCCCTATAGCTTCCATCCTTCTGACCTCTTCTATCTTTCTCAGGTTGCTCGCTCTATTTTTCCTTTCAAATTCTACCATCCTTCCCACAAAAATCAGGCCCCTTGCCATCCCTGGTTTGATGCCAACTATAAGCGCATGCGCTCTCAATTTTGTCTTACCTTGGGCAAGCTTCACCTTCCCCTGGGTCTCATCATTCCCCCCTCTACAAAGCCACTATCAAACCTTATAAAACTTTCCTTTCCATGAAAAAGTCTCAATTCCTCTATGACAGTTCCTGTCTCTCTAGTTCATACATATGTATGTGTACGTAATGTTTCACCTCTTTTTATGCTGCACTATCTCTGTCCCATGATGGTCCTTCCATCCTAAGTGGACATAAATCAAGTTGTTGTTGTTATTGTTGTTGGATTGTGGTATCTTAATACCCTCCCACATAGACATAGTGGTTTGATTCCCCCACTGCGCATTTTAGTAGTACCTATGTGGTATGCTTGTGTTTTCCTTTCTATTTTGAAGTTTTTTTCTTTGAAGTAAAGCTTTATTAAGAAAATATTTGGTGACTTTAGGGATGGAGCTTAGTTAAAAAATTAACATATATTTTATATATACATAGAAAAAATACAAAAACACTTGTATGTCCATTGAGTCGGACTCCCGCAACTTTAGAGGTGAAGCTTAGTTGAAGAAAAAACATATATTTCACATATATATCAAACATATACAGAAACACTTGTATGCCCACTAAGCCGGACTCCTACGCTCACGGGCATGTCGGGTGAACTCCCTTGAGTAAACTTTTGAGGTATGTAATTAAAGTGAATTGAGGTTTGCATTAATCACACTAAAGTTCATACAAACTTCATTCGTCTTGCTTAGGACATTGCCACTGTATATGACATTGTCGGGGTAGTTGGTGACTTTAAGGATGGAGCTTATCACGACCTTTGGTGATCTACTATCATGTTGTTAGTTCCACTTTACTTATAGTGTGTATCGCTAGTCACCATCCCTTCACATCCTCATTCTCCATTTTTCATTAAATAGAGTACGAAGGATTAGTTATCAGATAATAGGTCAAGCTTTGGTTATGCTTATTCTCTAGAATGTCTACTTCTTCTCTCCCCCCTTTACTAAATTAGAGTACTCGCAATACTAGTGCAACGTATTACAATTAGGAGTGTCTCCCTATGCTGCATAGGTGTAGAGTGCCAAATCTGTTCCAAATCTGATGTTCATAACCCTGACAGCTTGTCTTATGCTTGTTTTTTTTTTGGGGATCGTTACTTTTTAGTAGGGATAGGAAGGAGTTAGCCAATAAGACCATTTTTGGTGAGATTGCACTTAGAGTGCAATCCCTAGACCCTCGGTCTGTTGGGGGCTAAAGAGGTCCGGTGGGTGCTGGGCTAGTCC
This sequence comes from Anthoceros angustus, assembly GCA_010909165.1. NCBI lineage: Eukaryota > Viridiplantae > Streptophyta > Anthocerotopsida > Anthocerotales > Anthocerotaceae > Anthoceros > Anthoceros angustus. The sequence goes on from MU008177.1 coordinate 354,058, forward strand.
ACCGAGATTGGGTGATCCGGCAATAGGAAAATATGGTATGCTAAAGGAAGGCTTGCCGGAGTAAGTCCATTGAAGATCCCTCGACGGAGTTGGTTTGGCCAGGCGGCGTAGTCTGGCAACGGATCTTCTGCTTGGGGATGGTCCAGCTGGGCGGACGGCGTATTCCGGTAACGGATCTGCAACTAGGCGGGATGGTCCAGCCGGGCGGCGTAGTCCGGTAACGGATCTGCAACTAGGCGGGATGGTCCAGCCGGGCGGCGTAGTCCGGTAACGGATCTGCCCCTGGCGGGGGGGCGGCCGGTGGAAGAAGTCCGGCGGAATGATGAGTTACGGCCTGGCGGTTGCAAGGACCTAGGGTTAGGATACATATATATGCGGGTTAGATTAGGGTATGGGGGGTATATAAGGAGGTTTGGGCGCCCAAGAAGAACAAGAAGTATTTTATTGAAGTCCACTAAGGACGGATTTCCGTCGAGGGAAATCCGTCCAAGACCAGAGACTATCCCTAGTGCCAACTTCACGCTCTGTGTGCTCTTGCCCTCCTGTGCTCGAGGAGCGGAGTATGTTCTTGCGGCACCTTGCAGGATTAATTGGTAGTAGGGGGATGTGTCGAGAGCTCTGGTGATGAGCTCCGCTAACACGCTTGGCGGGTGCAAACTGGGGTCGAGCTGGAGCTCAAGTGGTGCTTGAGGGAGATCCCTCGGCGCGAAGCCAACCTTGGAGGCTGTTGGAACGGAGGCCATGGGGTGGTAGGCTGCGAAGCCACTACCCCGCGGAACGTGAGCAGTCGAAATGATCAGGAAGCGCTTGGGGGTGATCTCTCCGTGCGAAAGCCATCCCTCGAGGCTACTGGGGTGGAGGCCATGGGGTTATAGGCTGAGAAGCCACTACCTCACAGAAAGCAAAGCATTCTGAAGGAGCAAAGTCGGTTTGGTGTGAATACATCGGTGTGTTGGTGTTCCGAATACTAGCTGTGGGTGAGTAAAGAGGAAGGGAAGACGGCGTTGCGGCCTGTGCGTTGCGTTGGGTTGCTAATACATGGAGTCGAGAGTTTGTGAGGTGAAAGAGGCGGAGCTAGGGAGGTATGTGCGCCGAGGCGCTAGGGTACGGAGACTGACAAAGGAACGAATCGCTAAGCCTGTTCCGGTCCGCCGGACCTTAAACAGTGTTTTGAGATACCCTGAGCGGAGCTTTGTGGAAGGTCCGGTGGGTTGTGTATTTGGTCCATTGAGTTGTTGTGTGGCACACGCGTCGGCTCTGCGGCTTTCGTCGGACCCAACCCAATTAAGTCCGTTCAGGCGACAAGTGGTGGAGTTAGGGCAGAATAAGCACGATTCTATTCCCTGTGGAACGAACCACAACACTACATCGACAATGGGTAATAAGTGTGCACCCTACTAGTCCGCTACCAAAAGTTGCCCCACAATTAAGGAACAAGTAAGGTCCATCAACAAAGGAAGATCACCAAAGGTCGCGATAAGCTCCATCGACTAAGGAACAAGTAAGGTCCATCAACAAAAAACCATGACCATCTTCTCTTGGTGGTGCTAATTGCATAAATTTTTCATGTAGAACTCAATGTAGTTCTTTAAAGACATGAATCAAACAAAACAGTATGATCATCTTCTCATATTTGTACTAATTTTATAAATGATTAATATAGACTTCAATACAATTCTCTTGGATGTCTCAATTTATTCACACAACTTTTCATTAATTATTAAGAGAAGCAATACAATAACGTCACCTATGAAATGTATAACCTATAAAAACTCCATCTATGTTCCATGATGGGAAATAAATTATATAGGATCTTGCATGATAACGAGTAGAATAATGATCCTTTATCTCTCATTTCTTATAAGTTCCAGCTCAATATGACCTTTAAGGCCCTCTATTACTAAAAGCAATATGGTAGATGAGTTTATCTATCTTGTATGTCTCCGATAAAATGCCATTGATTTTGTAAGTTACTTTAGAAAAGAACAGCCCTATATTACAATTTTGCATAAATAAACTTGTGATACATTCCTCAATATTATAAGATTGCTTAGAAATTGTTAGGAGCGCCCTATCAAGCTACAAAGACCTTCAAGAAAAGAAGAAGAAGAAGAAGAGGAAGAAGAATTATATTTAAGCCCTCATGGATCCGTCCCACAACTTCGGAGCGCGCCCATTTCCCGTTTTCCATGCATGAGTTCATTGCACTGAGTATTCAATATTGAATTGAGCATGAGTTTAGAGAGCGCAAGATTATTACGCTCAATATTCAATATTGAATTTAACGTGATTCTAAGGCGTGCCAAATTTCCTGTGAGTCTGATCAATGTGCTTTGAATTCATTATTTAGTTTTCAATTACAATATAAGTTTAAGATATATTTTACTCTAGTTAGTACAACAAATATGCTTTGCATTAAGTATTTAATTTTCAATTAAAATATAAGTTTAAGATATATTCGAGTCTAGTTAGTTAAAACTGAAATTTTTCATAACGAATATAACAATTTTCTGCTTGGATCTCAACCCCAACTTTCATTGGGCATTGGAGATCAATAATAATTTCAATTCCCTTTAAGCAATCTTTACATTCAATTACAGTATCTGTTTTACAAAATGATTGAAAATATACTATGGGTGTAAAAGTACCTTCTGCCATGGCCTTGGATTTGAGACCCTCATCTTCGTACATTAGAGGATAATCAGCATAAAAATAAATCTTTGCTAAGGCAGCGGTAATAGCTTTTTGATAATCTGAATTAATTAAATATGCTTCCGCACTACATCTATATGTTTGTACTGCTTCATTTCCTTTTAAGCAAGATAATATAATAAAAATATCAAAAATATTAAAATATTTCATTTTCTCTATATATCAATACATATATATGCCTGTTATGTCATATATCAAAATTTGTATCATACCTTAAAATATGATAATGAAACAAAATTAATGTTACACAGGTTACTCTATATAAAAAAATATAATATAAAAAATAAAGTGTTTGTTGATCAATTATTCCATGCGCATGAAATTGTTGTTATAGATCATTTTATGTTACACTAAGTGAATCTATATAGAAAAATAAAATATAATAAAAATAGAGTTTTTGTTAATCAATTATTCCATGCACACGTTTCAAAATATTCAATAGAAGAAGGCGAGGAATTTTATTAGCTCAATGGGGGACACAGATGACTACATTTAGTCCTTGATAGGGGTGATTCCATCTGTCTGCTCATAGCCTCAAAGTACTCCTGCACTTTTCCCACAGCACCCTCATAACTACAAACTGTGAGCACACTGAGGAATGTGATGCCATCTGGCTGTACATCATCCTCTCATTCTCTGCACCAAGTCAAGACCGCTTCACTGTCTCCTTGACAGGTATAGCCTGCAATACGTGCATTCCAGGCGACAACATCTCTCGGGGGCAAAATGTGGCCGACAACGAATTAACATGTACGGAAAGTGTGGCAGCATGCTCGAGGAACAAAAATGTTACATTCTCGAGGAACAAAAATGTTACATTACCCAGTACACAGATTCCTGCTTCTTGCATAGCACAACAGAGATTCAGGACTTCCTGCACTTTTCACAGCTGCGAATATCCTGCCATCACGACAGTCCACATCAGCACATCCTTGAGACCGAGGCTATCAAACCCAATCCGAGCATCATCCAAGCTGCTACACTTGGCCATCCAAGTTCACCAAACGGGCAGAACTTGGCCATGCCCTGCAAGGCAGTCCATGCCACCTCGTCCTTTTGAACAAGTCCGTGAAATACTCTCTGAGCACCTTCTAAGCTGCCACACTCTGCATACATGTTCACCGAACTGCTAGCAACAAACACATCACCCTGCTGTCCTAATCTGCGTATGGAGATGCTTGCCCTTCAACGCCAGGGTGCCCACACATGCACATGCCTGCAATATACACGCAAATGTCACAGTCCGGGACAGCCATGTTTTCACCTTGCTTTGCACTGTAGAGGTGAAGGGCTTTCTGAACCATGCACTACTGGGAATATCCTGCTGTTATGGTGGTCCACGTGACCACATCTTTGTGGTGATCAAGATGTGTTGTGACCAAGATGCACAAACACAGTTTGTGCCCTCAAACACAGTTTGTGCATCTTCCAAGCTGCCACACTTGCTTCCAAACTGTTGGCTACAAACCGTGTCTTAGATGCGCACAAATTACGCACTACCACATGAAGGCATCTCGGTCGGCAACGGCATCACACACATCCATTGCCTCTCGCGACCTGCCATGAGAAGCATACATCCACAGGATGTGGTTGCACAGGATCGTGTCCGACTGTAACGCCGTTTTGACAGCAAAAGCATGAACCCGGACTGAGAACAAAGTCCTTGTCCACCACACATTTCTTCAGTGTAAAGGATAAAAGAGAGACTTTGAAATGCAACCCCCTGGCTGCACCAAAACTCCCAAAGCCTCAACAGCCTCACTGACATGGCCCTGACAGCACAGCTCGCTCACGGAGTCAGCCGTTACGCTCCCTTTGTATCCTGCAGACCTACCAGGGTCAGCACCATCCGGCCAGCTCTAGTCACATCGAGGGGCACAATAATCCAGCAGTGAATCTGTCTCCATGCAGCCATGCTCTCACACGAGCTCTGGCGCTGTTCTTGTTTTTCCAGCAACAGGTTCCTTGAACTCAGCTCATCGGCAGCTCTTCCCAAAACACCAGCTAACCTCCAGAGGACCATGGCTCCGCGGGAGCTCGCGGGCCCCCGGCAAGACTCTACATCGCGCGAGAGCTCCTCCGAGAATTTCACTACAATGGCAGATTAATACGATTAAGTATTTTTCTATTTAATCAATTTTAATGTATTGAAAACTAGTTAAATCACTGACGAGGAGATGGGACTCCATAAGGATGGAGACGCCAGCCGACGGGAAGCCTTCTAGACTTGTGGAACTCGGAAGTTGGAACCACATAAAGTTGTCTTCGTAGTCTTCACAGTACTTCTCTCTCTTTAGTTTTACCACATGACTGTTTGACTTCGGCAGGCGCCCTTCGAGACTCCAGAACGCCCCGGATGACATGGACCTAGCCTTGACGCGCAATCCGAACGATGTGACATGAGGAAACAGGGGGTTCTTCACATTTTCGCCTTGGTGCTTACATAGACTTGTGTTCGAACACTGCTTAATGTGGCAGTGCAACAAAATCTCGTGCAATCTCTAAGCTCAGCGGTTCAGGAAAGCCGATGTAAAACTACACAAAGACCGAGAAACAGAAAGCAGGCCCTCCCACTTAGTCCCAATGCTGCAGCTGCCTGCCCTTTAGCAACGCTGCGAACTCCACTTTCTGGAGAGAAAGGTCCACCTTGTGCAACTAAATCGGTTAGTCGAATGACTTTTACTACCTATTGAGTTCACTGCAAACAGACAGTGTTATTCCTGTTCCGCCTACTTCATCAGACGTCATTGCCTGGCCTTCTGACCCTGCAATGTGACCCAAGAAACGGAATAGTGTCCAGAAAAAAAATGACCCTGTGCACGCATCACAGACCATCTGCCACCCGCAATCTCAAGGGAAACCTCCATGACTTGGACACGCCTAGCAACTGCCAAAGCTGAGACCCCCGTCAACCTTAGACCACAAGGTGCGAGGCTTCCCACAAGCTCAAACTGGAGACTTCCTGCGACCATACCTCGCCCTGAGCTTCGGATGCACGATCTCTTCTCCTAGACGCACTGAGGCTCCCACGGCTGCTCAGTTGCAAGAAAGAGCATACAGTTCAGGCAACAGGAGGCCTGAGAATGTGATCCTGCGATGTGTCAACAGCAGCAGGCGGCATCCATTGCCACATCGCCATGCCAGGGTAGCCTGCCATTTGTGCAGCTTTTGTACTAGCAGCTTGACTCTGGGCAGCAAAGGCTGCAGCTGCTGCATGCATGGCAGCAGGATGAGGCATGAAACCAGCTGGCGATGTCATGGCCTTCACTTGCTGCTCCAACCTCTCCTTGTCTGCTTTCAACCTAAGCTTCTCGTCTCTAAGCTCATTCTTTTCCGTCTGGAATCACACATCACACGAGCAGCAAGTTACAATACAATGACATGGGCTTAAATGCCACCTCAGCAAGCTGCTACGCATGACAGCTGGGCAACGCACCTTGAGATCCTTGATGGCTTCCCGAAGCTGGTGGTTGGAATCCTTCAACTGCTGAGCCTCTGTGCGGAGGCTGGTCAAAATGCGGACTGCATCACTCAGGATAGTTGCCTTGTCCGTCTTGGGGGGACGAGTCGGCTCCAAAGCCTGACTCAGGTCCATAAACCTGCTCCCGTTCCCAGACAAAAAGAGTCATATTTGATGCAACAACGGTATCAAAAACGAAGCAGCTATCAAGGACAACAGCCTAGGCCTGAAATAAAACCTCACCTGTCATTAAGCCTGTCCCTCCGCATCTTCTCCCGGCATGCTTTGTTCCCCGCTCCCGAACAAGACTCCTCCCTCACCCTGCTTGCAGAAACAATGCACTTCAACACAAGAGATCCACCGACTGGCGCAGGAGAAGAGGCAACGCACAGGGCATGATCCAGGCTCGTACCTTTTCCGCGGGCATACCTTATCCTGCTCCTCCGACTCACATTTGGAGCCGTCATTGTCCACACTGGTATCAGGCCAGGCATGCCATTAGCAGCCTACTCAGCAGCAGCAGCAGAGAGCAAAGTGCGAGAAACACAAAGGACGCAGACGGCCTTTGCCCGCCTAGCCAAGAACAATGCCACCCTGAGTTCACTCCACTCCACACCACAGCACAGCACAGCACACCACTCCACTCCACCTCACTTCCACTACAGCTAAAACCAAACACCTCCGAGAAACGCAAAACAAACGAGACCCGAGCTGCGGAAAAGCGAAGCATACTTAGCGAGCGACCTGCAGTCCGGCTGCTCTATCGGCTGCTGCGTGCACCAGAAGAAGGCATTGGAGGGCTGAGTCTCCTCCACATCCAAGAGGTTCTCCGCGAGGAATGACATCCACTTGGTATTGTTGGAGGGCGAGGTCATACTGCCGCAGCCCCTCCACCCGCCCGGCCCGTCCCCCGACCCCTAGAAAGCTACCTCCAGCGCTTCCCCGCGGCAGCGCGCGGCAACCATCCCCCGGGAGCAGCAGTTCTAACCCCTACGCCAGGTCCACCTCCCTTCTTCCGCACATTCCCCCGCCTACGGCACCTGCACCTGCACCTGCCCCTGCTCCTGCTCCTGCTCCTGCACCTGCTCCTGCTCCTGCCCCTGCTCCCCCGGGCAGCAGCTAGACGCTCCGGTGCACACTCCCCGCCCCCCGGCTGCTCCGCTGCAGGCCTCGGGCGCCGCCCGGGGCATTCCAAGCTGCGAAACCGCAGTGATTTAGCAGCGTCCAAGCCCGGAATCCGCAACGTTGGGATCGATGGAATGCGTCGCACATGCATCCGGCATGCACCGACCGGGCGCACAAAAATCTGATGGCGCGAGATGAGGCTGGGCACGCGCTCGCCTGTGGCTGTGGGCAGCCTGGATGGGGTTTCTCTCTCCCTCCGCACCGTCGCCCTCCTCTTTCTTGTGAGCACGGCCGGTGCAGCCACGACACGGACCTGCCTGTGCCTACCCAGATGGGATGCCACTACATTTTTTTACTTTTAAATCACCACATATCCAATCCCACTTTACACTTCGCAGTCAATCTAAAGTTTTTCTTAATGCCGACAGGCTAACTCATAAGGTTGTGGCTCCACCTCATGCTATTATGTTACCTACTATAATAGTAAATAAAATATATACATAAATTACATACACTGGTGGTTTGCATAGGGAACCTGGGACCTAAAATAGATCTCATACATTATCGTATCATATATGATAGTAATATATTGTTCTTTCATACGACTTTTAAAAAGACATTCTTATTGAGAGGAAGAGATATAAGAAGAGCCCATCCACCATGTCACATCAAAGGGAGACCCCGGGGCCGCAGTAGAAAGGAGTTCATAAGCTACGACTTTTAATCATGTTTTGATTGTATGGTACAAAAACTTGTTTTTAGATACCTTTAAATATTTTTAATAATGTTAAATAATTAAAAAAAAATTCATACATACATAAAAAAAATTTAGAGACAAGAAAACAAATTACATGCATTGAGATAGAGTAAACCCATCACCACATCACAAATTAGATGGAAAGAGATTGTCGTGGTTAGTAATGAAGCGAAAGGGAAGGAGTTAGCTTCGTACCAAAAAGGATGTACATAGGAAGGGAACGTGGAAGGCTCGTGTCTTGAGTCATTTTAAGATTTCACTTAAAGGAGCCTAAGAGATTGGAACTAAGATCCGCGATCTTAATTTGAAATAGGTAGTCTTTCACGACAGACGACAGATTTGACATCTTAGATACCGATTGCGTGGCATTTACTCACCAGCCGATCCCGGTCAAGTTTGCAGACGCAAGAGTTAACGAAAATGTTGGAAAGGCCACCAGAATGCTGGCGTTTTGTCCTCGACTGAAGAGAATGGGAATGCGAAGCATCACGCCAGCAAGCTGGGAAATGGAAGTGGTAAGAGAAAGGGACGACAGGAAGCGGCCTCCGTACTCCAATCAATCGCCAGGGCCAATGTCGAGTTCCTCCGAGCTCACAAGTGCGTCATGCGCATTGTGGTGTGGACACAAGGAGTGTTCAAGTCAGATTCGACACAACCGCTGCTGCCTCGGGCGCGGGTCAACCCAACCAGGCAGTCGGGTTGAATGTTGGTCCGGGCTGCCAAGCTGCCATTACCACCACATGTCGGCGTGGGGGCTTTTCCTAGGAAGGTGCGGAGGGCAGGGGAACTGGGGGGGTGTGGACCCAGGCGGGGCCGAGGCCCTTTTCCTGGGAGTTCAGGTGGATAGCATCCGCTCGACTTCACGACAGATGCGGTCTGATGCTCCCAGGCCGCTTTCCTGCCGGTGCTGTTGGAGGGAGGCCAGCCTGCTCCGCATGGTTGGTAGGTTGTCACCTGATAGGCACTTTTGCACTGTGTCAGCCACCTGGGCAGGTTCTACCAGGCCGATGAGCTCAGGGACGATCTCCTCACCTGCCCACCTGAGTGATGGAGACGGAAGTCAGGCACAGCAAGCCTTGGAGGGTGGGTTGCACTGTGGGGGAGGAGAGTGAGAGGAACCCACCGGTTAGGCCAGGAGATGTGCCCTGCCGACCTCAGGACAGCCATGTTCACCATGCGTGTTACTTGGTCCCCGCACCAGCCAGGGATGCTGGCAAGTAAGCCTAGGAGGCCTCCTGTGGCACCTCTGAAGAGCTGGAACAGATTCAGATTTAACAGGTTGTTCAGAGCTGTGGAGACGGCAGATATGTGGGAACTGGAATGAAGCCCAGGAGCGAATAGTGGTGGGAGGAATGGTCACCTCAAGGGCATGTGTTGGGAGGACGACTACCATTGGAATGCCCAGAAAGCCGAGCTCCGCTGTGTTTGTTCCCACCTGGAGGATGGAGATGAGACACGCCCAAGTTAGGACCTAAAAGTTTTAAGAGACGAGGGCGGGTAGACGTGATCTCTGAAGGGAGGAGTTGGGGTGATGGCGTACAGTGGTTAGGCAGAGGCAGCAACGCTTGTACACATGGTAGCTGGGATACTGCTGCTGCACCTCAATTTCAACGCCGCCTTCTGTGACCAAGTATGTCTGCTTGCCAGCGATTCGGACATTTCCAGCACACCAGTTGAACTTGGTTATGTATTTGTTGCGCTTGGGATCTCCTTGTCTGGCAAGCATCTCCACGCTGACTGTAGGAGCTAAAGGCAGTAGAAAATGTACACAACCATCCATTCTATCCTGCCAGCATAAGCGCCATGTCAGCCATGCGGCGTGCCACAGTCCATCACTCCAGAAGCACTCTCGGACAGGATGTAGATAGACCTGACCTCTTGTGGAGAAGCTCTGCCACGGCCATGAAGTAAGGCACACCAATGGCAAGTTTTATGTTCTGCTTAACAGCAAACAAACTGCTTCAGTCTGAGCACATATACAAAGCAGCCACTCTCTCCAGCATTTCAGCTCCAACGCAGAATCCAACCTTCGATCCTGGAAGGAGCCCCAGCACTCTGACAGCCTCTTCACCCCTTGAAGTCTGCCCAACAGAGGTTTGGTCTCTGTTCTTGGACTGCACACCATCTGATGCCCCATCCTCCAATCCCTTTCGACTATCTTGCTGTTGCTCGGTCAGAGCAACAGCATCCTCAAAAAGATCCCCTACCACCTTGCAGCCTGAGCGCAGCCAAGTCGGAACGCCTTGCAACACTTCAAGCGATCGCACCGCATACAAGTCCACCAGCCTGTCGTCAACACTTCAAACAGCACATGAGATCAAGAACTACAGAATCTGAGGGACAGCCAACGGCCCAGCACTGTGATGCGTTACCCTGGCCAGCGCACTGCATCCTCGGCATACACAATTGTCCGGTAGCCAAGCCTTTTTCCAATGACGAGCTGCCACATGAAAGGCTACCGAATGTGAGGCACAACAAATGCAACATCCTTGCCAGGCCAGCCTTGTGGCAAGCAGAGATCCAGAACGCACCGCGCTGAACTGGTCCCCTCCCAAGAACACACAAACTCCTTTCCTGTACCAGTCCCAACTGTCCGCTGTGCGATTCAGCAGTAGCAGCTGCCAAAAATGCTCCGGTCCCTGATTTCCACACACCCGTTACACAGGTCTGGTCCAGTCTGTTCTGTTGACAGAGCTCAAATCCTCTCCCCTGAGCAACGGAGATATCTCACCTGCGACCTGTCCACTTCCCCGAAGGACCGTACCAGGTCCAGTTCACCTCCAGAGGCATGCGGACACGGAGCTAGCACCACCTGCTCACAGCAAAGACAATCACCGAAATTCAAGAGAGCCCAGAGGGAAAGAGTCCGGAAAACATCACGCACGTACCGATACACGCAAAGCCGATCCCTGTGGCTGGAAGCGCCGGCGCAATGCAGCTACCACAGGCCTCACCCATGTGGCAACCTCACCGGGGCCGTTGGTAAGGATGACTACATCTGATGGGCTGGAGGCATCCAGGTGGTGCTTCCCATTGCTACAATCCACAGCACTCACCCCAGATTGTGAAACTCGAGACACCAGGTGACTGCTGGGAGAAGACATCAGCTTCCAGTATCTTGTAGAAATAAAGGCATCTTCCCCGTTCCTCCTGCTGTTGAGCTGACATGGCTTCCTGCTCCTGGCTCCAGAGCAAAGCTCGGGGCCGGAAGTTTTTTCCTGGACACCTTGAAACGAAATCCAAGATTGCATGGCCCGGCCCCCGGCCATGGTCATGGCCATCGGCCAAGCTTGCTGACTTTCTTCCAACACAGGCTGATCTACGAGTGACCATCAAACTAAAGCTATGATGTCAGCCTAGATGCATGAGATTAAAGAAGACGGGTGTCCCGGATTGACGCAAGGCAGCCTGACCATCAACCGGAATGCAGCTGGACTTGTGGGTTCAGGCTTCACGACTGGCCACAGCACACCTAGCCCGTAGGGTTGTTCATTGCGTACAACGATAGTTGCACGATTGATTTCCCCGTTACTCTCACGTGAGGATCCCAACGTCGAGTTTTACACATCCTTTGCATCTTAATCTGCAAAGTTCTACAGTTTTATGATTCTGCCTCTGTGATTGGACCTGAGGACAAGTTTTTATCACTGCTCTAAGGCTTTGGGACGCGAGCTTCCCTTCTGATAGGACATGTCCTAGAGGGACACGCTTCAGGTCCTTTGGAAGCTGCCATCAGAAGCCTGGCTCAGGATCAGATCCAAGAGACCGGAGTAGCAGATAGTAAGGAGCTACCAGAAACTAGGGTCATGCGTGCAGATAGCAACGAGCGCGAAAACCCGTGGACCCACGAATAGGATATGTCCTCCCTGGACCCCGGAAGATGACATTCCTCCTCCTCTGATGTCCTCTTGTATAACGACTTCCATTGCAGCGAAGACCAGCAGAAGCCTGGCTCAAGATCAGATTCATGAGACACTCGTTCTCCCGCTTTTTACTATCTGCCAGCAGTAGCGTAGCCAGAAGCTAGGCTCATGTGGGCAGATAGAAACGAGCGCGAAAACGTGTAGACCCACAAACAGGACAATGCACCCATGTCCTCGCTGGACCCACAGAGATGAGATTCCACCTCCTCAGATGTGTCCTCCTCCTACAACGACTCCATTTGTAGCAAATCCCAGCAAAAGCCTGGCTCAGGATCAGATTCATGGAACACTCGTTTTCGTGTTCTTTACTATCTGCCAGCAGTAGCGTAGCTAACGAAAGCTAGGCTCATGCGGGCAGATAGCAAAGAACGCGAAAGCGTGTGGACCCACAAATAGGATTATGTACCCAGGTCCTCGCTGGACCCACAGAGATGACAGTCCTCCTCCTCAGATATGTCCTCTGCTGCAACGACTCCAATTGTCGAAAATAATTCTGGGGACGAGATAACTCTGCCTTGCATACATGCCTTCACTTTCCGGATGTTTTAGTCGCCTACCACAAAACTATGCACCCGCCCATCCATATCTGTCCACCAGCTCTGCCCCGGTTGCTTCCATGCGCCTCTTCTTATTCTCCTTGCCTGCATCTCCTGTGCCTCCGGCCACATCTTAGCACCAGTGTATATGTTGGACATTAACACGTACGCTGTGGCATCCTGTTTGTCTGCCTTCATTGCCTCCTTGAACGCATGCAATGCAACCTCCACGTTGCTCCACTTTTGACAGGCACACAATATACTGCGCCAAACTCCAGCAGGAGGGACTGCAGGGATTGCCCTTGCCACCACTAGTGCCTCGTCGAGTTGGCCTGCACGACCAAGTAGATCCACCAGGCATGAATGGTGCTCCACGGTGGTAGGTATGCCATACTGTGTGCTAATGGCCTCAAAGTACTCACGCCCCTTCTCCGTTAGACCTGCATGACTGCAAACTGTTAAAACACTAAGGAGCGTGACGCTGTCTGGCTGCATGCCATCCTGTCGCATCCTGTGAACCAAGTCAAAGACCAGTTCACTATCTCCTTGACGAGTGTATCCTGCAATCAGGGCATTCCAGGCGACTATGTCTCTTTCAGGCAATGAATCAAACACCCCCTGTGCCTCACCCATGCTCCCGCAATGCCCGTACATGTCTAGTAGACTGACTGCTACCAATACATTGCCTTGAAGTCCTCGTTTTTCAATCTCAGCATGAAGCTGCCTTCCTGGGTTTAACGCTGCCACATTTGCACATGCCTGCAGGAGGCAGACAAATGTCACAGAATCCGGTGGAGTGATGCCTTCTTCTCGCATGGCACCATATAGACAAAGGGCTTCCTGACACATGCCCTGCTGGGAATATCCTGCTATCAGAGTCGTCCACGTCACCACATCCTTCTCACTAAGTCTGTCAAACAAGCAATGAGCATCCACTAGGCTGCCACAGGCTGCGTACATGTGTACCAAAGTGTTGGCAACAAGCACCTCGTCTTGAAGGCCCTGTCGTTCTATTCCAGCATGAAGATGCTTGCCCTTCTCCAAAGCCGAAGGACCCACACTCGCACATGCCTGCAAAAGGCATACAAATGTCACAGCATCAGGTGCAGCAATGCCTTCTTGCTGCATAGAATTGTATATATGAAGAGCTTCCTCACCCATTCCTTGCTGTGAGTATCCTCCTATCAGAGAAGTCCATGTCACCACATCCTTTTGAGCAAGTTCATCAAAAATGCACTGAGCACAATCTAGGCTGCCACACTTTGCATACATGTTCACCAAACAGTTGGCTACGTGCACGTCAGCTTGAAGACCTTGTTGTTCAATCTGAGCATGAAGCTGCTTCCCCTCAACCAAAGCCAGGGCACCCATGCTTGCACATGCCTGCAGAAGGCAGACAAACGTTACAGAATCAGGTACAGCAACGCCTTCTTTTCTCATGATACGGTAAAGATGAAGGGCTTCCTGACCCATCCCCTGCTGGTAATATCCAGCTATCATAGCATTCCACGTAACTACATCCTTTTGGACCAGTTGGTAAAAGATGGACTTGGCATCGTCTTGGCTGCCGCACTTTGCATACATGTACAACAAAGTATTGGCTACAAATACATCACCTTGCAGCCCTTTTTCCTGAATCTCAGCATGCAGCTGCTTCCCCTTCTTCAGAGCTGAGGTACCCACGCTTGCACATGCCTGCAGGAGAGATACGAATGTCACAGAATCAGGTTGAGTAACACCTTCTTCTTGCATAGCACTGTAAAGATGTAGAGCTTCCTGGCCCATGTCCTGCTGAGAATATCCTGCAATCATTGCATTCCATGTCACCACATCCTTTTGACTAAGTCTGTCGAAAACTCTGTGGGCATCCTCTAGGCTCCCACACTTTGCATACATGTTTACCAGGCTGCAACCCAAAACCAAATCAGCCTGAAATCCCTGTTGTCCAATCTGTGCATGAAGCTGCTTTCCCTGCTCCAATGCTGGGGAACCCACACTTGCACATGCCTGCAGGAGGGACACAAACGTCACAGAATTGGGTGAAGCAATGCCTTCCTCTCGCATAGCAGTGTAGAGATGAAGGGCTTCCTGACCCATACCCTGGTGGGCGTATCCAGCTATCAGAGTGGTCCATGTGACCACATCTTTCTTGACTAGCTCGTCAAACACACGTTGTGCATTGTCGATGCTGCCACACTTTCCATACATGTGTATCAAACTGTTGGCGATGACAATATCCGTTTGAAGAGATCGTTCCCTAATCTGTGCATGAAGCTGCTTCCCCTCATTCAAAACTGAGGCGCCGATACTTGCACAGGCTTGCAAAAGGCACACAAATGTCACAGAATCAGGTGCCACCATGCCTTCTTGCTGCATAGCTCTGTAAAGACGAAGGGCTTCCTGCCCCTTGCCCTGCTGCGAATATCCTGCTATCAAGGCAGTCCACGTTACCACATCTTTTTGACCAAGCCCGTCAAAAACTCCTTGAGCGTCTTCTAAGCTACCGCACTTGGCATACATGTACACTAACCCACTACGGAGAAACGAATCCGGCTCAAACCCACTGGCCAACACATCAGCATGCAGCTGCTGCCCAGTTTTCAAATCTGACATCCTTGCACAAGCCTGAAGGGCTGCCGCAAACACATGGCTGTCTGGCTCCACACTTGAACTGCGCATCCGATGATACAGCTGTATGGCCTGCTCAGCTTGCCCATGTCTGACATGGGCAGAGATGATCGAAGACCACATAAAGGCATCTGGTTTGGCAACCGCGGTGAACACATCCATCGCTTCCTGCAACCTGCCATAAGAAGCATACATCCGCAGAATGTGGTTGGACAAGTACGGGTCCGACTCACACCCCTTTTTCACAGTGAGAGCATGCACACGGCGACCCAGCACCAGATCCCTCCTGACCACGTTCTTTAAGACTGTGTAAAACAGAGATTGGGAAATTCGACTGCCTGTCTGCACCAGAATTTCCAGAGCCTTAACAGCGTCAGTGAGCTGCCCCTGCTGACATAGTTCCCTCACTGAAGCAGCGGTGACAATACTTTCGTATCCAGCCGCATCAGCATGTCCCGGCATCGCATCCACCCATGCTGACTTGTAAGCGCTGTTCACACGCGCGACCCCTCTGTGTTTCCGGTGTTCCCACCTCGCTGGAAGGTCCTTCTCCAACAAGACAGCTTCCTGCAGAATCTGAGCTAGTTGCAAAGCCGCCATTCCTCCACGCTTCGCCGCCTTCTAATAGTTCACACCTTGCAGTCGCTCGGGCGGGGGCTTTCTACAGTACATTGTGACACCCTCAATTCCTCTTTGTCGTCCTCTGTTTGATTGAAGTGCAACGCAGCAGCCATGATTCGCACAAGAACACGTCCAGACTCTGAACCCAAGACCGCAGTTGCACCCAAACTGCTAGGATCCTGTCCATATCCGCTTGAGCTAACAAGTCCTGTGCTGTACATACAGTTCCTTCATTTCCATTTGGCAACTGATGAACTAGTTTCTCCAAGGCTGGATTATAGTGAATTTGTATGTAACGTTGGTGATTACACCAAAATCATAATCTACTATGAGACCTTTGCATTGACAACTAAGTGCAAAGGATTTGAATCAAACCTTTTTTCATATCGTTGATAGGTTGTGCTCTTCTTCTTCTTCTTCTGTCCAGTACACTGTAGGTTGTAGGTTGCCTGTACGGTGTATGCGATGTGTGCAAGTGCTCTGCTGTTTATTTCTTCTTAGCGAGGTGGGTGCTATGCTGATGAAGTTATGCAGTCTGGTAAATGATGGAACTTGTCAGGATGTCTTGGTGTAGTCATCAAGGTTATGCAGTCTGGGAGATGACGCAGTGTCTCAGGGTGTTCTGCTGACTCTGTTGGCTTCCGGGCATACGGGACGTTGTGGAACTTAGTCGGGCGGGTATCCTTCCTTCTTCATTTGGGCAATAAGCTCCTTGAGCCTTGCATGGATGCCCTCGCTCTCGGCATGCTGTACATCCCCAACCACAAAAGTATGCGCTAGACCATCCATGTCTGTCCACCAGCTTTGACCCGGCTGCTTCCATGCCCCGATAGCTTTTCTCCTCACCTGCATCTCCTGTGCTTCCTCCCACATCTCGGCACCAACGTATATGTTTGACATTAAGACATAGGCTGCAGCATCCTTTTCGTCTAGCTTCACAGCTTCATCAAACGCATGGCGTCCGACTTCCACGTTGCTCCACTTTTGACAAGCAGCCAATAGACTGCGCCAAACTCCAGCAAGAGGAAGTAAAGGCATTTTTCTCACCACCGCTAGAGCATCATCAAGTTGGCCTGCACGACCCAGGAAATCCACCATGCACGAGTAGTGCTCCGCTGTTGGAGTTATGCCATACTGCCTTTCCATAGCGTGAAAGTATTCTCGCCCCTTATTTACTAGACCAACATGACTGCACACTGTCAGTGCACTAAGAATTGTGATGCCGTCTGGCTGTACACCATCCTCAGCCATTCTGTGAACCAAGTCAAAGACCGCTTCGCTGTCTCCTTGACGGGTGTATCCTGCAATCAGAGTGTTCCAGGCGACAATGTCTCTTTCAATCAATGCATCAAACACCTGCTGTGCATGAACCATGCTGCCACACTTTGCATACATGTTTATCAAGCTAACAGCTACAAAAATATCGGCTTCAAGTCCTTGTTCTTGAATCTCCGCATGAAGCTGCCTTCCCACATGCAAAGCGGCCACATTTGCACATGCCTGCAGGAGGCACACAAATGTCACAGCATCAGGTGGAGCAATCCCTTCCTCTCGCATGGCACTGTGCACACGAAGGGATTCCTGACCCATACCCTGCTGAGAGTATCCTGCTATGAGAGCAGTCCACGTCACAACATCTTTTTGACCAAGTCGGTCAAACACTCCCTGCGCATCCTCTAGGCTGCCACACTTTGCATACATGTTCACCAAACTGTTGGCTACAAATACATCTGCTTGAAGCCCTTGTCCTGCAATCTCAGCATGCAACTGCTTTCCCTTCTCCAAGGCTGGGGTGCCTGCAATTGCACATGCCTGCAGGAGGCACAGAAATGTCACAGAGTCGGGTGTAGAAATGCCTTCTTCTCGCATAGCACTATAGAGGTGAAGGGCCTCCTTACCCATCCCCTGCAGGGAGTATCCAGCTATCAGAGAGGTCCACGTCACCACGTCCTTTTGACGAAGTCCTTCAAACACCGTCCGGGCATCCTCTAGGCTGCCACACTTTGCATACATGTTGACCAAACTGTTGGCCACAAACACATCATCTTGGAGTCCTTGCTCTTTTATCCGTGTATGTAGCTGCTTCCCCTTGTCCAAAGCCGAGGTACCCACACTAGCACACGCCTGCAGGAGACACACAAAAGTGACAGGATCGGGTTCAGCGACACCTTCTTTTCGCATAGTACTGTAGAGATGAAGAGCTTGCTGAGCCATACCCTGCTGAGAATATCCTGCTATCATGGCATTCCATGTCACCACATCCTTTGCATCAAGTCCATCAAACACACTCTGGGCATCCTCTAGACTTCCACACTTCGCATACATGTTTACCAAGCTACAACTTACAACCATATCAGCGCCAACTCCTAGCCTTCTAATCTCTGCATGAAGCTGCTTCCCTTTCTTCAAAGCTTCAGGACCCACACTAGCACACGCTTGCAGCAGGGACACAAATGTCACAGAAGTAGGTGCGGGATTCCCACCTGCTCGCATAGCACTGTACAGACGAAGAGCCTCTTGACCCTGCCCTTGCTGGGAATACCCAGCTATCATAGAATTCCACGTCACCACATCTTTCTGATCAAGCCCGTCAAACACCCGTCTTGCTTCTTCCAAACTTCCACACTTTGCATACATGTCCACCAAGCAACTACTTACAAACAAATGAGGCACAGCCCCACTGGCCAACACATCCGCATGCACATGCTGCCCTGTCTTCAAGTCCGCTACCCTGGCACAAGCCTGTAGGGCTGCTACAAACACATGGCCATCTGGCTTCACACTTGACCTGCACATCTGATGATACAGCTGTATGGCCTTCTTAGCTTGACCTTGCTTGACATGCGCAGTGATGATGGCAGACCACATGAAGGCATCTGGTTTGTCAACCTCGGCAAACACTTCCATAGCGTCTTGCAACCTGCCATGGTAAGCATACATGCGCAGGATGTGTGTGCCCAGGAACGTGTCCGACTGATACCCCATTTCCACCGAGAAAGCATGCACTCGGCGACCCAAATCAAAATCCTTCTTGGCCACACATTTCTTCAGGACAGTATAAAATAGGGGGATGGAAATACTACTGCCCGACCGCACCAGGAGTCCCAAAGCCTCCACAGCGTCAGCCACTCGCCCCTGCTGGCACAGCTTCGTCACTGTTTCAGCCGTGACGCCTCTTTCGCATCCTGCAGGCCGGGAACCAGAATCATCCGGCAAGCTAGAGCAGGAATTAGGGGCACGACGACCCATCTGTAAATCGAGAGCAGACAGCTGCGCATCCACCCAGGCTGGTTTCTCGAAATTGTCAAGCCAGAGTACTTCGCGGGACTCCCTGTGCCGGAAGTGAGGGGGACGGAAGCTCTTCTTATCCTGCCTACTGTCCAACCACAGGGTGTCATCCGCAAAACATTGTCGCCACAACAGCTCCTGCCTCCCTCTCTTGCTGGAAGGTCTTTTTACAACAACTGGCCGCGCTGAGCTCGTTGCCAGGCTCCTGCTCCTCAGAGCTTTGTTTTTGAGGTTCCCTTGCCAAACAGGGGCACTTCCTGGATCAATTGGACTGTATCTGGTCCAGAAATGCTGATGCCTGAAGAGGCCCAGTCGCGCGCTGGCAACGACCCCGGTAGCCATGATCAACCAA
Source organism: Anthoceros angustus (assembly GCA_010909165.1). Taxonomy (NCBI): domain Eukaryota; kingdom Viridiplantae; phylum Streptophyta; class Anthocerotopsida; order Anthocerotales; family Anthocerotaceae; genus Anthoceros; species Anthoceros angustus. The sequence continues at coordinate 373,460 of MU008177.1, forward strand.
TCGATCCAAGCCCGAGCTCCATTTCTCAAGATGCTGGACTCTCCGGTCCATATCCACACACAGTGTCGGAGACCGGATACCTTCTACCCTAATCCCATCCACCTCTTGCCAGAGCTCCTCGGCTGCTTGTGAATTCAATGTTCCTGCAACCCTTTTTTTCCTTGGCTGGGCCAAAGTTCGCCGTGCTCGCAGAGAGTGGGCAACAGCCAGAGTAAGGACCCGACCGAGCCCTTGACATGACAACATTTCCAAGCATTGAAAAGCATGGCGTGCAATTGAGGATTTGGTATCAGTAGGCTTTGTTCGGCACATTACGATCAGACATCAGCATCTCTGGCTATGCTACTTCGCAGTCTTAGCTTCGCACTGTGCTAAATCTGTGCCAGCTACGAAGAATCTGGTCGTGGAGGTAGGCTGCAGGGGGCCATGGATGTGTTCAGCTGGGTGGGCTAACCAATTGCCTTACTCTGGCTTTTCATAATCTCCGCACGCGGCATGGGAGACCTAATGAGGTGATCCACCTGCACCACGAAGTGCGATGGTCAGGAGTGACGGTCTTTTCACCTCCTTATAGCTGCACTTCAAGGTTGCGGAACATGAGGGCCTCGTTCCGGCTGAGCATGTTATTTTTGTTGGTCTTCTGAAGGCCTGTGCAAGCAATAGTGCCTTTCAGCTGGGCAGGCAGCTTCACTCACAGACTCAAGCCAGAGGCGGGTGGACATGTAAACAAAATGTGCTGAACTGAAAGCCTGGACGCCAGAGCCGGCATCTTTCCAAACTCTGCCCTCGGCAGCATTCGCTCGAGGCTGCCGATCGCGACCAGCTCCCGAGCGAGCCGATCCGCGGCTCCCGATGAGCTACAGCGTCTCCATCTTCAGCCTCAGCTTCCGCCCTAGCAAACCCTCCTTCCGCAACCCCTCGCCTCCCGCAACCCCTTCCACCGTCATTCCGATCGTCACCGTCACCCGAGGCAGCGGGAGCGGAGGCATCCGCGCAGCGCCACCTGCCCGACATGCCAATGGAGTCCCGAACCCGCCCCTGGTATCCTCGCAACCGCCACACCCCGAGGTGCTCAGCTGCTTCAGCACGGCATCTCTCATGCAGATATGCAGCTAGCTGCTCTCACAAAGCAGCTGCATAATTTTTTGTCCCTCACCATCAAACTGGATCGTGGCGGATGATTACGACCTCGCGGGCCTGTTCTCAACATGCACATAATCTGTGGTGCCTCTCCATCCAACTGGATCGTGGCGGATGATTGTCACCCCCTCCGAGGGTACGAAAGACGCCTGCAACGGCTCGCCTTAGGAAGACTATGTCAGCAGGGCCAGATCGCTGGAGGCTGTCGAGGCTTTGGGAGTTTTGGTTCCGAAACTTCTCTTTCACACAGTTGTTGTAATGAACTAGAAAATCCTTCATTACATCAGGTGCTGAAGCTAGAGGTTCTTATAGTTTGTATGTGAGGATCAAAGGATCTAGGACTAATCGTAGACTAGTTTAATTATGCCGTGGTTATGTTCTAGTTGAGTTTTACGTGCTATGTATGTAGTGTCCACCCATACGATATCCCCTTGTCCTGTTCCGTTAACACACTTCCCGGTCCGTTAGAGCACCCTGTCCGTTACATGGCGTAAGGGTGAAGGCCAGTGGTTACCAAGCGGCATCTGACGAAGGCTAGTGATGTCATAAGATGAGGAACTTCCTTTTACCTTGTAATCTCTTGTGGCTGAGCACATGTGATCACTCCAATTTGCACGGCCCAGTTCATCAGGGTACTACTTGATACGTCAAAGCATAGTAACCACTGAAACAATGGGCTCTGCATGCTTGACATCCCCCACCACAAAGCTATGCACCAGGCCATCCATGTCTGTCCACCAGCTCTGGCCTGGCTGCTTCCATGCCCCAATTCCTAGTCGCTTAGCCTGCACCTCCTGTGCCTCCTTCCACATATGTGCACCAGTATATATATTCGCCATCAAGACATATGCTGCGGCATCTTTTTCGTCCAACTTCACAGCTTCAAGAAAAGCTGCAACTCCCACCTCCACGTTGCTCCACTTTTGACAAGCAGCCAGTAAACTATGCCAAGCTGAAGCAGGAGGCACGACAGGCATTGTCCTTACCACCACTAGAGCCTCCTCAAGTTGGCCAGCACGGCCTAGGAGGTCCACCATGCAAGAGTAGTGCTCGGCAGTGGGAGTTATGCTAAACTGTCTGCTCATAGCCTCAAAGTACTCTAGCCCCTTCCTTACTAGACCCGCATGACTGCACACTGTTAGTAGACTCAGGAACGTGATGCCATTTGGATGTATGCCATCCTCTCCCATTTTCTGAACGGAGGTGAAGACCTGTTTATTATCCCCTTGACGGGTGTATCCTGCAATCAGTGCATTCCAGGCAACAATGTCTCTTTCAGGTAGTACATCAAACACCTGCTGTGCATCAGCCATGCTCCCAGACTTGGCATACATGTTTATCAAGCTCACAGCTACAAAGGCATCAGTTTGAAGCCCTTGCTTTTCAATCTCAGAGTGAAGCTGCTTTCCTGCATGCCAAGCTGCCATGTCTGCAAATACCTGCAGTAGGCAGGAAAATGTTACAGAATCAGGTGCAGCAGACCCTTCTGCTTGCATAGCAGCATAAAGATGAAGCGCTTTGTCACCTTTGCCTTGCTGGGAATATCCTGCTATCATGGCATTCCATGTCACCACATTTTTTTTATCAAGTTCATCAAACACGCTCTGGGCATCTGGCAAGCTGCCACACTTTGCATACATGTTCACCAAACTGTTGGCTACAAAGACATCAGCTTGAAGCCCATGCTCCTCAATCTCTACATGCAGCTGCTTCCCCTTCTCCAAAGCTGGGGCACCCACAGTTGCGCATGCTTGCAGAAGAGATGCAATAACAGAATCGGGTGGCGCCATGCCTTCCTCTCGCATGCTTGTGTAAACATGAAAAGCTTCCAGACCCTTCCCCTGCTGGGAATATCCTGCAATCATTGCATTCCATGTCACCACGTCCTTTTGGCAAGTTCATCGAACACAGTTTGGGCATCCTCTATGCTCCCACACCTTGCATACATGCTTACCAAACTGTTAGCTACAAACACATCAGCCTGAAGTCCTTGTTCTTCAATCTGGGTGTGAACATGCCTCCCTTCTCCAATGCTGGGGTACCCATACTTGCACATGCCTGCAGGATTGCCACATATGTCACCACGTTGCTCCACTTTTGACAAGCAGCCAGTAAACTATGCCAAGCTGAAGCAGGAGGCACACAGGCATTGTCCTTACCACCACTAGAGCCTCCTCAAGTTGGCCAGCACGGCCTAGGAGGTCCACCATGCAAGAGTAGTGCTCGGCAGTGGAGTTATGCTAAACTGTCTGCTCATAGCCTCAAAGTACTCTAGCCCCTTCCTTACTAGACCCGCATGACTGCACACTGTTAGTAGACTCAGGAACGTGATGCCATTTGGATGTATGCCATCCTCTCCCATTTTCTGAACGGAGGTGAAGACCTGTTTATTATCCCCTTGACGGGTGTATCCTGCAATCAGTGCATTCCAGGCAACAATGTCTCTTTCAGGTAGTACATCAAACACCTGTGCATCAGCCATGCTCCCAGACTTGGCATACATGTTTATCAAGCTCACAGCTACAAAGGCATCAGTTTGAAGCCCTTGCTTTTCAATCTCAGAGTGAAGCTGCTTTCCTGCATGCCAAGCTGCCATGTCTGCAAATACCTGCAGTAGGCAGGAAAATGTTACAGAATCAGGTGCAGCAGACCCTTCTGCTCGCGTAGCAGCATACAGATGAAGGACTTTGTGACCTTCGCCTTGCTGGGAGTATCCTGCTATCATGGCATTCCATGTCACCACATTTTTTATCAAGTTCATCAAACACGCTCTGGGCATCTGGCAAGCTGCCACACTTTGCATACATGTTCACCAAACTGTTGGCTACAAAGACATCAGCTTGAAGCCCATGCTCCTCAATCTCTACATGCAGCTGCTTCCCTTCTCCAAAGCTGGGGCACCCACAGTTGCGCATGCTTGCAGAAGAGATGCAATAACAGAATCGGGTGGCGCCATGCCTTCCTCTCGCATGCTTGTGTAAACATGAAAAGCTTCCAGACCCTTCCCCTGCTGGGAATATCCTGCAATCATTGCATTCCATGTCACCACGTCCTTTTTGGCAAGTTCATCGAACACAGTTTGGGCATCCTCTATGCTCCCACACCTTGCATACATGCTTACCAAACTGTTAGCTACAAACACATCAGCCTGAAGTCCTTGTTCTTCAATCTGGGTGTGAACATGCCTCCCCTTCTCCAATGCTGGGGTACCCATACTTGCACATGCCTGCAGGATTGCCACATATGTCACCACGTTGGGCGCATGGGTGCCACCTTTTTGCATAGCTCTGTACAGATCCAGGGCTTCCTCTCCAAAACCCTGCTGAGAGTATCCCGTTATCATTGCATTCCATGACACCACAGTTTTCTGACTAAATCCATCAAACACATTCTGAGCATCATGGAGGCTGCCGCACTTCCCGTACATGTTTACCAAACTGTTAGCTACATATCCATCACCTTGAAGTCCCTTTTCTTGAATCTGTGAATGAAGGTGCTTGCCCTTCTCCAAAGCTGCGGTGCCCACACTTGCACATGCTTGCAGGAGGCAAGCAAATGTCACAGCATCTGGTGGAGCCATGCCTTCTTGTTGCATATCACTGTAGAGACGGAGGGCTTCCTCACCCCTACCTTGCTGGGAATATCCTGCTATCATGGCATTTCATGTCACCACAGTCTTCTGATGGAGACCCTCAAACACAATTTCAGCATCCTCTAAGCTGCCACACTTGGCATACATGTTTATCAAACTATCCGCAACAAACAAATCAGCTTGGAGACCTTGTTGTTCAATCTGAGCATGAAGATGCTTTCCCTTCTCCAATCCTGAGGTACCCTCACCTGTGCATGCATGCAGGAGGGATACAAATGTCACAGAATCGGGTGCAGTGGTGCCTTCCTCTTGCATAATGCTGTACAGACGAAGGGCTTTCTGACCCATGCCACGCTGCGAATATCCTGCTATCATCGCATTCCATGCCACCACAGATTTGGCACCAAGCTTGTTGAAAAGGCTTTCAGCATCCTCCAGGCTGCCACACTTTACATACATGTTCACCAAACTGTTCGCCACAAATGCATTAGCTCCAAGTCCCTGTTCTTCAATTTCAGCATGTAGCTGCTTCCCCTTGTTCACTGCTAAGGCGCCCATACTTGCACATGCCTGCAGGAGGCACACAAATGTCACAGTGTCGGATGAAGCAAAACCTTCTTTTCGCATAGCATGGTGAAGATAAAATGCTTGCTCACCCATGCCCTGCTGGGAATATCCTGCTATCATGGCATTCCATGTCACCACGTCTTTTTGACTGAGTCCATCAAACACACCCTGGGCATCCTCTAGGCTTCCGCACTTGGCATACATGTTGACCAAGCTGCAACCTACAACCCCATCAGCCTGAAATCCTTGTTCTCTAATCTGAACGTGAAGGTCCTTCCCTGTTCTCAAAGCTGGGGCACCCACACTTGCACAAGCCTGGAGAAGGCTGATAAATATCACAGAATCAGGTGCACTAATGCCTCCTTCCTGCATAGCACTGTAAAGATGAAGGGCTTCCTGACCCATGCCCTGCTGGGAATATCCTGTTATCAAAGCAGTCCATGTCACCACATCTTTCTCACGAAGTTCGTCAAATATTTTGTGAGCGTCTCTCATGCTGCCACACTTTGCATACATGTCCACCAAGCAACTAGAAACAAACAGATTAGGCTCACCACCACTGGCCAGCACATCCATATGCACCTGCTGCCCAGCTTTCAAGTCTGCTCCCCTTGCACAAGCCTGTAGAGCTGCTACAAACACATGGCTATCTGGTTTCACATTTGACCAGCGCATCTGGTGATACAGGTGTATGGCTTCCTTAGCTCGTCCATATTTGACTTGTGCACTAATTACGGAAGACCAGGTAAACGCATCTGGTTCGGAAACCGTGGTGAACACATCCATGGCTTCTTGCAACCTGCCATGAGAAGCATACATTCGTAAAATATGGTTGCACAGGAACGTGTCTGACTCATACTCGCCCTCCACGGCGAGAGCATGGACACGACGACTCAGAACCAGGTCCTTCTTGGCCACACATTTCTTCAGGACAGTATAAAAGAGCGAACACGAAGCCTGACTGTCCGTCTGCACCAGAATTCCCAGAGCCTCAACAGCTTCACTCAGCCACCCCTGCTGACATAACTCGCTCACATTTTCAACAGTTGCAACCCTCTCCCATCCTGCATGCCTGCGAAGTTCAGAATTGTCCGAAAACATCCCTCTGGGTGTAATGCCACAGCCTCCCATCTGCGGACGGGCAACTTGTACAAGGCTGCTGAGCCTGCAGGGTCTGTTGTTGGCGAGTTGTGCACATTTCGAAGTCAGGCACGTGGCTCCTGTTCGAGGAACACCCGTTACCCCACCAATTTGGGTCCAAACAAGCTGCTGCCACAAGCGGCCCTGTCGACCTGTCTGCAAGAGAGCTCGCAGGCTCCAGGCAGCCATCACTCGCAGCTGAACGCATGGGCTCGGTCCTGAACCATAAGCCCAGCTCCATCACGTTGAGCAGGTGCGGGCAGCCACGAGCATTGGTACCCTGATGGCAGTGGAGGATCCAGCTCTGCGTGGCGACTTCAAGCAGGAGGCAGAGGGGAGATAGGTGGACATCGCCGTCTCGTGCGTGCCCATCTCCACCGCCGCCAGGCCCACAATGAGCGAGGTGCTGGCGGAGCTTCCCCAGACCCTGGAGACGGAGTTTGGGGGCGATGAAGGTGGGAGAGATTCCCACAGCGGCAGCGGCACCAACCGGTCTTCCGACATGTGTGTCCCTCTGGCTAGTCACAGACATTGGTGACCAGCCTTACCAGATCTTCCACAGCAATGAGGTCCCTCAAGCTCCGTAAAAGCATGTATGGTGCAAGTGATCACGCTCTCTCCCCATATCATTCTGGCGGCGAGCGTGATCAATGCCAATCTGCCTTCCCGAGGCGAAGCACGAGATTTTTCAAGCGTAGGCAGCCTGATGCAGACTTAGATTTTCGACGGGCATGTAACGATTCACAGATTTTCATCTGAGAGCGCTGCCTGATGGGGGATTTTATGAAGACTGTACAATTTTTAAGCCCTTTTTGCTGGGATTTTATGTACCGCGAACCGAGCCAAGAAGCAAGAAGGAGAAGGAGAAGGAGAAGAAGAAGTATATTAAAGTCCACTAAGGACGGAATTTTCGTCATGGATTGATATAATAAAGATACATAAAAGCATTTACGTTTAATCGCTATTTTGAATTTGACCTTAATATTGGTGGTGTGAAGTATATCAAATATCTGGCAGGTTGAAAATTTGGATATTCTCTGGTATTGAAATCCCACATTTGTTTCAAGCATACACTTGTGAGAATAGGATCAAGAAAAGAGAAGAAACTTCGGACCGGAGGCTGAGCTGCTGTGAATAAGTTGGCAAAAGCATTCTTGATATCTTTGTAGACCCCTTGGGCAAAAGAAAAAAAAGTGTTCCTCAGTCTCAACATCCATGTTGCTTAACCTGCATATTCTGGTCTCCTTAGTGAAGGATCGTATGGCAGCCCATGATGATGGAAAGAGGAGAGGAGAGGAGGAGGCAAGTGTAACTCTTTCACCTTGAGATGAGGGTTTGGAGGGTATAAATACCCTCCAACAGGGCTCTCTAGGAAGCTCCACAAGAAGCCCCTAGGAAGGAGCACAAGAAGCTTTCTAGTGATTAGCTTAAGCTAAACTAATGATACTTAACTGACACCTAACTTAGACTAAGTGTATTAGTCTAAGTACATTGGGCTTTAATACCCTTACACTTAGGTGTCCTTAGATGCAGCCCTCTATCAATCTCAATCCTGAGACAGTGAGACCCCACATGAAAATGACCTATAATCATCATAAGGTGGAAAAACACGTGGTTGCGAAGATAGAGTGGAAGCAAGGGTCTCCCGGACATGGAGAGGATACGGAAATTTTTTTCGTAAGTTTTGGAGTTTAGTGGGTACTTGGATTGAAAAGTGAATTGCAATTCACTGCGAATGGACCTATTGGAAGGAGGAGGCAATGATTGGAAGAGGGGGTGGGTTGGAAGACTTTTGGGACAGAAGTCAAGCTTTTCGAGCCAAGCAAAAGATTGGGCATACCAGCAAGTCTTGCTACCTACATACGCTAACTTCCAGGAGTTAGTGGACTGAGCTTCTTCTAAAGAATAGAGACGGTACAAGAAGTTGGATAAACGAAATAGACCCTCAGGCTCAACCAGGAAAGTGACAAACTGTGCAAGAAAGATGGCAGGGTCCGAACTTGTTATAAAAGATATGCGGCCGAAGAAAGGATGTCTAAACCTATTCCACATTGCTTCAATCATTCTGCGAAAAATAAGAGCCCCATAACTCTAAAGCATGGGCATCTAAAACATCCGAGCATACATAACGACGGGAACAACAACTTTGTTGAACAACCACTCCTAAGTGGGGATGTCCTTGATCTGCATCGCATTGCCTCCGAACCCAAGGCCAAAATGGTGGGAACAATAACTTTGTTGAATAATCACTCCTGAGTGGGGATGTCCTTGATATGCATCACATTGCCTCCGAACCCAAGGCCAAAGCGAAAATCCTGCCACATCGCAGAAAGACCTTGATATGCATCACATTGCCTCCGAACCCAAGGCCAAAGCGAAAATCCTGCCACATCGCAGAAAGACCTTGATATGCATCACATCCGAACCCAAGGCCAAAGCGAAAATCCTGCCACATTGCAGAAAGAACAACGCACATTGGAGGGGTTGACGTCGATTTCTCCGACCCAAGATGACATCATCCCGAGTTTGCGACATGACGATGACAATGGACATCTTCCCTGCAGGGCCCGTTTTCATTAACGAGTTTGCGACACCACGAAATTAAGGGCTGGCCAACCCACTTCCCGTCAACCGGTGTTAACCTTATTCGCAAGTATCGGTAATCACCGCCTTCATGGGTCCGGATCGTGAAGCTGTGTCCGAACTTCGCATGTAAACCCGGAAAAACCATACATTTAGATTGATTTCGTTGTGAAAATGCCACGACTTCATGCTCAAGTCCGGGTCAGGACTCCGGCCTTTCGAAAAATAAGGAAAGCAGAAGAAAACGCCGTTCTCCGCCTTGTACACGTCTGCACCGGCCGGGAATCGAACCCGGGTCTGTACCGTGGCAGGGTACTATTCTACCACTAGACCACCGGTGCTTCGTGACAATCTGTGTGTATTTTATTGTTTAGAGACAATTATTACTCTGGCTCTTGTCCATCTTGGACCAAAGGAGCTCTGTTTCTTCTGTTCCTAATCAATATGGTGTATACCTTGTGGTGCCTTTTTTGTCAAAACTTGCAGCCAGGTTTGACTTGCAGCCAGGTTTGACTTGCAGCATGCCATACTTCATGTTTGACTTGCTGCATGCCATACTTCATATTTTATATATACTTTCTCGTATCCGCTCCAACCATGGAAAACCAATGCTTCCTCTCTATCTTCACACCCATGTGTCCTTGAAGCTTAGGATGATTATAGGCCATCTTCGGGTGGGGTCCCATCATCTTAGGGTTGAGACTCATAGATGGCTGCGTCCAAAGCCACTAAAGGAGACCCGAATATGCAGGTTATGCAACAGGGATGTTGAGACCGAGAAACACTTTGTTTTCCTTTGTTCCATATATGAAGATATCAGGCATACATTTATCAATCTATTTACAACAGCTCGATCTTCACTTAGGGGTTTTTTCAATTTTCCTGACCTCTTATTGCAGGAATTTGCTTGAAACAAACGTGGGAAATGAGGACCACCCAAATTCAACTTCTCGACTTGCCGGATATTTGATTATCCTTCACAGCACTAGTCTCTAGGCCAGACTCAGAATAGCAGTTAATTTTCATGATAGTCTCTCTGTATATCTATGTCAGATCAGTCCAATGGCCGTTCTATCAATCTCCGAAGGCCATTAAGGCCTGCCACTCACCGTACCGCACGGTCGTTGCAGGCCATAGCCTTCCCGAGATCATGCTATGCACATATGCTACCATGGTTTCAAGCTCGTTCCGTCGGACCGTAGCGGTGTAGAGTGAGATCACGGTTACCACCATTCATGTAGGAAATCCGGGTCAGGGAAATCTTTACCTTCCGCACACATATTTTCAAAAGACTTTGTTTCAGCCCGCTCGCGCCGCAAGTTGCTTTGCAAAGCCAGCTCGATCTTCACAATGCAACCGGCCCCTACAATAAGAGAGAATGTTCCAGCTCGCGTTGTAGCCTTCAATTTATAACTGCGTTGTAATCTGTGCTATCTTAACCCGTATAAATGCGAGCTGCCCTGAAGCTTGCACTTAGAGAATTAAACAACACTTACATAAATCCTGCAAGAGGAAGCTTAGCTGGTGTTTAGGGGGAAGCTTGTACTTAGAAGCCAACGTGCACTTAGTAGCAACATTAGGGAGAAGCTTAGACTTAGGATTAGTCTGAAATGGATCTAAATCTGTGTACTAGTGTAGATGAACTACCTCCTGATGTATCATTTGTTGTACAGTTGCCGAAGGTTGAGACTTTTAATGGCAGCGACCTCCATTGGGTTCTATCAAGTGAGAAGCACTCATAGTGGACACATGGTGACGAGAAGACCGTGCGAATTGCTCATATTATGTGTTACAGAGTAGAAGACTTTGTGGTAGGAATGGCATATGATGCAAGAGCATGCTACCAACTTCTACAAGAAGGACTCTAAAGGGCCCAACAGTTTACCTCGTCCCAATACTCCTACAGTCCACACAGCCCTTACATACACTAGGTCTGGTCTTCTTATAGCTGAATGTGGCAATGTCTCTTCTTGTGCGTAAAATCCTTTTGCATCAAGATCTTGAGGCTTGGAACCCATGTTTCACACTTTCCCTCTGAGAACTTTGCAAAGTGAAGCAGTTACTATTATGGCCAAAAGTGGCAGCGATTGGGCTTTTCGAAGACAAACATCTCGACATGACAGGTATCCTTTGTTATGGAGTTTCTTACCAGGGCATGGCTCGAGATGTCTGTGCTGCTTGGCTGTCAAATGAGAAAAAAGATTGGACAATTGAAACATTGGTGGCATGGTTGTCAGCACTATGCATCCGGGTTGAGCAGCATGATTTTACTTGGACACCGAGCAGCTACCTTGTGCACGACTGTGAGGCAGAAATCTTTGCTATTCAACAAGTCTGGACTCGTAACATGCCCATCCTGCTGTGTTTGTGGCACGTGCGAAAGGCATGGAGGAAAACTCTATTGAAGAAGGTAAGGTCGGAGCCCGACAGGATCTCGATTTGAGCTGAACTTGGTGAGATCATGTATGTCAATGGGTTTTCAGTGCAGATATTTGCGTGGCTACAGCAGAAGCTATGTTGGACTTGTTCTATGCACGTTGGGCAGAAAGGCAAATTGTGTTTGTTAAATACTTCAGGGAACAATGGGGCGGGACTATAAGTATGTGCCATGGGACCTTTAAGTTCATGCACTTGGTTCCTGCTCTCCTGTTCGTCTCTAACTAAACTGCTTGTTATTTTGGAATAGTAATGTGGCTCTGCCATGCGAGGATGCTGCCGCATGCTGGGCAGAATACCACTTCCGCTGTTGAAGCCTTCCACAGATACATGAAGGAGAGAGCATGTGTTTCCAAGTCCAGTTTAGCAGGCCGTCCGGCTTGTGAACATTGTTGCACGACATTTTTGGTATCAACATTTCACAAAGGAAGGTGCTTATAAATACTCGCAACAAGAAGCAAGAGATGTTGGAGGAGACAGCACTTGCAGGTGCTGAAGGTATTCTCATTAGTTCAGTCATATTGCCACACTCTGAACACGTGCCTGCCCAGTGCTTGTCCACTAGCTCGCCTGGAGAATGGTACGTCATAGACCATGTTTTTTCACCGTGGGCTACATATATGTGCCCCATGGGTCTCAAGGCCTTCATTTGCAAGCATGTTATTCATGTGCAACAACTTCTTGGTGTGTAGAAAGATGGCACTGTTAGATCTCGGGAAAGTTCTCGGACAAATGGAGCATATGATATAGCCTTGCCAGAGACAACAAACCTGGCTTTGTCCTTCTGGTTACAAGACCAAAACAACCCACATATTGTTCTTCCAAATAGCCCATTGATTGACCCTGTGCCCAAATCAAGGTTTGAAGCTACAAGAGAAATACGGTTGAGCACAATTGTTGCAGGATGCAAGGAGATCTCAGATGCTGCTTATGAGCACAGAGAGTTAGCTTTTGATGTTGCTGTTATTGTGAAACAAGCCATGCATCAGGAGAGGACGTTGGTAGATCAACACCTTGAAAAAGGCGTGCAACCATTCTCAGAGAACGAAGGGCCTAACACATTGAAGCGATTGAAGTCATTTGACGAGAGGCCGAGGAAAAAGAATAAGAAGATTGTATCTTGGAATCTTAAGTTACGGGGGAGTCAACAAGAGAATTGAGTACACACGAAAGTAGCTGTGAGAATTTTGTAAGGGCAATAGTGACAATTTTGTAGACAGGTCTCGAGATGCTTATGAGCACGAGTTAGCTTTTGATGTTCTTGTTATTGTGAAACAAGCCATGCATCAGGAGAGGACGTTGGTAGATCAACACCTTGAAAAAGGCGTGCAACCATTCTCAGAGAACGAAGGGCCTAACACATTGAAGCGATTGAAGTCATTTGACGAGAGGCCGAGGAAAAAGAATAAGAAGATTGTATCTTGGAATCTTAAGTTACGGGGGAGTCAACAAGAGAATTGAGTACACACGAAAGTAGCTGTGAGAATTTTGTAAGGGCAATAGCTGTGACAATTTTGTGTAGACAGTCTCGAGATTTGAAAATTCTACTCAGTAGAGTACTCGGTGGTGGTCTTCAAACTTGTTATGCAGCCCAGCATATAGGTAGTTTCTCTTCTTCGTTATGAGCCAAATCCCTTCGTGTTTCTGAGCACATAGCTCTTCATGTTTCTGTTTATATGTCTCCCAATTCCCCTCACTCACAACTGTTGCGCTCCATACTTTGCTCATCTTGTACTCTGCCACAGCGGGTCCAAGACTTTGCTCATCTTTGCTCATCTTGTACTCTGCCGAAGCAGGTCTCAGACTTTGCTCATCTTGTACTCTGGCGCACCGGGTCTCCAGTCTTGTACAACTCGCACCTCAAAAAACACGATAAACGGACATGTCCTCGTAAACGGGTCCCCGTTTACGGGCGACGCAAAACACTTAAAACACGGCATCAGCCGCTAGGGCGAACGGCAACGTACCTAAGCATATCCTTAAGATCTCCTAACCCGGGATCTCTTACTCGACAGGCTAACCGTGATTATGTAACCCGCTGAGTCAGATACCCGGCACCGTCCCACGGGACTTCTTAGTCCCGCGGCTGGTACATCTTAGGGCATGGTCACATGATGTACATTTGATGTGCATGGAAATAGGGAGGGCATGGGCACCTACGGCCGTGCGGTACGGCGAGTAACAGGCCTTAACGGCCTTCGGGTATTGATAGGCATGCAGTCCCATGACGGAAATCCGTCTTCATACTGGTGTGCTGCAGGGAGATAATAATCTACTTATCGTAAATATTGTACAGGTGTGAGTATGTTCTTATTCTAGCTGGCATGGCAGGCATACCAAACCAAACCAGTGCACAAATATCCTCTTCACCATGTCACTCCTTCCCGCTTGGTGATGACTACAGGACACTTGTCCTTGGGCCTGTGAAATGGCAGGTACTCCTCCTCGCCGTATAGGTTCAATGGCTGCATTCTGTTGCACAGAGCGAAAATGCGGCAGGAAAGTGAGTAAATAGTAAGCCGTTGCGCAACGCTGCTTCCCTTCCACAAGACATCCAGGATGGAAGCGCTTACTCGTATTTGAGAATCATGTAGTGGACGAAGACGGAAATCTCTAGTTTTGCAAGTTCCTTGCCAGGGCACAGTCGACTTCCCAATCCAAAAGGTACAAACTGGCCGGGCCTGGGAATGAAGTTCTGGATGCCAGATGGAGAGGCCACAGCGTTATGCCATCAGTCAGCACTCCAGAGAATTCATGGGTACCGACGGAACAACAAGGGAACGTGACCACAACTTCAGGAATGTCATGTCGGACTTACAGTCCACCGATCAGGGTCGAACTTGGTGGGGTTGGGGTACAGCTCTCTGTCCATGTGAATGTTTCGTAAGAAAACTTGCACCATCCATCCCTTTGGGATGGTCAGGCCTGCACAAGTTTGCAAACTCGTGCGTCAGGGTCTGCTGGTACAGGCGATGTCCGGGCACAAAAATCTGTACATGAATGTACTTGCTTACCGTCGTACTCCACGGTTTGTAAAGCCTTCCTGAACACCGATTGAGAAATGTTGGCGATCCTCAAAGTTTCATCGATGCACTGGTCACAAGACAGAGATACATCATCGTAGGTTAGCCAAAAGGAAAAACTCCCCTTCCGCGGTAGCCAGGAGATTGATTCCAATGGATTGTAGCCAGGTCAGGTGCATTCGAACTGACATACCACCGAGAGGTACTTCATCTTTCTGAAGTCGGCGAGAGTGATGCCTTCTCCTCGTTTCTTGCCGTCACGAATGGCTTGCTGCTCCTCCTGCAACATTGATGAGCAGGCCGGCGTTGAGGAGCACAGATTATCGAACGGAGCAGAAATTCATGAAGTTCCTTGTTGCAGCACGATAGCTACAGCAGAAATCAGCGCCAATCGGACGCCCACCTTGATCTTCCTGAGCACCTCAGGATTCCTGTGCATTTGGATGAGAAGCCACATTGTGGTGTGGGCTGACGATTCATGGCCGGAGTTCAAGTACATGAGCAAAATATCCACCAATTCGGGATCGGTGAGAGGTTTGCCATTGTCGTCCTCCCACTCCATCATGGTCTGGAGAATATCGTCTGATTTGGTTTCGCCAGGTTTCTGTGCCCTCCTTTTGTCCATCTCCGCCTGAATCAGTCGGACGACGCGTGCTCGGCTCTGAAGGAGCGGAGAGCTCTTTATTGCGGTAATCCAGGTGCAAGCAACGGAGGGGCGCGCTGGCCATGGTCGGATGAGGCTCACCTTCAGCGCTTTGTAGTACGCCGTGCCGGGCAGGTTGATGGGCATGGCGCGTATGGCCGAGTTGAGGTCGATGAAGCTCTCGAAGAGGGTGGTTGTCTGTGGGCTCGGGTCGTAGCCCACGAAGATACTGGCGATGATGTCGAACGTGAACTGCACGCAGCGCATCATGTCAGATCATGTCTCATGTCTGCAAGTCTTGCTCGACTCACGGAATTCCAACAACGTTAACGCCCCCAGCAGCAGGCGGAAGGCGATGGCGTCCCAAGCCCAGACTGGTGCGATTAAGCAAACGCACACTTCTGAGCTCGTCCAGAAAGAAGATGCGGTCCCGGGAGGCCCAGCCGTCGAGCGTGTTGAGTGCGATCCTCTCGATGCGGGGGATGTAGCTGGAGAGCACGTCGAAGCCGTTGATGGTGCGCATGGTGAGCGACCGCAGGCGCTTGTGCACGTCGGCCTCGATGCAGGCGAAGGAGTTCTCGCCCATGAGCCTCTGGGTGGTCTCGGGCCAGCTGGTGTAGAAGAGGTCCTCGTTGGTCAGCACCAGCTTGCACGTCTCGGCCGTGGTGGCCAGCACCATCGGCTTCCCGAAGATGTGTGTCTTGTACAGCCCAAGCTTACCCCACCTGCACGCACGCTGTATGAAAACGCCCTAAAACACAGTCTGCAATCTCGGTTAAGCGAGTGAACTCTAGGAACCTGATGTCCACGGTTCGAACCGCGGGAGCAGCATCCAGCTACCAGACAGTGCCGATTAGAACAACATCAACAACGAACAAAAATCAATTCCGTCGCCGTGCTCACCTCTTCACCATGTCGCCCACCCAGCCTTCGGGATTGCCCGACTTGAAGTAGCGCAGGAACTCTCGAATGACGCCGAGGGCAGGCCAGCCGAGGTCGCCCGGCGGCATCTTCTTCCCGGGAGCCAGCTTGGGCTCGAACACCCAGCTGTTGAAGCGGCGAGCTGCAGCCAGCAGCAGGCCCAGCAGGGCCACTCCCACTGACACGGCCACTCCCGCAGCCGGTGCCATTCTGTGATGAAGATTTTCAACTTTCTTCTTCCGAGTTGTTTCTCCCAGTGTCGACTCAGCATTGCGATTGCAGCGGTGGAAAGCGCCTTAAATGCGCAGGCTCCCGAGCTTCCTGCGATGCGCTCCTGCTCGGCTTCAAAATTGACGGGATTCGCTGTTGGTGAATTTTGGACGTACTATTCTATGTTCGGATACCTTTACGGTCCACGGGGATGCCTCTATTTTGGGAGCTGACGTAGGAGAGTGTGATCCGATTCCATACCAATCTCCCTTGTCGTCGGATTGAAGCGCCATGTTTGTGCTGGAATTTTGCAAGCTGCTGTAGGATTCGACGTAATATTCACTGTCCGGATACCTTACGGCCCGAATGCCTTAATTCTGGGAGGTGACGGAGGAGAGCGTGATCCGTACCAATCTGCCCCCTGGAGAGATTGAAGCACGATTCTGTCGGTTTCGAGTTGTCGGATGCTTTTCCTTTCTCCATGATTCTCTGGGATAACATTGTTAATAGGAGATCTCGCTGTTCATCGAATGTTTTTTGGGAAGTACATCTGTTAAGAAACTGTGATATACATGAGAAGCTCGGGCATCATGGCATGAAGCGTTTATAGTCCTCTCATAAGAAGCTTGGGCACGATGGCATGAAGCGTTTGTAGTTCTATCATAAGTAAGAAGCTTGGGCACGATGGTATGAAACATTTGTAGTCCAATGGTTAGGAGAATCAGACCTGGGTTCGACTTCCTGTAGACAGATGCATTGCCTATGAAAGACACATTATCATTTGTTGCATAAAGTATTTGAAATGCATATCGTATTGTTAAATATTTGGTAATATCTAACAGTGGAGTCCAATATTTAGTAATATCTACCAATGTGACCCACGAAATATTAGACTATCTAATATTTAGTAATATCTAACGGTATAACCAACAAAATATCGGACTATCAATCAGTGTAACCCATGAAATATTAGACTGTCTAATATTTGGGTAATATCTAATAGTGTAACCAACAAAATATTAGACTATCTAATAGTGTAACCAGCGAAATATTGGACTATCTAATATTTGATAATATCTAACAGTATAACCAATAAAATATTGGACTATCTAACAATGTAACCAACGAGCAAAGTATAGACTCTTGAAAAGAAGTGTCGTGCGATTGAAAACTTTTAAATTGGAGTTTGTGTGTGTCTCTCCATAACTTTTACGAACAAGACGTGTTCTTTCGTTCCCTCACATAGTCTTTTTGTGGTCATCTTGAAATACTCCAAATCAAATATAAAATAAATTTATATCATCAAGTTTCTCAATCGCCTCTTCAAGGTCGTGATGTGCTTTTGGGGTTTATGGCCGTAATATCTTGAGTTCGGATCGGATACGCACGGGGATGCCTCGAAGTTGGTACTTGACTGAAGAGAGTGTGATGCATATCAATCTCTCCATAGGTTTCTCACAAGGTTTGTGCACGAATTTTGAAAGAAGCTGTCGGTTTTGAACAATTGGATGCTTTCCTTGTTTTGGATGATTGTTAGATAAAACTATTGATAATTTGTCCTAGTCATCGAATATAAAGTTGAGAATTGTAGGAACGCTTAACTAAATGCTTTTAACCATATGCTGGGAATTGTTTTGAATCATCTGCATTTGTACTCCAATGGTTGGGATAATCGCTTTACAAGCAATCGACCCGAGTCCTACTCTTAGTAAATGCATTTCAAAAATTGTTTTTAAATGAATTAGTTACTTCATTTTAATTCACAGTTAAAAAAGACAATGGAACTTGCACTTAAAAAGCATAATGTTGTTGCAACCTTATGATGGAATTTGAACCTAAAAAGCATAATGCTGCTTCAGCCTTATGACATTAAGCGCTAAGCACATGTCAAAAAAATAGAAATTGAACTTTCATTTTGATTCAAAATAAAAGAGATTCAAAATAAAAGAAAAGGAACTAGAACTTGAACCAAAACTAAACTTGGAATGCCGCTGCACAGCCTTGTGATAGCAGGCATTTGAGATACATTAAAAACATGAAATTCAGACATAGCAAGCCATTCAACATACATTAAAGAAATAGAAGTTGGACTTTATCGCTGCAGCCATGTAATACAAGGCATTCAACATACATTTTGGACTTCACATCCTGCAATGCTGGAAAAGACTTAGAACCGCTTCCCATGCGGCCGACATGAAATTACTGAAAAAAAATTTTACCGTCTTTTGTGGCTCCTCATATTCCCAGATGTGTTTTGGCCCTCCCCTCTCCCCTTTCTGCATATGGGGGCATAATTTGGACCATTTATGGATTGCCGACGGTGTCCTCACCCGATAATTCTTGTCATTCGCAATGTTTTTTCCCAATTATAGCATCTGCTCCCCGATAACTCCTTCACAACGATGTTCCCAATTATGGTATCTTCTCCCCGGCACCTCCGTTTCGAGCCAATGAACACCCTTAAAATCTGTGATGGTGTTGATTATTTTCGTTACTTGGAAAGCACTAAATCATTTCTATCAAATTCTTTTTAGCTGTATGGAAAGCGGTCTTACAAACAATACTATTTCATATTGTATAATGTAACATGTCATTCAAGTTAAGTAAGTAATATTTAAAACCTTCATTGCATGAAAAAGAATAATTTGCACAAACAATACTATTACATATTGTATAACAGAACATGTCATTCAATAGTTAAGTAAGTAATATTTAAAACCTTCATTGTATGAAAAAATAGATAATTTGCACACACCATGTGCTCCGGAAAAAGTAGGTAACATGCAATTGAAAGCCTTTAAGTTGGAGACTTTAAGTTAGTATTGTTTGTTTATGTGGCTCTCTTGTATCCATCCTAAAATACTCTAAAATTCATATAAAAAAAAATTTAAGCCTTTGCTTTCTCTAATGGCCTCTTTAAGTTCACCAAATCATCTACCTTCATCTTTAACTTTTAAATGTAATAAACTCTAGATTGATGATATCCAAATTTTCTTCCACTCATTCGGATGTTGAAGATCTCCAACCACAAAAGTATGCACCAGGCCGTCCATATCTGTCCACCAGCTCTGGCCTGGTTGCTTCCATGCTCCAATTCCCTTTCTCCTTATTTGCATCTCCTGTGCCTCCTCCCACATCTTGGCACCGGTATATATATTGGACATCAACACATATGCTGCAGCATCTTTTCATCAAGCCTCACTGCTTCTTGGAAAGCATGGAGTCCCACCTCAAGTTGCTCCATTTCTGACAAGCACCCAATAGACTGCGCCAAACTGCAGCAGGAGGAACTACAGGCATCGTCCTGACCACTTCTAGTGCCTCGTCCATGTGGCCTGCACGGCCCAAGAGATCAACCATGCATGAGTGGTGCTCCATGCTGGGAGTTAAGTTATAGTGTCTGCTCATGGCCTCAAAGTACTGTCGCCCCTGCTTCACGAGACCTGCATGACTGCAAACTGTGAGTACACTTAGGAATGTGATCCCGTCTGGCTGTACGCCATACTCTGTCATTCTATGTAGCAAGTCCAAGACCGCTTCAGTGTCTCCTTGATGAGTGTATCCTGTGATGAGTGCATTCCAGGCAACAATGTCTTTGCGGGGCAAAGCATCAAATACTCCCTGCGCGTCAGCCATAGACCCAGACTTTGCATACATGTTTATCAAATTGATGGCAACAAAGGCCTCATCTTGAAGCCCTTGTATACTAATCTCAGCGTGTAGCTGCCTTCCTGCATGCAAGGCCGCCACATTTGCACATGCCTGCAGGAGGCATGTGAATGTTACAGAATCGGCTGGAACACCTTCGTCTTGCATTGCATTGTAAAGACAAAGGCTTCCTGACCCCTGCTCTGCAGGGAATATCCTGAAATCAGAGCATTCCAAGTGACCACATCTTTCTGCCCAAGTCCATCGAACACGCTGGGCATCCTCCAGGCTGCAACACTTTGCATACATGTTTATCAAATTGATGGCAACAAAGGCCTCATCTTGAAGCCCTTGTATACTAATCTCAGCGTGTAGCTGCCTTCCTGCATGCAAGGCCGCCACATTTGCACATGCTTGCAGGAGGCACACAAATGTCACCGAATCAGGGTGGGGTTCGTCTCCTTCTTGCATTGAACTGTAAAGGTAAAGGGCCTCCTGACCCATGCCCAGCTGAGAATACGCTGCTATCATAGAATTCCACGTCACCACATCTTTTTGACCAAGTTGTTCAAACAGGCTCTGGGCATCCTCAGACTTCCACATTTCGCATACATGTCTACCAAGCTGTTGGCCACAAACACATCCGCCTGGAGCCCTTGCTCTTCAATCTGCACATGAATTTTCTTCCCCTTCTCTAAGGGTACCCAAACGTGCACATGCCTGAAGGAGGGACACAAATGTAATCACATTGGGTGCATGGATACCTTCCTCTTGCATAGCACCGTAAGATTAAGAGCTTCCTGTCCTATCCCTGCTGGGAGTATCCTGTTATCATGGTATTCCATGTCACCAAAGTCTTGTGCCCAAGACCGTTGAACACGATTTTGGCATCGTCTAGGCTGCCACACTTGCATACATGTTGACCAAACTGTTGGCTACAGACACATCACCATGAAGCCCTGCTTGACAATCTGTGTGTGGAGTTCCTTTCCTTCTCGAAGCTGCTTTACCCACACTAGCACAAGCTTGCAGGAGACTCACAAAAGTTACTGAATCAGGTGCGGATGCCATCTTGTTGCATATCACTAAAGAGACGAAGGGCTTCCTGACCCATGCCCTGCTGAGAATATCCTGCCGTGAGGGTATTCCACGTCACCACACTTTTTTGGTCTAGTCCGTCAAACACTTTCTGGGCATCCTCTAGGTCGCCACACTTTGCATACATGTTCACCAAACAGTTGGCTAGAAATAAATCATTGTGAAGCCCTTGCTCTTCAATCTCACCATGCAGCTGCTTCCCCTCCTCCAAAGCTGGGGTGCCTACACCTGCACACGCCTGTAGGAGGCAAGCAAATGTCGCTTCATCAGGTAAAGCCATGCCTTCCTCTCGCATAGTACTGTAGAGATGAAGGGCTTTCTGACCATGCCCTGCTGGGAATATCCTGCTATCATGGCATTCCATGTCACCACATCTTTTGACCAAGTTCATCAAACACACTCTGGGCATCCTCCAGGCTGCAACACTTTGCATACATGTTTACCAAACTGTTGGCTACAAAACCATCAGCTTGAAGCCCTTGTATACTAATCTCAGCGTGTAGCTGCCTTCCTGCATGCAAGGCCGCCACATTTTGCACATGCCTGCAAGAGGGAAACAAATGTCATTGAATTAGGCGCAGTGATGCCTTCTTCTTGCATAGCCCTGAACAGATTAATGGCTTCCTGCCCTCCGCCCTGCTGGGAGTATCCTGCTATCATGACATTCCACGTCACCACTGTCTTTTGAGAAAGTCCATCAAACACACTCTGGGCATCCTCTAAGCTACCACACTTTGCATACATGTTTACCAAACTGTTGGCTACAAAACCATCAGCTTGAAGCCCTTGCTCTTCAATCTCACCATGCAGCTGCTTCCTCCTCCAAAGCTGTGGTACCCACACTTGCACATGCCTGCAGCAGGCACAAATGTCACAGAATCTGGAACAGTGATGCCTTCTTCTTGCATAGCACTGTAAAGATGAAGGGCTTTCTGACCCATGCCCTCCTGCGAATATCCTGCTATGATGGCATTCCATGTCACAACAGTTTTCTGACCAAGTCCGTCAAACAAGCTCTGGGCATCCTCTAGGCTGCCGCACTTTGCATACATGGTCAGCAAACTATTGGCCACAAACAAATCTGTTTGAAACCTTTCTTGCTCTAAGATTTGTGCATGAAGCTGCCTCCCTTCTCCAAAGCTGGGGTGCCCACACTTGCACATGCCTGCAGCAGGCACAAATGTCACAGAATCTGGAACAGTGATGCTTTCTTCCATATCACTATAAAGTTGAAGCGCTTCCCATGCGGCCGACATGAAATTCGAAAAAATTTTACCGTCTTTTGTGGCTCCTCATATTCCTGCATGTGTTTTGGCCCTCCCTCTCCCCTTTCTCGCATATGGGGCATAATTTGGACCATTTATGGATTGCCGACAGTGTCCTCACCCGATAATTCTTGTCATTCGCAATGTTTTTCCCAATTATAGCATCGCTCCCGATAACTCCTTCACAACGATGTTCCCAATTATGGTATCTTCTCCCCACCTCCGTTTGAGCCAATGAACACCCTTAAAATGATGGTGTTGATTATTTTCGTTACTTGGAAAGCACTAAATCATTTCTATCAAATTCTTTTTAGCTGTATGGAAAGCGGTCTTACAAACAATACTATTTCATATTGTATAACAGAACATGTCATTCAAGTTAAGTAAGTAATATTTAAAACCTTCATTGCATGAAAAAAAGAATAATTTGCACAAACAATACTATTACATATTGTATAACAGAACATGTCATTCAATAGTTAAGTAAGTAATATTTAAAACCTTCATTGTATGAAAAAAATAGATAATTTGCACACACACCATGTGCTCCGGAAAAAAAGTAGGTAACATGCAATTGAAAGCCTTTAAGTTGGAGACTTTAAGTTAGTATTGTTTGTTTATGTGGCTCTCTTGTATCCATCCTAAAATACTCTAAAATTCATATAAAAAAAAATTTAAGCCTTTGCTTTCTCTAATGGCCTCTTTAAGTTCACCAAATCATCTACCTTCATCTTTAACTTTTTAAATGTAATAAACTCTAGATTGATGATATCCAAATTTTCTTCCACTCATTCGGATGTTGAAGATCTCCAACCACAAAAGTATGCACCAGGCCGTCCATATCTGTCCACCAGCTCTGGCCTGGTTGCTTCCATGCTCCAATTCCCTTTCTCCTTATTTGCATCTCCTGTGCCTCCTCCCACATCTTGGCACCGGTATATATATTGGACATCAACACATATGCTGCAGCATCTTTTTCATCAAGCCTCACTGCTTCTTGGAAAGCATGGAGTCCCACCTCCAAGTTGCTCCATTTCTGACAAGCACCCAATAGACTGCGCCAAACTGCAGCAGGAGGAACTACAGGCATCGTCCTGACCACTTCTAGTGCCTCGTCCATGTGGCCTGCACGGCCCAAGAGATCAACCATGCATGAGTGGTGCTCCATGCTGGGAGTTAAGTTATAGTGTCTGCTCATGGCCTCAAAGTACTGTCGCCCCTGCTTCACGAGACCTGCATGACTGCAAACTGTGAGTACACTTAGGAATGTGATCCCGTCTGGCTGTACGCCATACTCTGTCATTCTATGTAGCAAGTCCAAGACCGCTTCAGTGTCTCCTTGATGAGTGTATCCTGTGATGAGTGCATTCCAGGCAACAATGTCTTTGCGGGGCAAAGCATCAAATACTCCCTGCGCGTCAGCCATAGACCCAGACTTTGCATACATGTTTATCAAATTGATGGCAACAAAGGCCTCATCTTGAAGCCCTTGTATACTAATCTCAGCGTGTAGCTGCCTTCCTGCATGCAAGGCCGCCACATTTGCACATGCCTGCAGGAGGCATGTGAATGTTACAGAATCGGCTGGAACACCTTCGTCTTGCATTGCATTGTAAAGACAAAGCGCTTCCTGACCCCTGCTCTGCAGGGAATATCCTGAAATCAGAGCATTCCAAGTGACCACATCTTTCTGCCCAAGTCCATCGAACACGCGCTGGGCATCCTCCAGGCTGCCACATTTTGCGTACATATCTATTAAACTGTTGGCTACAAACACATCAGCTTGAAGCCCTCGTTCTTCAATCTCAGCATGGAACTGCTTCCCCTTGTCCAAAGCTGGTATACCCACACTCGCACATGCTTGCAGTAGGCTCACAAATGTTACAGTATCAGGAACAGAAATGCCTTCCTTTTCCATAGCACTGTAAAGCCGAAGGGCTTTCTGACCGAGGCCCTGCTGGGAATATCCTGTTATCAAGGTAGTCCACGTCACGACATCCTTTTCACGAAGTCCATCAAACACCATTTGAGCATCTTCCAAGCTTCCACACTTTGCATACATGTCCACCAAGCAAGTTCCTAGATACAAATGAAGCTCAACCGCACTGGCCAATACATCCGCATGCACCTGCTGCCCGGTTCGTAAGTCTGCTCCCCTTGCACAAGCCTGGAGGGCTGCCACAAACACATGGCTATCTGGCTTCACACTTGACCTCCGCATCTGATGATACAGCTGTATGGCCTCCTCAGCCTCTCCATGTTTGACATGGGCAGTAATAATGGAAGACCAGGTATAAACATCTGGCTCGGAAACCACGGTGAACACATCCATCGCTTCTTGCAACCTGCCATGAGCAGCATACATTCGAAGCATGTGGTTGCACAGAAACGTGTCCGACTCATACCCCCCTTTCAAAATCAGAGTATGAACAAGGCGACCCAGAACCAGATCCTTCTTCACCACACATCCTTTCAGCACAGTATAAAGCAGAGATTGGGAAACACAACTGTCACTTTGAACCAGAACTCCTAGAGCTTCAACAGCCTGATCGAGCGGCCCCTGCGCACATAATTTCCTCACGGTGTCAGCTCTAAGGTCCCTTTCGTATCCTGCAACCCTGCGAGTGCCAGAATTATCCACCCACGCTGGCTTCTCGAAATGTTCAAGCCAGATGACCCCGTGGGACACCATATGTCGGAGGTGGGGAGAACACGAGATCCTCTTACGTTGCCGGCAATCCCACGAGACTGTACGATCCAGGGAATAATTTCGCCAAAAAAGCTCCTGCCGCCCACCTCGCTGCAGAAACTTCTCCCAGCCAAACATTCCCTGTCACGGCCTGAATCTGTCGCAAGGCTGCTGCCTCTCGAGCCTTCATTGTTCGCCAAAGGTGCACACCTTGGAATCAGGCAAGCAGTAGCAGTTCCTGTTATTCCACCAATTTGTGTCCCAAACTGCCGCCAGAAGAGGCCCCATCTCTCCGTCTGCGCATGAAATGCAAAGCTCCGGGCACCCATCAATCGGACATGCATACGCTCCACCAACGCACTGAAGCGTGCGGGAATCGGAGAGCAAGAATCGCTTGTATGCGAGGTCTCGTCAAGAGCTATTTAACCCATATTGTGCACTAAACATGTAGTACACATTTATATATTTTGAAGTACCCTCTCGAGGATTGTCCTTCGGGACATCTGATAAAATTGGAACGATACAGAGAAGATTAGCATGGCCCCTGCGCAAGGATGACACGCACAAATCGAGAAATGGTCCAAATTTTTTTCTCAACCTTGCAAACTCGGGCACTGCGCGTTATTTGCTCGCGACTTGGTCGCGAGCTACAACTCCCGCTGCTTCCTCAATGTCACCGAATCAGGGTGGGGTTCGTCTCCTTCTTGCATTGAACTGTAAAGGTAAAGGCCTCCTGACCCATGCCCAGCTGAGAATACGCTGCTATCATAGAATTCCACGTCACCACATCTTTTGACCAAGTTGTTCAAACAGGCTCTGGGCATCCTCCAGACTTCCACATTTCGCATACATGTCTACCAAGCTGTTGGCCACAAACACATGGCTATCTGGCTTCACACTTGACCTCCGCATCTGATGATACAGCTGTATGGCCTCCTCAGCCTCCATGTTTGACATGGGCAGTAATAATGGAAGACCAGGTATAAACATCTGGCTCGGAAACCACGGTGAACACATCCGCCTGGAGCCCTTGCTCTTCAATCTGCACATGAATTTTCTTCCCCTTCTCTAAGCCCAGGGTACCCAAACGTGCACATGCCTGAAGGAGGGACACAAATGTAATCACATTGGGTGCATGGATACCTTCCTCTTGCATAGCACCGTAAAGATTAAGAGCTTCCTGTCCTATCCCCTGCTGGGAGTATCCTGTTATCATGGTATTCCATGTCACCAAAGTCTTGTGCCCAAGACCGTTGAACACGATTTTGGCATCGTCTAGGCTGCCACACTTCGCATACATGTTGACCAAACTGTTGGCTACAGACACATCACCATGAAGCCCTGCTTCGACAATCTGTGTGTGGAGTTCCTTTCCCTTCTCGAAAGCTGCTTTACCCACACTAGCACAAGCTTGCAGGAGACTCACAAAAGTTACTGAATCAGGTGCGACGATGCCATCTTGTTGCATATCACTAAAGAGACGAAGGGCTTCCCAACCCATGCCCTGCTGAGAATATCCTGCCGTGAGGGTATTCCACGTCACCACACTTTTTTGGTCTAGTCCGTCAAACACTTTCTGGGCATCCTCTAGGTCGCCACACTTTGCATACATGTTGACCAAACTGTTGGCTACAAACACATCAGCTTGAAGCCCTTGCTCTTCAATCTCAGCATGGAACTGCTTCCCTTGTCCAAAGCTGGTATACCCACACTGCACATGCTTGCAGGAGGCACACAAATGTCACCGAATCAGGGTGGGGTTCGTCTCCTTCTTGCATTGAACTGTAAAGGTAAAGGCCTCCTGACCCATGCCCTGCTGAGAATATCCTGCTATCATGGCATTCCATGTCACCACATCTTTTGACCAAGTTGTTCAAACAGGCTCTGGGCATCCTCCAGGCTGCCACACTTTGCATACATGTTGACCAAACTGTTGGCTACAAACACATCAGCTTGAAGCCCTCGTTCTTCAATCTCAGCATGGAACTGCTTCCCTTGTCCAAAGCTGGGGCTCCCAAACGTGCACATGCCTGAAGGAGGGACACAAATGTAATCACATTGGGTGCATGGATACCTTCCTCTTGCATAGCACCGTAAGATTAAGAGCTTCCTGTCCTATCCCCTGCTGGGAGTATCCTGTTATCATGGTATTCCATGTCACCACATCTTTTGACCAAGTTGTTCAAACAGGCTCTGGGCATCCTCCAGGCTGCCACACTTTGCATACATGTTGACCAAACTGTTGGCTACAAACACATCAGCTTGAAGCCCTCGTTCTTCAATCTCAGCATGGAACTGCTTCCCTTGTCCAAAGCTGGTATACCCACACTGCACATGCTTGCAGGAGGCACGAAAATGTCACAGAATCGGCTGGAACACCTTCGTCTTGCATTGCATTGTAAAGACAAAGGCTTCCTGACCCTGCTCTGCAGGGAATATCCTGAATCAGAGCATTCCAAGTGACCACATCTTTCTGCCCAAGTCCATCGAACACGCGCTGGGCATCCTCCAGGCTGCCACATTTTGCGTACATATCTATTAAACTGTTGGCTACAAACACATCAGCTTGAAGCCCTCGTTCTTCAATCTCAGCATGGAACTGCTTCCCCTTGTCCAAAGCTGGTATACCCACACTCGCACATGCTTGCAGGAGGCACACAAATGTCACCGAATCAGGGTGGGGTTCGTCTCCTTCTTGCATTGAACTGTAAAGGTAAAGGGCCTCCTGACCCATGCCCAGCTGAGAATACGCTGCTATCATAGAATTCCACGTCACCACATCTTTTTGACCAAGTTGTTCAAACAGGCTCTGGGCATCCTCCAGACTTCCACATTTCGCATACATGTCTACCAAGCTGTTGGCCACAAACACATCCGCCTGGAGCCCTTGCTCTTCAATCTGCACATGAATTTTCTTCCCCTTCTCTAAGCCCAGGGTACCCAAACGTGCACATGCCTGAAGGAGGGACACAAATGTAATCACATTGGGTGCATGGATACCTTCCTCTTGCATAGCACCGTAAAGATTAAGAGCTTCCTGTCCTATCCCCTGCTGGGAGTATCCTGTT
Organism: Anthoceros angustus; assembly: GCA_010909165.1. Taxonomy (NCBI): domain Eukaryota; kingdom Viridiplantae; phylum Streptophyta; class Anthocerotopsida; order Anthocerotales; family Anthocerotaceae; genus Anthoceros; species Anthoceros angustus. The sequence goes on from MU008177.1 coordinate 401,483, forward strand.
ATCATGGTATTCCATGTCACCAAAGTCTTGTGCCCAAGACCGTTGAACACGATTTTGGCATCGTCTAGGCTGCCACACTTCGCATACATGTTGACCAAACTGTTGGCTACAGACACATCACCATGAAGCCCTGCTTCGACAATCTGTGTGTGGAGTTCCTTTCCCTTCTCGAAAGCTGCTTTACCCACACTAGCACAAGCTTGCAGGAGACTCACAAAAGTTACTGAATCAGGTGCGACGATGCCATCTTGTTGCATATCACTAAAGAGACGAAGGGCTTCCCAACCCATGCCCTGCTGAGAATATCCTGCCGTGAGGGTATTCCACGTCACCACACTTTTTTGGTCTAGTCCGTCAAACACTTTCTGGGCATCCTCTAGGTCGCCACACTTTGCATACATGTTCACCAAACAGTTGGCTAGAAATAAATCATTGTGAAGCCCTTGCTCTTCAATCTCACCATGCAGCTGCTTCCCCTCCTCCAAAGCTGGGGTGCCTACACCTGCACACGCCTGTAGGAGGCAAGCAAATGTCGCTTCATCAGGTAAAGCCATGCCTTCCTCTCGCATAGTACTGTAGAGATGAAGGGCTTTCTGACCCATGCCCTGCTGGGAATATCCTGCTATCATGGCATTCCATGTCACCACATCTTTTTGACCAAGTTCATCAAACACACTCTGGGCATCCTCCAGGCTGCAACACTTTGCATACATGTTGACCAAGCTGTTGGCCACAAAAACGTCAGCTTCAAGCCCTTGTTCTGCGATGAGTGCATGGATGTGCTTCCCGTTTTCCAAAGCTGGGGCTCCCAAACGTGCACATGCCTGCAAGAGGGAAACAAATGTCATTGAATTAGGCGCAGTGATGCCTTCTTCTTGCATAGCCCTGAACAGATTAATGGCTTCCTGCCCTCCGCCCTGCTGGGAGTATCCTGCTATCATGACATTCCACGTCACCACTGTCTTTTGAGAAAGTCCATCAAACACACTCTGGGCATCCTCTAAGCTACCACACTTTGCATACATGTTTACCAAACTGTTGGTTACAAGCATATCAGCTTGAAGCCCTTGTTGTTTTGAATTGTGAATGGAGTTGCTTCCCTTCTCCAAAGCAGGGCTACCTCTAGCCGCACATACTTGCAGGAGGCACGAAAATGTCACAGAATCAGGAGCAACATCTTCTTGTTGCATGGCATTATAGAGACGAAAGGCTTCCTGAACCATGCCCTCCTGCGAATATCCTGCTATGATGGCATTCCATGTCACAACAGTTTTCTGACCAAGTCCGTCAAACAAGCTCTGGGCATCCTCTAGGCTGCCGCACTTTGCATACATGTTTACCAAACTGTTGGCTACAAAACCATCAGCTTGAAGCCCTTGCTCTTCAATCTCACCATGCAGCTGCTTCCCTTCTCCAAAGCTGTGGTACCCACACTTGCACATGCCTGCAGCAGGCACACAAATGTCACAGAATCTGGAACAGTGATGCCTTCTTCTTGCATAGCACTGTAAAGATGAAGGGCTTTCTGACCCATGCCCTGCTGAGAATATCCTGCCGTGAGGGTATTCCACGTCACCACACTTTTTGGTCTAGTCCGTCAAACACTTTCTGGGCATCCTCTAGGTCGCCACACTTTGCATACATGTTCACCAAACAGTTGGCTAGAAATAAATCATTGTGAAGCCCTTGCTCTTCAATCTCACCATGCAGCTGCTTCCCTCCTCCAAAGCTGGGGTGCCTACACCTGCACACGCCTGTAGGAGGCAAGCAAATGTCGCTTCATCAGGTAAAGCCATGCCTTCCTCTCGCATAGTACTGTAGAGATGAAGGGCTTTCTGACCCATGCCCTGCTGGGAATATCCTGCTATCATGGCATTCCATGTCACCACATCTTTTGACCAAGTTCATCAAACACACTCTGGGCATCCTCCAGGCTGCAACACTTTGCATACATGTTGACCAAGCTGTTGGCCACAAAAACGTCAGCTTCAAGCCCTTGTTCTGCGATGAGTGCATGGATGTGCTTCCCGTTTTCCAAAGCTGGGGCTCCCAAACGTGCACATGCCTGCAAGAGGGAAACAAATGTCATTGAATTAGGCGCAGTGATGCCTTCTTCTTGCATAGCCCTGAACAGATTAATGGCTTCCTGCCCTCCGCCCTGCTGGGAGTATCCTGCTATCATGACATTCCACGTCACCACTGTCTTTTGAGAAAGTCCATCAAACACACTCTGGGCATCCTCTAAGCTACCACACTTTGCATACATGTTTACCAAACTGTTGGTTACAAGCATATCAGCTTGAAGCCCTTGTTGTTTGAATTGTGAATGGAGTTGCTTCCCCTTCTCCAAAGCAGGGCTACCTCTAGCCGCACATACTTGCAGGAGGCACGAAAATGTCACAGAATCAGGAGCAACATCTTCTTGTTGCATGGCATTATAGAGACGAAAGGCTTCCTGAACCATGCCCTCCTGCGAATATCCTGCTATGATGGCATTCCATGTCACAACAGTTTTCTGACCAAGTCCGTCAAACAAGCTCTGGGCATCCTCTAGGCTGCCGCACTTTGCATACATGGTCAGCAAACTATTGGCCACAAACAAATCTGTTTGAAACCTTTCTTGCTCTAAGATTTGTGCATGAAGCTGCCTCCCCTTCTCCAAAGCTGGGGTGCCCACACTTGCACATGCCTGCAGCAGGCACACAAATGTCACAGAATCTGGAACAGTGATGCTTTCTTCCATATCACTATAAAGTTGAAGCGCTTCCTCACCCTTGCCCTGCTGGACAAATCCTGCAATGATGGAATTCCATGCCACCAGAGTTTTCTGCTGAAGTCTATCAAACACGATACGAGCATCCTCCAGGCTTCCACACTTGGCATACATATTTATCAAACTGTTGGCTACAAAACCATCAGCTTGAAGCCCATGCTCTTCAATCTCAAGATGCAGTTGCTTCCCCTCCTCCAAAGCTGGGGCACCCAAACTTGCACATGCCTGCAAGAGGCAAGAAAATGTCACAGAATCTGGAACAGTGATGCCTTCTTCTTGCATAGCACTGTAAAGATGAAGGGCTTTCTGACCCATGCCCTGCTGGGAATATCCTGCTATCATGACATTCCACGTCACCACATCTTTTGACCAAGTTCATCAAACACACTCTGGGCATCCTCCAGGCTGCAACACTTTGCATACATGTTTATCAAACTGTTGGCTACAAAACCATCAGCTTGAAGCCCTTGCTCTTCAATCTCACCATGCAGCTGCTTCCCTTCTCCAAAGCTGTGGTACCCACACTTGCACATGCTTGCAGGAGACTCACAAAAGTTACTGAATCAGGTGCGGATGCCATCTTGTTGCATATCACTAAAGAGACGAAGGGCTTCCCAACCCATGCCCTGCTGGGAGTATCCTGTTATCAAGGTAGTCCACGTCACCACATCTTTTGACCAAGTCCGTCAAACAAGCTCTGGGCATCCTCCAGGCTGCAACACTTTGCATACATGTTGACCAAGCTGTTGGCCACAAACACATCAGCTTGAAGCCCTTGCTCTTCAATCTCACCATGCAGCTGCTTCCCTTCTCCAAAGCTGTGGTACCCACACTTGCACATGCCTGCAGCAGGCACACAAATGTCACAGAATCTGGAGCAACATCTTCTTGTTGCATGGCATTATAGAGACGAAAGGCTTCCTGAACCATGCCCTGCTGGGAGTATCCTGTTATCAAGGTAGTCCACGTCACGACATCCTTTTCACGAAGTCCATCAAACACGATACGAGCATCCTCCAGGCTTCCACACTTTGCATACATGTCCACCAAGCAAGTTCCTAGATACAAATGAAGCTCAACCGCACTGGCCAATACATCCGCATGCACCTGCTGCCCGGTTCGTAAGTCTGCTCCCCTTGCACAAGCCTGGAGGGCTGCCACAAACACATGGCTATCTGGCTTCACACTTGACCTCCGCATCTGATGATACAGCTGTATGGCCTCCTCAGCTCTCCATGTTTGACATGGGCAGTAATAATGGAAGACCAGGTATAAACATCTGGCTCGGAAACCACGGTGAACACATCCGCCTGGAGCCCTTGCTCTTCAATCTCAAGATGCAGTTGCTTCCCTTCTCCAAAGCTGTGGTACCCACACTTGCACATGCCTGCAGCAGGCACACAAATGTCACAGAATCGGGCAAGGCAACGTCTTCCTGTCGCATAGCACTGTAAAGGTAAGCTAATATCGGCCCTTAGTCCAGCTTAGTTTTTGCTGCTTTTTCTTTTCGCAGCTGTGAGTACAGACAAATGTGGTTCTGATTTAAATGGAGTTCGTCTGCAGCTGTGGAGTGGGCCATGTTTGGTGCATTTTGGACTAATGGCCAGATTTGTAGTGCTACTTCCCGCCTCCTGATCCAGGTGGGGCTTGCTTTAGTTTCTCGTTTCCTAAGTTGAATTTAGTCCTCGGCAAAGCAGTCTCTCTGAGATCTCAATGCATGCCTTTGTAGGAAGGAATAGCTGCAGAGTTCCTTGAGAAGCTGCACCCTTCTCCAAAGCTGTGGTACCCACACTTGCACATGCCTGCAGCAGGCACACAAATGTCACAGAATCAGGAGCAACATCTTCTTGTTGCATGGCATTATAGAGACGAAAGGCTTCCTGAACCATGCCCTCCTGCGAATATCCTGCTATGATGGCATTCCATGTCACAACAGTTTTCTGACCAAGTCCGTCAAACAAGCTCTGGGCATCCTCTAGGCTGCCGCACTTTGCATACATGTTTATCAAACTGTTGGCTACAAAACCATCAGCTTGAAGCCCATGCTCTTCAATCTCAAGATGCAGTTGCTTCCCCTCCTCCAAAGCTGGGGCACCCAAACTTGCACATGCCTGCAAGAGGCAAGAAAATGTCACAGAATCGGGCAAGGCAACGTCTTCCTGTCGCATAGCACTGTAAAGATGAAGGGCTCGTTGACCCATACCTTGCTGGGAGTATCCTGCTATCATGGAATTCCATGTGACAACGTCCTTTTCACGAAGTCCATCAAACACCATTTGAGCATCTTCCAAGCTTCCACACTTTGCATACATGTCCACCAAGCAAGTTCCTAGATACAAATGAAGCTCAACCGCACTGGCCAATACATCCGCATGCACCTGCTGCCCGGTTCGTAAGTCTGCTCCCCTTGCACAAGCCTGGAGGGCTGCCACAAACACATGGCTATCTGGCTTCACACTTGACCTAAATTGTTCAAAAGCGAACATTTGTGGCCTGGTTGCTCCTGTGCAGTACAAGAAGGTTCTGAAGTACATTGAAGTTGCAAGAGCGAGGGCCAGGTATGCACCTCATAGCATATCGGATATCATGGTCTGGAGAATATCCTGCTATCATGGAATTCCATGTCACCACACATCCTTTTCACGAAGTCCATCAAACACCATTTGAGCATCTTCCAAGCTTCCACACTTTGCATACATGTTGACCAAGCTGTTGGCCACAAAAACGTCAGCTTCAAGCAAATCTTTCCGACAGACGAAACAAAACCAAGCCAGTTCTCACCAATGTTGGTTATCGGAATGGCAGGGGACTCGAGAACTACCTCTCTGTGAAGCAAGTGACCAAGTACATATCCGCGGACCAGTGGGGATGGTACCCCAAGCCCTCCAAGCTGTGAAACCAGCCGAATCAGAGCTCATATACAGTATCGCTGAAAATGACAGAGGCAATCTGGCACGCCTTGGATGCTAGAAGTAGAAGCCGCCTAGTAGAAGTTAGCTCCACTTACACCAAGACACAGACGTTGCCTTGAAACAGGAGCGTAATCGACTTTGCCTTGCTCGGCAAGAGTGTGCTTCCGTTTTCCAAAGCTGTGGTACCCACACTTGCGCATGCTTGCAGTAGGCTCACAAATGTTACAGTATCAGGAACAGAAATGCCTTCCTTTTCCATAGCACTGTAAAGCCGAAGGGCTTTCTGACCGAGGCCCTGCTGGGAATATCCTGTTATCAAGGTAGTCCACGTCACGACATCCTTTTCACGAAGTCCATCAAACACCATTTGAGCATCTTCCAAGCTTCCACACTTTGCATACATGTCCACCAAGCAAGTTCCTTGAGAAGCTGCACCCCTGTGTTGCTGGTGGTTCTGATTTAAATGGAGTTGCTTCCCTTCTCCAAAGCTGTGGTACCACTTGCGCATGCTTGCAGTAGGCTCACAAATGTTACAGTATCAGGAACAGAAATGCCTTCCTTTTCCATAGCACTGTAAAGCCGAAGGGCTTTCTGACCGAGGCCCTGCTGGGAATATCCTGTTATCAAGGTAGTCCACGTCACGACATCCTTTTCACGAAGTCCATCAAACACCATTTGAGCATCTTCCAAGCTTCCACACTTTGCATACATGGTCAGCAAACTATTGGCCACAAACAAATCTGTTTGAAACCTTTCTTGCTCGCAGACTTCACAAAGCAGGCAGGCGTTTGACAAGGATCGTGTTGGCTCACAGCTCAACTGATTGTTTTGAGTTGCTTCTAAATCAATGACAGATAGCCTTCACAGGCAGCACAGCCACAGGGCAGTCTGTTGCAACCTCAGCAGCGGCAACCATCAAGGTTGGTTGCTTATGATTGGCACAGGAATCTTGTGACCGTTGACTCTTGAGAGCATGACATGTTCTTCCTCTGTTGGTCTTGAATGTTGTTGCTAAGGTTATGTATTGCTAATATTTGCAGCCTGTTACGCTGGAACTGGGTGGCAAGAGTCCCATCATTGTGTTTGATGATGCAGATGTCACTAAAGGTAAGCTAATATCGGCCCTTAGTCCAGCTTAGTTTTTTTGCTGCTTTTTCTTTTCGCAGCTGTGAGTACAGACAAATGTGGTTCTGATTTAAATGGAGTTCGTCTGCAGCTGTGGAGTGGGCCATGTTTGGTGCATTTTGGACTAATGGCCAGATTTGTAGTGCTACTTCCCGCCTCCTGATCCAGGTGGGGCTTGCTTTAGTTTCTCGTTTCCTAAGTTGAATTTAGTCCTCGGCAAAGCAGTCTCTGAGATCTCAATGCATGCCTTTGTAGGAAGGAATAGCTGCAGAGTTCCTTGAGAAGCTGCGGGTTTGGTGTGAGAGCATCAAGATCACGAATCCACTGGAGAAGGATTGCAGGCTCGGACCAGTGGTTAGCGAGGGCCAGGTATGCACCTCATAGCATATCGGATATCATGGTCGTACTTATTGACCTAAATTGTTCAAAAGCGAACATTTGTGGCCTGGTTGCTCCTGTGCAGTACAAGAAGGTTCTGAAGTACATTGAAGTTGCAAAGAGCGAGGGCGCAACTCTTCTGTGTGGAGGAAAGCGGCCCAAGGTAAAAGAAGTTGATGAAGTTATTCTGAGCTGGATCGGTGTCAAGTATACGGTCTGCTGCGCCCTTATCATCTCCTGACTTGCAGAACTTAGAGAGGGGATACTACGTGGAGCCGACGGTGTTCACGAATGTGAAGAAGTCCATGCAAATTTGGAACGAAGAGGTCTTTGGACCAGTGTTGGCTGTGACAACCTTCAAGACAGAAGAAGAAGCTATCGAATATGCAAATGACACGCAGTAGGTTTCTCATGCCGCTACTCCACACTCCTGGAGTCAAGGGAAAGGTCTGTAACGAGAGGCCTGTATCTGCAGGTACGGGCTCGGAGGGCTGTCATATCCAAGGATGAAGAGAGGTGCAAACGGATTTCAGAAGTAAGTCGAGCTCACGCATAACTGGATCACGCCGGACAGATAGTGATGCTTATGTTGGTAAGCTTGTAAAGTCCAGATCTGAGCGAATAATTCTATCTTGCAGGCCTTACTGGCGGGCATCGTCTGGATAAACTGCTCCCAGCCCTGTTTCTGTCAAGCACCGTGGGGTGGAGTGAAGCGCAGTGGCTTCGGACGGGAACTGGGAGAGTGGTAAGGACGATGCTTCAAGCAAATCTTTCCGACAGACGAAACAAAACCATCAGCTTGAAGCCCATGCTCTTCAATCTCAAGATGCAGTTGCTTCCCCTCCTCCAAGCTGGGGCACCCATCAATCGGACATGCATACGCTCCACCAACGCACTGAAGCGTGCGGGAATCGGAGAGCAAGAATCGCTTGTATGCGAGGTCTCGTCAAGAGCTATTTAACCCATATTGTGCACTAAACATGTAGTACACATTTATATATTTTGAAGTACCCTCTCGAGGATTGTCCTTCGGGACATCTGATAAAATTGGAACGAAGAGGTCTTTGGACCAGTGGGATGGTACCCCAAGCTTCCACACTTTGCATACATGTTTATCAGGCTGCAACCTACAACCAAATCCACCTCAAATCCTCGTTTTGCAAACTGTGCATGAAGCTGCACCCCTGTGCCGGATCCAGGAGCCAGGGGCGTAGCACGCAGTAGAGTAGCAAGCACTCTGGTACATGAGGACATGGTTATGGCGCACTGAAGGTGGGCCCGCATGCCATGGTATGGCTGATGGCGTCCGGACTCGGCTTCCGCAGGGCTAGCGGCCGCGAGGTGCAAGCGCACTACACTAGCAGAATCGCGGCCGCATGCACGGATCTGGCCGCCCCGGACAGCTGTGGTCTGCCGGCTCTTTACAGTACACTTGTCACCGGCGTCGGGGCGTTGTTCTCGTGCACTGTAAGCATGGTGCAGTAGTGCTTCACCTTCTCTCATGTACAGTATCTCCTGTACAGTAACCATGTACTCATGGTGGAGTAGAGACTGCCAGTGCAGGAACAGAAATGCCTTCCTTTTCCATAGCACTGTAAGCATGGTGCAGTAGTGCTTCACCTTCTCTCATGTACAGTATCTCCTGTACCAGGGATGCAGAGGAGAGGGGCTGTCATATCCAAGGATGACACGCACAAATCGAGAAATGGTCCAAATTTTTTCTCAACCTTGCAAACTCGGCTCTTTGCTTTTGGTAAACCAGCCGAATCAGAGCTCATATACAGTATCTCCTGTACCAGGGATGCAGAGGAGAGGGGCTGTCATATCCAAGGATGAAGAGAGGTGCAAGCGCACTACACTAGCAGAATCGCGGCCGCATGCACGGATCTGGCCGCCCCGGACAGCTGTGGTCTGCCGGCTCTTTACAGTACACTTGTCACCGGCGTCGGGGCGTTGTTCTCGTGCACTGTAAGCATGGTGCAGTAGTGCTTCACCTTCTCTCATGTACAGTATCTCCTGTACAGTATCTCCTGTACCAGGGATGCCCAGGGCTCCTGTACAGTATCTCCTGTACCAGGGATGCAGAGGAGAGGGGCTGTCATATCCAAGGATGACACGCACAAATCGAGAAATGGTCCAAATTTTTTCTCAACCTTGCAAACTCGGCTCTTTGCTTTTGGTAAACCAGCCGAATCAGAGCTCATATACAGTATCAGGAAAGGCCTGGTGGAGATCAATTGAAGCAGGTGGAGGACGCAGGGGCGGGAGGAGGGGGCGGCTGCAGTGACGGGCTCGTTATGAGGGCGTGCTTGCGATAGGCGGTGGAGATCAATTGAAGCAGGTGGAGGACGCAGGGGCGGGAGGAGGGGGCGGGAGGGGCCGGGAGGCGGGTTTTGGCCCAGGACGGGGTAGGTGCAGGGAGGCAGGATGGCCAAGAAAAGGAAAGCAGAGATTGGGAAACACAACTGTCACTTTGAACCAGAACTCCTAGAGCTTCAACAGCCTGATCGAGCGGCCCCTGCGCACATAATTTCCTCACGGTGTCAGCTCTAAGGTCCCTTTCGTATCCTGCAACCCTGCAGTGCCAGAATTATCCACCCACGCTGGCTTCTCGAAATGTTCAAGCCAGATGACCCCGTGGGACACCATATGTCGGAGGTGGGGAGAACACGAGATCCTCTTACGTTGCCGGCAATCCCACGAGACTGTACGATCCAGGGAATAATTTCGCCAAAAAGCTCCTGCCGCCCACCTCGCTGCAGAAACTTCTCCCAGCCAAACATTCCCTGTCACGGCCTGAATCTGTCGCAAGGCTGCTGCCTCTCGAGCCTTCATTGTTCGCCAAAGGTGCACACCTTGGAATCAGGCAGCAGTTAGGAAGACGTAGTACCATAACAATTTTGTCGTCAGGGCAAGATCATGGGAAGATTCTGTTTCCGCCGAGTTGTTCCGATTTGAGCATCTTCCAAGCTTCCACACTTTGCATACATGTCCACCAAGCAAGTTCCTAGATACAAATGAAGCTCAACCGCACTGGCCAATACATCCGCATGCACGGATCTGGCCGCCCCGGACAGCTGTGGTCTGCCGGGAGTGAGCCGCAGGTGCGTGAGTCTTCCAGCCGGGCCCCGGATTTGTGCCTTTGCCTTGTTTTGCTTACCCCTGTGTTGCTGGTGGCGAGCCCCTGATGGTGGGATGTGGTTGCACAGAAACGTGTCCGACTCATACCCCTTTCAAAATCAGAGTATGAACAAGGCGACCCAGAACCAGATCCTTCTTCACCACACATCCTTTCAGCACAGTATAAAGCAGAGAGTCAGGGGATGGACGAGGTGGAGGACTATCTTCACGTCCTTCTGTGTAGCGGCGAATGCCATCTCGCAGATGTATACGCAAACCCAGCAGCAGCACAAAATTGCTTTCCAGGCAGGGGAGCGGCAGGCGTTGGAGAAGCTTTACATGTGGCTGCAGAAGGAGCAGCAGCAGGGGTCCAACACCACGGTAGCTCAGGTTCTGGACCATGTGCGGAGCCAGTTGGAGGGGGTGTCTGGCCGGGATGAGGTGGCAATGCCGCCTGGCCCTCATACGCAGCCCTGGGGTTTTCTGTGCCGCAGCTTGCACACCATGGTGCTTCTGGGAACCATCAGGCTGGGGTGGAGTCGGTGGGGTTTCAGGGGATGCCCAGGGCTCCTGTACCAGGGATGCAGAGGAGAGGGGCTGTGGGTGGTGGATTGGAATCACTGCACGAGCCCAATTCGCAATATGCTAGGCACCAGGATTTTCCAACCTCTTATAATCCATACACCCAGGGGGCAGCCTGCCCTACGGCCACAACCCCCACAATCAGGAAAGGCCTGGTGGAGATGATGCCAGTATGGATATGTGAGCGAACTGTGCCTGACGTTCCAAGTTACGGCCCGGCTCACAAGGAAACTTGCGCACATGGCCGTTGCCTATGGTGGACAAGGGAGTAGCAGGCTTCAGGTCAGTGCAGCTGTGCCTGGCCACGCACCATTTGAGTTGATGCAGCAAGGCATCATGAATTGTATATGCTGGGTTTTCTTCTTCCCTTGTGAGAGTGCGTATCGGGAAAGTCTGTCAAAGGGTTACTGGACTTCATGCAGCAGTTAGGAAGACGTAGTACCATAACAATTTTGTCGTCAGGGCAAGATCATGGGAAGATTCTGTTTCCGCCGAGTTGTTCCGATTTGAGCATCTTTCGCAGACTATTTTTCAATCCGTGTGCAGGATTTAGAGCCGCGGTGGGATGTTGCCATACAACGTTGATGTCAATGTTAGCCAGCAAGTGTTCGATTTGTGCAGATCATGAGCATTCAACCTGCTCAACGTCGAGTGACTCAGGCTTGAGGCAATGAGCGGCATGGATGTAGACGTGCTTCAGTATCGGCAGTGGTAATCCAGAATTAGGTGTCAGCTCTAAGGTCCCTTTCGTATCCTGCAACCCTGCAGTGCCAGAATTATCCACCCACGCTGGCTTCTCGAAATGTTCAAGCCAGATGACCCCGTGGGACACCATATGTCGGAGGTGGGGAGAACACGAGATCCTCTTACGTTGCCGGCAATCCCACGAGACTGTACGATCCAGATTCCGACTCGGTGCTCTTTATTGACGGCAAATGGGCGCCTCAATTAAGGGCCATCCCTGTGATCAATCCGGCGACTGAGGAGACAATCGGTCAGTCTTGACACGTTGAAGCGGGGCTGGTTGCGCTGAGGTCGTGTGGTGTATCTTGTCCCTGGTATTCAGATAAAAGCACCTCATCACCAGGGAATAATTTCGCCAAAAAGCTCCTGCCGCCCACCTCGCTGCAGAAGGAGCAGCAGGGGTCCAACACCACGGTAGCTCAGGTTCTGGACCATGTGCGGAGCCAGTTGGAGGGGGTGTCTGGCCGGGATGAGGTGGCAATGCCGCCTGGCCCTCATACGCAGCCCTGGGGGTTTTCTGTGCCGCCGCAGCTTGCACACCATGGTGCTTCTGGGAACCATCAGGCTGGGGGTGGAGTCGGTGGGGTTTCAGGGATGCCCAGGGCTCCTGTACCAGGGATGCAGAGGAGAGGGGCTGTGGGTGGTGGATTGGAATCACTGCACGAGCCCAATTCGCAATATGCTAGGCACCAGGATTTTCCAACCTCTTATAATCCATACACCCAGGGGGGCGGCCTGCCCTACGGCCACAACCCCCCGCACAATCAGGAAAGGCCTGGTGGAGATGATGCCAGTATGGATATGTGAGCGAACTGTGCCTGACGTTCCAAGTTACGGCCCGGCTCACAAGGAAACTTGCGCACATGGCCGTTGCCTATGGTGGACAAGGGAGTAGCAGGCTTCGGGTCAGTGCAGCTGTGCCTGGCCACGCACCATTTGAGTTGATGCAGCAAGGCATCATGAATTGTATATGCTGGGTTTTCTTCTTCCCTTGTGAGTGCGTATCAGGAAAGTCTGTCAAAGGGTTACTGGACTTCATGCAGCAGTTAGGAAGACGTAGTACCATAACAATTTTGTCGTCAGGGCAAGATCATGGGAAGATTCTGTTTCCGCCGAGTTGTTCCGATTTGAGCATCTTTCAGACTATTTTTCAATCCGTGTGCAGGATTTAGAGCCGCGGTGGGATGTTGCCATACAACGTTGATGTCAATGTTAGCCAGCAAGTGTTCGATTTGTGCAGATCATGAGCATTCAACCTGCTCAACGTCGAGTGACTCAGGCTTGAGGCAATGAGCGGCATGGATGTAGACGTGCTTCAGTATCGGCAGTGGTAATCCAGAATTAGGTGTCAGCTTAATGGGATAGGTTGAGCACTTCCTTTGTTCGAGCTGTCAGCGTTGTGTCAGACGCATCGTCGGTGAGGTACCGATAGCGTCCTATCCGCTTCAATAAGCCGCTTAAAGTTGCAAGCAAAGCTCCGGGCACCCATCAATCGGACATGCATACGCTCCACCAACGCACTGAAGCGTGCGGGAATCGGAGAGCAAGAATCGCTTGTATGCGAGGTCTCGTCAAGAGCTATTTCTGCTAAGGTTTGTTGAGCTGTGAGTTTTGTGTGTACTGTGGTGGAAGCTATCTATCGGATGCTTGCGTTTATTGTTGTGGGCATGTATGACATAAGGAGTACGAGTATCGTTATGGTCATCTCAGTTAACTGGAGCTTAGCAAGTTGGGTGCTCATGCTGTATCTTGTGACACCAGGTCCAGGAGCGAAAATCAGAGCTTGCACGCCTGGAAACTCTGGATTGTGGCAAACCCATTGATGAAGCAGAATGGGATATGGTAAATGCCCGTCTTCCTTCAGGGTTGCTGTGTGCCGGTGCTGGTGGTTCTGTACATCAGTGAATTTGCGTAGGGAGGGACTGAAATCTTGTATTCTGTAGAATGTCTGAACTCTGCTTCTGATGCTGCGGTCCACAGGATGATGTCGCAGGTTGCTTCGACTACTATGCTGGCCTTGCAGAGGCCTTGGATGACAAACAATATGCTCCTGTTGAGCTTCCAATGGACACTTTTAAAAGTTATGTGTTGAAGGAAGCCATAGGGGTTGTTGGCCTCATTACTCCATGGTGAGTGGTAATCACGGTCTTGATATCAACATCGTATTTCTGATTTCCCAGTCCAAGTCATAGGTAACTCTGATATTTTATATGCACTGACCAGGTAAAACCTGTCTGCAGGAATTATCCGCTTCTCATGGCCACATGGAAGGTTGCTCCAGCATTAGCAGCGGGATGCACGGTGGTGCTGAAGCCATCAGAGATGTCGTCTGTGTATGATAGTTTTCCCATGTAACTCCTGATCAAAGTTACAGTGAATATGACCCAGGTTGTGCTAAGATTTTTGGGGTATTTGCTTCCAGGACGTGCCTAGAACTTGCGAAAATCACTGAGGATGTTGGTCTTCCCCCAGGGGTTTTCAATATTATAACTGGGTTGGGCAAGGATGCAGGTGCACCTCTAGCATCGCATCCAGATGTTGATAAGGTGAGCTCTTTTCCTTCAAGGACACATTCTTGCTCGCAGACTTCACAAAGCAGGCAGGCGTTTGACAAGGATCGTGTTGGCTCACAGCTCAACTGATTGTTTTGAGTTGCTTCTAAATCAATGACAGATAGCCTTCACAGGCAGCACAGCCACAGGGCAGTCTGTTGCAACCTCAGCAGCGGCAACCATCAAGGTTGGTTGCTTATGATTGGCACAGGAATCTTGTGACACCAGGTCCAGGAGCGAAAATCACTGAGGATGTTGGTCTTGAATGTTGTTGCTAAGGTTTGTTGCTCTGTCTCCTCTCTTGGGCTACGAAAATGGAGCACATGCCGCTGCTCGTGATGAATATCTCACTGCCCGGGCTCGTCCTCTCGGGTATCGGCGCGATTGCGGCCTACTACGTTTTGCTTCCGTTGTTTATGTCATGCGGGCATTGTGTCATCCTTTACTGCTGGCGGTCTCCCAAGTGAGTGTGTCCCACCTCAAACCCCCTACGCATTTGCCTTTCCGCCTGTATTCGATGACGAAGGCATTGTTGTTTGCAGAGCTATTACGTCCGACTTGAGGAGGCGAATACGCCGGACTTCTTTTCAGGACTTCGTTTGGCCCCTAGTGCTGACAATCGTAGTGGGCCTGATGCTGGCAGCCAACGTTCCGCAAAGACCAGGCCCAGATTACGGCTCGCCACCACCTGAGATGGATCAGGACGACTACCAGGACGACGAAACCCATTATGCTACTCTAGGTCTTTCACCAGGGGCGACATGGAAGGAAGTGCAGAAAGCTTATCACGAGCTGGCCTTGGAATGGTTAGTCTGCCGGCTCTTTGCTTTTGGTAAACCAGCCTTGTTACTTGCATGTGTTTTCCCTTAGTGTGGATGTCTCAGAGCAAAAGGTGGTTCGGTTGTGGCAGGCACCCGGACAAGCATCCTCCCAACAAGCGCGTGTATGTCAAGACTGTGTTCTTACAGGTCCTATCCTCCTTACATGCTCAAAGAGTTGCAGAGCGCACATGAGCACCTCGCGAAGCCCCCCCTTGCCAAGAGAACATCACACCCTTGTCCTTGTGCTGCAGGTCACTGACGCCTACGAGCATCTGCGGAGGAGGCAGACTCGTCGGGGGCGGTCATCTTGAGCTCTCCCTCTTGCCAGACATCAAATTCTGTGGCCCATCTTTTGGTCGGATCTTTGCTAATTGTCATGGAGAAGTACCCCAAGCTTCACTCGTGCACTGTAAGCATGGTGCAGTAGTGCTTCACCTTCTCTCATGTACAGTATCTCCTGTACAGTAACCATGTACTCATGGTGGAGTAGAGACTGCCAGTGCAGGAACAGGCATTCCCGAAAATTTCGATAATTGGATGATTACCGGCAGAGATTCTGTGTAGTATTGCAAGATAAGGATCAATGTGTGCCCCAACAGCAGGAAAAACTCGGCTCTTTACAGTACACTTGTCACCGGCGTCGGGGGCGTTGTTCTCGTGCACAAGGTTGTCGTAGGATCTGAGCATCCGTTCTCGAAGGGGGTGCCACGCCTGGAAGCAGTACCCACCATCACATTAGGCGGGGAAGAGGCTCTGGGGTTTCACGCCGGCCTTCGTGCAGTGCAGTGGGTGTGGCTTAAGGCTAAGCCACTGGCCGCGGTGTCCAGTTGGGGTGGCCATGACGATCCAGATTCCGACTCGGGTGCTCTTTATTGACGGCAAATGGGCGCCTCCAATTAAGGGCGGCCGTATCCCTGTGATCAATCCGGCGACTGAGGAGACAATCGGTCAGTCTTGACACGTTGAAGCGGGGGCTGGTTGCGCTGAGGTCGTGTGGTGTATCTTGTCCCTGGTATTCAGATAAAAGCACCTCATCACCAGGGAATGGTTGTCGATGTGGTTATCAGGGGACATTCCGGCAGCAACTCCTGAAGATGTGGACGCAGCTGTAAGAGCTGCCAGATTGGCTCTTGTGAGAAACAAGGGGCAAGACTGGGCAAAGGCCTCTGGAAAGCTTAGAGGACTGATCTTCACGGTTCTGATTTAAATGGAGTTCGTCTGCAGCTGTGAGTTTTGTGTGTACTGTGGTGGAAGCTATCGAATATGCATCATGTTGCAGGCTCGGACCAGTGGTTAGCGAGGGCCAGGTATGCACCTCATAGCATATCGGATATCATGGTCGTACTTATTGACCTAAATTGTTCAAAAGCGAACATTTGTGGCCTGGTTGCTTATGATTGGCACAGGAATCTTGTGACACCAGGTCCAGGAGCGAAAATCAGAGCTCATATACAGTATCGCTGAAAATGACATTTTGTGCCTTTGCCTTGCTCGGCAAGAGTCCCATCATTGTGTTTGATGATGCAGATGTCACTAAAGGTAAGCTAATATCGGCCCTTAGTCCAGCTTAGTTTTTGCTGCTTTTTCTTTTCGCAGCTGTGAGTACAGACAAATGTGGTTCTGTACATCAGTGAATTTGCGTAGGAGGGACTGATCTTCACGGTTCTGATTTAAATGGAGTTCGTCTGCAGCTGTGAGTACAGACAAATGTGGTTCTGATCTGCGAGGAGCCATGTTCACCAAGGTGAGCTCTTTTCCTTCAAGGACACATTCTTGCTCGCAGACTTCACAAAGCAGGCAGGCGTTTGACAAGGATCGTGTTGGCTCACAGCTCAACTGATTGTTTTGAGTTGCTTCTAAATCAATGACAGATAGTGATGCTTATGTTGGTAAG
The DNA here is from genome assembly GCA_010909165.1 of Anthoceros angustus. Classification (NCBI taxonomy): domain Eukaryota; kingdom Viridiplantae; phylum Streptophyta; class Anthocerotopsida; order Anthocerotales; family Anthocerotaceae; genus Anthoceros; species Anthoceros angustus. The sequence goes on from MU008177.1 coordinate 418,384, forward strand.
CTTGTAAAGTCCAGATCTGAGCGAATAATTCTATCTTGCAGGCCTTACTGGCGGGCATCGTCTGGATAAACTGCTCATGAACTTCTCTTCAAGTCCTTCATAAACTCTGAAAAGATAATGAGCTCTAAGGTCTAACCATGATGGGCCCTGGTTCATTATGGGGCTGGCCTGGTTGCTCCAGCATTAGCAGGATGCACGGTGGTGCTGAAGCCATCAGAGATGTCGTCTGTGTATGATAGTTTTCCATGTAACTCCTGATCAAAGTTACAGTGAATATGACCCAGGTTGTGCTAAGATTTTTGGGGTATTTGCTTCCAGCGCTCGGCCTGGGCCCTAAATCAGCGGACGAGTCTGCCCAGGTCTAGGTTCTGCAGAGCATGTGATGTTAGGGTGAAGCATATGAATACGTGCGCAGCATGGAGACAGTGGTGAGGGAGTGGAGTCGACAGGAGATGGTAGGGAAGTGGCAGCTTCCGCGTGACACTATCTGGGTTAGCTCAGGAGCCCTGGCCTGGCTGCACCCCTGTGCCGGATCCAGGAGCCAGGGGCGTAGCACGCAGTAGAGTAGCTTGAAGCACTCTGGTACATGAGGACATGGTTATGGCGCACTGAAGGTGGGCCCGCATGCCATGGTATGGCTGATGGCGTCCGGACTCGGCTTCCGCAGGGCTGGCGGCCGAGGTGCAAGCGCACTACACTAGCAGAATCGCGGCCGCATGCACGGATCTGGCCGCCCCGGACAGCTGTGGTCTGCCGGGAGTGAGCCGCGGTGCGTGAGTCTTCCGGCCGGGCCCCGGATTTGTGCCTTTGCCTTGTTTTGCTTACCCCTGTGTTGCTGGTGGCGAGCCCCTGATGGTGGGATGTGGTTGTGCTGGTGGGCGGCTGCAGTGACGGGCTCGTTATGAGGGCGTGCTTGCGATAGGCGGTGGAGATCAATTGAAGCAGGTGGAGGACGCAGGGGCGGGAGGAGGGGCGGGAGGGGCCGGGAGGCGGGTTTTGGCCCCAGGACGGGTAGGTGCAGGGGAGGCAGGATGGCCAAGAAAAGGAAAGCAGAGAGTCAGGGGATGGACGAGGTGGAGAGGACTATCTTCACGTCCTTCTGTGTGGCGGCGAATGCCATCTCGCAGATGTATACGCAAACCCAGCAGCAGCATTGCTTCCAGGCAGGGGAGCGGCAGGCGTTGGAGAAGCTTTACATGTGGCTGCAGAAGGAGCAGCAGGGGTCCAACACCACGGTAGCTCAGGTTCTGGACCATGTGCGGAGCCAGTTGGAGGGGTGTCTGGCCGGGATGAGGTGGCAATGCCGCCTGGCCCTCATACGCAGCCCTGGGGTTTTCAATATTATAACTGGGTTGGGCAAGGATGCAGGTGCACCTCTAGCATCGCATCCAGATGTTGATAAGGTGAGCTTTTAGTTCATTGGTCATGAGCCAGCCACCTGCTACTGCATGCCCAGGTACCTATTTGTCAAGCATCTCAGATGATGAAGTGGGTAATCTCAGTCAGTATTTCCATGTGAACAGGCGGTCCTTTATCGGGCAAATCTCGAAGAGGCAGACCTATCAGATGCTCTTATCGACAGAGCTGTTCTGAACGAGTCAAACCTGTGCAATGCGATTCTTCGAGGGCATGGCTGGCACTCACAGATTTAGCAGGGCTAATGTAACCGGGCGGACTTCACCGATGCCATCATCGACAAATTCCAGGCACCACCTACACCATTCCCCAGCACAGCCAGCACCCACCCAACTCCTTACCAGGGCTCGCTCTCACCGTTCATGCTTCTTGTTCGCAGGTGAAGCAACTCTGCGAGCGTGCAACAGGGTGAATTCCTTGACTGGTGTGGACACTCAGCAGAGCCTCCGGTGTGACACCATCCAGTTCTACAAGGGATCAGGAAGTGAGCTCCATCGTACATAGCAAGCTTGTCCTCATAAGATAGCATCATAAGACACTGAAAGCTGAGCACTTGAGACACCGGAGCTTCTCTCGCACATTCAATGTCCTCCACCTTGCGCTGGCACAGAGTTGTCTTAAAGGCCTTAAGCGGCTACGAGCTTAGGGTTCGGACACTTTGAGCCGGCTGAACCCCTCAAAGTCGATTTGAGAGACTGACACGACGACGGCTAACGAGCAGCATCAGCTGCTGTGATGCAGCAACAGCTCAGGCTTTGAGGAGGCAAGCTGCCAACTTCATGTCACCCGGAGCAAGGATGGCCAGGCTGGGTACCAACGGTGGGTCGCCAGCAATCCCCTGCGTTACCTTCGGCCTGGAGGCCTTCTGCGAAGCTTCATGCTGCAGACTGGCATGGCGTGGCGGTTACGTCCCAGGCTGCGTCCACAGGGGTGGTGGGCAGTTGCTCGTTGAGGAAGGTGTGTATGCCGGCGTACGAGGACCTTTGCAGGAAGCATTGCCTAAGGCATCTATCTCTGTCGGTGGCTTCTGTGGGAAGGCCGAGGAAAGTGGTTATGGTGTCGAAGTCGCAGCTGTGAGTACAGACAAATGTGGTTCTGATTTAAATGGAGTTCGTCTGCAGCTGTGGAGTGGGCCATGTTTGGTGCATTTTGGACTAATGGCCAGATTTGTAGTGCTACTTCCCGCCTCCTGATCCAGGTGGGGCTTGCTTTAGTTTCTCGTTTCCTAAGTTGAATTTAGTCCTCGGCAAAGCAGTCTCTCTGAGATCTCAATGCATGCCTTTGTAGGAAGGAATAGCTGCAGAGTTCCTTGAGAAGCTGCGGGTTTGGTGTGAGAGCATCAAGATCACGAATCCACTGGAGAAGGATTGCAGGCTCGGACCAGTGGTTAGCGAGGGCCAGGTATGCACCTCATAGCATATCGGATATCATGGTCGTACTTATTGACCTAAATTGTTCAAAAGCGAACATTTGTGGCCTGGTTGCTCCTGTGCAGTACAAGAAGGTTCTGAAGTACATTGAAGTTGCAAAGAGCGAGGGCGCAACTCTTCTGTGTGGAGGAAAGCGGCCCAAGGTAAAAGAAGTTGATGAAGTTATTCTGAGCTGGATCGGTGTCAAGTATACGGTCTGCTGCGCCCTTATCATCTCCTGACTTGCAGAACTTAGAGAGGGGATACTACGTGGAGCCGACGGTGTTCACGAATGTGAAGAAGTCCATGCAAATTTGGAACGAAGAGGTCTTTGGACCAGTGTTGGCTGTGACAACCTTCAAGACAGAAGAAGAAGCTATCGAATATGCAAATGACACGCAGTAGGTTTCTCATGCCGCTACTCCACACTCCTGGAGTCAAGGGAAAGGTCTGTAACGAGAGGCCTGTATCTGCAGGTACGGGCTCGGAGGGGCTGTCATATCCAAGGATGAAGAGAGGTGCAAACGGATTTCAGAAGTAAGTCGAGCTCACGCATAACTGGATCACGCCGGACAGATAGTGATGCTTATGTTGGTAAGCTTGTAAAGTCCAGATCTGAGCGAATAATTCTATCTTGCAGGCCTTACTGGCGGGCATCGTCTGGATAAACTGCTCCCAGCCCTGTTTCTGTCAAGCACCGTGGGGTGGAGTGAAGCGCAGTGGCTTCGGACGGGAACTGGGAGAGTGGTAAGGACGATGCTTCAAGCAAATCTTTCCGACAGACGAAACAAAACCAAGCCAGTTCTCACCAATGTTGGTTATCGGAATGGCAGGGGACTCGAGAACTACCTCTCTGTGAAGCAAGTGACCAAGTACATATCCGCGGACCAGTGGGGATGGTACCCCAAGCCCTCCAAGCTGTGAAACCAGCCGAATCAGAGCTCATATACAGTATCGCTGAAAATGACAGAGGCAATCTGGCACGCCTTGGATGCTAGAAGTAGAAGCCGCCTAGTAGAAGTTAGCTCCACTTACACCAAGACACAGACGTTGCCTTGAAACAGGAGCGTAATCGACTTTGCCTTGCTCGGCAAGAGTGTGCTTCCAGCGCTCGGCCTGGGCCCTAAATCAGCGGACGAGTCTGCCCAGGTCTAGGTTCTGCAGAGCATGTGATGTTAGGGTGAAGCATATGAATACGTGCGCAGCATGGAGACAGTGGTGAGGGGAGTGGAGTCGACAGGGAGATGGTAGGGGAAGTGGCAGCTTCCGCGTGACACTATCTGGGTTAGCTCAGGAGCCCTGGCCTGGCTGCACCCCTGTGCCGGATCCAGGAGCCAGGGGCGTAGCACACGCAGTAGAGTAGCTTGAAGCACTCTGGTACATGAGGACATGGTTATGGCGCACTGAAGGTGGGCCCGCATGCCATGGTATGGCTGATGGCGTCCGGACTCGGCTTCCGCAGGGCTAGCGGCCGCGAGGTGCAAGCGCACTACACTAGCAGAATCGCGGCCGCATGCACGGATCTGGCCGCCCCGGACAGCTGTGGTCTGCCGGGAGTGAGCCGCAGGTGCGTGAGTCTTCCGGCCGGGCCCCGGATTTGTGCCTTTGCCTTGTTTTGCTTACCCCTGTGTTGCTGGTGGCGAGCCCCTGATGGTGGGATGTGGTTGTGCTGGTGGGCGGCTGCAGTGACGGGCTCGTTATGAGGGCGTGCTTGCGATAGGCGGTGGAGATCAATTGAAGCAGGTGGAGGACGCAGGGGGCGGGAGGAGGGGGCGGGAGGGGCCGGGAGGCGGGTTTTGGCCCAGGACGGGTAGGTGCAGGAGGCAGGATGGCCAAGAAAGGAAAGCAGAGAGTCAGGGGATGGACGAGGTGGAGAGGACTATCTTCACGTCCTTCTGTGTAGCGGCGAATGCCATCTCGCAGATGTATACGCAAACCCAGCAGCAGCACAAAATTGCTTTCCAGGCAGGGGAGCGGCAGGCGTTGGAGAAGCTTTACATGTGGCTGCAGAAGGAGCAGCAGGGGTCCAACACCACGGTAGCTCAGGTTCTGGACCATGTGCGGAGCCAGTTGGAGGGTGTCTGGCCGGGATGAGGTGGCAATGCCGCCTGGCCCTCATACGCAGCCCTGGGGTTTTCTGTGCCGCCGCAGCTTGCACACCTTCTTTGGTGTCCAAATGGCTTAGGCCAAAGAGACACACATTTATAAGAACCTCGTGATTAAGCATCCTGAGCTTAGATCGGTACTTCAATGGGGTGCCTAAAGGGGTGGATGCCCTTGGTGCAAGTACCCAGAGGGAGTGGATGCCCTTGGTGCAAGTAGCTTAGGCACACCATGGTGCTTCTGGGAACCCTTTCTCTTCCAGGGTATGACTTTATGGCGACCGGTCCGATGACCGTGTGTAGCTGCCTTGTCCACACAGGTATGTACAGTCTATGGGGATTTCTCATTCAGGAGGTCTCGCACAAGGAAACCAGGATGCCCTCTAAGCAAGCGAACAGGCAGGCACAGCAGGGCACAGCTAGCAGCCAGAACTCAGCAAATATGGCTGTTCTTGTGAGCGTGCTAACTGGCCAGGGATTGCATTCCCAATTGTAAATGTAAGGACAACCCTACATGCCTTGCGAATGAAGGGACCCGCTGCGACAGGATTCAATACCAGTCCACCCTGTGCACTGTACTGACAGCTTGAAAGCTCCGCGCCACCGGTCGAAAATTTGCACCTCATCAATTTCTCCTTCCAATATCGAGGACAAGTCCGTTCTTCCCGGCCAGCTGGTATACGTGACATCAGCCACCCAATCCATCGTACTGCCGAAGAAGTCCCCGTGATTCGGTGACGGGGACTCCAGTGAATCAGGTGAAAAATTGGATTGGGTACGATTCGGAGTGAAAAATTGGATTGGATACGATTCAACAAATTCTACGAATGTCAGAAATGGGATTCGAACCCATGCCCTTTCGGACCAGTACCTGAAACTGGCGCCTTAGACCAACTCGGCCATCCTGACGTGGATGTCTTGAAACGGATATCCTACCTTATTTAAAAACAAGTTTTGATAAATGTAAAAAATTGGGCTGCCCGCCAACCGGTAGTTGCAACAAAGAAGCCAACCGATAGTTGCACACCTTCTTTGGTGTCCAAATGATGGCTTAGGCCAAAGAGACACACATTTATAAGAACCTCGTGATTAAGCATCCTGAGCTTAGATCGGTACTTCAATGGGGTGCCTAAAGGGGTGGATGCCCTTGGTGCAAGTACCCAGAGGGAGTGGATGCCCTTGGTGCAAGTAGCTTAGGCACACCATGATACAAGTTGTTAAGTAAAATCCATGACGGAAATCCGTCCTTCGTGGACTTAAATAAAATTCTTCTTCTTCTTCTTGTCCTGCACTAAGCGAAACTAGACGTCACACCAGGAACGCTGGCATTCCCGATGCCCAGGGCTCCTGTACCAGGATGCAGAGGAGTCTGATTGGGGTGATTTTTAGTTTTGGTGGTGCACGCAGGGAGATACCGTTTTGAAATGAGCCCATTTGCACCATGGCGTGGTCTCTCGAGCAGAGTGTGCTTCAAAACGATTTTGCTGTACAAAGTCTAGGGGTCCGGGTTCCTAAATCTGTTTTCGAAAGAACTGTAAAGTTACGACATCGGGGTTGTCCTGTGTTTGGCTGCGGGATTGTAACAGGCGTGAAGGTAAGAATTCTATTAAGTGAGCGATAAGTGAGCAAAAAATTAGACCCATAAAATAATTGACCCAAATTAAGTGTGATTATCTCCAACGACAAGAAAGTCCATAAACATTTGCAAGATGCCGCTGACAGCATTGTAAAGCTGTACCCCGGACAAAAAGTCTGGGAACCCTTTCTCTTCCAGGGTATGACTTTATGGCGACCGGTCCGATGACCGTGTGTAGCTGCCTTGTCCACACAGGTATGTACAGTCTATGGGGATTTCTCATTCAGGAGGTCTCGCACAAGGAAACCAGGATGCCCTCTAAGCAAGCGAACAGGCAGGCACAGCAGGGCACAGCTAGCAGCCAGAACTCAGCAAATATGGCTGTTCTTGTGAGCGTGCTAACTGGCCAGGGATTGCATTCCCAATTGTAAATGTAAGGACAACCCTACATGCCTTGCGAATGAAGGGACCCGCTGCGACAGGATTCAATACCAGTCCACCCTGTGCACTGTACTGACAGCTTGAAAGCTCCGCGCCACCGGTCGAAAATTTGCACCTCATCAATTTCTCCTTCCAATATCGAGGACAAGTCCGTTCTTCCCGGCCAGCTGGTATACGTGACATCAGCCACCCAATCCATCGTACTGCCGAAGAAGTCCCCGTGATTCGGTGACGGGGACTCCAGTGAATCAGGTGAAAAATTGGATTGGGTACGATTCGGAGTGAAAAATTGGATTGGAATCACTGCACGAGCCCAATTCGCAATATGCTAGGCACCAGGATTTTCCAACCTCTTATAATCCATACACCCAGGGGGCGGCCTGCCCTACGGCCACAACCCCGCACAATCAGGAAAGGCCTGGTGGAGATGATGCCAGTATGGATATGTGAGCGAACTGTGCCTGACGTTCCAAGTTACGGCCCGGCTCACAAGGAAACTTGCGCACATGGCCGTTGCCTATGGTGGACAAGGGAGTAGCAGGCTTCGGGTCAGTGCAGCTGTGCCTGGCCACGCACCATTTGAGTTGATGCAGCAAGGCATCATGAATTGTATATGCTGGGTTTTCTTCTTCCCCTTGTGAGAGTGCGTATCGGGAAAGTCTGTCAAAGGGTTACTGGACTTCATGCAGCAGTTAGGAAGACGTAGTACCATAACAATTTTGTCGTCAGGGGCAAGATCATGGGAAGATTCTGTTTCCGCCGAGTTGTTCCGATTTGAGCATCTTTCGCAGACTATTTTTTTCAATCCGTGTGCAGGATTTAGAGCCGCGGTGGGATGTTGCCATACAACGTTGATGTCAATGTTAGCCAGCAAGTGTTCGATTTGTGCAGATCATGAGCATTCAACCTGCTCAACGTCGAGTGACTCAGGCTTGAGGCAATGAGCGGCATGGATGTAGACGTGCTTCAGTATCGGCAGTGGTAATCCAGAATTAGGTGTCAGCTTAATGGGATAGGTTGAGCACTTCCTTTGTTCGAGCTGTCAGCGTTGTGTCAGACGCATCGTCGGTGAGGTACCCGATAGCGTCCTATCCGCTTCAATAAGCCGCTTAAAGTTGCAAGCAAAGCTCTTGCTTAACATTTCTTAGTTTGAAATTCAAAATCAAAAGGTTCGATGCAGAATTTCCTAGCGATTATACTCATGTAGGGTAAGAAACTAAAGATACACTCGTGAAAAACTAAATCTACGAATCTACTAGACACACGGAATTTTTCTCTTACCAGGGTATTCAAAAAGGACTCTGGTTCTACCATGGCCGGACAGCAGATTGGCGGAGCAAATCCAGTTTTACTTATATACAATTTTACAGCCAGTTTTATAAATATAAAATTTTACTTCCAGCTTAAGATTCGATATGAAGTAAACATTCACTGATTCACGAGGCGATTATCTACGTTGGAATTTCCTTGTATCTTAAGAGGTTTATTAAGGTTTATAACGGAAGTCTAATAACATTAAGGTTTGCAAGTGCTCCCATAGGATTATTAGAAAGGATATCTTAACTTTGTCCATGTATGTATAAGATAGAATGGGGATGACGACAAAGGAAGTTGCAAATAGAATAAGAAAAATTTTATTGAATTCTAACCTTCTTAGTGTGTACAAGATAGAATAGAGAGAGATATAGGGCTTAGCGACCAAGGAAGATGAAAATAAAAGGAGCTAATAAATAAGATAGAAAATTTTCATGAACGTTCATTTACGAGGATGACCATCATGGAACTGGAATATGATTCATCCATAGCATATGATAAATACTGTTAGGGTTAACACACAAGAGTCCAGAATGAAGATGTGGTCAATTATTTGTGGGCGAGATTTATATATCATTGATTTAATTGTGAATTATAACTTTTGAGCATTGCAAACCATAACTTAGTTGTGAAATAGAGTTCTATTATTAATAAATTACCCAAATGAGTATTACAAACTATGACAACTTAAAATTCTAGTGTTCTATATGGTATACAGATATCCCATATATGTGTACATACCATATACACCCTCCAGTATACTTACTATTCGCGCTATGCGCATGTAACCATCTTCACCCCAACTTGTACTCCATGAATTGCGCAATATCCAATAGTCAATGTTACTTTCAGTCCCCCATCCAATAACTAGGACAACATGATCTAACTCTAGACCACAATTTCCACTGAAGAAGATCCCACTTTTATAACTCCGAAAATCCGAAGCACTGCTTGCTATTGCAACCCCAACTGGATGAGCAAATACTTCTAGAGCTAATGCATCTGCATCAAATGAGGCAAAGTTGTATAGTTGCGAATCGGTACAATAGGACCAACCTCATTATTTTGACATACTCCTTTCGTCCCTGTATATGGATAATCTGTTTCAAGAACATTACCATAATCAATCATGTAGCCAACAGCTTGTTCTACAAATGCACCATTTGCACAATCTGCTCCAAAGGTATTGCCGTCCAAAAGCTCTTAAGCTGATAGAGAGACTACTCCTGCACCATCTATTGCATGTTGAGTTTCTGCAAGTCCTATTGCAACAAATGCCCAACAACTACTACATTGACCTTGATCTTTCACTACTCCAATTACAGTGGACTCCAAAGGTCGAGCTCTCCAATCAAAGAAAACAGGTAGATCTTCTAGCTGTTTAGCATTAATTTTAGAACAACTAGGCGCAACCATGCTCCTATTGAAACTTGGAATTTTGGTATTGAAAAAGTTGCTCTTGAATTCTTCATTTGTCAAATCCGAAAATTGATTCAAGCCCAACGTAAACGTAACCTCCTTATTGCGCTTCTCAATATACTCATATGTTTCCTTGAAGATTTCAAAACGAAGTAACTTCTCTTCAAGTCCTTCATAAACTCGTTCATGAACTTCTCTTCATGTCCTTCATAAACTCGTCCATGTTGCATTATCCAATTCTCAAATACGCGAAACAAATCTACAACTTTAGAAGACAGATTTGTAAAGACACTTAAAGGGATGTCTTGTGTGACCAACATTTTGGACATTACACATGTTGCACTGGCTATTGGCGTAAAAAGCAACATGAGTAGGAAAATGACATTTTGTGCCTTCATGAATGTCTAATAAAATTCAAGATACTAATAATAATACTGACAATAATATCTAATAAAAGTCAAGATACTAACAATAAGATAAGTCTCACATATATAGGCTTGGGGTTTAGGAGTTCTCGCTCTTCTATCCAATAGTTTCGATCTCAGTTAATTTGATTTACAACCATTTGAACTTTTAGTAGTTTCATCAATTTGATTTGCACTCCATTCAAATTACTAGGTTTGGTTAAGCACATAGGACATGTTATGAGTGTTTTGGATGGATATTTACGTATTTACTCAGTTGCTCTTAGCCCCTGTTGACCTCTGCCGATGGTCTGTAATGGACCCCTAGCATAAGGTCAAAGGTTAGTAACGATGAGCCTTGATACGAGTTTTTTTCAATTGGCGATGGCCCCTGGTTTGTAAAGAGTCCATGATATAAAGTCTAGAAAAAAACATAAATTCTGTGGTTTGTAATGGACCCTATATAAGCTTTAAAAGTGAATATAAGCTCTATGGTTCATTTATGGACCTTACATAAACTCTGAAAAGATAATGAGCTCTAAGGTCTAACCATGATGGGCCCTGGTTCATTATGGGGCTGGCCTGGTTCGTAATGCCCCGGATATACATAAGCTCTGAAAGAATATGCATCATGTTGCGCATGTTACTCCTTTCTTCCGGGCTTTGCCATGGCTCGGGCTATGAGTACCCGCACCGCTGGGCACCATCGGGGCATTCTCCTGACCTCAATAAATTCCATCGTCTGCTCTCGTGCGTCTCCTGTGCAATGTTCCCATCTACAGCAAAGACTGGCTGCTGCATGCGTAGCCGGAGCTGTGCTTGCCAGCTCAGGTGATCTGTCCCATATGCCCTCGCATTGGAACGGGCTGTGGCCATGGGTGGACCGACAGACCGGCGCGCATGCTGCACCGAGCCACAGCTTTGGTTTCGGGGTACATCAGGCCGCGGCTCTTGAACTGGAGGCTGAGGAGGGGGAGCGAGTGGGTGCCAAAGAACGATCCTCTCTGTGTCCACTGCAGGAGCGCGTCCAGGAGGTGTGTGTAACAGCACAATTCAGTTTCCCCTGTTGGGTCAGAGCTCGGAGGTAGAGAGAGTTCCAGGAGGCACGGGTTTGCTGGGAACCTGCTATGGCCGTTGTTATGGGGCGGTCAATTGTTGGTCTAAAGGCGAAAGGGGGTTGTGGCTCATACCGCCTGTGTGTTTGTTCTCAGCAAATCAACGAGTCTTTCGCTGAGAAGAATGGGCAGGACCTCTCGTGTAGAGACCTTGCTGGAGCTACGTTCTTGGAAGCTCAGCTTAGAGGGACTGATCTTCACGGTTCTGATCTGCGAGGAGCCATGTTCACCAAGGTGAGCTTTTAGTTCATTGGTCATGAGCCAGCCACCTGCTACTGCATGCCCAGGTACCTATTTGTCAAGCATCTCAGATGATGAAGTGGGTAATCTCAGTCAGTATTTCCATGTGAACAGGCGGTCCTTTATCGGGCAAATCTCGAAGAGGCAGACCTATCAGATGCTCTTATCGACAGAGCTGTTCTGAACGAGTCAAACCTGTGCAATGCGATTCTTCGAGGGGCATGGCTGGCACTCACAGATTTAGCAGGGGCTAATGTAACCGGGGCGGACTTCACCGATGCCATCATCGACAAATTCCAGGCACCACCTACACCATTCCCCAGCACAGCCAGCACCCACCCAACCCAACTCCTTACCAGGGCTCGCTCTCACCGTTCATGCTTCTTGTTCGCAGGTGAAGCAACTCTGCGAGCGTGCAACAGGGGTGAATTCCTTGACTGGTGTGGACACTCGGCAGAGCCTCCGGTGTGACACCATCCAGTTCTACAAGGGATCAGGGAAGTGAGCTCCATCGTACATAGCAAGCTTGTCCTCATAAGATAGCATCATAAGACACTGAAAGCTGAGCACTTGAGACACCGGAGCTTCTCTCGCACATTCAATGTCCTCCACCTTGCGCTGGCACAGAGTTGTCTTAAAAGGCCTTAAGCGGCTACGAGCTTAGGGTTCGGACACTTTGAGCCGGCTGAACCCCTCCAAAGTCGATTTGAGAGACTGACACGACGACGGCTAACGAGCAGCATCAGCTGCTGTGATGCAGCGGCAGCTCAGGCTTTGAGGAGGGCAAGCTGCCAACTTCATGTCACCCGGAGCAAGGATGGCCAGGCTGGGTACCAACTTGGTGGGTCGCCAGCAATCCCCTGCGTTACCTTCGGCCTGGAGGCCTTCTGCGAAGCTTCATGCTGCAGACTGGCATGGCGTGGCGGTTACGTCCCAGGCTGCGTCCACAGGGGTGGTGGGCAGTTGCTCGTTGAGGAAGGTGTGTATGCCGGCGTACGAGGACCTTTGCAGGAAGCATTGCCTAAGGCATCTATCTCTGTCGGTGGCTTCTGTGGGAAGGCCGAGGGAAAGTGGTTATGGTGTCGAAGTCGCAGCTGCTGTGGGTCACGAGCAGAGCATAACCGCGGAATTTCGCCGTCCTGATGCTGTTGACTGGGACAAGGACTTGGTGAACTCTGTGTCCCTGATTGGACGTCTGGGGAGGGACGTGGAAATCAGATACTTCGACACTGGCAAAGTGGTCTCAAAGACGGCCATTGCCGTGCAAACGAGTACGAAGCAGGCTGATCCTCCAAGCTGGTGCGTGCATGTGTATCCGTTGTAAATGTCAAAAAATGTCCTTTTGCGCTTGGCTGATGTGGGCTGTGTGGGATGAGACAGGTTTGAGCTGGAGTTTTGGGACTCCTTGGCTGAGATTGCGGTTCACCATTTGAAGAAGGGGAGCATGGTGAACGTGAAGGGAAGGCTGAAGATCGAAACGTGGACCGATTCAAACGACGTCAAGAGAAATGCGATCAAGGTAGTTTACATCCTTGTTCGTATCTTGCTTTTAGATCTCAATGAAGGAGAGTGACGGTTAGGTCGGGGCCTGCCGTGCTGTAGGTCTCCGTCAAGGAGCTGAACTTTGTGTCAGCCAGCAGCAGCAGAACCTCCTCAAGTTCTCAAAACGGTTCTCAAAGCACTCAAGAGAAGCAAGGGGCTTCAGAAGGTGGGCTGGATTCTGATGTGTGACATTTCTCTGGCCTCTGGGTTTCCTGTTCCTACCTTTCCTAATATGTCAGTGTGGCTTTTTCGGGTGGTCATTAATTTCTGACCTGGGGGCTGTAGATGATGCAAGCCCCAAGATGACTCCAGAGCGCTTATGGCAGGAGTACTTCACAGATCCTTCAAAGTGGTGGGATAACCGAGGCTCGAAGGTAGGTTTGTCAGTTTGGAAAATGAAGGTGCTCTGTCAAAGAAGAATGGTTAACTCATCTTGTGCGATTTCGAACAGCTAAACCCGAAGTCTCCTGATTTCAAGCATAAAGACACTAAGGAAGCGCTCTGGATAGAAAGTTACCGTACTCCAGACTGGGTGAAGGAGAAACTAGACATGGCAGAAGCTTCAAAGGGAGGAGCACGAGCTGGTGCAGAGCAGAAGAAAGTGGCTTCTTCATATAGTAGCCGTCCCGTTGAAAGTGGCCGTCCGGTTGCAGAGGAGTCTGATTGGGGTGATTTTTAGTTTTGGTGGTGCACGCAGGGAGATACCGTTTTGAAATGAGCCCATTTGCACCATGGCGTGGTCTCTCGAGCAGAGTGTGCTTCAAAACGATTTTGCTGTACAAAGTCTAGGGGTCCGGGTTCCTAAATCTGTTTTCGAAAGAACTGTAAAGTTACGACATCGGGGTTGTCCTGTGTTTGGCTGCGGGATTGTAACAGGCGTGAAGGTAAGAATTCTATTAAGTGAGCGATAAGTGAGCAAAAAATTAGACCCATAAAATAATTGACCCAAATTAAGTGTGATTATCTCCAACGACAAGAAAGTCCATAAACATTTGCAAGATGCCGCTGACAGCATTGTAAAGCTGTACCCCGGACAAAAAGTCTGGGAACCCTTTCTCTTCCAGGGTATGACTTTATGGCGACCGGTCCGATGACCGTGTGTAGCTGCCTTGTCCACACAGGTATGTACAGTCTATGGGGGATTTCTCATTCAGGAGGTCTCGCACAAGGGAAACCAGGATGCCCTCTAAGCAAGCGAACAGGCAGGCACAGCAGGGCACAGCTAGCAGCCAGAACTCAGCAAATATGGCTGTTCTTGTGAGCGTGCTAACTGGCCAGGGATTGCATTCCCAATTGTAAATGTAAGGACAACCCTACATGCCTTGCGAATGAAGGGACCCGCTGCGACAGGATTCAATACCACCCGGTCCACCCTGTGCACTGTACTCTCTGACAGCTTGAAAGCTCCGCGCCACCGGTCGAAAATTTGCACCTCATCAATTTCTCCCTTCCAATATCGAGGACAAGTCCGTTCTTCCCGGCCAGCTGGTATACGTGACATCAGCCACCCAATCCATCGTACTGCCGAAGAAGTCCCCGTGATTCGGTGACGGGGACTCCAGTGAATCGGAGTGAAAAATTGGATTGGGTACGATTCGGAGTGAAAAATTGGATTGGATACGATTCAACAAATTCTACGAATGTCAGAAATGGGATTCGAACCCATGCCCTTTCGGACCAGTACCTGAAACTGGCGCCTTAGACCAACTCGGCCATCCTGACGTGGATGTCTTGAAACGGATATCCTACCTTATTTAAAAACAAGTTTTGATAAATGTAAAAAATTGGGCTGCCCGCCAACCGGTAGTTGCAACAAAGAAGCCAACCGATAGTTGCACACCTTCTTTGGTGTCCAAATGGCTTAGGCCAAAGAGACACACATTTATAAGAACCTCGTGATTAAGCATCCTGAGCTTAGATCGGTACTTCAATGGGGTGCCTAAAGGGAGTGGATGCCCTTGGTGCAAGTACCCAGAGGGAGTGGATGCCCTTGGTGCAAGTAGCTTAGGCACACCATGATACAAGTTGTTAAGTAAAATCCATGACGGAAATCCGTCCTTCGTGGACTTAAATAAAATTCTTCTTCTTCTTCTTGTCCTGCACTAAGCGAAACTAGACGTCACACCAGGAACGCTGGCATTCCCGATGCCCAGATCACCTAACATCAATTATATGCTAAGGTGTGCGCACATACCGGACCAATGGTATTGTCGGCTTCAACAGACGGGCTACGATCTCAGAGCTCCGAGTCTTTTATCAGAAAAGACAGTACCCAGTCCGATAGACTCTCTGATTGTAAGTGAGGTTGTTTATTCTATCCGAACTGAGCTGGAACTACCTGTACTATCCTTGCTGACGCAGCTGTTTGGGTTTGGGTGCGTGAAGAAATCCAGCAGCTGCTTGGTCATCTACACCAAGGAACTCTGCTGTGCAGTGTGCACAAGGCTTGGACCATTGCTCAAATATTCAAAACTTGCGTGTTCAAGCACATGTCGTTGAACAAAATCCACTTTTACAGCTTCAGCTCACAGGCCCCGTTCACAACGAGAGGCTCCAGAGCCTTCCCGCGATTCGCTCTTTATTTTGTTCGTTGCTTCACCTGCATGTGACCCCTGTATCTCAGCCTCTGTTGATTCCTCCAGGCTGAAGAAGTGATCACGGAACGGCTGGGTCTTCCTTACGTTGCTGTCTTGTTTCCCAAAGTTCTGAATGTGTGCACCTTCGCTGCACCTTGCCACCTCCCCAGCTGAAAGTCTATGGCTGCCGTGAACTTTCGATCGAATAAGACTTAAATCCTGAACATCGTCTGCATCTCGGCTGAGCTCTCTTTCAACTTGAGGAACAGACAACATCCTCCTAGCTGTGGAATTGTCTGCAGATGTTAGGAGAATAGTCCGCGGTTATCAGTGCGGAAGTCGCTTTAATCCTCCTTGCAATCTTGGTAGCACCGAGGTCACAAATTCTTAAACACGCTGTCGGAGAGCTGCGACAGGATTGCATTCACAGTGAGCAGCACCACACCGGATCCCAGGATCATGGCCACAACCACGCTCGTGGTTCCGAGCACCTTCTGGAAAGACGGCCATTCTATCAGCCGCGTCTCCTCCACTACACCACTCCAGAAATTTGTCGAGGGTTCCTGCACGCCCTCGGACGCCCTTGCCTCTCGCAATGCCCTAATCGCATTGCCGACATCTTGTTGCGACCCCAGTTGGTCGGCACCCGCGCCATCCCCAGCTGCGTTTCCCGCTGGCTGCTCTGCATCGGTCTGGGGTGTAGCTGTCGCCTCTCCTCCTTCCGCCCTTTGCTCCCCTGCGCAACCGCAAAGGGTTCCAGGCGTCCCGCCTCGTCAGGGCAGCGTCTGCGCTGCGTTAGCTACTACACGACATGCAAAGCCAACCCTACCTCGATCGCCACCGTCACCGCCACCGCTTGAACCTCGGACAGCATCGGGTGACGGCGAGGGAGAGGCCCTCAAGGTCACCACACGTCCATTGGCTCTCCTGGTCGCACCCACACCCTGACGCCAAACCGTGGTGCATCCCAAGGTGGACATGCGCTCGAAGGCAGGTAGTCTGCTGCTGCTCCTCACAGCGGTGGCAGCTCCGGGACTCCTGCCTGCCAGAGTGACAGCCATCGCCATCCTTGAAGCGAGAACCAGTCTCGCAGAAAGAAGCCTCACCTGGTATGGATAAAACGCAAGGAGACGGTTCCACGGTTAGGGCGGGCAACCGATGTGTGTGGGGCATGCATTCCATTCAGTCCTCGATTATCTTCATAACTGCCTCACCGTCAAATTGGCAGGCTATGGGATACATCTCCGCATGCCCCTGAGAATCCGCGAGGAGGCGACGCTGTGGAACCTGTGGTGCTCAAAACAGTGTGAAACAGCGTTCTGTGCCGTGTTTGAATGCTCCTGTACTGAATCTGTAAGGATGGATGATGATTGAAGTAATGTGTGGTGTGGCTCGGATGCTACTTTGTCTACAGGTCCGACACTTCCACATTGCCGCTGCCCGATCAGAGCACGGGAAAGTTTGGCAAAAATCTGTACAGAAAATCTAAGAAGCCTGTCCCTTTGAGGATACCCTTGCCTGTAACCAACTCGATGATGAGCAGCGCAGTGAAGCCTATCATGGCCGCCCTTCCATTAGTAATCTCGTTATCCGGAGTGAAACCAAAGCCCCCAGCCTCCTTCTCGTCCACCTCCACCATCCTCGTCTGCGCAAAGGAGGAGAATGCAGAATCAGTATAGCTCCTTCCAACGAGAACTTCCTTCACTCACAATGAACTGTGGCAAGCACAAAAGGGAAGCCATACCTCTTCCACATCCACATTCGTGGCCGTCTTCCCAGCCTGTGTGGATCCACCGAAGATAATCTCCGCAGATTGTCCGCTTATCCCTTTCTTCAGATCAACGTAGATGTAGTCCGAGTCCACCTTCACCGGGTACACATCCAGCTGCCTCACAGGCGGGGTGAGAAATCTGAGCACCGCATTGGTAGGGTACCAGTCGACGATGGCCCCGGTCTTGAGGTCGAATGTGGTTTCCGTGGACGGGCACACAATGCAGCCGTCCTGTTGTTCAAGGCGAGTGAGCTGAATACTGAAAGGAGGTCTGGCGCACATAGATCTCACACACGGGATGGAATGCTATGCGTACCTGCGTCAATTTGGCGTTGAAGAAGCCTTCGCTGTAGGCTCCTTCGGCCGGGGACGTGTTCTCGATTGCGAACACCTCGCTCTTGTACCACAGCAGCAGAATTGTCTCTCCGTCCTGCCGCACCAGCCGCCTCTCGCCCTTAGGCAGCGCGGTCACAGGAATGACGGGCACCCAGCGGGTGGCCTCAGACCCGGCCTCGGCCTCGGCCTCTGCCGCAGTGGACACCTCCCCCGCGCTAGCCCTGGCCCCCGTCCTTGCGCAGCCCGCTGCGGGCGCCTGCCATCGCAGCGCGCGCGCGCGCGCGCGGCGCGCGCGCGCGCGCGCGCGCGCGCGCGCGCGCGCGCGCGCGCGCGCGCGCGGCGCGCGCGCGCGCGCGCGCGCGCGCGCGCGCGCGCGCGCGCGCGCGCGCGCGCGCGCGCGCGCGCGCGCGCGCGCGCGCGCGCGCGCGGCAGCGCGCGCGCGCGCGCGCGGCAGCGCGCGCGCGCGCGCGCGGCAGCGCGCGCGGCGCGCGGCGCGCGCGCGCGCGCGCGCGCGCGCGCGCGCGCGCGCGCGCGCGCGCGCGGCGCGCGCGCGCGCGCGCGCGCGCGCGCGCGCGCGCGCGCGCGCGCGCGCGCGCGCGCGCGCGCGCGCGCGCGCGCGCGCGCGCGCGCGGCGCGCGCGCGCGCGCGCGCGCGCGCGCGCGCGCGCGCGCGCGCGCGCGCGCGCGGCGCGGCGCGCGCGCGCGCGCGGCGCGCGGCGCGCGCGCGCGCGCGCGCGCGCGCGCGCGCGCGCGCGCGCGCGCGCGCGCGCGCGCGCGCGCGCGCGCGCGGCAGCGCGCGCGCGCGCGCGGCGCGCGGCAGCGCGCGCGCGCGCGCGGCGCGGCGCGCGCGCGCGCGCGCGCGCGCGGCGCGCGCGCGCGCGCGCGCGGCGCGCGCGCGCGCGCGCGCGCGCGCGCGCGCGCGCGCGCGCGCGCGCGCGCGCGCGCGCGGCGCGCGCGCGCGCGCGCGCGCGCGCGCGCGCGCGCGCGCGCGCGCAGCGCGCGCGCGCGCGCGCGCGCGCGCGCGCGCGCGCGCGCGCGCGCGCGCGCGCGCGCGCGCGCGCGCGCGCGCGCGCGCGCGCGCGCGCGCGCGCGCGCGCGCGCGCGCGCGCGCGCGCGCGCGCGCGCGCGCGCGCGCGCGCGCGCGCGCGCGCGGCGCGGCGCGCGCGCGCGCGCGCGCGCGCGCGCGCGCGCGCGCGCGCGCGCGCGCGCGCGCGCGCGCGCGGCGCGCGCGCGCGCGGCGCGCGCGCGCGCGCGCGCGCGCGCGCGCGCGCGCGCGCGCGCGCGCGCGCGCGCGCGCGCGCGCGCGCGCGCGCGCGCGCGCGCGCGCGCGCGCGCGCGCGCGCGGCGCGCGCGCGCGCGCGCGCGCGCGCGCGCGCGCGCGCGCGCGCGCGCGCGCGCGCGCGCGCGCGCGCGCGCGCGCGCGCGCGCGCGCGCGCGCGCGCGCGCGCGCGCGCGCGCGCGCGCGCGGCGCGCGGCGCGCGCGCGCGCGCGCGCGCGGCAGCGCGCGCGCGCGCGCGCGCGCGCGCGGCGGCGCGCGCGCGCGCGCGCGCGCGCGCGCGCGCGCGCGGCGCGCGCGCGCGCGCGCGCGCGCGCGCGCGCGCGCGCGCGCGCGCGCGCGCGCGGCGCGCGCGCGCGCGCGCGCGCGCGCGCGCGCGCGGCGCGCGCGCGCGCGCGCGCGCGCGCGCGCGCGCGCGCGCGCGCGCGCGCGCGCGCGCGCGCGCGCGCGCGCGCGCGCGCGCGCGCGCGCGCGCGCGCGGCGCGCGCGCGCGCGCGCGCGCGCGCGCGCGCGCGCGCGCGCGCGCGCGCGCGCGGCAGCGCGCGCGCGCGCGCGCGCGCGCGCGCGCGCGCGCGCGCGCGCGCGCGCGCGCGCGCGCGCGCGCGCGCGCGCGCGCGCGCGCGCGCGCGCGCGCGCGCGCGCGCGCGCAGCGCGCGCGCGCGCGCGCGCGCGCGCGCGCGCGCGCGCGCGCGCGCGCGCGCGCGCGCGCGCGCGCGCGCGCGCGCGCGCGCGCGCGCGCGCGCGCGCGCGCAGCGCGCGCGCGCGCGCGCGCGCGCGCGCGCGCGCGGCGCGCGCGCGCGCGCGCGCGCGGCGCGCGCGCGCGCGCGCGCGCGCGCGCGCGCGCGCGCGCGGCGCGCGCGCGCGCGCGCGCGCGCGCGCGCGCGCGCGCGCGCGCGCGCGCGCGCGCGCGCGCAGCGCGCGCGCGCGCGCGCGCGCGCGCGCGCGCGCGCGCGCGCGCGCGCGCGCGCGCGCGCGCGCGCGCGCGCGCGCGCGCGCGCGCGCGCGCGGCGCAGCGCGCGCGCGCGCGCGCGCGCGCGCGCGCGCGCGCGCAGCGCGCGCGCGCGCGCGCGCGCGCGCGCGGCAGCGCGCGCGCGCGGCGCGCGCGGCGCGCGCGGCGCGGCGCGCGGCGCGCGCAGCGCGCGCAGCGGCGAAAGCAGCGCGCGCGCGCGCGCGCCGCGCAGCGCGCGCGCGCGCGCGCGCGCGCGCGCGCAGCGCGCGCGCGGCGCGCGGCAGCGCGCGCGCGGCAGCAGCAGCAGAGATTGAGAGGAAAGTGATCGAGAAGCTGACAGCAGAGCATGTGCGAGCGTTGGCGGAAATAGAGGTGGGATACTGCCTCCTGATTCAGTTGCCGATGTGAAGCCAGGAAAGATCCTCCTGAGCTCTATAGAGTCTTCGCAATGGCAATTGCAGGTCAGAGACAATCCAGCGGCGGTTCACCATAGCAAAGTCTTTGCTGGCCAAAGCTGACAAGTTTGTTCAGAATGGCTAGATGCTGGAATATGGGCGTACGCATTTTGAAATGCATAGCACGGGCAGGCTGGTGCTCAAGATTGTGATGGCCTCGGCGCCGGGGCGGCCGGGGAAGGACGGGGCGGCCGGGGAAGGACGGGGCGGCCGGGGAAGGACGGGGCGGCCGGGACCGACCTGCCGGGGTCGTGTTCCAGCTGGAGACGGACGGCGGGAGGGAGTCCAGGCGGCAGGTATTGGGGTGGCACGGGTGGGGTGTCTGGGGCAGGGAAAGGAAGAAGAAGAAGAAGAAGAAGAAGAATAGGGGCGGAGGCAGAAGGCCAAATCAGCAAATGCGTTGGCAGCAGCAGAGATTGAGAGGAAAGTGATCGAGAAGCTGACAAGTTTGTTCAGAATGGCTAGATGCTGGAATATGGGCGTACGCATTTTGAAATGCATAGCACGGGCAGGCTGGTGCTCAAGATTGTGATGGCCTCGGCGCCGGGGCGGCTGGGACCGACCTGCCGGGGTCGTGTTCCAGCTGGAGACGGACGGCGGGAGGGAGCTCCGGGAATGTGGTGCTGGCGGGAGGGAGTCCAGGCGGCAGGTATTGGGGTGGCACGGGTGGGGTGTCTGGGGCAGGGAAAGGGCGGGGATGGGCGGAAGGATGGGGTGCAGGTGTCAGGGTCTTCGCAAGGGAGTGGTGCGGGGGGTTTCGACTCAGGGTTTCCCGACGGATGTCCCAGGGTTCGCACGGTTATTATTAATGGGGTTGAAATTGACGAGGCTGGGTTGCAGAGGCTCATTGCCAGCTTGCCCGGCACGTCTTCGATTTCCGAGGTTGTTACCCCGGCTGCGGATGGGAATGGGGATAAGGCTGTGAAGGTTGCAGTCCAGGGTGGAGTGCCGGATGAGGTTTTAGATAGTGGTACTGTGATGTCGACACCTGTTGCGGCCTTGGAGGGTGAGGTTGCCTCCCAGGCTAGTTTGGCTGAGGGAGCTCAGGGCTCTGATTTGCAGGTAATGACAGTGGAGATGGGTTCCCAAGAAAGGGCGCTTGTGTTTCCGGGGCTGGGAGAAGGGACTTCGACGCTTACAGCGGGCGATGAGCAGCTTTCGTCATTTGACGTGGCTTCTGACGGGTTAGAATCTCTCAGGATACTGCCTCCTGATTCCGGCCTTCGAGCAGTTGGGTACAGGACTCTGCCGCCCCAGGAGGCTGGTGCTCAAGATTGTGATGGCCTCGGCGCCGGGGCGGCCGGGGAAGGACGGGGCGGCTGGGACCGACCTGCCGGGGTCGTGTTCCAGCTGGAGACGGACGGCGGGAGGGAGCTCCGGGAATGTGGTGCTGGCGGGAGGGAGTCCAGGCGGCAGGTATTGGGGTGGCACGGGTGGGGTGTCTGGGGCAGGGAAAGGGCGGGGATGGGCGGAAGGATGGGGTGCAGGTGTCAGGGTCTTCGCAAGGGAGTGGTGCGGGGGGTTTCGACTCAGGGTTTCCCGACGGATGTCCCAGGGTTCGCACGGTTATTATTAATGGGGTTGAAATTGACGAGGCTGGGTTGCAGAGGCTCATTGCCAGCTTGCCCGGCACGTCTTCGATTTCGAGGTTGTTCAGGCTGCTGAAGCTGCAGCGCGGCTCCTGCTTCAGCCTCGCCGGGAGCAAGCAGAGAAAATCCGAGGAGGAAGAGGAAGCCGCAGATCCGGCGCTTAGGATGGATCCCACGGATTCACGCACACAAGAGACGCGGAAGCAGCCGCCATGGCTCAAGCAAATGCGTTGGCAGCAGCGGCAGCAGAGATTGAGAGGAAAGTGATCGAGAAGCTGACAGCAGAGCATGTGCGAGCGTTGGCGGAAATAGAGGTGGGATGCAGCTGCAGGACAGTTAAAGGGGGTGCGCATACCATTAGTTGTCCCTATCCTTTCACCTCCTCTGGCAGTATGGTGCAACGAAAAATAAAAGAGCAATATGATGAACTTGTTCGGTCGAATGCGGGACGAACCTTGACACTTGCGCAGGTGCCTGTGATTCCTTCCCTGTTTGGTTATTCAAAAAGTGAAGTCCCCAGATAGGCTGACTGGATTGGCTACAGGAGTGTGTAGTCAAAGAGCTGCCCCCTGCCAAATTTGTGCTGCTTGATATTTCTGTAGGCTCGCTTGCATGCGAATGTTGACAGAGGCTTTCACAATTGTCATGTAGGTCGGGCGGTTCACGACATGCTTAGTTGAAGCAAAAACTGCACTCCAACAGAAGTATGGTGTTTCTGTAAATTCTTGAGTAGTGTGCTATTGCTTATCCGTTGGTTTGTCTCCTGAGCTCTATAGAGTCTTCGCAATGGCAATTGCAGGTCAGAGACAATCCAGCGGCGGTTCACCATAGCAAAGTCTTTGCTGGCCAAAGCTGACAAGTCATCTTTTGATCGGCTATGTGGGCAGGTACTCAATCAATCTCTGAGTTCTCTTACCATGTTTTCTCTTGGGTAGTTCCTTGTGGTTGGAGCACTAGTGCATTCCAGGGGCCTTGCGTCATCTCCTGGCTAACATGACATAGGCGTTGTGCAGATTTATGGACTAGAAATCGAACAGAAAAAACTGGAGGAGGATACTATAGTTTATAATCGGCTGCAGGAGCAACTGAAGTTATCACCTGCATATCAGAAGGTGTGGTGTCACTGTACATTTCTAAGTGTGAATCTGTTGGAGAATGTTCTTTTCAATGATACTGACAAGTTTGTTCAGAATGGCTAGATGCTGGAATATGGGCGTACGCATTTTGAAATGCATAGCACGGGCAGGCTGGTGGAGAAGCAAAAGCCAGATAGCAATGATATCTCTTTCGAGGAATTATTGGCTCAGGAGAAGAAGGAGAAGGAGAGGAAGGAGCCGCGAAGGCCTCGGCAGAAGTGGGCGGCGGTGGAGGACGAGGAGGCATGGTAGACTCCCGCCATGCGCGTCGCCGTGTTGGATCTGCGCAAACCCTCGCCCGGCCCGCGGCCTGATCCGCTCGCCCGGCTATGGCGCTCTGGCTGCTCTGTGTGATCGGGGTTGCGCTGCTCGCCGTTGCATTGCTCACGATCCTGGCAGTGCTGGTTCCTGATTCCGGCCTTCGAGCAGTTGGGTACAGGACTCTGCCGCCCCAGGAGGCTGACGGGCCCTCTGCTCCTGCTGCCGCTCCGGCTCCTGCTCCGGTTGTGGCTGTGCCTGTTGTGGTGGAAGCTGCTGCCGAGGGTGTGGAAGCTGCGGACGTTGTGGAAGCTGCCGAGGTTGTTCAGGCTGCTGAAGCTGCAGCTGGTGCGGCTGGTCGAAAGGGAGAGGACAGGGAATTGGGGGGCACGAGGACGGGGGAGATGGAGATCTCGCCGGGGAATGCAGGGCGCGGGAGGATGGCGGGGCTGCACTGCATGCGCCTCCTTCGAGGAGGCTGGTGGAGAAGCAAAAGCCAGATAGCAATGATATCTCTTTCGAGGAATTATTGGCTCAGGAGAAGAAAGACTCGTTCTGGTACAGAAGTGCTCCTCCTTCTCCTTGTCAAATTCTACCAAGGTTGGTGTTTTTCTGCGTGTCGTGCCTCCAGATTCACCTTTCAGACATGTCTTCTAGCTTAGCATTTCTCTCGTGACTGTGTAAGCAGGCAAAACATAGTCCAGCACAGGCTTCTGTCCCTGTGGTGGGGACCTAGTGCTAATCGAAGTGTGACATACGGGGGTTAAACTGGAGCTGTTTACCGGAATCTTTGGCACCCTATACGTCACACAACTGGCTCTGTAAGTTCCTTCTGCCTTTCAAACTGCTTAGGTCGTGTTGGGATTGACATTCTGTTCTACTGCTGCAGCCTTGTTGTTTCTTGGCACACAAGGACATAACAGTCCAGTGTCTCCCATTATCCATGATTTGTCCAGCTTAGGCTGGGCGCACACGATTTTTTTTGCCTCTGCCTCTCTGCCCGAACTTAGAGTGAATGAAATTATCTGATGTCTGGTGAATGAACGCCAGTTTGGTTGCAGAGGCTCATTGCCAGCTTGCCCGGCACGTCTTCGATTTCCGAGGTTGTTACCCCGGCTGCGGATGGGAATGGGGATAAGGCTGTGAAGGTTGCAGTCCAGGGTGGAGTGCCGGATGAGGTTTTAGATAGTGGTACTGTGATGTCGACACCTGTTGCGGCCTTGGAGGGTGAGGTTGCCTCCCAGGCTAGTTTGGCTGAGGGAGCTCAGGGCTCTGATTTGCAGGTAATGACAGTGGAGATGGGTTCCCAAGAAAGGGCGCTTGTGTTTCCGGGGCTGGGAGAAGGGACTTCGACGCTTACAGCGGGCGATGAGCAGCTTTCGTCATTTGACGTGGCTTCTGACGGGTTAGAATCTCTCAGGATACTGCCTCCTGATTCAGTTGCCGATGTGAAGCCAGGAAAGATCCTCCTGAGCTCTATAGAGTCTTCGCAATGGCAATTGCAGGTCAGAGACAATCCAGCGGCGGTTCACCATAGCAAAGTCTTTGCTGGCCAAAGCTGACAAGTCATCTTTTGATCGGCTATGTGGGCAGGTACTCAATCAATCTCTGAGTTCTCTTACCATGTTTTCTCTTGGGTAGTTCCTTGTGGTTGGAGCACTAGTGCATTCCAGGGGCCTTGCGTCATCTCCTGGCTAACATGACATAGGCGTTGTGCAGATTTATGGACTAGAAATCGAACAGAAAAAACTGGAGGAGGATACTATAGTTTATAATCGGCTGCAGGAGCAACTGAAGTTATCACCTGCATATCAGAAGGTGTGGTGTCACTGTACATTTCTAAGTGTGAATCTGTTGGAGAATGTTCTTTTCAATGATACTGACAAGTTTGTTCGAATGGCTAGATGCTGGAATATGGGCGTACGCATTTTGAAATGCATAGCACGGGCAGGCTGGTGGAGAAGCAAAAGCCAGATAGCAATGATATCTCTTTCGAGGAATTATTGGCTCAGGAGAAGAAAGACTCGTTCTGGTACAGAAGTGCTCCTCCCTTCTCCTTGTCAAATTCTACCAAGGTTGGTGTTTTTTCTGCGTGTCGTGCCTCCAGATTCACCTTTCAGACATGTCTTCTAGCTTAGCATTTCTCTCGTGACTGTGTAAGCAGGCAAAAACATAGTCCAGCACAGGCTTCTGTCCCTGTGGTGGGGACCTAGTGCTAATCGAAGTGTGACATACGGGGGGTTAAACTGGAGCTGTTTACCGGAATCTTTGGCACCCTATACGTCACACAACTGGCTCTGTAAGTTCCTTCTGCCTTTCAAACTGCTTAGGTCGTGTTGGGATTGACATTCTGTTCTACTGCTGCAGCCTTGTTGTTTCTTGGCACACAAGGACATAACAGTCCAGTGTCTCCCATTATCCATGATTTGTCCAGCTTAGGCTGGGCGCACACGATTTTTTTTTGCCTCTGCCTCTCTGCCCGAACTTAGAGTGAATGAAATTATCTGATGTCTGGTGAATGAACGCCAGTTTGGTTGCAGAGGCGACGTCTTGCTGGGCAAATCCCGGCCGGACCGTCATTGGGGCACCCTAAGCTTTCTGCAGAAGAGAACTGTAGTAATTTCTGTGCTTTCAAACTTTAAAGGGTTTGTTGCTCGGACATCCGTGTTACGATGAAATGGAAGTAGAGGGCAAGACTCAAAGGACCCTTACCCGCAGCTGCTGCGACTGCCAGGCCGAAGTGTAGTGAATTGGAGGCGGAGTCTGTGCGACTTCGGTTAGGGGAATAGCTGTACCTGCAGATATGGGCATCTAAGTCTCGTGATATTGCATGTATAATTTCATCGTCTGTTTGGCCCAATACATATGGAAGTGTGGGAGTATGGAGCACAATGTGATACGTAGGCGAAATTGCAAGCTGCTGATCAGTCCCTGCCTTCTGGATGACAGGAGTCTGGTCAACAGATTCTGGAGGATACTGGAACTGGAAGAGACGGGTATATGCGGTCAATAGCATATTTTATGGGTCAAGTGTAGGGTCCACCATGAAATTCACACATGCCTCACGGCAAACATGATTGAAACGTGTGAATCGTTGCTGGCCAGCCTCCCCATGTCCCGCTTATGACTCTGTCGCTAAATAGTTTAACTTGCCTACTACTACATGCACAAGGTCCTTGGAAATTTGAAGCACCCAAGCGAGAACTCTAGATCGTCTAGCCTACCAAGCGCACTCGCCTAACTGATCGTTCTTCCCTTCCTTGCCGATCTCACAAACGTGAGCTGTAGGCAGTTCGGCAATCTTCATGTTCCTGTCCGTGACTTACAACAGGAGTTCGTCTCCTCGTTAAGTCCCTTTCTGTCCACGCACGCCCCATGACAGAACGAACAGGGAATCCGACTGCCTCAAACATGACAGATGTTAGCAACTGCTATGTACACACCAGACGAAGCCCGCCTCAATCTACGTGCAGGTAATGACAGTGGAGATGGGTTCCCAAGAAAGGGCGCTTGTGTTTCCGGGGCTGGGAGAAGGGACTTCGACGCTTACAGCGGGCGATGAGCAGCTTTCGTCATTTGACGTGGCTTCTGACGGGTTAGAATCTCTCAGGATACTGCCTCCTGATTCAGTTGCCGATGTGAAGCCAGGGAAAGATCCTCCCGAGCCTGATTCTGCAGAAGAGAACTGTAGTAATTTCTGTGCTTTCAAACTTTAAAGGGTTTGTTGCTCGGACATCCGTGTTACGATGAAATGGAAGTAGAGGGCAAGACTCAAGGACCCTTACCCGCAGCTGCTGCGACTGCCAGGCCGAAGTGTAGTGAATTGGAGGCGGAGTCTGTGCGACTTCGGTTAGGGGAATAGCTGTACCTGCAGATATGGGCATCTAAGTCTCGTGATATTGCATGTATAATTTCATCGTCTGTTTGGCCCAATACATATGGAAGTGTGGGAGTATGGAGCACAATGTGATACGTAGGCGAAATTGCAAGCTGCTGATCAGTCCCTGCCTTCTGGATGACAGGAGTCTGGTCAACAGATTCTGGAGGATACTGGAACTGGAAGAGACGGTATATGCGGTCAATAGCATATTTTATGGGTCAAGTGTAGGGTCCACCATGAAATTCACACATGCCTCACGGCAAACATGATTGAAACGTGTGAATCGTTGCTGGCCAGCCTCCCCATGTCCCGCTTATGACTCTGTCGCTAAATAGTTTAACTTGCCTACTACTACATGCACAAGGTCCTTGGAAATTTGAAGCACCCAAGCGAGAACTCTAGATCGTCTAGCCTAGCGCACTCGCCTAACTGATCGTTCTTCCTTCCTGTTTGGTTATTCAAAAAGTGAAGTCCCCAGATAGGCTGACTGGATTGGCTACAGGAGTGTGTAGTCAAAGAGCTGCCCCCTGCCAAATTTGTGCTGCTTGATATTTCTGTAGGCTCGCTACTTATGCATGCGAATGTTGACAGAGGCTTTCACAATTGTCATGTAGGTCGGGCGGTTCACGACATGCTTAGTTGAAGCAAAAACTGCACTCCAACAGAAGTATGGTGTTTCTGTAAATTCTTGAGTAGTGTGCTATTGCTTATCCGTTGGTTTGTCTCCTGAGCTCTATAGAGTCTTCGCAATGGCAATTGCAGGTCAGAGACAATCCAGCGGCGGTTCACCATAGCAAAGTCTTGCTGGCCAAAGCTGACAAGTCATCTTTGATCGGCTATGTGGGCAGGTACTCAATCAATCTCTGAGTTCTCTTACCATGTTTTCTCTTGGGTAGTTCCTTGTGGTTGGAGCACTAGTGCATTCCAGGGCCTTGCGTCATCTCCTGGCTAACATGACATAGGCGTTGTGCAGATTTATGGACTAGAAATCGAACAGAAAAACTGGAGGAGGATACTATAGTTTATAATCGGCTGCAGGAGCAACTGAAGTTATCACCTGCATATCAGAAGGTGTGGTGTCACTGTACATTTCTAAGTGTGAATCGTTGCTGGCCAGCCTCCCCATGTCCCGCTTATGACTCTGTCGCTAAATAGTTTAACTTGCCTACTACTACATGCACAAGGTCCTTGGAAATTTGAAGCACCCAAGCGAGAACTCTAGATCGTCTAGCCTACCAAGCGCACTCGCCTAACTGATCGTTCTTCCCTTCCTTGCCGATCTCACAAACGTGAGCTGTAGGCAGTTCGGCAATCTTCATGTTCCTGTCCGTGACTTACAACAGGAGAGTTCGTCTCCTCGTTAAGTCCCTTTCTGTCCACGCACGCCCCATGACAGAACGAACAGGAATCCGACTGCCTCAAACATGACAGATGTTAGCAACTGCTATGTACACCAGACGAAGCCCGCCTCAATCTACGTGCAGGTAATGTAGACAGTGCGGAAATCACTGAAATCCTCACGACTCTGAGCCATCGGACAGCTCAAGTGCTTCGTCAAGGGTCGAAGAGAGTGCGCAGTCCTTCCACAGCGCTGCGGACGAGCAGTTGCCCTCCATTGAAAAACGACCTAAACACAGCCGCCTTAACCTGCCCTCTCTTGCCCGCAGGCGTCGCACTGCGATATCCCAGATTCACGCGGCTGGCAGCCATGGTTGAAGAGCTGCTCCTCGCCATAGCAGTGCCTTTAGTCACAATATGGCGGGTTTGCCCTTTGTTGACGAGATTTGCACCTCGATCATGGGACTTGGGGTTTCTGGATCCTGACAACAGACTCAATTTGTCAAGCTCGCCCATGGTTGCGTGCTTCCCGCTTCCCTCTTCACTTCACTGGATCGGTGACGGCCTAAGAAGCTGTAATTGTTCTGCAGTCAGGAATCCTCCTCAATTCACACCTTTCAAACAACCGTCTTCACACGCAGAAATGCAGTTACCTAAGGCTGCAGAGTTGCGGCATACCGACCTGGATGGATGATCGAATGTGCTTGAACCCGCGGTGCTGAAATTGTTGAATCCTCTTCCTGTGAGTACTAGAAGAAAAGGCAGAGACAGCGGTAGACGATCGCCAAAATGCGACCGTCAACGCATGTTAGCGGAGCATCAGACTCGGACATTTGTGAGGCAAACCACACAAGGACATAACAGTCCAGTGTCTCCCATTATCCATGATTTGTCCAGCTTAGGCTGGGCGCACACGATTTTTTTTTGCCTCTGCCTCTCTGCCCGAACTTAGAGTGAATGAAATTATCTGATGTCTGGTGAATGAACGCCAGTTTGGTTGCAGAGGCGACGTCTTGCTGGGCAAATCCCGGCCGGACCGTCATTGGGGCACCCTAAGCTTTCTGCAGAAGAGAACTGTAGTAATTTCTGTGCTTTCAAACTTTAAAGGGTTTGTTGCTCGGACATCCGTGTTACGATGAAATGGAAGTAGAGGGCAAGACTCAAGGACCCTTACCCGCAGCTGCTGCGACTGCCAGGCCGAAGTGTAGTGAATTGGAGGCGGAGTCTGTGCGACTTCGGTTAGGGGAATAGCTGTACCTGCAGATATGTCTTCTAGCTTAGCATTTCTCTCGTGACTGTGTAAGCAGGCAAAACATAGTCCAGCACAGGCTTCTGTCCCTGTGGTGGGGACCTAGTGCTAATCGAAGTGTGACATACGGGGTTAAACTGGAGCTGTTTACCGGAATCTTTGGCACCCTATACGTCACACAACTGGCTCTGTAAGTTCCTTCTGCCTTTCAAACTGCTTAGGTCGTGTTGGGATTGACATTCTGTTCTACTGCTGCAGCCTTGTTGTTTCTTGGCACACAAGGGCCGGACAGCACAAAGAGGAGGCGGCGTTGGAGCAGGCCTTCGACTGTGTCCCACCACAGCTCTCTACTAGGGCGAGAAAAAGGATGGAACGCAGGACAGAGGATGAAAGGAACGGGACAGAGCGGGGACAAGGCGACGAGCTGATGTGAATGAAGGCGCAACCAGCACGAAGCTTCGCCGAGGGAGGACAAGCCGAGCGAACAGATGCCGATCCCGGAAACGCGGCAATTCTGGTCACAGTCGCACTTCACGAATGACGACAGCAGGCCGGTGCGACTCGAGAATGGAATGCGCCAAGTTTCCGCAAATCCGCAGGCAATCAAAACCACGATCACTGAACTCGCCACAGCAAAGAACAGAGAGCTGAGAGCTGAGAGCTGAGAGCTGAGCTGAGAGAAAAGAGCGCGTTGCGCCGTGAGAGCCACGTATGACCTAAGAGGAGGAGCGGGGCCAGAGAGGGGCAGAGAAGACCGGCGGCAGAGGCGACGTCTTGCTGGGCAAATCCGGCCGGACCGTCATTGGGGCACCCTAAGCTTTCTGCAGAAGAGAACTGTAGTAATTTCTGTGCTTTCAAACTTTAAAGGGTTTGTTGCTCGGACATCCGTGTTACGATGAAATGGAAGTAGAGGGGCAAGACTCAAAGGACCCTTACCCGCAGCTGCTGCGACTGCCAGGCCGAAGTGTAGTGAATTGGAGGCGGAGTCTGTGCGACTTCGGTTAGGGGAATAGCTGTACCTGCAGATATGGGCATCTAAGTCTCGTGATATTGCATGTATAATTTCATCGTCTGTTTGGCCCAATACATATGGAAGTGTGGGAGTATGGAGCACAATGTGATACGTAGGCGAAATTGCAAGCTGCTGATCAGTCCCTGCCTTCTGGATGACAGGAGTCTGGTCAACAGATTCTGGAGGATACTGGAACTGGAAGAGACGGTATATGCGGTCAATAGCATATTTTATGGGTCAAGTGTAGGGTCCACCATGAAATTCACACATGCCTCACGGCAAACATGATTGAAACGTGTGAATCGTTGCTGGCCAGCCTCCCCATGTCCGCTTATGACTCTGTCGCTAAATAGTTTAACTTGCCTACTACTACATGCACAAGGTCCTTGGAAATTTGAAGCACCCAAGCGAGAACTCTAGATCGTCTAGCCTACCAAGCGCACTCGCCTAACTGATCGTTCTTCCCTTCCTTGCCGATCTCACAAACGTGAGCTGTAGGCAGTTCGGCAATCTTCATGTTCCTGTCCGTGACTTACAACAGGAGAGTTCGTCTCCTCGTTAAGTCCCTTTCTGTCCACGCACGCCCCATGACAGAACGAACAGGGAATCCGACTGCCTCAAACATGACAGATGTTAGCAACTGCTATGTACACCAGACGAAGCCCGCCTCAATCTACGTGCAGGTAATGTAGACAGTGCGGGAAATCACTGAAATCCTCACGACTCTGAGCCATCGGACAGCTCAAGTGCTTCGTCAAGGGTCGAAGAGAGTGCGCAGTCCTTCCACAGCGCTGCGGACGAGCAGTTGCCCTCCATTGAAAAACGACCTAAACACAGCCGCCTTAACCTGCCCTCTCTTGCCCGCAGGCGTCGCACTGCGATATCCCAGATTCACGCGGCTGGCAGCCATGGTTGAAGAGCTGCTCTCAGTGCCTCGCGTCCTCCTGACTCTTATTGTGGGATGGCACTGCAATTCATGGTGACTGAAACCACCAACAACGATATTTCCTCCTGCTCATAGCTTTTGATATGGAAAGATGCTCCGGAGCTCAAGGGCTGCAGGTTGCAACTTGCGTCAGCAGGTGGCCGCTGGAGGCTCTGGAGGTCATTGCAAACGGTACAAATTTTACCGAGGGAAAAAATGATGACGAAAACCCATCCAGCAACAGCCCACGAGGGTCACGGGTAGAAAGGAGCAACTAAGCTCCATACCTAAAGTCACCTCCGGCATCAACAATGGCATATGCAGCAAGAAAAAACGGCGTGCATCGTTCCCTTGCGAGGAATGAATCGCCCCTGTTTCTCATCTCAAACCTGTTTGTGCCCTTCATGTGCATCCCAACTGGCTGCTCCGGTGGTGATAGGCATCTCTGATATTTGAGTCTAAGATAACATTTATGCCGCAAGAAAGCCGAGGAAATTACAACTGGGCTCTGAGGTAGTCGTATGCTTCTGTCCCTACTAAGCTGGCGACGCTGGTTTCCTGGAGTGAGACCGTGCCATCTATCGAGTCACCACCTTGGAGCTTTCCGTGTCCCTTGTCCTAATTCTTCCCAAAGGAGCGGAGGCAGACACACAGGACTTCACTCCTTTCTTCCGCCCTAAACAGTGACGCAAACTGGACACCGGAAGGACTTAGGACAGGAACGACGCTATGTGCAGTCTCTTCCACGGTCACCACTCTGTAACAAGATCATCCGCGTCAGGCAATTTGTGCTCGTAAAGTTTTACAGTTACTATTGGCAGCAAACAGAAGGGATGCGCTTGTCCGACTGTCGGCATGACAGCGGCATCAACTGCTCCTCGCCATAGCAGTGCCTTTAGTCACAATATGGCGGGTTTGCCTTTTGTTGACGAGATTTGCACCTCGATCATGGGACTTGGGGTTTCTGGATCCTGACAACAGACTCAATTTTGTCAAGCTCGCCCATGGTTGCGTGCTTCCCGCTTCCTCTTCACTTCACTGGATCGGTGACGGCCTAAGAAGCTGTAATTGTTCTGCAGTCAGGAATCCTCCTCAATTCACACCTTTCAAACAACCGTCTTCACACGCAGAAATGCAGTTACCTAAGGCTGCAGAGTTGCGGCATACCGACCTGGATGGATGATCGGGAATGTGCTTGAACCCGCGGTGCTGAAATTGTTGAATCCTCTTCCCTGTGAGTACTAGAAGAAAAGGCAGAGACAGCGGTAGACGATCGCCAAAATGCGACCGTCAACGCATGTTAGCGGAGCATCAGACTCGGACATTTGTGAGGCAAACCACACAAGGGCCGGACAGCACAAGAGGAGGCGGCGTTGGAGCAGGCCTTCGACTGTGTCCCACCACAGCTCTCTACTAGGGCGAGAAAAAGGATGGAACGCAGGACAGAGGATGAAAGGAACGGGACAGAGCGGGGACAAGGCGACGAGCTGATGTGAATGAAGGCGCAACCAGCACGAAGCTTCGCCGAGGAGGACAAGCCGAGCGAACAGATGCCGATCCCGGAAACGCGGCAATTCTGGTCACAGTCGCACTTCACGAATGACGACAGCAGGCCGGTGCGACTCGAGAATGGAATGCGCCAAGTTTCCGCAAATCCGCAGGCAATCAAAACCACGATCACTGAACTCGCCACAGCAAAGAACAGAGGCTGAGAGCTGAGAGCTGAGAGCTGAGAGCTGAGAGAAAAGAGCGCGTTGCGCCGTGAGAGCCACGTATGACCTAAGAGGAGGAGCAGGGCCAGAGAGGGGCAGAGAAGACCGGCGGCAGAGGCGACAGCGGCATCAACTGCTCCTCGAGACCGTCGCTTGTTGCACTCTGAATACAATCTATTGCGGGTAGGGTGCCCACACCTCTTGTCCGGCCGCATTATCCATGTCCATACGCAGCCAGAATCCCAACAGTACAGCTGGCCCTTTTAGCCCACCTTTGCGGACCCAACCGAGAAACACCATTGGCTGAAAAGCACGCCCTAGGTACGCGGTTTCGTGCTCTCTTCGAGGGCCTCTTCGAGCTCCCTGGCGACGCAAAGCCTGCCGCCAACTCAGGCCTTGCAGAGGAACCTGGAAAGTTCTACGATCCTCAGGTTCCAGGGACCAGATTCCCTTGTGTTATAGGATTTTAAATGGTCTATGGTATCTCGCGCCTACCGTTTTTGGAGCCTTTCCGTTGTAGTAGGTAGGGCATAAATTATGGACAAGCTCAGGCGAGTCCTTCCTTGTGCCCTTCCCAGGATTTTCCATCCAGAATGTGTAGATAGAAGCATCATCTTTGCAGATCATATGGAGCTTTTCATCTTTTTTTATAAGGTTCAAATGGTGATGTAATTTTGATTGATCTTTTAACAAGATCATAAGAAGCTTGTGTACCGTCGGCCAATGGCTCAGAGACAGGCAGTACTCAGCCGGCCGGCCTCCTGCCGCTCACATGGGCCAGAGGTTGGGCTTTGTCTTGATCCTCAAGCTTATCTCCTCTAATGGCATTGGCTTCACAAAGTGGGAACCCGTACCAGCCTCACATTCCTGCCCTGTATGTATATGGTCATTTCTGGCGCCTGCGTACATCCTGTCACCTGGTAAGTAACATCTTCCGATTCGCCCATCTTATCTTATTGTAACAGTTCGTGTAGTGGTACTGTACATGGTCCGCATTGCATGATCATGGTGGAAGACAAGGTGGTTTGAAGTTTGGAGTCTTGTGGATTTACTCACATGCTTGGCTTCGCTTTTAGAGCGTTGTGATTTCTCTTTCCCCAGCTGCAGAGATACGAAGGTACACGATTACGCGGTTACAGCTGTTGAGCATGGCATCGGGATGAGGCGAGGTAAACTCTGGGTCTAGTGCTGATGAAGCTTCCCACTGCAATTGGGTGGTATCCAAAATTACTTAGGAGCCTGGCGGATGGTCAATGGCGACGGTGAATGGGAATATTAACGAGCTGCTCTCAGTGCCTCGCGTCCTCCTGACTCTTATTGTGGGATGGCACTGCAATTCATGGTGACTGAAACCACCAACAACGATATTTCCTCCTGCTCATAGCTTTTGATATGGAAAGATGCTCCGGAGCTCAAGGGCTGCAGGTTGCAACTTGCGTCAGCAGGTGGCCGCTGGAGGCTCTGGAGGTCATTGCACGGCTACAAATTTTACCGAGGGAAAAATGATGACGAAAACCCATCCAGCAACAGCCACGAGGGTCACGGGTAGAAAGGAGCAACTAAGCTCCATACCTAAAGTCACCTCCGGCATCAACAATGGCATATGCAGCAAGAAAAACGGCGTGCATCGTTCCCTTGCGAGGAATGAATCGCCCCTGTTTCTCATCTCAAACCTGTTTGTGCCCTTCATGTGCATCCCAACTGGCTGCTCCGGTGGTGATAGGCATCTCTGATATTTGAGTCTAAGATAACATTTATGCCGCAAGAAAGCCGAGGAAATTACAACTGGGCTCTGAGGTAGTCGTATGCTTCTGTCCCTACTAAGCTGGCGACGCTGGTTTCCTGGAGTGAGACCGTGCCATCTATCGAGTCACCACCTTGGAGCTTTCCGTGTCCCTTGTCCTAATTCTTCCCAAAGGAGCGGAGGCAGACACACAGGACTTCACTCCTTTCTTCCGCCCTAAACAGTGACGCAAACTGGACACCGGAAGGACTTAGGACAGGAACGACGCTATGTGCAGTCTCTTCCACGGTCACCACTCTGTAACAAGATCATCCGCGTCAGGCAATTTGTGCTCGTAAAGTTTTACAGTTACTATTGGCAGCAAACAGAAGGGATGCGCTTGTCCGACTGTCGGCATGACAGCGGCATCAACTGCTCCTCGCCATAGCAGTGCCTTTAGTCACAATATGGCGGGTGCCCTTTGTTGACGAGATTTGCACCTCGATCATGGGACTTGGGGTTTCTGGATCCTGACAACAGACTCAATTTTGTCAAGCTCGCCCATGGTTGCGTGCCGCTTCCCTCTTCACTTCACTGGATCGGTGACGGCCTAGAAGCTGTAATTGTTCTGCAGTCAGGAATCCTCCTCAATTCACCTTTCAAACAACCGTCTTCACGCAGAAATGCAGTTACCTAAGGCTGCAGAGTTGCGGCATACCGACCTGGATGGATGATCGGGAATGTGCTTGAACCCGCGGTGCTGAAATTGTTGAATCCTCTTCCCTGTGAGTACTAGAAGAAAAGGCAGAGACAGCGGTAGACGATCGCCAAAATGCGACCGTCAACGCATGTTAGCGGAGCATCAGACTCGGACATTTGTGAGGCAAACCACACAAGGGCCGGACAGCACAAAGAGGGAGGCGGCGTTGGAGCAGGCCTTCGACTGTGTCCCACCACAGCTCTCTACTAGGGCGAGAAAAAGGATGGAACGCAGGACAGAGGATGAAAGGGAACGGGACAGAGCGGGGACAAGGCGACGAGCTGATGTGAATGAAGGCGCAACCAGCACGAAGCTTCGCCGAGGGAGGACAAGCCGAGCGAACAGATGCCGATCCCGGAAACGCGGCAATTCTGGTCACAGTCGCACTTCACGAATGACGACAGCAGGCCGGTGCGACTCGAGAATGGAATGCGCCAAGTTTCCGCAAATCCGCAGGCAATCAAAACCACGATCACTGAACTCGCCACAGCAAAGAACAGAGAGCTGAGAGCTGAGAGCTGAGAGCTGAGAGCTGAGAGAAAAGAGCGCGTTGCGCCGTGAGAGCCACGTATGACCTAAGAGGAGGAGCGGGGCCAGAGAGGGGCAGAGAAGACCGGCGGCAGAGGCGACAGCGGCTGCAATGCGCACTAGACAAAGAAGGTGACGCTCTGGCGGGCGAGGTCTGAACCCAGATGGGCAGCTGGTGCCTGGACTGGAGAAGCGGGAACAGTGTAACGGGTGGAGAGAAACGGAACGGGCGTTTGCATGAGCCGTGCCTGTCAAGTTACCAGCACGAGATCGGAGGTAGCGGCCGGGGCCATGATGCATTTATAGCGGCCAATGGCTCAGAGACAGG
This sequence comes from Anthoceros angustus, assembly GCA_010909165.1. Classification (NCBI taxonomy): domain Eukaryota; kingdom Viridiplantae; phylum Streptophyta; class Anthocerotopsida; order Anthocerotales; family Anthocerotaceae; genus Anthoceros; species Anthoceros angustus. The sequence continues at coordinate 455,162 of MU008177.1, forward strand.
CAGTACTCAGCCGGCCGGCCTCCCTGCCCGCTCACATGGGCCAGAGGTTGGGCTTTTGTCTTGATCCTCAAGCTTATCTCCTCTAATGGCATTGGCTTCACAAAGTGGGAACCCGTACCAGCCTCACATTCGCTGCCCTGTATGTATATGGTCATTTCTGGCGCCTGCGTACATCCTGTCACCTGGTAAGTAACATCTTCCGATTCGCCCATCTTATCTTATTGTAACAGTTCGTGTAGTGGTACTGTACATGGTCCGCATTGCATGATCATGGTGGAAGACAAGGTGGTTTGAAGTTTGGAGTCTTGTGGATTTACTCACATGCTTGGCTTCGCTTTTAGAGCGTTGTGATTTCTCTTTCCCCAGCTGCAGAGATACGAAGGTACACGATTACGCGGTTACAGCTGTTGAGCATGGCATCGGGATGAGGCGAGGTAAACTCTGGGTCTAGTGCTGATGAAGCTTCCCACTGCAATTGGGTGGTATCCAAAATTACTTAGGAGCCTGGCGGATGGTCAATGGCGACGGTGAATGGGAATATTAACGAGCTGCTCTCAGTGCCTCGCGTCCTCCTGACTCTTATTGTGGGATGGCACTGCAATTCATGGTGACTGAAACCACCAACAACGATATTTCCTCCTGCTCATAGCTTTTGATATGGAAAGATGCTCCGGAGCTCAAGGGCTGCAGGTTGCAACTTGCGTCAGCAGGTGGCCGCTGGAGGCTCTGGAGGTCATTGCAAACGGTACAAATTTTACCGAGGGAAAAAATGATGACGAAAACCCATCCAGCAACAGCCCACGAGGGTCACGGGTAGAAAGGAGCAACTAAGCTCCATACCTAAAGTCACCTCCGGCATCAACAATGGCATATGCAGCAAGAAAAAACGGCGTGCATCGTTCCCTTGCGAGGAATGAATCGCCCCTGTTTCTCATCTCAAACCTGTTTGTGCCCTTCATGTGCATCCCAACTGGCTGCTCCGGTGGTGATAGGCATCTCTGATATTTGAGTCTAAGATAACATTTATGCCGCAAGAAAGCCGAGGAAATTACAACTGGGCTCTGAGGTAGTCGTATGCTTCTGTCCCTACTAAGCTGGCGACGCTGGTTTCCTGGAGTGAGACCGTGCCATCTATCGAGTCACCACCTTGGAGCTTTCCGTGTCCCTTGTCCTAATTCTTCCCAAAGGAGCGGAGGCAGACACACAGGACTTCCTCACTCCTTTTCTTCCGCCCTAAACAGTGACGCAAACTGGACACCGGAAGGACTTAGGACAGGAACGACGCTATGTGCAGTCTCTTCCACGGTCACCACTCTGTAACAAGATCATCCGCGTCAGGCAATTTTGTGCTCGTAAAAGTTTTACAGTTACTATTGGCAGCAAACAGAAGGGATGCGCTTGTCCGACTGTCGGCATGACAGCGGCATCAACTGCTCCTCCGAGACCGTCGCTTGTTGCACTCTGAATACAATCTATTGCGGGTAGGGTGCCCACACCTCTTGTCCGGCCGCATTATCCATGTCCATACGCAGCCCGAATCCCAACAGTACAGCTGGCCCTTTTAGCCCACCTTTGCGGACCCAACCGAGAAACACCATTGGCTGAAAAGCACGCCCTAGGTACGCGGTTTCGTGCTCTCTTCGAGGGCCTCTTCGAGCTCCCTGGCGACGCAAAGCCTGCCGCCAACTCAGGCCTTGCAGAGGAACCTGGAAAGTTCTACGATCCTCAGGTTCCAGGGACCAGATTCCCTTGTGTTATAGGATTTTAAATGGTCTATGGTATCTCGCAAGCGCCTACCGTTTTTGGAGCCTTTCCGTTGTAGTAGGTAGGGCATAAATTATGGACAAGCTCAGGCGAGTCCTTCCTTGTGCCCTTCCCAGGATTTTCCATCCAGAATGTGTAGATAGAAGCATCATCTTTGCAGATCATATGGAGCTTTTTCATCTTTTATTTATAAGGTTCAAATGGTGATGTAATTTTGATTGATCTTTTAACAAGATCATAAGAAGCTTGTGTACCGTCGGCCAATGTATTGAAAAGAAGGGGAACTCTGAAAGGTTCTTTCAAAGATTTTTCTTCTACTAAAATATTATCATTCATCATAAATATATCTATATTTTGTATATTTACTTTATCCGGAAACATAATTATAACAACTGTATATTGTACAGGCACTCCATAAAAGTATGTAGTCCATGATGGTTCATATGATGGATCTGATTTTATTGCCACATCCAACATTCTTTTATCATTTACATCGCCTTCTTTGCACCCACAAAGGGTCTGTTTGGTTGTGTTTGAAATACTACCAACATTATGAGCATCAAAGTGTATGTTTTCTTCCAGAAGTGTAGGACATGCATGATTTGTTGAACACATCTTCATCATGTTTGATTTTAAACTTTCCAGTGAATTTTTTTCCAAGTCTTGAGCTGATAGTTCATCTTTTTGGTCTTCTATTGTGTGATATGATGTTATGTTTGATGAGATAGAAGTTTGGTCAGAAATGTTTTGTTCCATATGTAAAGGTGAAGATTCTTGATGAAGAGGTTGAGGGTTTACAATTAAAACTTCATCTTCATCAAGTTCAGCTTGCAATGTACCACATGGTGGAAAGCTTGCTCCAGAATGGGTTTGTTTCGAATTATTCTGCTTCGTATGCAAAGTCAAATATGTTTCGTGAAGAGATTTGTCATCCATCACCACATTCTGCGTACCTTGAGTTGATTCGCATGAAAACTCTTGGTTCTTATCTACAGGAATGGAATAATTTTCTAACAGTAAATTATGCCTCAAAGATCCTGGATGGGTTAGAAGCGGAAATGATGGCTCCATATCCTCAACCTCTGTTACCAAGGGTCCTCTTGGCTTGCCGCGAATGTAGTGCTTACTAACATGTTTGCCTTTATACCTCATTTTTGGGAGCTTAAATTGAGCATTAAGCGGTGTTCCAAACTTTTGACCAATCCAAGTGAGTCCAAGGTCGATTAAGAATTTTTTCAAATTCCTATACCTCATAGCATGTTGAAGAATCACCACATTGAAAATGATGTCATACACATAACATAACTTTTGATTATGATCTGTAGAAATTATTGGACCTGAACAACTTAAAGGGCATCGTATGTTCTGCATGATATCATCATCTTCTAAATCTGATCTTTCAAGTGTTTCCTCTACCTCTGGAGGGACTCCATTCTCCCAATCTCCAATTGTTGGTATTTTTAAAGAACCACACACATTGATGAAAACTTTACTATTTTTTTCGTCTGTTGTCTTTACCACGAAAAATGGTTCGGGTATGATTTCTTCACTTTCATCTTCACCAATAGTATCTTTCTTTAGGTTAAGATGTGTCTGAGTTTTTGCTGGATTCTTACATTCTTTCAAAGCAGCTAACAATTGTTCCAGCTTTATATTTTGTGGAGCCACTCCCTCATTTCGAGCTTTTTCATAGCTCATTAACATCTTCATTATATTTTCAAGCTCTCCTGACTCTTCTGCTAAGTCTTTTTGTGTAGTCATTTCTCCAATAAATGTTAAGAACTAATAGTAGAAATCCTCTAGCAGGAGAAGTGGCAAACAAGTGTATGTATCTATGTGAGTGCCCTAATATGATTGATGTGTTATTAAAAGTTTTTGGAAACTTTTGACCTAATATGATAATAAATTATATATAAGAAGTAATTTGTTTCATTTATAGTAGAAGCATGTGCTAGAATTTTGTTTGGAGTCTTAGAAATAACCAAAAACAAAAATTGTTGTGTAATCATGATATGCACTAATCTATAGGCTTAGGTGAAAGACGGATTTACGAAAACCATGCAATCAAAATTTATTTTCAGCTAACATCATTTTGAAATATACATTGTATGAAAGCAAGTATGGATCCAAAGGTAGATACAAGTAAACTTGGAACCCGTACTACTGATCCACGAAGGGGTTCAATGTTTCCAATCAAATATGATACCCGTACAAATAACTTGAGAATAGCTATGGAGGCATATGGATTGCGAATAGATGTTCATACTCTTTTGGCCAAGTTTTTGACTGACCTTTTAATGGCACAACCTCCAGGTACCTTTTTTTTTAACTCCAATAAATATATAGCTTTATTTTATTCCAAATATGAGTTGTTATGTAGTCTAAACGAATGTATCACTTTATGCATTGATTGGATATAATTTTGTAGATCCATTTGCTTATATGAAGTCATGGATTGATAAGGAGGACAAAGAAAGAAAAGCTCCCCCTCCAAAGAAACCAGGACCACCACAACCTCCACCACCATCGGTAAAAAAATTTTAAATGATATAAAACCTTTTATTGATACTTTAAATTTTTATGAATTATTGTTAGGTATCTTATCATTGATAGATATAAAATATTAAAAATAAATATTAATACACATGATGGATTTGCAGAAATGGCTATAAAATCATATAAGCTTGGTAGCTGATGCTGTTTAAGTAAGCTTGGTAGCAGATGCTATTTAAGTTTACCATCCGACATAGATTCTCCATGTACCTAATGGCCAAAGAATAATAGGTATATGTTCTATGACATAGAATAATGCTGAGATCTCAAATTATAAAATATATAAAGATTTTTTTACCATCATAAAACTTGATGTTTATTATTTAATATTTATATTTTCAAGAAAACAAGTCGATTTGTAGTACGAGGTCACAAGTTGTTAAACCCATAACAACGGACCTACTCAAGTTGATACTTGCTCTTGGGGTTTCCATGGAGGCAGCATTTGCATTTCCTGTTCAAAGGAGGCGAGTGAGAGCTTGTTGGAAAGAGCTTGGCGTGGAGATTCTGGAGCATATTATTCCGTGATTAAGAACTACCCTGAAAAATCCAAAAATAATTTCCCACGAATTTCCGGACGAGAAAATGGCCAGATGGACCCGTCGTTCTGGGGTTGAGAAACGAAACCAGCAAGTCGAGGTGTGTCGACTGTCGAGGAAAGCGATAAAATGTACGGCGTTTGACATTTACTTCCGTGCAGAGGTGGCAGTTGTGTCCGTTGCTGGAATATGAGGTCCCGACTCATGGGAGTGAAATGGTATGTTTAGTGAGGGATATGTTATTTTAGCAGGATCTTTGCCGCGTCCGGCCAGCGGATGTTCCGGTACCCGCGGCCCTGCGACATGCCATTCTGGTTGTCCAAGCACCAAGCATGGAATTGAGGCGATAAACGAGTCCAAATTACTGTTCAAATTCCATGGCTGTGCAGATCGCCTTGTGGCAGACAGATCGATTTTGACCTTTTTTGGACCAAGTCATACACAACGTATTCTATTCCCAGGGATTGTATATCTACATCCAGGACATAAGGGAAGCCTTTCTCTGTACAAGCCAGGTTCTAGGAGAGATGGAAGCAAGGTGAAGTCCTGTCTCATCACTAGAAAGCGCCACATGTGTAAGGTGGCATCCTGTTTCATCACTAGCAAGCGTCACAAACCTAGAATTGAAGTGAAGGGTATAGCAGACACAAAGACAGATGCAGTGCTACCCGTAAGCCTTATTTAGTACACGACGGGATAGCTGGACATGGGCTCTGCATCAGGGGAATGATGCTCGCCATATACTCGACTCAGCTGGGGAAATGTGGTGGCTAAGTACCTTGAGAATAGCTATGGAGCATGGATTGCGAATAGATGTTCATACTCTTTTGGCCAAGTTTTGTGACCTTTTTAATGGCACAACCTCCAGTACCTTTTTTTTTAACTCCAATAAATATATAGCTTTATTTTATTCCAAATATGAGTTGTTATGTAGTCTAAACGAATGTATCACTTTATGCATTGATTGGATATAATTTTGTAGATCCATTTGCTTATATGAAGTCATGGATTGATAAGGAGGACAAAGAAAGAAAAGCTCCCCCTCCAAAGAAACCAGGACCACCACAACCTCCACCACCATCGGTAAAAAAATTTTAAATGATATAAAACCTTTTATTGATACTTTAAATTTTATGAATTATTATTAGGTATCTTATCATTGATAGATATAAAATATTAAAATAAATATTAATACACATGATGGATTTGAAATGGCTATAAAATCATATAAACAGTAGGCGATCTTTGTTTAAGTAAGCTTGGTAGCGGATGCTATTTAAGTTTACCATCAAATCATAGATTCTCCATGTACCTAATGGCCAAAGAATAATAGGTATATGTTCTATGACATAGAATAATGCTGAGATCTCAAATTATAAAATATATAAAGATTTTTTTACCATCATAAAACTTGATGTTTATTATTTAATATTTATATTTTCAAGAAAACAAGTCGATTTGTAGTACGAGGTCACAAGTTGTTAAACCCATAACAACGGACCTACTCAAGTTGAGTACTTGCTCTTGGGGTTTCCATGGAGGCAGCATTTGCATTTCCTGTTCAAAGGAGGCGAGTGAGAGCTTGTTGGAAAGAGCTTGGCGTGGAGATTCTGGAGCATATTATTCCGTGATTAAGAACTACCCTGAAAAATCCAAAAATAATTTCCCACGAATTTCCGGACGAGAAAATGGCCAGATGGACCCGTCGTTCTGGGGTTGAGAAACGAAACCAGCAAGTCGAGGTGTGTCGACTGTCGAGGAAAGCGATAAAATGTACGGCGTTTGACATTTACTTCCGTGCAGAGGTGGCAGTTGTGTCCGTTGCTGGAATATGAGGTCCCGACTCATGGGAGTGAAATGGTATGTTTAGTGAGGGATATGTTATTTTAGCAGGATCTTTGCCGCGTCCGGCCAGCGGATGTTCCGGTACCCGCGGCCCTGCGACATGCCATTCTGGTTGTCCAAGCACCAAGCATGGAATTGAGGCGATAAACGAGTCCAAATTACTGTTCAAATTCCATGGCTGTGCAGATCGCCTTGTGGCAGACAGATCGATTTTGACCCCTTTTTTAAAGACCAAGTCATACACAACGTATTCTATTCCCAGGGATTGTATATCTACATCCAGGACATAAGGGAAGCCTTTCTCTGTACAAGCCAGGTTCTAGGAGAGATGGAAGCAAGGTGAAGTCCTGTCTCATCACTAGAAAGCGCCACATGTGTAAGGTGGCATCCTGTTTCATCACTAGCAAGCGTCACAAACCTAGAATTGAAGTGAAGGGTATAGCAGACACAAAGACAGATGCAGTGCTACCCGTAAGCCTTATTTAGTACACGACGGGATAGCTGGACATGGGCTCTGCATCAGGGGAATGATGCTCGCCATATACTCGACTCAGCTGGGGAAATGTGGTGGCTAAGTACCTTGACAGTGTCCAAACAGACTGTTGAGACTTGCTGAGACAGAGCCTTCCAATCTCGGCTCCTCCGATATTTGATGCTGCCTCCGTCACTTATCTCCCTCCACATCCCGTCCCTGGCAGATCTTGCAACACACGGAAAGAGCAGAAGTGGCCAGAACTGTAGCTGCAGCCACCAAGACCGCGTTCTTCTTCTTCGGGGCGGGAAAGCATCCCGCTTGCCGGTTCTGGTTCTGGTTCCTGGCGTACAAACATCGGCAAGAACCTGGCATGCTGTCTGAACTGGTAAGGCTGGGCTGCTTAGAGTACTTATTCCCAGAACCCATACCTCCGGGTTCTTCCGCACAGTCTGTATGATATGTAAGGGAATCGGGACAAGGTTGGGTGCTGGTACGTTAGACACGCATGAGCAGCCAGGAGGAAAGAGCTCAAACAATTCGAGCAGTGACGGACAGAGCAAACACTAGAAACGCAACTGCCGCGGAACGGTGAGACAAGACGGGGTGACACAGGCTGAACCGAAGCGATCTGACAGACCAGATTAGCCCGGCCGCTGTGAGGCAAGGACCGAGCCTGGGCTTGCCGTCCGTCCTCAGCGAGTGCTACCGGGATCCTTCTCCCTGCACTGCACACAGTAGCGCACGCACAAGACAGGGCAGCTCAGTCCCAAAGAGCAGCTACTGTGCCAAAATCGAAGCAGCAGCACCTACGGACGCCACAGCAGCACGCAATCAGAGCTTGCGTTAACCAGGCTTCAATCTAGAAAAGCTGGCAGTGGGAGAGGGAAGGAAACAAGAGCGGACGGCAAGCCAGCAGTGCTCATTCCGGGCACAGTATTTGACGCCCGCTCCTACCTACCTGCCTTCGAGAGGGTCAAGAAACTAAGACGCTGCAAAGCAAAAGGAAGACAACGCAAAGCAACGCACCGCAGCCGGCCTACAGCACATCCCGATGACCTCTTACAGCAACACCTGCAAAGGATTACATTGGAGCCAGCAACGACTACCGCTTGCGAAGGCTGAGGAGGCGGCCACAAACAACAAGCCATAGCCAACAAAGCACACAGCCTCAGCCTCAGCCTCAGCCCCAGCCTCAGCCTCAGTCTCACCCGAATCCCAGCCAGCAAGATCGGGAATTGAGGGGAGCGAGAAGCAGCGGTTCATGAAGTAGGCACCAGAGAGGACGGGGGCGAAGGTGATCCGCGACAGGCCGTGAATGTGCGTGAGTGAGCTTGGGAGCTCCTCTCCCACAGCCAGCCGCCGCCGGAATGCGCGCTTCCAGAGAGCTCCTCTCCCACAGCCAGCCGCCGCCGGAATGCGAGCTTCCAGAGCTCTCACTGCCGCCTGTTGCCGAAAAAAACCCGCCACTTGAACCCACAACGAACAACTGGACAGACCCGGTTTCTTACCCAGGTCCGACGGGAAGGGAGACCCCCGTCGTCCTAGTCTTGACCCCTCCACGCGTGATGGAGTCTGCGTCCGGATGACTGCCACCAGAGGCGGTCCCACTGACCCGAGTCCCAACGTCGAGGGCTGCTGATCATGGCCGGGGGCCTGGGGCCTGGGGCCTGGGGCCGGGGCCTGGCTGCCCCCGGTCCCCGCCCCCGGCCCTGGGACCTGGGCCCGGGACCTGGCTACCCGGTCCCCAGCACCACCTGAATCAACCGCTCCAGGTGTTTGCTGTCACCGATCCACTCACAACCAGATGCTATGTATGAGCTCTAGGGTTTGGAGCTCGGACAGAGCACTGTGCGCCCGACAATGGTCGATGGCGGCAGCCATGGAAGCGTCTACGGATGGCCCTGCACACCAGAGGCCTAGGGCTGCCTCTTGTTTCTACCACGCAGAGTGAAATTGAACTGTTCTGCTGCCGCACATGCGATCACCATTACACGCTTGTTCGTAGGGCAGAGAAATCCTGTTTTCGCCACCTGTGTGATGGCCAGCCTGTGCGGGACAAGCCCTGAGATTAGAGGCTGCGAAAAGGGAAGATAGATTAGCGTGTCTTGTTGGAGAGTCTCACACGCTGGCATCAACGTCGGACAGTCAACAGCAAGCGAGTGTGAAAGCACAACCTACCAAGTTGATGAGCGCACCGGATCGTACAGTCTGAGTGAGTCTCTATCGTATCAACTGCGAACGTTGCACATCCGTGTTCGCACAATGCATTGTGCTTGCCACCAGGATAGCCCCGGGCCCCTGACACTGGAACTAGTTTCAAGGCACTCCCACACCTCATGTAATTCACCGGAATGATGCAACAGTCAGAGGAAATGCCAAAGGGCGGTGGACGATGATGGAACGTGTGGCTACAAGGAGACAACCCCAGTGGCTTTGTCAGTCACTCAGCTGAAGGTGAGAAAGAATCATGTGTACAGAGCTTGATGCTCATGATGTTTGTAAGACATCCGTGTTCACAAGGACACAAGAGAAGCATCATGTTCTAACCTTTGGTAAGATCTCAGCAGACAAGCATCATACTCGAAGTAGAAGCTATCTAACTCTGCAAAAGCAACGCCACAAGGAAAACCAAGGTTTGTATTGCATTGCATTGCATTGCATCCTGTACAATCTGATTACCTGTCCTTATTTGCCCACTTGGATACAGGACAAGTCATTACCCCTCCCTCTTTCCCCTCACCGACAGTGGGTGCCGTGGAACCATCATTCGGAATTCCCTGTCTCAGCCAAAACTGGATTGCATCTGTTGCATGTCCATATTGTCCTGGCCATCTGCATGGCTCATCAAGTGCTTACTTCATGTGCCCCCTATCGTGCTTAGTGCATGTGCCCCTATCGGGATACCTGAAAGGACCATTGGCAGAATAGGTGACTTAAATACCCTCCTTAATGCTTCTCCCGCCCCCGGTAGCAGCAAGTAAACATGCGAAGCACACTTTGAATATCTTCCTTGACAATGGCATATACCCTGGCCTTTATCTTGCCTCTCTTGGGCAAATACCCGCGGTATTTCTCAGGCTGCTCCTCCTCGAAGTCGGAAACCGTGGCATCCATTTCAACATCCGGCACCACATCCTCTTTGAACACGACGCCCTGAGCGTGAGCCTGAGCCTGAGCCTGGGAGTTCCGCTGCTCCACAACCGTCAAAAGGTTAGACTTTTCGATCTTCGCCATACTTGCCCTCCCAACAGTCCACACAAGCAAGAAGCAGCCGTGTGCTCGACTTGCCGCCTGCCCCTTCTCTCAACACCCCACACAAAGCCACAAGCAGTCCTCTGCTCGAATTGCCGCCTGTCCCTGCAACAAAAGCGAGCGATCCTGACAAAGAATTGCGACTCCCAAGCGAACAGATCTGTTAGAGCTGAGGGTGGAATCCTTCACACCGCCCAAGTCCCCGCACCGCAATTCAAGGCTCAACAGATGCCCAACAAAACGGAGCCCACGCATGCGCAGCTGGTGCTTGCGCCGCTATCTTGAGATCCCTCATTCCACACAACACACAAGCAGAAATTGGGGTTTGAGCGTCCAGAAACACCATTGCACAGAGGGAGCGATGACAACCCCGCAAGGAACCGACGATGGAAATTCCAGGCATCTGCATCCCGACGGAGGCGACACCGCAGTAGTCGGGAAGGTTCGTGTGTAATTAGAGTAAATCACGTTTATTCACCGACTAAAACTATTAGGTAGGTTGTTAATGTTTGGATTAAACAACCGTCGCCTTGGTGTGGCCACTGTAGCAATGCAGAGAAAACACGAGTCTGGTTTGCGTACCAGAAATTCGATTTCCCGGAACGAAGAAAGCCAGACATGTGTCGATCTCAGGAAGGCAAGGATAGGATATGGTTGAGGATAAGCTTAAGGTTCCCAGGCTCACAGCTCATGAACAGAATTGCGCCTTCAGAGATGGCGGCAAGAACGTGACACCTGAGCCTACCTTACGGCAAACTTGTGATTTCTCCAAAGAGTGCCACAATGCACGACATTTACATATGGTGGAATGTACATACGTCACTCACACAAGTTCAGCATAATGTACAGAAGAACGCGACGCTCTGATGGTTCTCCAAACCTGCGCCATGCGCTTGGAAGATTACCATCGGCTAACTCTACAAGCGCGCCAAGTACAAAGCAAATCACAGAAAGTGACACATGTTGGAGCTCACAGGCCGAGAGGCGAGGCCCCAAGGTGGTCAGGAAGCGCCGAATTCCGTGTCCCACACACTCTCCTTGCCGGAAGCCCTGTTGGGCGTGGTGGCGTCGTAGCAGGGCCTCCGAGCCTTCCCAAGAAGCCGCCGCGGACGTGGAGGCTGGGGAAGTCGGACTCCCCGACGATCTCGCCGTTGGGACCTCTATCGGCCATGTCCCGAGCAGCTGGAGTCGATTCCACTTGGTGAGCGATTCACCGATTCACGGCTTTACGTTGGATGCCGAGGATGCCCTTGATGATGCTGCCGCGGGGCGGCGGACCGGGGATGCTGGGGTTCTGAATATTGCCCTGGCCGTCCCTGTCCATGGCGGCAGCGGGAGGCGGAGATTGAGGAAACGGCGGACGGGAAGAGCTCGCGATGGGACGGAGGGGGCGAGGCGATGGAGCCGAATTTGTACTCCCAGGCTCGAGCTCGAGGGCGGCGGCAGGGAGCGAAGTGGGGGCACGTGCTGGGGAGGTTAACCGGGGCAGAGGGTTAGGCTAACCGGGGTCGGACGCAGGTAGGTTCGGGGGTTCAGGGAGGCTGACGGCGGACGGCGGACGGCCCAATCATCCGAGCTGTTACCGGTGTAGGTGTAACGCTCGGCAGGGCCGGCGTCAGGCGCTGCCTGCCTGGCTCCGCGCATCGGTTGGTTGTGCTCGTCCGGCGATTAACACTCTGGGGCGGCTGGCAAGCGCACTAATGGGAACACCCAATCGCGGGAGCTTGCTGCAATCGCAGGTATGGCAGGGGGACGGGCTGTGGTCCTGTGGAGTGTCCACGCGAGTTTGCCTGGCGCTGCGCTCCTTGCGGCCCGGCAGACTCCATCATGCATGCGGCAGGCTGGATGGAGGAGGACTACGGGCCTGCGCCCGGTTGCTTGCTCGCGCGGCAGAGCGTCGATGGGGCCCTCTGGCCTCGCTGGCGCTGGCAACCCGCAGCTGACGCTGTGCCCTGGAGATGCGACCCGCGCCTGGGTTGCGGCCCCGTTCACACCGCCTACTGTCCTCACTGCTGGGGACATGGCGGGCTCCGAGCCTCCTGCCCTCCGGGCTTCCAGCCTTCCGAGTTCCAGCTTCTCCGAGAGCGTTGTGTCAAGGTCGCAGCAGACAGTAGGAGCGGCTTAATTCGTGGCCACTCGGCGGTCTGCCATCCGGGGGTGCTGTTGCCGGTACTGCTGCTACTGCTGCTGCTGGTGGAGGAGATGATTGTAGGAGTCAGGGTTGGCTGGACCTGCTCATTACATTTGTACATAGGTGTATCGAAGCGTGGCCCCTCGGCGTGCAGCTCCAGCAGCAGCGGCAGCGGCAGCGGCAGGAGCGATGGCTACGATGCGCATCTCGCTCTTGTCAGCTTTTTCAGCGGCTCTGGTTGCGTGCGTTCCCACTTCTATGCCTATCCGGAGATATCCGGAGGCGGAGGAAGATCAGTATGGCCAGCGCTCAGGCTGGGGGCGGCCAGGCCTAGAGCAGGCTCTACCCCAGCCCGGGCGTGGCAACAGGTGGGACGTAGCTGAAGAAGAAAGGATCAACTTTCTCCTTGCACGTGCTTTTCCGTGGTACAATTTGGGTGGGCCTGGGCGAGGGCGAGAGCGAGAGCGAGAGCGAGGGCCAGGGCCAGGGCGCTCCACCGGCTCATGGATTGGCCACACCTGCAAGCACAAAGAGGTTGCGTTTTCGATGAGCTGCTGAAGCTGCAGTCAAGACACAGCAACAGAGTACCCGATCCGATACTCTCTGCAGGCACGTGTCCTATGATGTCTCGCTGTCTATGATGACAATTGCGCTTAAAAGGAGAGCTGTAATGACATGCACATCACCTAAGAATATCAGCCTAGAATCAATTTGTGCCCACGCTGCAGGCTGCCACACCCGTACCGTACTGACAGTAAAGCATAGTACATACATGGTTACCCTTTTCTTGGAGCTGGAGCCGGCGCGCAATCCATCCTCCCTGGACAGGAAAGCTCCTCGAGGTGCACTGCACGGAATTGAATCAGACATGTGCAAAGGGACCTCCGCATACGCCCCCACAGCCCACCAAATACACCTAACACACCAAATCCCACCACCATCAGACCGTCGCAGCTTACTGGACACAGTCCTGCCAAAAGTAGAAACAATATTTATACATCTTTGCTCCGAACAAGGCAGCAAGAATGGTTGGTTGTAAGTAACAGTTGCCCGCGATCAAGGCACCCATCTCAATGCAATACGCAATGGGCGCCACTATACAATCGAAGATCCGGGCCCAATCTAGGACCCGATGGCTTCTCTCCTCAGAAGCTAGAAAAGCGCGATGCAAATGCCTACCCATCCTGGACTTAAAAATGCTGATTTGCATCCCCTGTTATTCTCTACCCAAAGAATGGTGCACACCAGTGTGAGCTACTTCCAATTGTGCGCTTTAGCCCAGTGCCTCAATGCACATGGCTAAGGTGCAAAAACAGTGTTAGTAGAACAGCGTCGAGTCCAAGCCATTTGGACCGTCCTTGGACAGCATAGAGCGAGCTTCCAGGACTGAGCGTGGTGGCTCTAAGTCCTTCTCCTGAAGTGCATGGCCCTGCAATCTCTGCATCTGGGAAGCGAAGATGTCGTCTAGCATCTGCACAAACATCAGAGAAGCGTCTTCCATGACGTCCACCAGAAGAGAGGATACACTCGCAAGGAAAGCGAATGGGCCTCAAAACATACACAAGAGTAGGTTCGGAATAGTACCCCCAAAGCGAAATAAGACCCCTTGTACCACGATCTGTTTTCCTTTCGGTTCTCCAAAAAATTCAGCACGTCCTGCAAGTTTCACATGGCACAATTCCAAACCCACCACCAAAATTAGCCCGCACTAACAAGCAAGCATCAAGTCACCAAGCACACAGGACGTAGATTTAAAATGTTAAAAGATCACCCGTAGGAGCCTCTACCTTATCCTCCTCAGATAATGGTTAGGCACCTGTTTTGTTAGAGTCAGTTTACCTGCCGTTGGTCAAGAATCAGTGTCTCCTGGATACATGAGCCATTACAACGTGGCACATAATTGTCCCTATTTTCTAAATTGTTCAAAAGTTCCTGCGTCCCACAATTGTAGGGAGATCAAAAGCCATAGCACATCACATCAACAACCCAACCCATGGCATCAGTTTGTGCAGACTTCATTTCCGTGATTCATTTACCTTACTTCCGCTTGTTAGTTGCACGATTACTAAGAGCTCATAACGACTGGACTGCTACGGCAACTTGGTTATGACACACATACATTGCTCCGCGGGTAAAGTGAGAGATACTAACCCTGGCCATGCGATCCCAATAGCCACGACAAACGGCCACAAAGACTCGAGTGGTGAAAACATCGTGCAAATGTGTGATTGTGTCTGTGAGTTGTGAAGTAAGCGGCTGCATTCGCTCACGCACTGCAGCCTCCCCTCCAGCTTCTCTTGTGTCTTGAAGTATTTTCTTCAACTTCGTCGTCCTGAGCAACCTTGACTGCAAAACATCCCACGCAAAGAGCGACTCAAGCACCATAATATGGGACATCAGAGACAACCAGGCGAAGAGTACGGGTATGACCACTACGTTTTCCGCCATCTTGTCGACAATGGCCTGTAGGTAATTTTTGTACTTGGCCCGCAGCTCGACCGTGACCTCATCAAACCGTTCTCCAAAGAGACCCTTTCCCCCTGAGCCGTTCTCAGTAGGCAGACAGGCCACCCAGCCTTTCATTTGGGCTTCGATCTTGGGCCTCTGAATGTCGAGAAGTCGTTTGATCGAATTTAACATGACTCCCAGCTACATTCAGAATTTGCCGTCTGTTTCAGCTTCTTGCCATCATAAGGTGACTCTTTCTCAGTACAATTCAAAAACATTGCACGTACCTGGCTTGGGACACTGTAAACAGAAATTGACCTCCGTCTCGTGAGCTTCTGCATGTACTGAAGACTGAACTTCTTCGGAATCATCACTTCCTTCAGCGGCTGCAGGACATCGGCATTGTGCTTCTCCAATGCTGTCAGAACAGCCCTTTCTACGTCTGCTAAAGCCTGCATCATAGAAGTCTACGTGTGAGAACCAGGTTCAGAAATTCATGTGAGAACCAGGTTCAGAAGTAGAGCTAAGGAAGACCATGTACTCACACTTTCAAGAGCAATAGTGTATTCCGGCCACCGAGAAATTATAGTCTCATACTCATTGAGAGTGTCCTTGATTTTGTCGTAAATTTCTTCAACAAATGGTGAAGTCGAATGCATGGTCGAAGCCGTTGCCCATCGAACCTGACGGATAAGAGAAAAGGTGGCCAGCATGAAACAAAGACCCCTTTATCATCTTGCTTGTACAGCGCACTTAAAAAATGAAACACAAGCTACAGCAGAAAGAGCTACCTTATCAAACTTGCAGCAGTCGAGGAGGTGCAGTCGCTTGTCTTGAATCCACAGGACGATGTACAGATGAAAAAGCTCTTTGGCGTCCACTCCTCCTTTGAAGGGGCTGCACAGAAAGGCAAGACAGGCTCTTAACCGGCATCTTCTTTTTCCAGGCCGAAACTAACCGAGCCATAATACTGACCTGATCCCCCAAGCAGCAACGTCCCTTTGAAAGTCAGCTGTTGCAATTAGCAGCTCGGTTACGGGTACTGACGGGCTCGTAGGAGGACATGCCACCAGAAATGTCCTCAGTCTATTGCACAATTCTAAGCTGTAGATGCCCGCGGCAATGTTGCGCAAATCTATGGAGCTGGAAGATACAAGGCATTGCACACACATTCAGCTAGGAGTCCATGTGAGCGTCAACCTGCGTCACCTCAAATTCACATGACTTCCTTCAAAAAACTCCGTGAATAGAAGCTCTTTATCTTTTCCAGGCACGCAAAATTACAGAGCCTTTACCTTGGCAAGATGTGCAGATTGTGAATATCTATGTCAGTCCGTATTTCATTGCTTATGTGCGAGCACAGGATCTTCATCTTCTGGTAAGCCGTCGCGACGGTCACAGGATCCATGAGGAAACCTTCATTCCCAGACACAAACTCATCTGTTTCTGCCATATGTCGCTTGCATCTTATTTTGGCAGCAGTCTGTACAATGAAGAGGACAATCCGAACCGTCTTCAATTCCTATCCACAGGTCACAAGCCAGCAGAGTAGGGTCGTTTTTTACAAGCAAATTAGCAGATTGGATGAACTACATACCTGGAAGTATGTACGCAATAGCATTTTGGCCTCCACGGACAGTATGTCATGCAGTAAAGTAAATATCTGTACAGCAGGTACTAGAGCTGGCGCTGCCACTCCAACTGCTGGCACAAATGTCTCTGCCAATCCGGAGGGAGTCGACTCGTCCAAACCTTTGTAATTTTCAAAAACCGTAGCTAATAGCTGAGAAACTTGCTCCTCCACATCAGCCATAATCCTCTTCTGCAAACAAAAATGGCCCCCAAATACCTTAACTTTTAGATTATCTTATGTTATATCAGGCATTTTGCGTTAACCAATGCTTAAACACTTTTACCTCTTGCCTGCTGAGGGCATTCTCATCTCGGGCTTTAATAATTGGGCAGAGAAGATCATAGATTAGTAATAAGCAGTCCTCTGTAGGTGTGGCTACATCCATTATGCACGCTAAATATCTGCAGGGCACAGATACATGTGTTAAGTGCGATATGAGAGCGTCCATCGGATGCTGATGTGCCCGTCACTAATTGAGATAATTACTTGACGCAAACATGCACAGATACGCCTACTTGCTCAGTGGATGCTGACCTTAAGTTCCTGTAGGCATCTGACACACCATAGTACAGTGCAAACTCTTGTAATAACCAAGCCCATGAGCCATGGATGCGCAGATTTCGTGATTGAAAATGCTGAACCCGCATGGCTACTTCCAGTACAAGATCATACGCAAGAGTTTCACCGACCGGATTCCACTGCACATGGATAACATTATCAGTGAAAACACAGAAAGAAAGCAGTTGCTGACGGAGCTTGATCAAGCAATCTAGACGAGATAAAACAAAGGTTGATTGTTTGTCTGCTCTTACCTTTGTAGACCCCACATCTTCAGAAGTCATGAAGGATAGCATGAGCTGAATCTTGCCGACACATTCGCGATCTGCTTCACCGTATACATTCCACCACCTAACTCGATCATTCTGTATGGGACACGACAAACGGTCAGGCAAAACTAAACTGCTTGACAAAAGGCAGCATCCGATAAACTGAGAGTAATCAGTAAAGCTTTACATACCGGGTCATCACTAATAGAACCGAGCTGAACAGTCAATCGGCCCAGCAAGTTGCCCTGCGAATCACTGACATCAAGCAAAAGATCGTCTCCTGTGCTTTCAGGCAGACTGCACCAAAGAAAAAGAAAAGGCCTAGTTAGCACCGTGCAGAAACCTACCAGAGGCACGCTGTTCTCAAGTAGGTAGTACTTACAAAACACAGGTAAGTCCGGAGCCTGGTTGCACTCGGACCACGTCTTCCTCAGTCGAACTTTTGAGCTTCAGGGCACAAGTGAAGGCTTCTATAATTCATCGGAAAGAAGTCATGAAAATGTTATTCCTCGATGGGAGAAGATACCAAAATGCTCTTGAAAGGCAATGAGGCAGTACCTTGGGCCGTTTCATTCAGGGCTGTGTGCCTAAGGCTGTTCACCTTGTCCTTCAACAGCCCCGAAACCTGTCGCATGTACTGTGCACCGGCATTGACGTAGGCCAGACTGCGTTGTGAAGCCGTACCATGCGAAGGCACTCTTGGAAAGCGGAGCCGTCTCACTGCGGCCCATCCCGTCAAAATTGGGAGTAATTTGTTAGAAGAACGTTTTTCGATAGTGCCATCACCTGCATCACTATACCCAGCATCTCCAAGGTTCCCACTAATAGATGGGCTTTTGGAGGAGTTCATCCTCAACACCATCTTCACTTTTCGTACTGCCCACCAACCCGGCAAAGCATGGGCAGGTCAGAATGAGCCGCACCATCAATGAATCTAGGTTCCTAGGCGTCCCCTAATCAGGATTCAAGAATCAGCCCCCATAGCCAATGCATGAAAGAAGAGGCTGCACCTTGGACTTTAAGCTTGCCAACATTTCGCTTGGGCTTGGATGCTGCTGTCGCTTCAGCATCATCTTGAAGTCCCCTTGTTCTGACTTCGTCCCGAGATGAGAGAAGCACCTGCTGCAGACTGCAGAAAGTAAATTCCAAGCTCAGTCCAGGAAGATAAGAGGGTCAAAACAGCAAGGCATCGCGATGTATGTGGTCCGCTCACCCGAACGAGTCACGCAAAAGCGCACATTCGTTGTTCAGAAACTCAGGGGCCTCCACACAACCCTGTGACCAAGCGCGAAGGCACAGGCGAACGCACGCATCGTACGAAATGACAGAATTCCATGCTGCTTGACCACTGCAGTACCAAACCAGGTCAGAAAAAGTTTTGAAGACCAAACATCAAATGCAGCGAAAGACTTATCCAGCTTGTACCTGAGGAAAAGGGGCGCAGGCTGAGCTATGGAGTTATTTACTGTTGGTGCAGTGTGGGCTGTTGTATGCCTGGATGTGAGAGATATATCCTCAAACCCAGATACTGATCTAAACAAAGGCAACCAGGGAAAGAAGTTCAGCTTGGCCCAAGGTGTGTACACTGTATGTCAAACTCAAGTTCCGAGGACAGTGTGTACCTTAGACTTGGTTCCGGTGGTATCAAAATCTCCTCCGTTTGGAAACTGTAGTGCACAACCGAAGGTTTTGTTGCAACGAAAGAGGGCCCCTCCACATTGTGTAGAGGAGCTCCATCTATGACGATGGATGCGTGGAGGGGTGGAGCACTTGGCGGAAGGCCAATGCTCTCTGGACGACCTCGGCTTGTTCTGTGTGCAGCTTCCATTTCCTGCCAGGAAAGATGCAGGTGAGACAGAAGATCTGAGAGCTCCAGAATCCATCCCAAGACATGGTCCTCTGGGTATCCGTCACTCACCTCGCCGGTAGCCTCATATGCCTGTCCTCCATTGACAAACCCGACATCCTCCTGCTGATGCTGCGGGTCCATCCTTTCCTCATACTGCACATCATCATCCCGATCCCAGTCAGGATGACGTGCCTGCTCCTCCCGTAATGTCGGAGAAAACGGCCTCTCCGTGTCAAATCCCGCATCCTGCCCCTGATAAACGTCCTTCGGTTCCCACTCGCCCTCGTAAGCCTGCCCTACAACATATTGACCATCACGAAAGGCCATCTCCGGCCCCGAATCCAGCTTCCTATCGTAGCCAAGCTCGTCGTACCCTCTCTCGGACTCATACTTCGGCCTAGCCACATTCCTAGCGAGTCCGTTCCTGAACGGGCTCACGGGGGAAGAGGACTCCCCAGAATAGATTCCGGAAGTATGCTCCTCCCCGGTATCGTCCGAAAGATCCTCCTCATACACCAAGCCTCCTCCGCCGGAAATCGACCCCACGCTCTCCTCAAGATCCTCCGTGGTGCTGGT
Organism: Anthoceros angustus; assembly: GCA_010909165.1. Classification (NCBI taxonomy): domain Eukaryota; kingdom Viridiplantae; phylum Streptophyta; class Anthocerotopsida; order Anthocerotales; family Anthocerotaceae; genus Anthoceros; species Anthoceros angustus. The sequence goes on from MU008177.1 coordinate 475,054, forward strand.
GGTGTGATTGGACGAGAAGGGGCGAAGAAAGTCCGCGTGCAGATGCACATTGTAGCCATTAGGCGGCGGAAGATTGCAGTCTTTGGCACTCTTCCTCCCGTTCCCGAACAAGGACGCGTCCGGGAACAGGGCAGGGGAGAGCTTCTCCGCCACCGCAGGCACCTGCTCCTGCACAACACGCACACACAACATCAGCATCCCGCACCTCTGCCCCTCCCCCGCCCCCTCCCCTCCCGCACTCGATCTCAGTCTGACCTTGCGAACCCACTGGAGCTCAGATTGGTCCAGCCCGTCGGTGAACATTGTCGCCCCCCGCTCCACTCACATCACAGGCCGGTGTCATAGAGCAGCAGCCGCCGCAACCAGCGTTGCCCGCCTGCCAGCCGTGAGCTCCTCCCTCCAGCTCCTGCCTGCTGTCGAGGGTCGCGCTCCGCGAGAAAAGAGAGGAGACGCTGCGATGCTGCGTGGGGAAGCAAATGCGCGTAAATTCGGGGTGGAATCGGCAGCCGGCGAGGCGAGCCCAGGCGATTGCACCAGCGCGGAAAGCACAGCTTGCAAGAGACGTTGTCGAGCCTGGCTGCGAGGGAGAGGGGCACGGCAATTCAAACGCGGTCCGTTGCTCTTGGCTTAGGGCTGGCCCACCGGAGGCTGCTTCTCCGTTCCGTTCCGTCGACTTGTCGGAAGGGCATTGGGCTCTGGTCTGCCCCTAAACGACCGTTATAGTGGGCCCGTTAAGGATGCGGCCACCAGCTGACTTTGCCAACGCTGACTGCCGTTATGTTGCAACCGACAAACCTTGCCTATGTCACCACGTTCTCGTTCGCCTCGTTGCGGTACCTTTGGACGATGAATCCTTCAACGATTACAATATCTCGTTTGCGATATCCATAGCACCATACCCGTGCCACCACGCAATCGAACAAAAGATTTGTACAGGTACATACATACCTGTGTTTTATTATTACAAAAACTACCTACATGATCACCGTTCTACAGCAAGGCCTGAGCCCTACGTGCTAACTTGGTTTCGGTCCTAAGCATGGCAAGACTCTATTAAGTGATAGTGATATAGCTAGCGAACTACTCGCTCAGAGTGAGAAGGACAAGTGGCAAACAAAGCAACTTTCAATTTAAGAAAAATAGAGACTTTATAAATTTATAGAGATGGAAAGTCTCATCCACTCTGCGGCTACGGGAGGTGTGGGACGATATCAAAGAACACAGATTTGTCGGGCAAGGGGCGAGAAGGATGGCACCCTGGTAGTCATCTACGCACAGATGGCACCCCATCCTGGTAGTCATCCGCACACAGGCTGCTTAACTATGGAGTTCTTGTATGTGCATCCCACTCTTGGGGATGCCTATCTATATATCAAGACTGAGAACAAAAAGATATGGCCGCAGCTTTGTTGAAATTAAAAGTCTCAATAACCACCTGGGTTTCTTTGACATTGTTAGGGACAACCTTTCTTGATAGAGGTTAGATTTGGATGAAATTCTTGAGTTGCATTTGGTGAAATATTTTCTTGGGCTTCCATGCAAAAGTACAGAAGGACATATAGGAGGTGGTCCACCCACGAATGCTTGCCTCTTGAATATGACAATGAAGTGGTTTTATAAAGGACTTTGCAAATAGAAGAAAAAGAATGGAGTCTCATCGAGCACTATGAGAAGTGGTGTGCAAACCAGACAGCTTCGAGATTGAAGAGATGGAAAATGATCTTGGAAACAACCCTCTATAGGGTCCCAGGTCATGGAGGACTAGCCTATACGCTTCTCTACCCTAAAGCTACTAATCACTACGAAGATATCGTAGTCGGGATAAGAACGGGCCTCTTTACCACTCATGCTGAAGATGTTGCACTCCCTCAATTCAATGTCATCCTGAATATTGCGTTTGCCAACGCCTTTTGCAAGACAGTCAAAGCCCACCACACAGGATAGTTGCTGGGTCCCCATGATGGTGACTGGGAGATTTTGGAGGAATTGCGGCCCTCAGCTTCTAAAATTCAGGACCTGGAGAGGATGCGGAGGGGTCGGTTTGGGAGGAGTCGATGGAGGAGGAAGTTTCCAGCCAGCTGGTAAGGCTGGTGGAGGTGTCTGGCGGCGCGACGGGCATTGCACCAATACCCAACCACCTCGAGGTGGTTGCGACGGCGGCAGGACAGGCCGCCACCGAGAGGGCGGTGCCTTTGCAAGAGCCCCGCGAGAGGGGGCGACGTTCCAGCTTCATCAGCGGCTAGCATCGCCGAGACACAAATTTATGAAAGCACTTCCAAGGGGGACATCTTGTGTGACCAACTCTCTAGACATTACGCATGTTGCACTAGCTATGACCGTAAAAAGCAACATGAGTAGGAAAAACACATTTCGCCATCATAAATGTCTAATAGTTTTTCAAGATACTAACAATAATATTAGTCTCGAGAGCAATGACAATGAAAACTCTAATGTGCCTAGTCACATATATAGACTTGGCTTTCAAGAAATCTCATTCTATCCAATAGTTTCGATCTCGATTAATTTGATTTACAACCTGCTCCATTTCAACTTTTTGTAGCTTCGTCCATTTGATTTGCACTCCATTCGAATTTAGCTTTGATTGAGTACGTGGGATATGGATTAATAAGCGTTTTGGAATGGGTATTTACACATTTACTCTAGCCGCTCTCAGGCGCTGCTAACCGCTCTAGATAGATGGTCTGTAGTAGACCCCTAGCATGATGTGTCTATTCAAAGGTTGGTAACGATGAGCTATGATATTGGCTCTTTTAGTTGGCGATGGCACATTAAATATTCCTACGCACATGTGAGACATACGAGTTGAGGCATGAGGCTTAGCATGCACTCTCACACACACCGGATGTACGGACTCTTTCTTGTTATCACTTGCCAAAGGACTCCACCGCTTGAAATGTGAGGACTTGCAGATAGCCGATATCGCACAACATATTAGTCTAGATCTTGGACCATGGCACAGTAGTAACCCACTACCCGCAAAGGCTGTATGTATGCTCCGTGCAGACCCGCTATCATCGTCCTCCGACGTGGCGAGACAAAATGTTGGAGATGTGGTCGCTAGAAGGTTCCTTTGGCGGACGCAGGAAGGTTACCATCGTTGGGATTTTGTACTCTTAAGTAAGCGGGAATCTTTCGATTTTGCTTTATTAGGGTTTACGGAAGTCTAATAGCTCTAGGGTTTGCAAGTGCACTGCAGGATGGTTGGAAAGGATATTGAATTACCTTGTCCATGTATATATATACAAGATAAAATAGAGAGAGAGAGAGAGAGATACGCAACTTAACGACAAAGGAGCTTGCAAATAGAAGAAGAAGAATTTTATTAAATCGACTTTCTAAGTGCGTACAAGATATAGAATATTTAGAAAAGAGATATAGAACTTAGCGACAAAGGAAGATGAAAATAGAAGGAGCTTATACATAAGATAGAAAAGTTTTACTAGGGACCAAGGAAGATGAAAATAGAAGGAGCTTATATAAATAAGATAGAAAAGTTTTTCCAAAGTCCATTTGCGAGGATGATCATCATGGAACTGAAATACCATGCATCCATACGATGCGAGAAGATTAATACAAAGGAGTCGAGAGTTAAGATTTGGTCAACTATGTGCAGGAGAGATTTATATATCATCTGTTTCATTGTGAAATACAACGTTCACGTTGATAGAATATACTCAAATGAGCATTACAAACTATAACTTAGTTGTGAAATAAAATTCTCACATTAATAAATTATCCAAATGAGTATTACAAACTATGACAACTTAAAATTCTAGTGTTCTATATGGTATACAGATATCCCATATCTGTGTACATACCACATACACCCTCCTGTATACTTGCTACTCGTGCTATGCACATGTAACCGGCTTCACCCCAACTTGTACCCCATTGGTTACGCAATATCCAGTAGTCAATGTTACTTTCAGACCCCCATCCAATAACTACCATAGCATGATCCTGGGCCATAGGCCAAGGATATCGCAGGCAGGCTGGTGCTTAGATACTTAGCTTTTGTGGACAGGCTAGGTAGGCATGCAGCTTTGCTGCTGCTGCGCGACATAGACTCTCAAGACCAGTAGGTGCAAGAGTTGCTCGAAAAGGTTGCTTGGCAGCAGGAGAGGGAGAGGCTTGCCCAGCAGCTAGTGGACTTGGAGCGGAAGAGGTCCCAGGAAGAGGAGCACCACAAGAAGGTGGTGCATAGGATGCTGGTGGTGAGGAAGAGACGATTTTGGGCGGATTATGCCCTTCAAGCGAAATTGGCCAGCCAGCTGAGAGAAGCAAGGGAGGAGAATGTGACCCTCCATGTGAAGGTGGGAGAGTTGACCACATGAGGCATCTAAGGGTAGGTGTGAAGATGGAGAATGGCCCACAGAGCTTGATGACCTCCAAATGCAATATCATAGCTTGGGGGCCCATCTCCACAACCGGATATTGAAGGCCAATAACGAGGTGCTGTGCTTGGCCAAGAGGAGGACTTTGGGTCCTCATGATGATGATCGGGAGATGCTGCTACAGGTGGAGCCAGAGGCCTCGGACTTTGATGAGGCCACAAGTGACATGGACTCCGAGGAGTCTGGAGAGACGGAGGACGGAGGAGAGACCGCGGCGCCAAGGGGAGAAGATGGCGCCGAGAGCAAGGTGGGTGGGCAGCCCACCCTCACAGGGGGTCACCCTACCACGGTAGGTGACCACCCTACCACGGTAGTCTGCCAGACTACCATGGTAGGAAGCCACCCTACGCCGGTAGTCTGCCAGACTATCGTGGTAGGGCAGGGACCTACGGGCGTAGGTCCTGGGGAGCAGCCATGAAGGCACGGCTGAGATGGAAGAACCGGGGTCCCACATGCCCCACAGGGAAGGAAGGCGGTGGAAGCGGCCCACCGGAGGAGAGCGAGGTCCACACGAGGAAGGGAGGGTGAGAAATTCCCTCACCCCACGGATAAGGGAGGAATCGGGGCCAGGAGAGGAAACCAACGCGAAGAAGGCCCGAAGGAGTTAGTGACCACATCGGTCAGCAAATGGGGGAAGATCCTTTGAAGAGCATACTCCATGATAGGTATGAACAAATCAAACAACAGGAAAGGAGCCAAGAGGATCTCAACCCAAGGAGTCGCCACCGATGAGAAGGAAGGAAGGAAAGGAGATAGGGACCAGCCTACCATGGTAGGAAGCCACCCCACGGTGATGCCGGACTATCGTGGTAGCCGAGGACCTACGGGCGTGGGTCTGCGAGAGCCATGAGGCTGCTGGGATGGAAGAACCGGGGTCGGCGCCCCACAGGGAAGGAAGCAGGCGGTGGAGAAGCGGCCCAGGAGGAGAGCAAGGGCAGGGGCAGGTCGAGGAAGGGGAGGGTGAGAAATTCCCTCACCCCACGGATAAAGGAGGAATCGGGGCCGGGGAAACCAACGCCAAGAAGGCCGAAGGAGTTAGTGACCACATCGGTCAGCAAATGGGGGAAGATCCTTTGAAGAGCATACTCCATGATAGGTATGAACAAATCAAACAACAGGAAAGGAGCCAAGAGGATCTCAACCCAAGGAGTCGCCACCGATGAGAAGGAAGGAAGGAAAGGAGATAGGGACCAGCCTACCATGGTAGGTAGTCAGCCTACCCCGGTAGTCTGCCAGACTACCGCGGGAGGGTGCTTATAGAAGGAGCGCGGCCAAGCGGTGGAGGTTGGAATGAGGGACACCTGAGCGCGTGGAAGGGGCGCGATTGCCTGCATGACAAGAGGAATCATGGCGCCGCCCCGCGGGGCAGGAGGAAGGGGCAGAATGGTACTTGCCCCACAAGCTAGGAAGAGGACAGGAACTGGGGAAGGGACAGGAGCAAAAGGAGGGCGAGGGAGCCAATCCATAGGAGACGCGTCACCACCCCAGCAAGATGAGGACTAGGAATGGTCAAGGGCCATAAATGAGCTTCGGAAAATGGGAAGGATAGGTGATGTAGACTGACATTCTTCAAGAGTGATCTTAGTTGAAGTTGCTAGAATAGAATTTACCTAGGATCAAACAGTAGACTTAGATGCCAGGACTTAAATGCTGGCGGTAGGAAATAATAAAATATTGGGAAAGATGGCCTGTAGCAGGGTCACCCAAGGGAGGTTGTATGTGGAAGGCCCCCTATAAGAGGAGGAGGATTTCACAAAGTAAAGTATCACGTCTTGCGCTTCCATACTAGCGAGTCCTTTGCCCTTGTAAAGGAATTTCGTGCCGGCTGTGAGCCAACGCAGCGTCTGGTAGAGAGGAAGTTCGGTGGTCGGAATGCTTGGTGGAGGGCTTGCTCCCTGCAAGCGCCTCAACGAGTTGCTCCCCTTGTGAATGGTTGCTGTGAAATTGCTTTGCTTTGGGTGTGTGGCAATGCCCGGGGAACTCTCGGCTTGAGGGTAGACTACGGGGAAAGACTCTGGAGGTTCTCATGCAGTGTCAAACTCATAGCAACCGGCCCAAGGAAGAACTTCTGGTGTGTAGGCGGACCCAGGCGGTTTGCCATGAGGCGAGGCCGATGGCCAGGCTGAGGTTAGAATAGGAGGAAAGGAGGAGATGAGTAGAGGATTAGAGTGTAGGTGTTGGTGAGGCCACGGTGAGCCTAAGGGGCCAGATCCAGATCCCACCCCAAGTAAGGGCGCTCACAGGTGGAAGATTGGTCTTAGTAGTAGGGACGAGATTGCGGTGTGGGTCAGGGGGTCCCTGGGCGCCCGTGATAGACTCCTTCTTGCTCCACTTACGCTTACAATAAATTTGAGGTGAGGCGCTCCAAAATTGTAGCACGTAGGGCTGTTTGGGACCAGACTCTACAGCACCACATCCAACATGCGCTGTAAGTAAGTTGCATGGACGCAGCAGATAGTGATCACGAAGACAAAGACACTATAGAGGACGAATTCATTTTTGAGGAAACACGAAAGCTTAAAATGGGTGATACAACATCATCCTCTGGCATCATTGGTGATTCCTTCAAGGAGAAGGATAGGTTCAATGGCACTGTCTACGACATTTGGGTAATCCGGATGGAAGGTATCCTCGAAGTAAGGAACCGGCTGAAATATGCAACCGGAAAGATAGAGTATCCTAAAGAGGGTATATCTGGCGAAGAATGGTTAGCTAAAGACAGCGCAGACAAATACCTCATACGCAGTGGCTAACATCCGACATGTTGAGGCAGACTGGTGGGGCAAAGACTTCGGCCGAGATTTGGACCCGTCTCTCAGATCTCTATGCATGATCCAATGTAGTCAGTACAATGACAGCAATGCGTCACTTCCAGAATTACAGAATGAAGGATGGGGATTCCGTGGAGAAGCACATTAGTACCTTGAGGACCCTCACTTCGAAGCTGGAAGGTGCCTCAAAAATCACCATGAAAGATGAAGAACTGGTCATGCGACTTCTCCTCTCACTTCCTGAATCTTGGTCACATTTCGTGACATCACACACTGCTGCACAAGCCCAGGCTACACTGTTAGCCAAGAAACAGGGTGTGGAAATGCCAGATATGTCATTTGCAGAGCTTGTTAGCTCCATCTTCAAGAGGAAGCTAGCAGGAGCAGCCACAGACGTATAGGAAAGCAACAGGCCCTGTACACCTCAAACCAAAGACGGGGAGGTAGAAGATCCTTCTCTCGAGGTGGTGGCAGCTCATCCAGAGTAGGTAGCTCACAAGGAGCAACCTCATCTACAAGGAAAACCAAAACGTAAGGTACATGCAATTGGTACAAAATACCTAGTCATTGGGAACATGATTGTCGAAAAAAGCAGGCAAGAGTTCCTCGCAAGGAGGGATCATCTAGCACCGAGACACACGTGGTGGTCAAGAAGCAAAATACTCCATCAGCCCTAACGGTTGGGACAAGGGAGTTTGCTAGTCCACTGTTGCTCCCAACTTGTCTGTCGTCCAAAGCCAAGTTGAAACCATCAGCAGAATGGTATTTAGATACTGGTGCAACAGCGCACATTTGCTTTGACAGAAATTCATTTAACACATACAGGTCCGTAGTTGATCAGTATGTTTACCTTGGAGACGATAGGTCATTGGTATCCCCTGGTCGTGGTACAGTTGACTTGTTAGTTCCCTCTGGAGTCACACTAACATTGCAGGATGTTTATTACGTGCCTGACATGACCAGAAACTTGATTTCAGTTAGAAGACTAAATGCTGACAACAACAGTCACGTTGTATTCACCAGGACAGAATGCCAAATCATAGATGCATTTGACCATAGAAAGGTACTTGCATATGGGTCTTCGGACCATGATCTGTTCCGTCTCCTCGTGCACAGTGGAGTAGCAGAGTCCCACCTGACACAGGATGTCTCCCTGGCATCTGCACAACATATAGCAAAATCAAAGTTGTGGCATGCCCGTTTGGGTCACCCTCATATGGCAAAACTGTAGAAGTTGGCTTTGAGTGACTTTTACCAGGATGGACCTATTGGCCCCTTGACTGCCATCCCACTATGTGAAGCTTGCGTGCTATCCAAGAGGCACCAAGCTGCTTTCAAAAATAAGGCTCCTCATCGTGCTGCTGATCTCCTTGAGCTGGTGCACACCGACCTTTGTGGCCCATTGTCACTGAACTCCATTGGTGGTGGCAGATATTTTCTGATAAAATAGCTTACTATTAGGGCACTCTTCACTAGGGCACCTAGGACTTAATAATTAATTTAGTCCTTAGGGCTCTAGGTAGTTTCTTTAGTAGTTATTTAATTGGTTAGTTGTTACAACCACTTATTGGTTACAACTACCTTGCCTACATAAAGGCATGTACTTTCTATTATGAATGTAATGCAACACATATTGCTTGAGCTTGTGTATGATTCTCATCATGGTATCAGAGTACACTTGCTCTTTGTTTGCTTGTGCATCCTCATGCATCTAAGTAGCTTATCTAGGAGACACTTTCTAATCTAGCATTTGCCTAGATGGATTGTGTTTATCCTAGAATCGCTATCTTTGCATGCATTCTTTTTATGCTAACATTTCTCTTCTAACAATGCTTTTATGCACTAATTCTTTGTCCTTCCTCCATGGATTTGTGTCCCCTTAGAAGGAGAAGGCATAGAGTTAAGAAGAGAAGTAGTCCTGCAAGACAACAAGAACAAATTAGGAGCCCAACACATAGAAGCAATAGAAGACAACAAGCTATAGAGGGAGAGATAGAAGAAACCTCCTCTTGTATAGCGAACTTCATTGCATCTATTTTAATTTCTAAACCGATCAAGGGAAGTTTATCAAGCTAGCTAGACGTGATTTGCTAGAAGTTTTTAGTCCAATTCACGCCAAGGCATTAGAATTAGCTCTCCAACATATCCCAAATTTGAATCTTTGGTATTAGTACTCCTTTATCTTCTAGTCTGCAAGACAAAATAGCATAGAAACTCTTAGATTTCAAGAAATTGATAGTCAATTAGCAACTCTTAGAATCCAATCCTTTGATCTTAAGGAGAATTATCTGAATTAAGGACAAAATTGTCTATTCTCTCTAAGGTTGATAATGCGCAGAGATTTGAGAGCATGCTATCATCATCCGAATCGATTATGATGCAAGAGAAGAGTTTCGTGCAATAGAGAAGATGAGAGGTCAGATCCGAGGCCTAGTCCTCTAAATCACCTACAATGGCTGGAGTGATCAATGATGAAGAACAAGCTCCTAATTCCCCATTGGGTAATGATAATGCTAACACTTCATTGCATTATCATTATGGTAACGATTTCAAGAAAGATAGATTCAATGGAAGGATTATGACATCTGGGCATTGAGAATGCGAGGAGCTTTGCGGCAAAGAGACCTTTGGGGCATCGTCGATGGATCAATTCCAAGGCCACACGCCCGATTTGAGCGTGAACTTCAACCTTCCGGACGCCAGGACAGAAGGCACAAGATTTATTGGTCGGTGGACTTTCTCAACATATGGTGAGACATGTCGCGCAAAGACCTCCAAGGATATGTGGACTCACCTTGCTCAATTATATTCATCTCGAGATGTAATGAGTATTGTTGCGACTTCACGTAACTTCCGCAACCTCTCAATGAAGGAGTCGACACCATCGAACATCATGTTAATGCTTTTCGATTAGCACGATCTCATTTGGAATCTTCAATCATGCATCTATCTCGTAGATGGAGGCTTACGTCATTCTCTTATCTTCATTGCCACCTTCTTATAGGGCCTTCATCACAACTCAAAATGCGATGATTGTCGGAAAAGCTGCGGATGAAGATCAAATGAAGAGCCAGACATCAGTGTCTCTGAACTTATTGGAGCATTGTTACAGGAGGAGGCAAGTAGACGTCACCACCACTCCGAACCAACAAGCGGCGGTGATGTATTCACAAAGGGGTAGAGGAAGAGGACGAGGCGAGGCCGAGGTTCTCCAAACGACCCCATATCCTGCACATACTTTCCAAGTTGGAGGCATCTTCTTCAACACCGCAAGAGGTAACAAGAGGCGGGATTATATGTACTGGTGTAATCCCAAATCACATGGAAAAGGTGTGGTAGGGAGAATCAGGGGCACTCCCAGGTCCTCCCACTATAAGCGGCCACACTTATCCCACTCGGGGCGCTCTTTTACTTGCAGTTGGGATTCGTCCCATGAGACTTGTGTGAAAGTTCGAGGCCTTGTGGTCACCAATCGCTACCTTCCCAACTCTCGGCCTTCTCAAGCAAGGCGCCCTACTCTCCCTCTCACGCTGCACCACTTGCCTTGAAAAATCGCCAACCTCGACCCTGGCGACACAAAACAATTGCGGGTCACGCCTCGGTGACAAGGAGCCTACGGGCGCCGGGGACCCCTGGTTCACGCGATTCGTCCCTACTTCTAAGACCAAACTTGACCTACAGCGACACAACACAATTGCGGGTCACCTCGGTGACAAGGAGCCTACCACGGGCGCCGGGGACCCCCTGGTTCACATGATTTCGTCCCTACTTCTAAGACCAAACTTCTCCACTCGGGGCGCTCTTTTACTTGCAGTTGGGATTCGTCCCTTAGGCTCTGCACATGGCCTTCCACTAACACCTACACCTCTAATCCTCTACTCATCTTCTCATCTCCTCATCCTCTTCCTCCTAGTCTAACCTCGATTCGGGCTTCTTGGTTTCGACTCGCCCTTGGCTGTGCAGGGTCCGCCTCCACCCGGCAAGTTCTTCCTTGGGCGGTTGCTATGAGTTTGACACGGTGGCGAGAACCTCGAGTCTTTCACATGGTCTACCCTCAAGCCGAGAGTTCTCAGGCATTTGCCACACACCCAAAGCAAAGCAATTTCACAACCATTCACAAGGGAGCAACTCGTTTAGGCACTTGCGTGAGCAAGTCCTCCACCAACACTCAGACCACATGACTTCCTCTCTACCGGACTGTGTTGGCTCCACGGTAAAAATTCCTCTGTAATGGCAAAGGACTCGATGGCGTGGGCGCAAGACATGATACTTTACTTTGTGAAATCCTCCTCCTCTTATAGGAGGCCTTCCACATACAACCTCCCTTGGGTGACCCTCTGCAGGTCACCTTTTCCAATTTTCTATTATTTCCTACACTTGACATTTAATGTCGGCACCTAAATCTATTATATCCTTGGTAAATTCTATTCTAGTAACTTCACCTAAGACCATCCTTGAAGGATGTCGATCTACACCACCTATCCTTCCGTTCCCCAAAGCTCATTTATGGTCATTGACCATTCTTAGTCCTTATCTTATTTGGGTGGTGACATGGCCCTTGGGATTGGCTCCCTCGCCCTCCTTTTGCTCTTGCCCTTCCCGGATCTTGTCGCCTTAATGTGTGGGGCAAGTACCATCACCCCTTCCTCCATCTCCAGGCGGCGCCTAAAGTCTGTTATCTTCCATCGGTCGCGCCCCTCCCGCGCACCTGGCGCCTTTTCTCCGGCCTCGCCGCTGGTCGCCCGTTCATCGCACCCTACCGGTAGTCAGCGGACTACGGGTGGTGACTACCTACCATGGTAGTCGGTACCTATCTCCTTCTTCTCCTTCCTCTCCATCGGTGATGTCTCTTGGGTGAGTTCCTTTTGCTCCTTCCTTGTTGGTTTGTCCATACCTATCATAGAGCATGTCTTAAAGAATCTTCTTCCCACCAATGCTACTAACTCTCCGGGCCTTCTTTGCGTTGGTCTCCTCTCCTGGCTCCTCCCTTATCCGTGAGGGAACTTCTCACCCCTCCCCTTCCTCGCCAGGTGGACCCGTCCTTAGTCTCCTCGGTGGGGTTGTCTCTCCCACCACCCCAGCTGCTCCTCCGGGGTATACTACGGACCCCGGCTCCTTCATCCTCGGCCGGGCCTCCGGCGACTCCCAACTCTCCACGGGCTGCCCTACCGGTAGTCAGCGGACTACCGTGGTAGGTGACTACCTACCATGGTAGTCGGCGGACTACGTGGTGGTGGTCACCGTGGTAGGTTGACCCCGGAGGTGGGCTTTCCCCCTCCTTGCTCTCTGCCACCTTCTACCTTTGGCGCTCACGCGCCTTTTCTCGACTCCTCAGTTCCTCGGAGTCCATTTGATGGCCTCATCAAAATCGGAGGCCTCTGCACTGTTGCGGCTCCTTTGTCATCATCATGAGGACCCAATGTCCTCCTCTTGGCCAAGATCTCATTGTTGGCCTTCAAAATTCTATTGTGGAGGTGAGCCCCAAGCTATGATATTGCATTTGGAGATCATCAATCTCAGTGGGCCACTCTCCATCTTCACACCTACCTTTGTAGGCGTCCCTTGAGGTGGTCAATTCCCCACCTTGACATGGAGGTCACATTCTCCTCCCCTTCCTTGGTGGCTGGCCAATTTTGCACGAAGGGCATAATCGCCAAAACCTTCGCTTCCTCACTACCGGCATTCATGCACCACCTTCTTGTGGTACTCCTCCTCTGGACCTTTCCTTCAAGTCCTCTATTGTTGAGCAAGCCCTTCCTCTCGCTTGCCAAGCATCTTTCGCTCTTGCTCTTCTTCTTGGCGTGGGCCTTCTTGGTTTTGAATTTCCAGCTCGGCGCTTCTCTTCAAACTAAAGCTCTTCTCAACTCTTCCTTCATGTCCGGATGATGGCTTGCGTAGCCATCACACTTCTTCTTGCGTCCATTCTTTGGACCGCTACCTTCTCCTTCCGAGAGCCTCTGTTTTGCCCTTTCTTGCTCTAATTGGGCAAAATGCTCCTCATATACTGCCTCCATGAGTCTCGTTGGGTGGTTGCTCGGATGGCTCTTTCTTGAGCCAACCTCCCTCAAGACCTTCTCGCCTTGGATCCATGAGGTCTGGAGCTTCTCCTGACCTTTTCCGGCTTGGCTGCCTTTTCATCGGACTCCATGGCCTCCAATTGCCATTTGGTCCTGCCTTCCTCCGGCCATGTCTTGAGATTTCACTTCCTCTTGGCATGCCCACAAGGAGGCTTTCTCTAGCCTTCAAATCCACAGTGAGTGCTTCACAAGCACCCAGCAATTCTCCTAGGGGTCCTAATTCCACCCCTTCTTCTTCTTCTTTGGAAATCTCCAGCTCTCTTCCTCCGGCCATTCTTGGCGTGGGCCTTCCTTGGCTCCATCCGCTCTCCCACCCGGTAGCGGAGATGGTGGCCTCGGCGCTTCTTGCTCTTCTCCTTCCCTTCCACCTTGGTAATTTGCTGGCGTGGGCCTTCTTGCTCTTCTCCTCTTGGCGTGGGGTGCCTACCTACCATGGTGGTGGCGCCTACCATGGTGGTGGTGCCCACCCCTTGGGTGGCGCCTCCCTCAGGGTGATGCAGCCGGGTGCCTCTCTTGTAGGCACAAAGGAGATGGTGGGGACTCCCCACTCTCGGGATCACCCCTCCTGGTCCTTCTCAACTCTTCCTTCATGTCCGGATGATGGCTTGCGTAGCCATCACTGCTCTTGCGTCCATTCTTTGGACCGCTACCTTCTCCTTAGCCTCTGTTTTGCCCTTCGCTCTTGCTCTAATTGGGCAAAATGCTCTCTTCTCTCCATGAGTCCGTTGGGTGGTTGCTCGGATGGCTCTTTCTTGGTTTTGACAACCTCCCCTCAAGACCTTCTCCGCGCATCCATGAGGTCGTGGAGCTTCTCCTGACCTTTCCAATTTGGCTGCCTTTTCATCGGACTCCATGGCCTCCAATTGCCATTTGGTCCTGCCTTCCTCCGGCCATGTCTTGAGATTTCACTTCCTCTTGGCATGCCCACAAGGAGGCTTTCTCTAGCCCCTTCAAATCCAGTGAGTGCTTCACAAGCACCAGCAATTCTCCTAGGGGTCCTAATTCCACCCCTTCTTTCTTCTTCTTTGGAAATCTCCAGCTCTCCACCACTCTCGGGCCATCGGCGGCCTTGGTCCCTTCATCGCTCCATCCGCTCTCCCACCCGGTAGCGGAGATGGTGGCCTCGGCGCCCTTCGCTCTTGCTCTTCTCCTTCCCCTTCCTCTTGGCATGCCCACAAGGAGGCTGCTGGCGTGGGGTGCCTCGGTGAGGCTGCCCGGTAGTCGCCTACCTACCATGGTGGCGCCTGATAATGCCCACCCCTTGGGTGGCGCCCTCTGGGGTGATCGAGTGCCTCTCTTGTAGGCACAAAGGAGATGGTGGGGACTCCCCACTCTCACCCCTCCTGGTCCTTCTCTCATAGACCACCATCGGCCTTCTTGGCGCTTCTTGCTCTTCTTCCCTTGCTTGCTCACTGTGGAAAGGATTCCCACTCGGCAACTTTGTTGCCTCGAACCTTCTCCTCTTGCCTCTAGCATTTTGTGGAGTCGACCTCCCACCGTCTTCGCAATGCAAAGGCAAAGGCCTTTCCAACCTCGGTGGAGGTGGATGACCTCAAAGGGATGCCATGCATCTTCAAGCTCCTTGCTTGTGAGAGTCCCTCGGTTTCCCATAAATGCACCAAATAGGTGCTAAGATAGCAGGGCCTTGGTCCTTCCTCATCCACGAATTTGGCTTGAGGAGCTTCTCTCGATGGTGTATGCCTTCATGATAGTCCCCAATCGGCTTGGCTCCCATGGAAATCTTCCACAAAATTGGAGGAAGTTGGTCTTTGAAATAAGAGTGCGTTGGTAATTTACCAACCCCAGCACAATCTTTGCGAAGAGCCTCCACTTGACTCCTTGATGCTCTCGGTCTTCCGACCATTCTTGGCGTGGGCCTTCACTCCTCCATCCATCATGTCAAGGAACTCCTGCGGGATGTCGGAGGCTGTCTTCCTCCATTCAACCTTTCGAGGAGAGCAATTCAGCTCTCTTCCTCCGGTCTTCCATACACTGTCGAATACTTCTCACGGTCCAGCGGATCCGTTCTAGCATTCCTCTCCGGTGCGGCGGCGCTTCCGATTGATGGAGGTTGATGTAACACTCCTCAATCAATTCCAAATTGGTGTAGGCCCATTGGCGGCCATACACCCATCCTAGTTGGATGTTCTCCTCCTCCTTGCCGAAAATCAACCAAATCTCGGGGTTGAGCTGCCCAAAGCAAGTGAATTGGGGCATCACAAGTTCACCTCCTGGCGGGCCCTCTTCTTTCTTTCCTTTCCTCGCGAGGAGAGCCCTTGCCGGCTCCTTCCCTTGCCTTTCCTCGAGGCACCTTTCTTCGCTCCAAGCAAGAGGATTACTTCCCAATTTCAGCGTTGTGTGCTCCAAGCTTCACCTCCAAACACTCCTTTTTCTGTCGCGGTGACTCCACACTGAGCACAAGCACGTTAGCCTGTCTTGAGCCTCCACTTGACTCCTTGATTTCTTCTCCTTTCCTCCTTGATTTCTTCTCAGGCGCAGGTGTCGCGATTTTCCTCCTTCTACTCTCACTTTCCTTCAATTTTCCGCGCTCCAACGCTCTCGCGGTGGCTCCTTCAATGTGTCTCTTCCGGATTGAAGAGCTTCGGTGCTGGGTTCTGCTTCCGCCTCCTCTTCCTCCATTCGACCTTTCGAGAGAGCAATTCGAGCTCTCTTCCTCCGGTCTTCCATACACTGTCGAATACTTCTCACGGTCCAGCTGGATCGTTCTAGCATTCCTCCGGTGCGGCGGCGCTTCCGATTGATGGAGGTTGATGTAACACTCCTCAATCAATTCCAAATTGGTGTAGGCCCATTGGCGGCCATACACCCATCCTAGTTGGATGTTCTCCTCCTCCGCCCTGAAAATCAACCAAATCTCGGGGTTAGCTGCCCAAAGCAAGTGAATTGGGGCATCACAAGTTCACCTCCTGGCGCGCGGCCACCTTTTCCTTTCCTTTCCTCTCGCGAGGAGGCCCTTGCGGCTCCTTCCCTTGCCTTTTCCTTTCGAGGCATGGCACCTTCCTTCTCCTGCTCTAGAAGGAAATTACTTCCCAATTTCAGCGTTGTGTGCTCCAAGCTTCACCTCAAACACTCCTTCTCCTTTCCTCCTTGATGCTCTCGGTCTTCCATACACCCATCCTAGTTGGATGTTCTCCTCCTCTTCCTCCTTGATTTCTTCTCCAGGCGTGGCGCAGGTGGTCGCGATTTTCCTCCTTCTACTCTCATTTCCTTCACCTTGCTTCCTCAACCTCCCATCATGGCCTTCCTCCTCTTCAATGTGTCTCTTCCGGATTGAAGAGCTTCTCGGTGCCACGGCGCTTCTCCTTTCCTCCTTGATTTCTTCTCCTTTTCCCGCTGGGTCTTCTCCTTCCTTGCCGCCTTCCTCTCGTTGTGGGCCGCGGATGGCGGCTTCTCCTTCCTCTTTGCGCTCGGCTTGATCTCGATCTCTTGGGTGAGTTCTTAGCTCGAAGGAAGTTGGCGGCGCCCAAGCGCACTTTGCCCTTTGGATGCGCCACACAACCCTAGATTGTCATCATTCCAAAATCCTAATCTATCTAAATACCTATTTTCCTACCGCCTAATTAATCTCACTAATATATTTATTCCCTATTGATGAGCATATATAGTGGATATCCCCCTATTCTAATTTCCTTTTGCGAGATTCGTCGACCTACCACGGTGATACGCGACCTACCGTGGTAGTGTGGCGACCTCGTGATGATCCGACCTACCGCCCTTTCGGGCGCCTCGCACAGGGTTTGACCCGTTCTTCCTCTGGGATATCCTTTTGCCTTCCTAACAATATCCTACAACTCCAGCTTCAAGATTCTCGAGAAAATTTCTTGGCATGCTCCTCTTCAATCGTTCTTAGCCAAAAAAATCAAACTTGTTGTCTTGGGCTCTTTTGGGCTGGTTGCCCAAACTTTTCGTTCCATACTCCCCACCTCACTGTTTGCGTCCTCGCAAACAGCGTACTCTGGAGGTACTTCTTGACCTTCCACCCATTGACTCGGTGGCGTGTCGCCGCCCAGTTACTGCGGATCCATTCTCGTATCTGCGACCACCTCGTAGGTCCCATCCATCTTAGCCTAAGCTTCCTGGAAAGTCTAGGTACCGACTATCATATAGAAGAACCAAATCCCGTCCACGATAGCCTCTTGCTTCCTCAACCTCCCATCATGCATCTTTTACGAGTTCACGAATCCATTGCGTTTCTTCTAAAGCATCCTCCCTCGTTCTTCCTCTGGGATATCCTTTTGCCTTCCTAACAATATCCTACAACTCCAGCTTCAAGATTCTCGAGAAAATTTCTTGGCATGCTCCTCTTCAATCGTTCTTAGCCAAAAAAATCAAACTTGTTGTCTTGGGCTCTTTTGGGCTGGTTGCCCAAACTTTTCGTTCCACATACTCCCCACCTCACTGTTTGCGTCCTCGCAAACAGCGTACTCTGGAGGTACTTCTTGACCTTCCACCCATTGACTCGGTGGTAATTCGCCCCAATACCGGGTTGCACGGATCCATTCTCGTATCTGCGACCACCTCGTAGGTCCCATCCATCTTAGCCTAAGCTTCCTGGAAAGTCTAGGTACCGACTATCATATAGAAGAACCAAATCCCGTCCACGATAGCCTCTTGCTTCCTCAACCTCCCATCATGCATCTTTTACGAGTTCACGAATCCATTGCGTTTCTTCTAAAGCATCCTCCCTCGTTCTTCCTGCTCTATGAATGATTCTAGTCTAACTACGGCTATCCTCTGATCATCGTTCATCCTCCATGATTACAGGTGGGTACTTCAAATTCCACGGGCATCACGGAGACATGCCATATGTTAGATAATAAGGGGTCTTTTGGTGGTTACCTTTTCCATGATCCTGTAAGCCCACAATGCGAATGCAACTTAGCATCCCAATCATACATGTGTCACGATTACCTTGGTGAGGATTGTGCGAGCAACCCATTCGTCTTCTCCGTTAATCCATTCCTTTGGGGTTGTAGTCGTCTTCGATGCGAATGTTGAAGTAGGTGGTTAGGGACTCAACGACCGAGTTGAGGAAATGTGTCCCCGATCGTGACCAACTCTAAAGGACATCCATACCGTTATGATGTTCTCGAATAAAAAGCTCTTGTGCGTCGTCCTTCCTGTTGCTTGACTTCCACCATCTTGTACAATAATCCGTAGCCACCAAAATGTCTGCTTCCTCGTCCATTGCGTTGGTGGTTTGATCGGTCTGATCGATTCCCCACTTCTCGAGCGGTGCTAGCGGCGGGATGTAGGTAAGAGGCCATTGTGTAAACAACGTAGGCCGTCCAACCCTCGACGCATCACACCTCGGGTGAACTCCCCACATCCTTTTGCATCGTAGCCCACGAAACCCGGCATTCAAAATCTTCTTAACGGTCACTGCGAATAGTGTCCACTGCCTCTTACGTGCAACGCCTCGTAGTGACCTCCTTAACGAGACATCGGATCTTTTCGTCGGCCCAAGTTTGCAGGACACCTTCCTCAATAGGGTGCGGCTTTATGGAGAAAGACGTCCTTCCCTTGACAACCCATCCGGCATGATGCCATGCTCCGAATTTCGTACTTCACGCTCAACAAATACCTCGGGCATGAACGCCCCTCGTTCTAATCTTCTCCTTCCGGTGTGCACGTCTCCTCCTAGGGCGTTCGTTAATGGCTCCGGATGGCGTGTATCCATCCTCCCTCGTTCTTCCTCGCCCATCTTGCGTTCCTCCGTTTCGCATGTTCTTCCCCTTAACGAGTTGATTCGTCCACAACCTCGGGTGAACTCCCCACACATCCTTTTGCATCGTAGCCACCAAAACCCGGCATTCAAAATCTTCTTAACGGTCACTGCGAATAGTGTCCACTGCCTCTTACGCATAATCGCCTCGAGACCTCCTTAACGAGACATCGGATCTTTTCGTCGGCCCAAGTTTGCAGGACACCTTCCTCAGCGGTAGGGTGCGGCTTTATGGAGAAAGACGTCCTTCCCTTGACAACCCATCCGGCATGATGCCATGCTCCGAATTTCGTACTTCACGCTCAACAAATACCTCGGGCATGAACGCCCCTCGTTCTAATCTTCTCCTTCCGGTGTGCACGTCTCCTCCTAGGGCGTTCGTTAATGGCTCCGGATGGCGTGTATCCATCCTCGGCCCGGCTTCCATCGCCCATCTTGCGTTCCTCCGTTTCGCATGTTCTTCCCCTTAACGAGTTGATTCGTCCACAACCTCGGGTGAACTCCCACACATCCTTTTGCATCGTAGCCACCAAAACCCGGCATTCAAAATCTTCTTAACGGTCACTGCGAATAGTGTCCACTGCCTCTTACGCATAATCGCCTCGAGACCTCCTTAACGAGACATCGGATCTTTTCGTCGGCCCAAGTTTGCAGGACACCTTCCTCAGCGGTAGGGTGCGGCTTTATGGAGAAAGACGTCCTTCCCTTGACAACCCATCCGGCATGATGCCATGCTCCGAGAATTTCGTACTTCACGCTCAACAAATACCTCGGGCATGAACGCCCCTCGCGGTCTAATCTTCTCCTTCCGGTGTGCACGTCTCCTCCTCCTCCTCCTAGGGCGTTCGTTAATGGCTCCGGATGGCGTGTATCCATCCTCGACTTGTTGCACCTCCTTCCTCGCCCATCTTGCGTTCCTCCAGTTTCATGTTCTTCCTTCATTAAGTTGATTTTCCGTCGGCCCAACGTGTCTGGGTCCATCTCGTGCTCCATGGCGACCTCCTCTTGTTGCACCTCCATGGTCGGATTTTGAGGATTGCCGATCGCCAACTCCTCTTTCTCAAACTTTTCTTGGCGCATCTCCTTCCTCGTCCATCTCGTGCCCACCTCCTAGGCGTCTCCTCCTCCTCCTCCTTCCCTTGACCTCGCCAAGTGGGGCCTTCCGTCGCTCAAAAGCGGTTTCTCATGTCCTTCTTCCTTCATTAAGTTGATTTCGTCACAACCGTCTGGGTCCATCTCGTGCTCCATGGCGACCTCCTCGACTTGTTGCACCTCCATGGTTCTTGCCCAGATCAACTCTCCCCTCGCAATTTTCTTCAAGCTTGTCATGGGATCTCCTTCCTCGCTCTGGCGCACCTCCTTCCGGTGTGCACGTCTCCTCCTCCTTCCCTTGACCTCGCCAAGTGGGGCCTTCCGTCGCTCAAAAGCGGTGCTCTCATGTCGTTTCCTCCTTTTGCCAACGTGTGGCCTCCACTTGCAGCCCTGTTGCTCACCCTTGAGGAGAATTCAGCCTCCTCCTTGCGCCCATGCTGGCGCCATCCTATCTCCTCGGTTCCAGTTGTCCTGCTGCTTTTCACCTGGCTCCCTTCTTGCTCATTTGGCCCTTCTAGCAAGCTTTGATCAATTCTTAGGCCTTCGACAACATGCTCACCTCCTTCCCTTGACTTGGGTCATGGTAACCAACTCCTCGTCGAAATCGATCATCGTGGCTTCAAGTCGCTCTCCGGTTTCGAAATGAAATCAGCGTTACGATGTTGCTTCCAGCCTGGTTTCTCGTCATAGTCAAACTCTTGCAGTAATACCCATCGGCAATCCTTCACGACAAATCGGCTTGTTGACAAGATACTTCAGCAAAATGGTCAACATGAAGCGTAACCTTGCAAGCGGATAGTGTCTAAACTTCTTACAGTAAATGATACCAAGACCCTCCGCTCCGTGGTTGAGTAGTTCTTTTCGGCATCCGTGAGTTGTCTACCGCATAGAAAATCGGATGATCCGTTTCTTCTCATCTTCGACTTGAGCGGTCCCAATGGCATAGGCGGACACATCCACGTATACATGAAGCGGCTTCCCAATCCGGCGGTTGTAAAGTTGGTGCGCTCACCAAATCCTTCAAGCTGAAAGCCTCTGTCGTCCATTCGAAGGTGTATCCTTTTGGTTAATTGTGTCAACAAGGCTGCCTTCTTGGCGAAATCCTTGATGAACCTCTGTAATACCCCACTAGCCCTACAAAAGCCACACCTTGTCAGTGCGTCCATCTCGACTATCACTGCTACCTTCTCTTTATCTACCAATCCTCGTCGAAACTCGATGTGCTAATAGAATGCCCTCCGTCATGCCAAAATAACACTTCACGGATGAAGTTTCATGTTCGACTCTGCATTTGAAACATTGCCTCAAATGGTCTAAATGCAAGTTCCTTCTCCCAAATACGAAATCATCCGAATACCTCCATGAACTTCTCGAGTGCTAGCGGCGGGATGTAGGTAAGAGGCCATTGTGTCGACAACGTAGCAACCCTCGACGCATCACACCTCGGGTGAACTCCCACATCCTTTTGCATCGTAGCCACCAAAACCCGGCATTCAAAATCTTCTTAACGGTCACTGCGAATAGTGTCCACCTGCCTCTTACATGCGCTTGTGCAGTCGGCCTCCGCGAGACATCGGATCTTTTCGTCGGCCCAAGTTTGCAGGACACCTTCCTCAGCGGTAGGGTGCGGCTTTATGGAGAAAGACCGCTTCCCTTGACAACCCATCGGCATGATGCCATGCTCCGAATTTCGTACTTCACGCTCAACAAATACCTCGGGCATGAACGCCCCTCGTTCTAATCTTCTCCTTCCGGTGTGCACGTCTCCTCCTCCTAGGACGTTCGTTAATGGCTCCGGATGGCGTGTATCCATCCTCGGCCACGGCTTCTGCCGCCCGCCCTGCGTTCCTCAACAGTTCGTCGCATGTTCTTCCTTCATTAAGTTGATTTTCGCCTGCTTCTGCGGTCCATCTTGTGCTCCCATGGCGACCTCCTCTTGTTGCACCTCCATGGTCGGATTTTGAGGATTGCCGGTCGCCAACTCTCCCTTGCAATTTTCTTCAAGCTTGTCATGGGATCTCCTTCCTCGTCCATCTCGTGCCCACCTCCCTATCTCCTCCTCGCGGCCTGGCCGACCCAAGTGGGGCCTTCCGTCGCTCAAAAGCGGTTTCTCATGTGTTTTCTTTCTTTTGCCAACGTGTGGCCTCCACTTGCAGCCCCGGCTCACCCTTGAGGAGAATTCAGCCTCCTCCTTGCGCCCATGCTGGCGCCATCCTATCTCCTCGGTTCCAGTTGTCCTGCTGCTTTTCACCTGCGCTCCCTTCTTGCTCATTTGGCCTCTCTGGGCAAGCTTTGATCAATTCTTAGGCCTTCGACAACATGCTCACCTCCTTCCCTTGACTTGGGTCATGGTAACCAACTCCTCGTCGAAATCGATCATCGTGGCTTCAAGTCGCTCTCCGGTTTTAGAAATGAAATCAGCGTTCGATGTTGCTTCACGGTTTTCGTCATAGTCAAACTCTTGCAGTAATACCCATCGGCAATCCTTCACGACAAATCGGCTTGTTGACAAGATACTTCAAGCAAAATGGTCAACATGAAGCGTAACCTTGCAAGCGGATAGTGTCTAAACTTCTTACAGAGTAAATGATACCAAGACCCTCCGCTCCGTGGTTGAGTAGTTCTTTTCGCATCCGTGAGTTGTCTACCGCATAGAAAATCGGATGATCCGTTTCTTCTCATCTTTCGACTCAAAGGCGGTCCCAATAGCATAGCGGACACATCCGTATACATGAAGCGGCTTCCCCAATCCGGTTGTAAAGTTGGTGCGCTCACCGTCCTTCAAGCTGAAAGCCTCTGTGCGTCGTCCATTCGAAGGTGTATCCTTTTGGTTAATTGTGTCAACAAGGCGCCTTCTTGGCGAAATCCTTGATGAACCTCTGTAATACCCCACTAGCCCTACAAAAGCTTTGCCTTCACTGCAGGGGTCGTCCATCTCGACTATCGCTACCTTCTCTTTATCTACCAATCCTCGAAACTCGATGTGCTAATAGAATGCCTCGTCATGCCAAAATAACACTTCACGGATGAAGTTTCATGTTCGACTCTGCATTTGAAAGCATTGCCTCAAATGGTCTAAATGCAAGTTCCTTCTCCCAAATACGAAATCATCCGAATACCTCCATGAACTTCCTCGGAAATCTCGGAAGATCGCGTTCACTACCCGTTGAAAGTGGCGGGGCATTACACAACCGAAGGGAGCTTGAATAGCGTAAGTTCCCCAATCCGGTGAGCGTTGTCTTTGTCTGATCCTCCTTCCCTTGACAACCCATCGGATCTTTTCGTCGGCCCAAGTTTGCAGGACACCTTCCTCAGCGGTAGGGTGCGGCTTTATGGAGAAAGACGTCCTTCCCTTGACAACCCATCCGGCATGATGCCATGCTCCGAGAATTTCGTACTTCACGCTCAACAAATACCTCGGGCATGAACGCCCCTCGCGGTCTAATCTTCTCCTTCCGGTGTGCACGTCTCCTCCTCCTCCTCCTAGGGCGTTCGTTAATGGCTCCGGATGGCGTGTATCCATCCTCGACTTGTTGCACCTCCTTCCTCGCCCATCTTGCGTTCCTCCAGTTTCATGTTCTTCCTTCATTAAGTTGATTTTCCGTCGGCCCAACGTGTCTGGGTCCATCTCGTGCTCCATGGCGACCTCCTCGACTTGTTGCACCTCCATGGTCGGATTTTGAGGATTGCAGATCGCCCCTCTCTGCAATTTTCTTCAAGCTTGTCATGGGATCTCCTTCCTCGCCCTGCGCACCTCCTAGGGCGTCTCCTCCTCGGCCTCATGGCGCCACGACCTCGCCAAGTGGGGCCTTCCGTCGCTCAAAAGCGGTGCTCTCATGTCGCGCCCAACGTGTGGCCTCCACTTGCAGCCCCCGGCTCACCCTTGAGGAGAATTCAGCCTCCTCCTTGCGCCCATGCTGGCGCCATCCTATCTCCTCGGTTCCAGTTGTCCTGCTGCTTTTCACTGGCGCTCCTTCTTGCTCATTTGGCCCTCTGCAACAGCGGTTTTTGATCAATTCTTAGGCCTTCGACAACATGCTCACCTCCTTCCGACTTGGGTCATGGTAACCAACTCCTCGTCGAAATCGATCATCGTGGCTTCAAGTCGCTCTCCGGTTTTAGAAATGAAATCGGCATTCGATGTTGCTTCAGCTGGTTTCTCGTCATAGTCAAACTCTTGCGGTGACCCATCGGATCCTTCACGACAAATCGGCTTGTTGACAAGATACTTCAAGCAAAATGATCGACATGGAAGCGTAACCTTGCAAGCGGATAGTGTCTAAACTTCTTACGAGTAAATGATACCAAGACCCTCCGCTCCGTGGTTGAGTAGTTCTTTTCGGCATCCGTGAGTTGTCTACCGCATAGAAAATCGGATGATCCGTTTCTTCTCATCTTCGACTCAAGCGGTCCCAATGGCATAGGCGGACACATCCACGTATACATGAAGCGGCTTCCCAATCCGGCGGTTGTAAAGTTGGTGCGCTCACCAAATCCTTCAAGCTGAAAGCCTCTGTCGTCCATTCGAAGGTGTATCCTTTTGGTTAATTGTGTCAACAAGGCTGCCTTCTTGGCGAAATCCTTGATGAACCTCTGTAATACCCCACTAGCCCTACAAAAGCCACACCTTGTCAGTGCGTCCATCTCGACTATCACTGCTACCTTCTCTTTATCTACCAATCCTCGTCGAAACTCGATGTGCTAATAGAATGCCCTCCGTCATGCCAAAATAACACTTCACGGATGAAGTTTCATGTTCGACTCTGCATTTGAAACATTGCCTCAAATGGTCTAAATGCAAGTTCCTTCTCCCAAATACGAAATCATCCGAATACCTCCATGAACTTCCTCGGAAATCTCGGAAGATCGCGTTCACTACCCGTTGAAAGTGGCGGGGCATTACACAACCGAAGGGAGCTTGAATAGCGTAAGTTCCCCAATCCGGTGAGCGTTGTCTTTGTCTGATCCTCCTTCGAAATTTGATTGTACCGAATATCCATCAAGCTGTACATCTCATGGCCATGTCCAACACCTGTCCATGAAAGGTAAAGGGTGATGATCCTTCTTCGTTGCTTCATTGAGTTTTACGAAATCTTGACACACCTTTCCTGCTTCTTTGGTACAATCACGATGGGGCGACCCACTCCGGTGAGCCGGATAAATCACCCCACCTCCAAGTATTGGTCGGTGATCCTTAACAACCATGGAATACTTGGGATTCGGCTGTATTGCTTGATCCTCTTTTGCCCTCCTTCAAATCTATTCGATGTATTCCCAGTTCTTCCGGTATCCCTGTCATGTCAGTAATCTTGAAGGCAAACACATCAACATATTCTCTAAGGACCCTACGAAACTCATCTTTTTCTATCTGGCCTAGGTACTTAGAAATCTTGACTACCTTGCTAGGTTCTAACTCTAGGTCTTCTACCGCATCGGGATCTACATATGTTCCCTCTGGACTGCTGCCTATACTGGTTCCGGATCCCTCTTCCGGAAAGTCTCGCTCATAAGCCCTTCAAAAGGCTACTCCTTCTCTATGGGCCTCATCCTCGGACTCCTCTATGGCTTCCTCTATATGTAAGCAGGCATACACCAAAATCACTCTTTATTTGACCTCATTGAGGACCCCGATATGCTCGATCCTTTGCAGGAGCTTACCCCGTGCTACAGGTGTACCGTCGGTGGGTTGCGGACTCCCCTCATGAGCCTTACTCCATGACACAAAAGCAATCGCCCGGGTCATCTCGGACTTGAAGGTGATGCCACTCGACCAAAATCAAAAACACCGATGCCATACAACCAAGGCCTACCTATCAAAACCTTATAGCCTAAATCGGCGCATCACAATGTAGGTAAGATGGAAGGTGAGTCCCCAATTCGATGGGCACGTTCCTCCAGTGGCTTTCTCCTTATGCAGTCGGCCATCCGTAAAAATACTCGGGCGGGTGAAACTCGGTGAACCCGAGTTGATGAGCCGTCTCCTCCGTCATCAAGTTGACTCGATCCGAATCTAATGGCACGTCGGGCACCAAACACCCGCAATCTCAACCTCAATCTCGGGTGCCCCAAATCAATGAGTTCGACCACATTTACCTCCGCCGATTTCTCCCTCCTAACTTGATTCCCTGATCGCCTCCTTCACAATTTTGCGGGATCTTGGACTCATAAGCATCTCGGTGACCACAAATTCGCGGTCAAGTAATGCGTCGTGGCCCGGAATTTTATCGACAAGTTTCCTCCCGCTTGCAGCCACAGCGGCGACTCCGACCTTATTGGTAAAGTTTATTCCATGACCCTCCTATCGGTGGGACCCATACCGTGGATCAATTACAGCTCTGCGACCCTTTCCGTGTCGGGTGAGCTGTTTAATTCATCTTCCGGCATTGCCGCTACTTCTCGACTAATGTCGGGAGGAAGCGTTCGTTCCTCCCCTCCTTTGGTCTTCCGTCCCGCCCGGGGTAGTCTGCGGTCTATCCCGTAGTGCGGACTAGGTGAGTGCCTTCTGCTTGGGGGTGGTTCTGCTCCTCTTGCGCGAACCGCGTCTCCGGAGGCCATGGTGAGTCATCCCTCACCTTCCTCCGTTTTCCTTCCTCATCGCCGTTTTCCATCCTCCTTTCGCGGCCCGACCTGGTTACCACGGCCACCATCAACCTTTCATCCGCTCATCTCTCCTTCATATCCTTCCTCCACGATACGGCGTCACCTGCTGATCCCTCGAGAATCATACTCGCCTCCACCTTCAACACCGGTGTTGTGGTCACGGTAATTGCGGTTTTGAGTTGGGTCGTGCCTCTTCCTGCAGCTCCGTCGACTCACAGTCGTCTGGTGTCACTCGCGTCACCCGTGCACTGGGGTCCCCATTTTATGTCCCAATTCCTTGACACAGCAAAGGGTACATAACCTACTTGCTTCCGTGGTTACGGGCATTCGTTGAGTAGTGTCACGGGGCTCCATAATTATAACACCACCGGAATCGCCATCTGTGGATCGGTCTCCATTGTCCGGCGATGTCGGTCGTGAGCCATACCTTGAGGGGTGTGCGGTCGGTTGGTAAGTCGCCCTCATTGATTGAGGTGGTGACTTCGGTGACGCTTGCACAATGCGCCTCGTCCACATACCAATAATCTCCGGCATACGGTTTCCACATGATTTACGCGTGTCGCGGTGCGAATACATTCTCGGTTGGTGTGTCCCGTTTGATGACAAATTGAGCAATACACCAAGCGCCTTGCGGTGAGGAGATCTTCGTGGAGCTTGATTCTTCCTTGACCTCTAACTCGGTCAATCTTGGTCAAAGCCTCCACTTGTTCAGCAATCCCTCCTCCTGCTGCAGACGTTTCTCCCTTCTCCATCCGACGGGCCGTCTTCCCTTTCCTCTCCTTCTCCAATGCGCGTTCCGCCTCCTCTTGTCGTTTTTTGACCTTCTCTAGGTCCTTCCTCATTCGTTCGTAGGCCTTCTCTGATTCCTCATCCGATGTGGAGCTTTCTTGAGTTCCGCTGTCCTCACTTTCTGATGAGGAAGAGGCGGCGAGCTAGGAGGGAAGGCGAGGAGCTAGATCTCCTCGATCCTTCCTCTTCTTATGACTCGCCTCTTCTTCCTCCTTCTCCCAACTCGGACTCCCATTCCTCGGCTAAGCGGAGGCCCCTTAGCGTCTTCGTTCCGCTGCAGTGTACCTCCATTTTCGTGACAAGCCACTCACAAACCAATCCAACGCTTGCTCTTGTGAGTACCAGTGGGTGGATCTCCGGCCTCTCGGGTGCACATTTGAACTCGATCCGGATATCCATAAAACCTCTCCACATAATCGAACAAGACTCGTTTCTTCCTTGGAGGGTTCTCAACTTGCTAAAGTGTGGTGTGCGTGGCGAGCCCTCGGAACCGATTCAAGAAGGCTGCCTTAAGAGCTTCCCAATCCGTGGATTATGTGCGACCATACCCTTTGGGCATGCCCTCTCGGCGATCCGGAAGATCGCGATCGCTCGGACTCCCATTCCTCGGCTAAGCGGAGGCCCCGCCAACGCCTTCGTCCGCTGCAGTGTACCTCCATTTTCGTGACAAGCCACTCACAAACCAATCCAACGCTTGTTCTTGTGAGTACCAGTGGGTGGATCTCCGGCCTCTCGGGTGCACATTTGAACTCGATCCGGATATCCATAAAACCTCTCCACATAATCGAACAAGACTCGTTTCTTCCTTGGAGGGTTCTCAACTTGCCAAGTGTGGTGTGCGTGGCGAGCCCTCGGAACCGATTCAAGAAGGCTGCCTTAAGAGCTTCCCAATCGTGGCCGAATTATGTGCGACCATACCAGTTGGGCATGCCCTCTCGGCGATCCGGAAAGATCGCGATCGCTCGGCGACTCCATCCTCCAAATTAGCGTGGGAGGCGTGCTCGAAAGTTCTTACAAGCCTCCGCATCATCTCCTTCTTCTTCTCGCGAATTTGGCGTATTCTTTGGCGACTATGAAGTTAGGCGGTCCTCCTCCTCCACCAACTCCACTCATGTTGCTCGTTCGAGTGTCCACTGGACCAACACTCCTCGCCGGGGTAACAGAAACAAATCGGGATCCTTGAGCACGAAAATCTTCTAGTAGCGACCTCCCTCTAGTTCGTCCCAAAGATCAATCGACCAGCGATTCGATCGAGTCGTTCCGCCTCCTCCGCGTTTCTCCTTCTCCATCCGACGGACCGTCTTCCCTTCCTCTCCTTCTCCAATGCGCGTTCCGCCTCCTCTTGTCGTTTGACCTTCTCGGGTCCTTCTCATTCGTCGTTCGTAGGCCTTCTCGATTCCTCATCCGATGTGGAGCTTTCTTGAGTTCCTGTCCTCACTTTCGATGAGGAAGAGGCGGCGACTGGAGGAGGTGAGGAAGGCGAGCTAGATCTCCTCGATCCTTCCTCTTCTTATGACTTCGCCTCTTCTTCCTCCTTCTCCACTCGGACTCCCATTCCTCATTAAGCGGAGGCCCCTTAACGTCTTCGTTCCGCTGCGGTGTACCTCCATTTTCGTGACAAGCCACTCACAAACCAATCCAACGCTTGCTCTTGTGAGTACCAGTGGGTGGATCTCCGGCCTCTCGGGTGCACATTTGAACTCGATCCGGATATCCATAAAACCTCTCCACATAATCGAACAAGACTCTCGTTTCTTCCTTGGAGGGTTCTCAACTTGGCCAAGTGTGGTGTGCGTGGCGAGCCCTCGGAACCGATTCAAGAAGGCTGCCTTAAGAGCTTCCCAATCGGGCGCACGAATTATATGCGACCATACCCTTTTGGGCATGCCCTCTCGGCGATCCGGAAAGATCGCGATCGCTCGGCGACTCCATCCTCCAAATTAGCGTGGGAGGCGTGCTCAAAGTTCTTACAAGCGCCTCGCATCATCTCCTTCTTCTTCTCGCGAATTTGGCGTATTCTTGGCGACTATGAAGTTGGTCCTCCTCCTCCACCAACTCCACTCATGTTGCTCGTTAGTGTCACTGGACCAACACTCCTCGCCGGGGTAGTGAAACAAATCGGGATCCTTGAGCACGAAAATCTTCTAGGGAGTAGCGACCTCCCTCTAGTCGTCCCAAAGATCAATCGATCGGCGATTCGATCGAGTCGTTCGCCAAATCCTCCGACCAAGCACGAAACTCCCGCTCGGCGACCTCGTCGTCACGCCGGTTTTGGAAGATGAGGTGGTGTCACCGCTTTGAGAAGCAAAGCGTCGCGGGCGTTCGCGGCGGTTGTGAAACTCGTGCTCGGAGGGCGCCCTTCCTCTCGGCGATCCGGAAAGATCGCGATCGCTCGGCGACTTCTCTTCTCGACCTCCTTCCTCTCGGCCGGTGATCTCGCCTCTTCTTCCTCCTTCTCCTTCTCCAATGCGCGTTCCGCTGCGGTGTACCTCCATTTTCGTGACAAGCCACTCACAAACCAATCCAACGCTTGCTCTTGTGAGTACCAGTGGGTGGATCTCCGGCCTCTCGGGTGCACATTTGAACTCGATCCGGATATCCATAAAACCTCTCCACATAATCGAACAAGACTCTCGTTTCTTCCTTGGAGGGTTCTCAACTTGGCCAAGTGTGGTGTGCGTGGCGAGCCCTCGGAACCGATTCAAGAAGGCTGCCTTAAGAGCTTCCCAATCGGGCGCACGAATTATATGCGACCATACCCTTTTGGGCATGCCCTCTCGGCGATCCGGAAAGATCGCGATCGCTCGGCGACTCCATCCTCCAAATTAGCGTGGGAGGCGTGCTCAAAGTTCTTACAAGCGCCTCGCATCATCTCCTTCTTCTTCTCGCGAATTTGGCGTATTCTTGGCGACTATGAAGTTGGTCCTCCTCCTCCACCAACTCCACTCATGTTGCTCGTTAGTGTCACTGGACCAACACTCCTCGCCGGGGTAGTGAAACAAATCGGGATCCTTGAGCACGAAAATCTTCTAGGGAGTAGCGACCTCCCTCTAGTCGTCCCAAAGATCAATCGATCGGCGATTCGATCGAGTCGTTCGCCAAATCCTCCGACCAAGCACGAAACTCCCGCTCGGCGACCTCGTCGTCCGCCGATTCATTTGGAAGATGAGGTGGTGTCACCGCTTTGAGAAGCAAAGCGTCGCGGGCGTTCGCGGCGGTTGTGAAACTCGTGCTCGGAGGGCGCCCTTCCTAAATCCTTTGGACACCACTTCTCTTCTCGACCTCCTTCCTCTCGGTGATCTCGCCTCTTCTTCCTCCTTCTCCTTCTCCAATGCGCGTTCCGCCTCCTCCTCCTCCTCCCGCTCGGCGACTTCCTCGCGACTCGTGTCTCTACTTCCTCCCGCTGCCACGAGTGGCGGCGGTAGCGGTCTCTTCCCTTAGCGGTTTCTTCGTAGGCTCGTAAATCTCTTGCGGTGGCGGTGGTGACCTTCCGCGTGTATCTCCCGAGATCGACCCCTATCGACATCGCAACCATCCTCATGTCCTCCAACCCACGGTGTTAAGAAGGAAGCAAATCACACCCCTCTAGTGTCTCAACCATTCACCCTATGACAACTTAGGCGTGAATTCTTCTCACCCATGGTCGACCCTCGGTCCCTTCTCAAGCATGCTACAGCTAGCGATGGAAACCACAAAACTTCAACTTCAACAACAAATCCCGACAGCGCCAAAAATGTGGTAGGGAGAATCAGGGGCACTCCCAGGTCCTCCCACTATAGCGGCCACACTTATCACTTTATCGCCCGTCGTTGGGTTTCGTCCCATGAGACTTGTGTGAAAGTTCGAGGCCTTGTGGTCGTCCTTCTCTTCTCGACCTTCTCAAGCAAGGCGCCCTCTACTCTCCCTCTCAGCTGCACCACTTGCCTGCTTGAAAAATCGCCAACCTCGACCCACAGCGACACAAAACAATTGCGGGTCACGCCTCGGCAAACGCAGGCGCCAGGACCCCAGTTCACACCGCGATTTCGTCCCTACTTCTAAGACCAAACTTGACCTACAACGACACAACACAATTGCGGGTCACCTCGGACAAGAGCCTACCACGGCGCCGAGGACCCCTGGTTCACAGCGATTCGTCCCTTCTAAGACCAAACTTCTCCACTCGGGGCGCTCTTACTTGCAGTTGGGATTCGTCCCTTAGGCTCTGTGGCCTTCCACTAACACCTACACCTCTAATCCTCTACTCATCTTCTCATCTCCTCATCCTCTTCCTCCTATTCTAACCTCGATTCGGGCTTCTTGGTTTCGACTCGCCCTTACGGCTGGCGCACAGGGTCGCCTCCACCAGCAAGTTCTTCCTTGGGCGGTTGCTATGAGTTTGACACGGACGAGAACCTCCGAGTCTTTCCTGTAGTCTACCCTCAAGCCGAGTTCTCAGGCATTTGCCACACACCCAAAGCAAAGCAATTTCACAACCATTCACAAGGGAGCAACTCGTTTAGGCACTTGCAGGAGCAAGTCCTCCACCAAGCACTCCGACCACGCGACTTCCTCTCTACGGACTGTTGGCTCACGGACGAAATTCCTCTGTAATGGCAAAGGACTCGATGGCGTGGGCGCAAGACATGATACTTTACTTTGTGAAATCCTCCTCCTCTTATAGGAGGCCTTCCACATACAACCTCCCTTGGGTGACCCTCTGCAGGTCACCTTTTCCAATTCTATTATTTCCTACATGACATTTAATGTCGGCACCTAAATCTATTATGCGATCCTTGGTAAATTCTATTCTAGTAACTTCACCTAAGACCATCCTTGAAGGATGTCGATTACACCACCTATCCTTCCGTTCCCCAAAGCTCATTTATGGTCATTGACCATTCTTAGTCTTATCTTTTGGGGTGGTGACATGTCCCTTGATTGGCTCCCTCGCCCTCCTTTTGCTCTTGCCCTTCCCGGATCTTGTCGCCTTAATGTGTGGGGCAAGTACAATCCCCCTTCCTCCATCTCCAGGCGCCTAAAGTCTGTTATCTTCCATCGTCGCGCCTCCCGCACCTAGGCGCCTTCTCCACTCGGGGCGCTCTTGCAGTTGGGATTCGTCCCTTAGGCTCACTGTGGCCTTCCACTAACACCTACACCTCTAATCCTCTACTCATCTTCTCATCTCCTCATCCTCTTCCTCCTATTCTAACCTCGATTCGGGCTTCTTGGTTTCGACTCGCCCTTACGGCTGGCGCACAGGGTCCGCCTCCACCAGCAAGTTCTTCCTTGGGCGGTTGCTATGAGTTTGACACGAGAGAACCTCCAGTCTTTCCTGTAGTCTACCCTCAAGAGTTCTGGGCATTTGCCACACACCCAAAGCAAAGCAATTTCACAACCATTCACAAGGGAGCAACTCGTTTAGGCACTTGCGAGCAAGTCCTCCACCAAGCACTCCGACCACGCGACTTCCTCTCTACCGAGACTGTTGGCTCACGGACGAAATTCCTCTGTAATGGCAAAGGACTCGATGGCGTGGGCGCAAGACATGATACTTTACTTTGTGAAATCCTCCTCCTCTTATAGGAGGCCTTCCACATACAACCTCCCTTGGGTGACCCTCTGCAGTCACCTTTTCCAATTTTCTATTATTTCCTACATGACATTTAATGTCGGCACCTAAATCTATTATACGATCCTTGGTAAATTCTATTCTAGTAACTTCACCTAAGACCATCCTTGAAGGATGTCGATTACACCACCTATCCTTCCTATTCCCCAAAGCTCATTTATGGTCATTGACCATTCTTAGTCTTATCTTTTGGGGTGGTGACATGTCCCTTGAGGATTGGCTCCCTCGCCCTCCTTTGCTCTGTCCCTTCCCGGATCTTGTCGCCTTAATGTGTGGGGCAAGTACCATCCCCCTTCCTCCTCCAGGCGGCGCCTAAAGTCTGTTATCTTCCATCGCGCCTCCGCACCTAGGCGCCTTTTCTCCCCTCCTGGTGGCGCCCGTTCATCGCACCCTACCGCGGTAGTCGGCGGACTACGTGGTAGGTGACTACCTACCATGGTAGTCGGTACCTATCTCCTTCTTCTCCTTCCTCCATCGGTGATGTCTTGGGTGAGATCCTTTGCTCTTTTCTTTGTTGGTTTGTCCATACCTACCATAGAGCATGTCTTCAAAGAATCTTCTTCCTCCTATTCTAACCTCGATTCGGGCTTCTCCTTCTTCTTGCGTTGGACTCCTCCTCGGCCCGGCTCCTCCCTTATCGTGGGGCGAGGGAACTTCTCACCCCTCCCCTTCCTCGGTGGACCCGTCCTTAGTCTCCTCGGTGGGGTTGTCTCTCCCACCACCCAGCTCCTCCGGTATACTACGGACCCCGGCTCCTTCATCTTCGGCCGGGCCTCCGGCGACTCTAACAGCTCCGCGGCACTGCCCTACCCGGTAGTCTGGCGGACTACCGGCGTGTGTGTCTACCACGGTGGTCAGCGGACTACCGTGGTGGTGGTCACCCACCGTGGTAGGTTGACCCCGGAGGTGGGCTTTCCCCTCCTTGCTCTGCGCCACCTTCTACCTTTGGCGCTGGCTCCTTCGTCTCGACTCCTCAGTTCCTCGAGTCCATTTCGATGGCCTCATCAAAATCGGAGGCCTCACTGCACACGCTCCTTCATCATCATGAGGACCCAATGTCCTCCTCTTGGCCAAAGATCTCATTGTTGGCCTTCAAAATTCTATTGTGGAGGTGAGCCCCAAGTTGATATTGCATTTGGAGATCATCAATCTCGTGGGCCACTCTCCATCTTCACACCTACCTTTGTAGGCGTCCCTTGAGGTGGTCAATTCCCCACCTTGACATGGAGGTCACATTCTCCTCCCTTGCTTCCTTGGTGGTGGCCAATTTTGCACGAAGGGCATAATGCCAAAACCTTCGCTTCCTTACTACCGGCATTCTATGTACCACTTTCTTGTGGTACTCCTCCTAGTCTAACCTCGGTTCGGGCTTCTTGGTTTCGACTCGCCCTTACGGCTGGCGCACTCCTCCACCAGCAAGTTCTTCCTTGGGCGGTTGCTATGAGTTTGACACGGACGAGAACCTCCGAGTCTTTCCTGTAGTCTACCCTCAAGCCGAGTTCTCAGGCATTTGCCACACCCAAAGCAAAGCAATTTCACGAACCATTCACAAGGGAGCAACTCGTTTAGGCACTTGCGAGCAAGTCCTCCACCAAGCACTCCGACCACGCGACTTCCTCTCTACCGGGCCATGTTGGCTCACGGCCCTCTGTAATGGCAAAGGACTCGATGGCGTGGGCGCAAGACATGATACTTTACTTTGTGAAATCCTCCTCCTCTTATAGGAGGCCTTCCACATACAACCTCCCTTGGGTGACCCTCTGCAGTCACCTTTTCCAATTCTATTATTTCCTACATGACATTTAATTATGCGATCCTTGGTAAATTCTATTCTAGTAACTTCACCTAAGACCATCCTTGAAGGATGTCGATTACACCACCTATCCTTCTTCTCCTTCTTCCCCAAAGCTCATTTATGGTCATTGACCATTCTTAGTCTTATCTTTGGGGTGGTGACATGTCCCTTGATTGGCTCCCTCGCCCTCCTTTTGCTCTGTCCCTTCCCGGATCTTGTCGCCTTCCTAATGTGTGGGGCAAGTACAATCCCCCTTCCTCCATCTCCAGGCGCCTAAAGTCTGTTATCTTCCATCGCGCCTCCCGCACCTAGGCGCCTTTTCTCCGGCCGCGGTGGCGCCCGTTCATCGCACCCTACGCGGTAGTCGGCGGACTACGTGGTAGGTGACTACCTACCATGGTAGTCGGTACCTATCTCCTTCTTCTCCTTCCTCTCCATCGGTGATGTCTGGGTGAGTTCCTCTTGCTCCTTCCTTGTTGGTTTGTCCATACCTATCATAGAGCATGTCTTCAAAGAATCTTCCCCATTCGATTATGTTGCTACTAACTCCGGGCCTTCTTGCGTTGGTCTCCTCTCGGGCCCGGCTCCTCCCTTATCCGTGGGGCGAGGGAACTTCTCACCCCTCCCCTTCCTCGTGGTCGGACCCGTCCTTAGTCTCCTCGGTGGGGTTGTCTCCCACCACCCAGCTGCTCCTAGGGGTATACTACGGACCCCGGCTCCTTCATCCTCGGCCGGGCCTCCGGCTCCTCCCTTATCCGTGGGCCACTCTCCATCTTCACACCTACCGGTAGTCTGGCGGACTACCGGCGTGTGTGTGTCTACCACGGTCAGCGGACTACGTGGTGGTGGTCACCGTGGTAGGTTGACCCCGGAGGTGGGCTTTCCCCTCCTTGCTCTGCGCCACCTTCTACCTTTGGCGCTCTGGCTCCTTCGTCTCGACTCCTCAGTTCCTCGGAGTCCATTTCGTGATGGCCTCATCAAAATCGGAGGCCTCTGCTGCACTTGCGGCTCCTTCTGTCATCATCATGAGGACCCAATGTCCTCCTCTTGGCCAAACGCAAGATCTCATTGTTGGCCTTCAAAATTCTATTGTGGAGGTGAGCCCCAAGCTATGATATTGCATTTGGAGATCATCAATCTCCGTGGGCCACTCTCCATCTTCACCTACCTTTGTAGGCGTCCCTTGAGGTGGTCAATTCCCCACCTTGACATGGAGGTCACATTCTCCTCCCTTGCTTCCTTATTTGGCTGGCCAATTTTGCACGAAGGGCATAATCACCCAAAACCTTCGCTTCCTTACTACCGGCATTCTATGCACCACCTTCTTGTGGCTCCTCCTCTGGACCTCCTTCCTTCCAAGTCCTCTATTCTTGAGCAAGCCCTTCCTCTCCGCTTGCCAAGCATCTTTCTCTCCAGCTCCTGGTCTTGGTTTTGAATTTCCAGCTCGGGCGCTTCTCTTCCAAACTAAAGGGCTCTTCTCAACTCTTCCTTCATGTCCGGATGATGGCTTGCGTAGCCATCACACTTCTTCTTGCGTCCATTTCTTTGGACGCTACCTTCTCCTTCCAGCCTCTGTTTTGCCCTTCTCTTGCTCTAATTGGGCAAAATGCTCTCCGCCTGCCTCCATGATCCGTTGGGTGGTTGCTCGAATGGCTCTTTCTTGGTTTTGACAACCTCCCTCAAGACCTTCTCCTTGGCCCGATCCATAAGGTCGTGGAGCTTCTCCTGACCTTTTCCTTGGCTGCCTTTTCATCGGACTCCATGGCCTCCAATTGCCATTTGGTCCTGCCTTCCTCCGGCCATGTCTTGAGATTTCACTTCCTCTTGGCATGCCCACAAGGAGGCTGCTGTCTCTAGCCTTCAAATCCACACGGTGAGTGCTTCACAAGCACCAGCAATTCTCCTAGGGGTCCTAATTCCACCCCTTCTTTCTTCTTCTTGCTGGAAATTTCCAGCTCTCACACTTCTCGGGCCATCGCGGCGTCCCTTCCGTCGCTCCATCCGCCTCCCACCCGGTAGCGGAGATGGTGGCCTCGGCGCCCTTCGCTCTTGCTCTCTTCCCTTGCTTCTCCTTCCCTTCCACCGTAGTGCTGCTGGCGGCGTGGGGTGCCTACCGGTGGGCTGCTCCCCAGTAGTCGCCTACCTACCATGGTGGTGAGTGCCCACCCCTTGGGTGGCCTTCCTCCGGTCTTCCAGCCATTCTTGGCGTGGGGTGCCTACCGGTGAGGCTGCTCCCCAGTGATGCCTACCATGGTGGGGTGGCCTACCACGGTGAGTGCCCACCCCTTGGGTGCCTCCCTGAGTGATCTGAGGTGCCTCTCTTGTAGGCACAAAGGAGATGGTGGGGACTCCCCACTCTCGGGCATCACCCCTCCTGTGGTCCTTCTCTCATAGACCACCATCCGGCCTTCGCTTCTTGCTCTCTTCCCTTGCTCACTGTGGGAAAGGATTCCCACTCGGCAACTTTGTTGCCTCGAACCTTCTCCTCTTGCCTCTAGCATTTTGTGGAGGTCGACCTCCCACCGTCTTCGCAATGCAAAGGCAAAGGCCTTTCCAACCTCGGTGGAGTGGATGACCTCAAAGGGATGCCATGCATCTTCAAGCTCCTTGCTTGTGAGAGTCCCTCGGTTTCCCATAAATGCACCAAATAGGTGCTAAGATAGGCCTTGGCCTTCCTCATCCACCGAATTTGGCTTGAGGAGCTTCTCTCGATGGTGTATGTACGCTTCATACATGATAGTCCCCAATCGGCTTGGCTCCCATGGAAATCTTCCACAAAATTGGAGGAAGTTGGTCTTTGAAATAAGAGTGCGTTGGTAATTTACCAACCCCAGCACAATCTTTGCGAAGAGCCTCCACTTGACTCCTTGATGCTCTCGGTCTTCCAGCCATTCTTGGCGTGGGCCTTCACTCCTCCATCCATCATGTCAAGGAACTCTGCGGGATGTCGGAGGATCCTCTTCCTCCATTCGACCTTTCGAGGAGAGCAATTCGAGCTCTCTTCCTCCGGTCTTCCATACACCGAATACTTCTCACGGTCCAACGGGATCCGTTCTAGCATTCCTTCCGGTGGCGGCACTTCCGATTGATGGAGGTTGATGTAACACTCCTCAATCAATTCCAAATTGGTGTAGGCCCATTGGCGGCCATACACCCATCCTAGTTGGATGTTCTCCTCCTCCGCCGAAAATCAACCAAATCTCGGGGTTGCTGCCCGGCAAAGCAAGTGAATTGGGGCATCACAAGTTCACCTCCTGGCGGGGCCTGCTGCTTTCTTTCCTTTCCTTTCCTCTCGCGAGGAGGAGCCCTTGCCGGCGGCTCCTTCCCTTGCCTTTTCCATTTCGAGGCATGGCACCTTCCTTACTCCTCGCTCTAGCAAAGAGGATTACTTCCCAATTTCAGCGTTGTGTGCTCAAGCTTCACCTCCAAACACTCCTTTTCTCGTCGTGTGACTCCCGACAACACAAGCACACGTTAGCCTGTCTTGAGCCTCAGGCTCAATTTCCTCCTTGATTTCTTCTCCGGCGCCCGCAGTGGTGTGATTTTCCTCCTTCTACTCTCCTCTCCTTCACCTTCTTGTGGTACTCCTCCTCTGGACCTCCTTCCAAGTCCTCTATTCGTTGAGCAAGCCCTTCCTCTCCGCTTGCCAAGCATCTTTCTCCTTGCTTGCTCACAGTTCTTGGTTTTGAATTTCCAGCTCGGGCGCTTCTCTTCCAAACTAAAGGGTCCTTCTCAACTCTTCCTTCATGTCCGGATTTTGATGGCTTGTAGCCATCACATTCTTGCGTCCATTTCTTTGGACCGCTACCTTCTCCTTCCAGCCTCTGTTTTGCCCTTCGCTCTTGCTCTAATTGGGCAAAATGCTCCTCTTGCCTCCATGATCCGTTGGGTGGTTGCTCGAATGGCTCTTTCTTCTTGACAACCTCCCTCAAGACCTTCTCCGCGCTCCATAAGGTCGTGGAGCTTCTCCTGACCTTTTTCCGGCTTGGCTGCCTTTTCATCGGACTCCATGGCCTCCAATTGCCATTTGGTCCTGCCTTCCTCCGGCCATGTCTTGAGATTTCACTTCCTCTTGGCATGCCCACAAGGAGGCTGCTGTCTCTAGCCCCTTCAAATCCACACGGTGAGTGCTTCACAAGCACC
Source organism: Anthoceros angustus (assembly GCA_010909165.1). NCBI lineage: Eukaryota > Viridiplantae > Streptophyta > Anthocerotopsida > Anthocerotales > Anthocerotaceae > Anthoceros > Anthoceros angustus. The sequence continues at coordinate 514,093 of MU008177.1, forward strand.
AGCAATTCTCCTAGGGGTCCTAATTCCACCCCTTCTTTCTTTGGAAATTTCCAGCTCTCACACTTCTCGGGCCATCAGCCCCTTCACCGTCGCTCCATCCGCTCTCCCACAGCGGAGATGGTGGGGACTCCCCACTCTCCATCTTCTCCTTCCCTTCCACCTTCTTGTGGTACTCCTCCCTTGCTTGCTGGCGGCGTGGGGTGCCTCTCGCGAGGAGGAGCTTCTCCTTGATGCTCTCGGTCTTCCAGCCATTCTTGGCGTGGGGTGCCTACCATGGTAGGTGCCCACCCCTTGGGTGGCGCCTCCCTCCAAGACCTTCTCCTAGGGGTCCTAATTCCACCCCTTGGGTGCCTCTCTCGTAGGCACAAAGGAGATGGTGGGGACTCCCCACTCTCGTCACCCCTCCCGTGGTCCTTCTCTCATAGACCACCATCGGCCTTCTCGGCCGCTTCTTGCTCTTCTTCCCTTGCTTGCTCACTGTGGGAAAGGATTCCCACTCGCAACTTTGTTGCCTCCATCTTCTCCTCTTGCTTCTAGCATGCTTGTGGAGTCGACCTCCCACCGTCTTCGCAATGCAAAGGCAAAGGCCTTTCCAACCTCGGTGGAGATGGATGACCTCAAAGGGATGCCATGCATCTTCAAGCTCCTTGCTTGTGAGAGTCCCTCGGTTTCCCATAAATGCACCAAATAGGTGCTAAGATAGCAGGCCTTGGTCCTTCCTCATCCACGAATTTGGCTTGAGGAGCTTCTCTCGATGGTGTCGCTTCATACATGATAGTCCCCAATCGGCTTGGCTCCCATGGAAATCTTCCACAAAATTGGAGGAAGTTGGTCTTTGAAATAAGAGTGCGTTGGTAATTTACCAACCCCAGCACAATCTTTGCGAAGAGCCTCCACTTGACTCCTTGATGCTCTCGGTCTTCCAGCCATTCTTGGCGTGGGCCTTCACTCCTCCATCCATCATGTCAAGGAACTCTGCGGGATGTCGGAGGATCCTCTTCCCCCATTCAACCTTTCGAGGAGAGCAATTCGAGCTCTCTTCCTCCGGTCTTCCATACACCGAATACTTCTCACGGTCCAACGGGATCCGTTCTAGCATTCCTTCCGGTGGCGGCACTTCCGATTGATGGAGGTTGATGTAACACTCCTCAATCAATTCCAAATTGGTGTAGGCCCATTGGCGGCCATACACCCATCCTAGTTGGATGTTCTCCTCCTCCGCCGAAAATCAACCAAATCTCGGGGTTGCTGCCCGGCAAAGCAAGTGAATTGGGGCATCACAAGTTCACCTCCTGGCGGGGCCTGCTGCTTTCTTTCCTTTCCTTTCCTCTCGCGAGGAGGAGCCCTTGCCGGCGGCTCCTTCCCTTGCCTTTTCCATTTCGAGGCATGGCACCTTCCTTACTCCTCGCTCTAGCAAAGAGGATTACTTCCCAATTTGTTGTGTGCTCAAGCTTCACCTCCAAACACTCCTTTTCTCGTCGTGTGACTCCCGACAACACAAGCACACGTTAGCCTGTCTTGAGCCTCAGGCTCAATTTCCTCCTTGATTTCTTCTCCGGCGCCCGCAGTGGTGTGATTTTCCTCCTTCTACTCTCCTCTCCTTCACCTTCTTGCCGGCGCTCCAACCGCCTTGGTGTGGCTCCTTCAATGTGTCTCTTTTCCGTTGAAGAGCCTCCACTTGACTCCTTGATGCTCTCGGTCTTCTCCTCCTCCTCTTTCTCCTTTCCTCCTTGATGCTCTCGGTCTTCTCCTTCGCCGCCTTCCTCCTTGATGCTCTCGGTCTTCTCCTTCCTCTTTGCGCTCCGGCTTGATCTCGGTCTCTTGGGAGTGAGTTCGCCTTAGCTCGAAGGAAGTTGGCGCCAAACCGCACTTTGCTTTGGATAGCCACTGGCGGCCACACAACCCTAGATTGTGCATCATTCACAAAATCCTAATCGATCTATAATACCTATTTTCCTACTGCCTAATTAATCTCTTGCTAATTACTATATATTTATCCTTTATTGATGAGCATATATAGTGGATATCCCCTATTCTAATTTCCTTTTTGTGAGATCTGTGACCTACCACGGTGATACCGACCTACCGTGGTAGTGTGACCTCTGATGATACCTCTACCGCCCTTCGGCTGCCTTCTCCTCTTGCCTCTAGCATTCCTTTCCTCCTCTTTCTCCTTTCCTTGCCTTCCTAACAATATCCTACAACTCCGACTTGACTTGAGAAAATTTCCGGCATGATCCTCTTCAATCGTTCTAGCCAAAAAAATCAAACTTGTTCGTCTTGGGCTCTTTTGGGCTGGTTGCCCAAACTTTGCGTTCCACAAAGGATTGTCGTAAGAAGAATGGGGAACCTCGAGGCATGGCACCTTCCTTACTCGCTCCTAGCAAAGAGGATTACTTCCCAATTTCAGCGTTGTGTGCTCCAAGCTTCACCTCCAAACACTCCTTTTCTCGTCAGCGGACTCCGAGGCACAAGCACACGTTAGCCTGTCTTGAGCCTCCGGCCGATTTTCCTCCTTGATTTCTTCTCCCGTGTGGTCGCGATTTTCCTCCTTCTACTCTCACTCTCCTTCACCTCCCACCGCCTTCCTCTCGCGAGGAGGAGCCCTTGCGGCTCCTTCAATGTGTCTCTTTTCCCGGATTGAAGAGCCTCCACTTGACTCCTTGATGCTCTCGGTCTTCTCCTCCTCTTTCTCCTTTCCTCCTTGATGCTCTCGGTCTTCTCCTTCGCCACCGCCTTCCTCCTTGATGCTCTCGGTCTTCCATACACCCATCCTAGTTGGATGTTCTCCTCCTCTTTCTCCTTTCCTCCTTGATGCTCTCGGTCTCTTGGGAGTGAGTTCGCCTTAGCTCGAAAAGGAAGTTGCCAAGCGCACTTTGCCTCCTTTGGATGATGCCACCGGCGCACACAACCCTAGATTTGTGCATCATTCACAAAATCCTAATCGATCTATAATACCTATTTTCCTACCGCCCTAATTAATCTCTTGCTAATTACTATATATTTATCCCTATTGATGAGCATATATAGTGGATATCCCCTATTCTAATTTCCTTTTGCCTTCCTAACAATATCCTACAACTCCGGCTTGATCTCGGTCTTCCATACACCCATCCTAGTTGGATGTTCTCCTCCTCTTCCCCCATTCAACCTTTCGAGGAGAGCAATTCGAGCTTTCTTCCTCCATTCGACCTTTCGAGGAGAGCAATTCGAGCTTTCTTCCTGGGATATCCTTTTGCCTTCCTAACAATATCCTACAACTCCAGCTTCAAGATTCAAAAGTTTTCGCATGTTCCTCTTCAATCGTTCTAGCCAAAAAAATCAAACTTGTTCGTCTTGGCTCCCATGGAAATCTTCCACAAAGGATTGTCGTAAGAAGAATGGGGAACCTCGCAAGGAGGCCCCACTGAGCTAACATTGCAAATAAGAAACAATCTTCCTCAACTCAGTGATTGCTCCTTTTGTGCTTCTTCCAAGCCCTCAATACCTCATGGTACTTAGGCAGTGGAGCTACTTCACATATTTGTTACAATGAAACTCTTTTGAGTCTTACTCACCAACCACAGGACATCGTGTCCTCACAGGGAATGATCACAACCTACCCATAGCGGGTGTCGGTTGATTGTATTCAAGTGTGATTCAGTCGTTCTTCATCTTCATCACGTCCTCCATGTTCCTTCAATGTGCAAGAATCTAGTATCACCGCAAGTCTTTGTCAAGAACACACTGCAGTGATCCTTTATGCGATAGTTGTCTTCTCTCTTTCATAAGTGATAGAAACTATACAATGCACAGCACTTTAGATGATGGTCTCTATAGATTGTCGACAAGTGGGAGCCACCCATTCGCTAATGTTGCCATTCCAAACCCGACACCTACCCAAACCATGCTTTGGCATTGTCGCCTTGGTCATCCTAATAGTCAAAAATTAATCCAAATGTCTAAGGGAGCTTTATATAGAACCCCTTGCCTTGCAAAGGTTGAACACCTACCTTGGTGCGAATCTTGTGTCCTCACTAAACGACATCAAGAGCCTTTCAAAAATAAATCTCCACAAACGGCCAAGTCACCTTTAGAGATAGTGCACACAGACATTTGTGGACCCTTGTCTACACCCTCCCTTTCACTTCTTCAAGGACTACATGAAATGGGCTGAGAGACTTACAGATCACAAACTCAAGACCTTACGTTCCGACAATGGTGGAGAGTTTACATCTCTTGGTGAGGATTTTGTCGAGTTGAAGGTATAGCTCAACAACTTACGCTTGTCTACACTCCTCAACAAAATGGCGTGGCAGGCGAATCTCGCCTCCAAGAGATCACGGTTGCTTATTGGTACAAGCTAAGTTATCTAAGGCTTATTGGGCGGAGGCCCTCCTAGACAACCTATCTCATGAATCGATTGCCTACATCAGTTCAAGGTATGACTCCATATGAAGCATTCATTGGCAAGAAGCCTTCTATTGACCACCTTGAATTTTTGGATCCCCACATATGTTTTTATTCCCAAAGCATTGCGTAAGTTGGATCCCAAAGCATAAGTACACTTTCATTGGCTACACAAGGTATCAAAGGTACAAATTGTTCAACCCTTCTACAAGGCAACTTTTATCATGGGAGTGTTACTTTTCATGAGTCTTACCTCTTTTCCCCATGTGGGAGCGATAGGCTTGGTCCTCCTCTTGATGAGACCATTGACCCTTCTTATTTTGATGATCTGATTATTTCACTCCATTTCCCATTCCCGCTTCGTGTTCCTTTAGTTGAACCTATTATGCATAAGGAGGAGGAGTTAGCATCCATTCCACAACGGGCCGATGTTGACATCATCGGCGCGATTGACACTCATGATGATGAGTTTGATGACCCTACGGAGGATGACATTGTGGAGCCAGATCCTCGTTGATCCCGCCTCGTGGATGATGCACACACACAAAGGTACAACCTTAGATCCCGACCTACTATCTCGGGTCTGCGGGTTGGAAGGAACCTCCTTTAGGATACCTAGCTGTTTTGATGATCCTATACCCCTATATCACTTTATTCTCAAGCTGTCTACAAGGCAACTATAGACCCGGAAGAACCTCTTACCTTAAAACAAGCTTTCTCTTCTCTGAAAAGACTTATGGAAGGTAGTCAGAGATTCGAATATAATTCCCTAGTTAATAACTCTACATGGGAATTGGTCAAACCACCTAGGGGTAGGAAGATAGTAACCAGCAAATGGGTATTCAAAATTAAAAGAAAAGGAGATGGTTCTATAGAAAGGTATAAGGCACGCCTAGTAGCGAGGTTTTACACAAATTCTGGTCTAGATTACATACCTTGGGCCACTTATGCCCCAAGAGCCAAATTTGCCACACTTCGAATGATATTTGCCTTATGTGCCCAACATGATCTTGAACTCCACATGATGGATGTTAAGACAGCATATTTGTATGGGCGCCTGCAAGAGGAAATATACATGAGACAACCCGAGGGTTACGAAGTTAAGGGCAAAGAAGATTGGGTATGCCGACTCATCAAAGGTTTGTATGGCCTTAAGCAGTCAGGCAAGAATTGGAACTTAACCATACATGTACAACTTATTGGGAGAGGATTTAAGCAAAGCCAGGGTGATGCTTGTATGTACATCCTAATATCTGGCAATGATATATTTTATCTTCTACTTTATGTTGATGATGTTTTTATGGCAACAAACTCCCTCACTCTCCTAGCCGAAACTAAAGCATGGCTTAGGACTCTATTTGAGATGTCCGATCTAGGAGAAATGACATATGCACTTGGTGTTAATATTATACGAAATAGAGGTAATAAGACTCTAAGTATAGTTCAAACCAAGTATATTAAGGAGAGTTTAGCTAAATTTGGACTTGAGGATGCAAAGCGCACCCACACCTTTGCAAGTGGTGTTAGGCTTACCTCGATATGAGTCCCAAAACAGTGAAGAAAAGCTAGAAATGTCAGTTCCATACCGACATCTTGTTGGCACTCTAATATATTTATGCAATTTTACGAGACCGGATATATCTTTTGAAGTCGGTTCACTGCTCACAATTCTTGGAGAACCACAGGCGTGAGCCTTTGGATGTCAGCGTATATTCGATACCTTAAAGGCACTATGTACAGGATCGATGTTCAAGCATACACCAGCTATCAACACATTAACTCTAACGGCATATGATGCCGACTATCGGTGACCCGACACGAAAATTTGTCGGTATGTATTACTCTTGGGAGCACCAATATCTGGTCAAGTAAGAAACAACCTACTATAGCTTTGTCATCGAATCTCAAGTGGTACTAACCTCGGTTCTAAAGACATAGTGTGGTCCAGTTAGTTTTGAGTGAACTTCACCATCCTCAACTTAAGCCTACATCTTTGTTTAGTGATAGCCGGTGCCATTGCACTTGCGAAATCACCTTTTCATTCTAGAACTAAACATATAGCTGTTGAGTATCACTACATAAGGGAAAGGTTAGAAGATCAAACCATAAATATTAGTTATGTTCAAACTTTAGACAATGCTGATTTATTAACAAAGTCATTGGGAATTGAGTTACATAGGAAACACATGAAATGTTTGGGTATAATGGACACACTGTCCAAACCTTTAACCTAATACTCACCCTAGCAGCCTTAGGGCCGATTTAAGATAACCTTAAAATCTTAGCCCAAAAATTATTGTCTTACTATTTTCTGAACATTTTTCTTCTTCTATCTCAAAATAGCTTAGGTCATCCCTGCCTTCCTCCTCATAGACGGCCAACATAGAACCTGGAATATTTATATTAAAAATAAAAATAATATTTAAGCAGTATTTATGTGATTAAAACAATAAATTCCCTTAGCACCAAAGGCACCTACGGAAAATATGTTTGATATGTCCTGGAAATTCCTCACATGGGAGACTTGCTATTTTATCATGTGGATGGTAGTTTCCTCACATATATAGGAGTCCGGACATCTCCTTTTCACTTAAACCTAAGGTGAGTATGTATACTTTATTTTCTGGTCACCTTTTGGTAGAATTCGCTTATAATAGCCCATGTTTTTGTCTTTAATACACTTAGGAAACAAAATGTGTTTACAGCCGCATCAATCGCAGAAAATTTATGCTAGGTTATTATGATCCTAAAACTCATATAGAAATTAGGATGCTTAAAATCGGATAACCCTTATTTAATATATTGCACCTTTCTTTTCCCTTCCTTGTCATATCCTCCCCATGCCGTCTCCACCCATCTCGCTCAAGCGTCCCACACAAGTGTCACCTCTTATCCATCAAGTCGTTAGCATCCTTGTAATCCACTTGTGTCATAGCTTCTTCTTAGAAGCATAAGATGGGCAATCTTTCCTACAAACACTTTTGGCGAGGTGGGCATTTTGCGGCGGAGCATCATTCATTGAGGGGGAGGGGCACGTCCTCATCACCTAGGCTGCGCTTCCTCCCCTTTGGTGAGCACATCCGAATTGCTTCACAAATGAAGACATGGCGGAAATGAAGACATGGCGAAAATGAAGACGCAATCTTACACTCGGACTCAGCTTTCCTCTTCATAGACGGCCAACATAGAACCTGGAATATTTATATTAAAAATAAAAATAATATTTAAGCAGTATTTATGTGATTAAAACAATAAATTCCCTTAGCACCAAAGGCACCTACGGAAAATATGTTTGATATGTCCTGGAAATTCCTCACATGGGAGACTTGCTATTTTATCATGTGGATGGTAGTTTCACATATATAGGAGTCCGGACATCTCCCTTTTCACTTAAACCTAAGGTGAGTATGTATACTTTATTTTCTGGTCACCTTTTGGTAGAATTCGCTTATAATAGCCCATGTTTTTGTCTTTAATACACTTAGGAAACAAAATGTGTTTACAGCCGCATCAATCGCAGAAAATTTATGCTAGGTTATTATGATCCTAAAACTCATATAGAAATTAGGATGCTTAAAATCGGATAACCCTTATTTAATATATTGCACCTTTCTTTTCCTTCCTTGTCATATCCTCCCCATGCCGTCTCCACCCATCTCGCTCAAGCGTCCCACACAAGTGTCACCTCTTATCCATCAAGTCGTTAGCATCCTTGTAATCCACTTGTGTCATAGCTTCTTCTTAGAAGCATAAGATGGGCAATCTTTCCTACAAACACTTTTGGCGAGGTGGGCATTTTGCGGCGGAGCATCATTCATTGAGGGGGAGGGGCACGTCCTCATCACCTAGGCTGCGCTTCCTCCCCTTTGGTGAGCACATCCGAATTGCTTCACAAATGAAGACATGGCGGAAATGAAGACATGGCGAAAATGAAGACGCAATCTTACACTCGGACTCAGCTTTCCTCTTCATAGACGGCCAACATAGAACCTGGAATATTTATATTAAAAATAAAAATAATATTTAAGCAGTATTTATGTGATTAAAACAATAAATTCCCTTAGCACCAAAGGCACCTACGGAAAATATGTTTGATATGTCCTGGAAATTCCTCACATGGGAGACTTGCTATTTTTATCATGTGGATGGTAGTTTCCTCACATATATAGGAGTCCGGACATCTCCTTTTCACTTAAACCTAAGGTGAGTATGTATACTTTATTTTCTGGTCACCTTTTGGTAGAATTCGCTTATAATAGCCCATGTTTTTGTCTTTAATACACTTAGGAAACAAAATGTGTTTACAGCCGCATCAATCGCAGAAAATTTATGCTAGGTTATTATGATCCTAAAACTCATATAGAAATTAGGATGCTTAAAATCTTGGATAACCCTTATTTAATATATTGCACCTTTCTTTTCCTTCCTTGTCATATCCTCCCCATGCCGTCTCCACCCATCCGCAGCAACACAAGTGTCGACCTCTTTATCCATCAAGTCGTTAGCATCCTTGTAATCCACCTGTGTCATAGCTTCTTCTTAGAAGCATAAGATGGGCAGCAATCTTTCCTACAAACACTTTTGGCGGTGGGCATTTTGCGGCGGAGCATCATTCATTGAGGGGGAGGGGCACGTCCTCATCACCTAGGCTTCCTCCCCTTTGGTGAGCACATCCGACAATTGCTTCACAAATGAAGACATGGCGGAAATGAAGACATGGCGAAAATGAAGACGCAATCTTACACGGACTTGCTTTCCCTCTTCGCTGGAGCGCGCCCCTGAGGATCCTTAGGCATCTGGTTCAGCTTCATCCTCCGAGGATGAGGTCGATCAATGACAAATGCGAGATTTCTTTACGAAAGGCCGCAGGAAGGACGAGGTCGTGGGCGAGACTCTTCATCACCAGAGGACACGACTAGATGCATCAGCGGTAGGCGCCCTCGTCCTTTTGTTTGGGCGCCAGGCGCCGTGAGCGCCCCTTGCCTGCAAGGACGCGAGGGCTGGAAGGGCGCCTCCTCCGTGGGCGGGGCTCGGGGCAGGCGCGATGGCGCCCCACGTGGCGCCTCCTCCGTGGGCGGGGATTGGGCGCCTGCGCGGGTAACCCTCCCGCCATCGCCATCACCGCACATGTACCAACCACCAAGTTGTCGGGATCGCGTTCGTGAAGTTTGAGGAAGAAGGGTATTATCCATTATCCTTTTGATTTTCCTTTTCGGAAATTAGGGTATTTTCTGGATTTTCCTCTATATATAAATCCGCTTAAATACTTTTAATTAGTTTTAATTCCACCTATTTACTGAAGTTGGGTTTTTAGTTTCTCATCTCAGTTCTCCTTAAGTGGGAGTTATTTTAATAGTGATTATTACTTTCAGTTTTACCTTAAGTTTTACTTTATGCCTTTAAGTAAAGTTTAGTTAGGGACTAGTTTTACTAGACTAGTTTTCCTAGACCTCTTTTGGTCGAAAATCACCCCTAGTTCATAGTGAGTGGGAGTGATAAAATAGCTTACTATTAGGGCACTCTTCACTAGGGCACCTAGGACTTAATAATTAATTTAGTCCTTAGGGCTCTAGGTAGTTTCTTTTAGTAGTTATTTAATTGGTTAGTTGTTACAACCACTTATTGGTTACAACTACCTTGCCTACATAAAGGCATGTACTTTCTATTATGAATGTAATGCAACACATATTGCTTAAGCTTGTGTATGATTCTCATCATTTTCTTATGTTCACAGACGACAAGAGTCATTTTGTTACTTCCTACATCTTGAAGAACAAAAGTGAGTGTTTCTTCTATTTCAAGGAGTACATAAAATTTGCTGAACGTTGGATTGGGAAGCAGCTCAAAACCCTAAGATCAGATAATGGCGGGGAATTCACCTCCAATGAATTTTAAGCCTACTGCAAGAAAGAAGGCATAGGTAGACAACTCAGTGTTGTCTACACTCTTCAACAGAATGGAGTGGCTGAACGATTGAATCTTACACTGCAGGAGATGACCTCCTCTTTGTTACATGATGCTCAACTGCCACTTCCATATTGGGCAAAAGCTTTGATGACATCCACCTATCTTTGAAACAGGTTGCCTACAACCGCTGTTGACGGACAGACCCCGTATGAGGCATTTACCGGTAGGAAACCTTCTCTCCAACACTTGAGAACCTTTGGGTGTCTCGCCTATGCTTTTATACTTAAGAAAAAGCGCAAGAAGTTCTCTGATAAGTCCTGGAAACTTCTCATGCTAGGGTATACGGAGGGTATCAAGGCTTATAGACTTTATGATGTTCCCACAAATAAAATCATTTATGCTCGGAGTGTTACCTTTGATGAAGGGCGTACTTGGGCATCAGTGGGAGCCCAGCAGCATGTTACAGACCCTGCTGATGATGGGGACGATCTTGATGTCTCACATTTTGATCTCACCGACCATGGTACTCAGAATTCTACCTTTGCGGACATAGCTCCTGCAGGTGGGGAAAATATAGCAGCAACAGAGTTAGAAGAAGCTCCTCTGCTAGCTATGCCTGAACAGCCAACTTTGCAGGACCCACATCCTCAACATCCTAGTGGTGCTTATCTCAAGTTAGAAATTGCTGACCTTGATCCAGCTGATCCATCTGATTCAGAGGCCGACGAGCCGCCTGCTGATGAAGACAATGACCCTGAACCAGAACCCTTGCCAGATCCTGTTCGACGTTATCCTACATGTGAACGGCGACCCGAGGACCCTACCATGGGCGCCCAGGGACCCCCTGATCCGCACCGCGTTTCGTCCCTACTTCTAAGACCAATCTTCTCCACTCAGGGAGCGCCCTTTTACTTGCAGATTTGGGATTCGTCCCTTAGGCTCTGCCTGTGGCCTTCCACTAACACCTACACTTCTAATCCTCTACTCGTCTCCTCATCCTCGCCCTCCTATTCTAACCTCGCTGGCTTAAGGCCGACTCGCCCACGCAGCAACCCTGGGTCGGCCTCCACCAAAGAAGTTCTTTCTTGGGCGGTTGCTATGAATTTGACACCAAACGGCGAGGATCTCCGAGTCTGTCCGGCGGTCTTCCTCAAACCGAGAGTTCCACAGGCATTGCCACTTGTTTTTCAAGATGTAGGAAAGACAAACGAGAGAAACCACGTGAAGGTCAAAAATATCAACTACCACTAGACTTGGCTTTCAAGAAATCTCATTGTTTCTATCCAATAGTTTCGATCTCGATTAATTTGATTTACAACTCGCTCCATTTCAACTTTTGTAGCTTCGCCCATTTGATTTGCACTCCATTCAATTTAGCTTTGATTGAGTACGTGGGACATGGATTAATGGGCGTTTTGGAATGGGTATTTACACATTTACTCTAGCCGCTCTCGGTGCGCTAACCGCTCTAGATAGATGGTGTAGTAGACCCCTAGCATGATGTGTCTATTCAAAGGTTGGTAACGATGAGCTATGATATTGGCTCTTTTAGTTGGCGATGGCTCGTTAAATATTCCTACGCACATGTGAGACATACGAGGTTGAGGCATGAGACTTAGCATGCACTCTCACACACACACCGGATGTACGGACTCTTTCTTGTTATCACTTGCCAAAGGACTCCACCAGCCAGCTTTGAAATGTGAGGACTTGCGATAGCCGATATCCCGCACAACATATTAGTCTAGATCTTGGACCATGGCACGGTAGTAACCCACTACCCGCAAAGGCTGTATGATGTTCGTGGACCACCGCTATCATCGTCCTCCTATTCTAACCTCGCTCGGCCATCGGCTTCGACCGCCTTACGCACAAGGCCTGGGTCGGCCTCCACCAAAGAAGTTCTTTCTTGGGCGGTTGCTATGAATTTGACACCAAACGGCGAGGATCTCCGAGTCTGTCCGGCGGTCTTCCTCAAACCGAGAGTTCCACAGGCATTGCCACTTGTTTTTCAAGATGTAGGAAAGACAAACGAGAGAAACCACGTGAAGGTCAAAAATATCAACTACCACTAGACTTGGCTTTCAAGAAATCTCATTTTCTATCCAATAGTTTCGATCTCGATTAATTTGATTTACAACTCGCTCCATTTCAACTTTTGTAGCTTCGTCCATTTGATTTGCACTCCATTCAATTTAGCTTTGATTGAGTCGTGGGACATGGATTAATGGGCGTTTTGGAATGGGTATTTACACATTTACTCTAGCCGCTCGGCCGCTAACCGCTCTAGATAGATGGTGCATGGTAGACCCCTAGCATGATGTGTCTATTCAAAGGTTGGTAACGATGAGCTATGATATTGGCTCTTTTAGTTGGCGATGGCACATTAAATATTCCTACGCACATGTGAGACATACAGTTGAGGCATGAGTGTTAGCATGCACTCTCACACACACCGGATGTACGGACTCTTTCTTGTTATCACTTGCCAAAGGACTCCACCAGCTTTGAAATGTGAGGACTTGCGATAGATATCCCGCACAACATATTAGTCTAGATCTTGGACCATGGCACGGTAGTAACCCACTACCCGCAAAGGCTGTATGTATGCTCGTCGTCACCACCGCTATCATCGTCCTCGAGCGGCGAGACAAAATGTTGCGAGATGTGGTCTAGAAGGTTCCTTTGGCGGACGCGGAAGGTTACCATCGTTGGGATTGTACTCTTAAGTAAGCGGAATCTTTCGATTTTGCTTCGCTTATTAGGGTTTACACCTAAGTCTAATAGCTCTAGGGTTTGCAAGTGCACTGCGGGATGGTTGGAAAGGATATTCGAATTACCTTGTCCATGTATATATATACAAGATAAAATAGAGAGAGAGAGAGATCGCAACTTAACGACAAAGGAGCTTGCAAATAGAAGAAGAAGAATTTTATTAAATCCACGACTTTCTAAGTGCGTACAAGATATAGAATATTTAGAAAAAGAGATATAGAACTTGGCGACAAAGGAAGATGAAAATAGAAGGAGCTTATACATAAGATAGAAAAGTTTTACTAGGGACCAAGGAAGATGAAAATAGAAGGAGCTTATATAAATAAGATAGAAAAGTTTTTCCAAAGTCCATTTGAGGATGATCATCATGGAATCGAATACCATGCATCCATACGATGCGATAAGATTAATACAAAGGAGTCGAGAAGATTAATACAAAGGAGTTTAGAGTTAAGATTTGGTCAACTATGTGCGTGAGAGATTTATATATCATCCGTTTCATTGTGAAATACAACGTTCACGTTGATAGAAATATACTCAAATGAGCATTACAAATTATAACTTAGTTGTGAAATCAAATTCTCACATTAATAAATTACCCAAATGAGTATTACAAACTATGACAACTTAAAATTTAGTGTTCTATATGGTATCAGGATATCCCATATCGTGTACATACCACATACACCTCCTCAGATACTTACTGTATATGCGCAATGCTTCACCCCAACTTGTACCTCATTGGTTGCGCAATATCCGAGTCAATGTTACTTTCAGACCCCATCCAATAACTACCACGATGATCTAACACGGACCACAATTTCACCAAAGAAGACCCCACTTTATAACTCTTAAAATCCGAACCACTACCGCTATTGCAACCCCAATGGATGGATGGATACTTCTTGAGCTAATGCATCCGTGATCAAATGCAAAGCGTATAGTTGAATCGGTACAATAGGTTCGAGACCAACCTTATTATTTTGACATATTCCTTCGCCTCAGATATGGATAACTGTTCAAGAACGTTATCAGAATTCAACCATGTAGCCAGCTTCTTCTACAAGTGCACCAACAGACACCGCTCCAAAGGTATTGCACTCCAAAAGCTCTTGCTCGATAGGGAGACCACCCGCACCTTTATTGCATGTTGAGTTTCGCAAGTCCGCTGCAACAAAAGCCCAACAACAACCGCATGTACCTTGATTCTTCATCGCCCAATTATATTCGGGCTTTCCAATCAAAGGAAACGGCGGATCTTCAAGTCGTTTAGCACTAATCCTAGAAGAACTAGGCGCAATTGTGCTCCTATTGAAACTTGGAACTTTCGCAATAAAAAGTTGGTCTTGAATTCTTCATCCGTCAAACCAAAATTGGTTCAAACCCAACGAACGTAACCTCCTTATTGCGCTTCTCAATATACTCGTATGTTTCCTTGAAGATTTCAAAGCGAAGCAACTTCTCTTCAAGTCCTTCATAAACTCGTCCATGTTCTAGTATCCAATCCTCGAATGCGCTAGTCAAATGCAACTTGAGAAGACAAATTTATGAAAGCACTTCCAAGAGGGACATCTTGTGTGACCAACTCTCTAGACATTACGCATGTTGCACTAGCTATGACCGTAAAAGCAACATGAGTAGGAAAACACATTTCGCCATCATAAATGTCTAATAGTTTTTCAAGATACTAACAATAATATTAGTCCGAGGCAATGACAATGAAAACTCTAATGTGCCTAGTCACATATATAGACTTGGCTTTCAAGAAATCTCGCTGTTCTATCCAATAGTTTCGATCTCGATTAATTTGATTTACAACCGCTCCATTTCAACTTTTGTAGCTTCGTCCATTTGATTTGCACTCCATTCGAATTTAGCTTTGATTGAGTACGTGGGACATGGATTAATGGGCGTTTTGGAATGGGTATTTACACATTTACTCTAGCCGCCTCAGCGCGCTAACCGCTCTAGATAGATGGTCCGTAGTAGACCCCTAGCATGATGTGTCTATTCAAAGGTTGGTAACGATGAGCTATGATATTGGCTCTTTTAGTTGGCGATGGCCGTTAAATATTCCTACGCACATGTGAGACATAGAGTTGAGGCATGAGATCATATGCACTCACACACACAATCACCGGATGTACTGGACTCTTTCTTGTTATCACTTGCCAAAGGACTCCACCAGCTTAATGAAATGTGAGGACTTGCAGAAATATATCCCGCACAACATATTAGTCTAGATCTTGGACCATGGCCGGTAGTAACCCACTACCCGCAAAGGCTCAGTATGTATGCTCAGACCACCGCTATCATCGCCCTCCGAGCGAAGCGAGACAAAATGTTGCGAGATGTGGTCGCTAGAAGGTTCCTTTGGCGGACGCAGGAAGGTTACCATCGTTGGGATTTGTGTACTCTTAAGTAAGTGAATCTTTCGATTTTGCTTATTAGGGTTTACACCTAAGTCTAATAGCTCTAGGGTTTGCAAGTGCACCGCAGGATGGTTGGAAAGGATATTCAATTACCTTGTCCATGTATATATATACAAGATAAAATAGAGAGAGAGAGAGAGAGATTTAACGCAACGACAAAGGAGCTTGCAAATAGAAGAAGAAGAATTTTATTAAATCCTCACTTTCTAAGTGCGTACAAGATATAGAATATTTAGAAAAAGAGATATAGAACTTAGCGACAAAGGAAGATGAAAATAGAAGGAGCTTATACATAAGATAGAAAAGTTTTACTAGGGACCAAGGAAGATGAAAATAGAAGGAGCTTATATAAATAAGATAGAAAAGTTTTTCCAAAGTCCATTTGCGAGGATGATCATCATGGAACTGAAATACCATGCATCCATACGATGCGATAAGATTAATACAAAGGAGTCGAAGATTAATACAAAGGAGTCGAGAAGATTAATACAAAGGAGTCGAGCAGATTTGGTCAACTATGTGCGAGAGATTTATATATCATCTCGTTTATCGTGAAATACAACGCTCACGCTTGATAGAAATATACTCAAATGAGCATTATAAATTATAACTTAGTTGTGAAATCAAATTCTCACATTAATAAATTACCCAAATGAGTATTACAAACTATGACAACTTAAAATTTAGTGTTCTATATGGTATACAGATATCCCATATCTGTACATACCACATACACCTCCTCAGATACTTGCTACCGTGTTATGCGCATGTAACCGGCTTCACCCCAACTTGTACCCCATTGGTTGCGCAATATCCAAAGAGTCAATGTTACTTGCACCCCATCCAATAACTACCACAAAGATGATCTAACACTGGACCACAATTTCCACCAAAGAAGACCCCACTTTATAACTCTTAAAATCCGAACCACTACCGCTATTGCAACCCCAATGGATGGATACTTCTTGAGCTAATGCATCCGTGATCAAATGCGAGCAAAGCGTATAGTTGCGAATCGGTACAATAGGTTCGAGACCAACCTTATTATTTTGACATATTCCTTTCATCAGATATGGATAACTGCTTCAAGAACGTATAACCAACCATGTAGCCAACTTCTTCTACAAGTGCACCAACAGCTCCTCCAAAGGTATTGCACTCCAAAAGCTCTTGCTCGATAGGGAGACCACCCGCACCGTCCTATTGCATGTTGAGTTTCGCAAGTCTGTTGCAACAAAAGCCCAACAACAACCGCATGTACCTTGATTCTTCACCGCCCAATTATATTCGGGGGCTCTCCAATCAAAGGAAACGGGCGATCTTCAAGCTTTAGCACTAATCCTAGAAGAACTAGGCGCAATTGTGCTCCTATTGAAACTTGGAACTTAAAAAAAAGTTGGTCTTGAATTCTTCATCCACAACCAAAATTGGTTCAAACCCAACGAACGTAACCTCCTTATTGCGCTTCTCAATATACTCGTATGTTTCCTTGAAGATTTCAAAGCGAAGCAACTTCTCTTCAAGTCCTTCATAAACTCGTCCATGTTCTAGTATCCAATCCTCGAATGCGCTAGTCAAATCAGCAACTTGAGAAGACAAATTTATGAAAGCACTTCCAAGAGGGACATCTTGTGTGACCAACTCTCTAGACATTACGCATGTTGCACTAGCTATGACCGTAAAAGCAACATGAGTAGGAAAACACATTTCGCCATCATAAATGTCTAATAGTTTTTCAAGATACTAACAATAATATTAGTCCGAGAGCAATGACAATGAAAACTCTAATGTGCCTAGTCACATATATAGACTTGGCTTTCAAGAAATCTCACCGTTTCTATCCAATAGTTTCGATCTCATTAATTTGATTTACAACCCGCTCCATTTCAACTTTTGTAGCTTCGTCCATTTGATTTGCACTCCATTCGAATTTAGCTTTGATTGAGTACGTGGGACATGGATTAATGGGCGTTTTGGAATGGGTATTTACACATTTACTCTAGCCGCCTCAGCGCCGCTAACCGCCTAGATAGATGGTCCGTAGTAGACCCCTAGCATGATGTGTCTATTCAAAGGTTGGTAACGGCGAGCTATGATATTGGCTCTTTTAGTTGGCGATGGCCTCAAAATATTCCTACGCACATGTGAGACATATGAGTTGAGGCATGAGATCGTTAGCATGCACTCTCACACACACAACACGGATGTACTGACTCTTTCTTGTTATCACTTGCCAAAGGACTCCACCACCACCTTGCAAATGTGAGGACTTGCGATAGCCGATATCCCACAACATATTAGTCTAGATCTTGGACCATGGCCTCGGTAGTAACCCACTACCCGCAAAGGCTCAGATATGCTTCGCTGCACCACCGCTATCATCGCCCTCCGCCGAGCGAGCGAGAGACAAAATGTTGCGGAGATGTGGTCGCTAGAAGGTTCCTTTGGCGACGCCGCAGGAAGGTTACCATCGTTGGGATTGTGTACTCTTAAGTAAGCGGAATCTTCGATTTTGCTTCGCTTATTAGGGTTTACACCTAAGTCTAATAGCTCTAGGGTTTGCAAGTGCACTGCAGATGGTTGGAAAGGATATTCAATTACCTTGTCCATGTATATATATACAAGATAAAATAGAGAGAGAGAGAGATACGCAACTTAACGACAAAGGAGCTTGCAAATAGAAGAAGAAGAATTTTATTAAATCGACTTTCTAAGTGCGTATAAGATATAGAATATTTAGAAAAAGAGATATAGAACTTAGCGACAAAGGAAGATGAAAATAGAAGGAGCTTATACATAAGATAGAAAAGTTTTACTAGGGACCAAGGAAGATGAAAATAGAAGGAGCTTATATAAATAAGATAGAAAAGTTTTTCCAAAGTCCATTTGCGAGGATGATCATCATGGAACTGAATACCATGCATCCATACGATGCGATAAGATTAATACAAAGGAGTCGAGAAGATTAATACAAAGGAGTCGAGAAGATTAATACAAAGGAGTCGAGAGTTAAGATTTGGTCAACTATGTGCAGGAGAGATTTATATATCATCTGTTTCATTGTGAAATACAACGTTCACGTTGATAGAAATATACTCAAATGAGCATTACAAATTATAACTTAGTAACAGCCCAAAAGAGCCGGAGGAAGGACGAACTTGATTTTTTTTGGCTAAAAACGATTGGAAGGGATCATGTCGGGAATTTTCTGAATTCTTTGAAGCTGGAGTTGTAGGGTATTGGTGGGGAAGCAAGGAGGATATCCCAGGGAAAAGAAACGGGTCAAATGACCCCTGTGCGAAATGGAAAGTCAATCGGGCAGCACCGCCAGAGGGTCGCTACACCACGCCCCTGTGAGGTCAGGTGAAGAGGATCACCAGTTCGGTAGACTACCGTGGTAGGCTGACGAGGTCTTGGCCAAAAAGGGAAATTAGTACAGGGGGATATTCACTAGATATGCTCACCAATAGGGGAATAGATAAATAGGATTAATTACAAGGTAATTAATTTGGGGACAGGGGAATAAGTAATTTAGGCAGGATTAGGAATTTTAGGATGGAAACCCAAATCTAGGGCTGAGCAGTCTCTAGGTGGCAGCAATCCAAGGAGGGCAAAGTGCAGTTTTGGCGACTCTCTGTTCGAACTGAGGCATCCGCACTTCGCGAAGAGCTGTGACTGGAGCTGGGGAGTAAGCGCGAGGAAGAGGAGAAGGAAGGCTGCCATCGCTATCGTCGCCACGGCTTGCGAACGGAAGGAAGGCGGAGCGCGAGAGAGGGAGAAGAAACCCTAGCCGGGTGAAGAGAAAAGAGGAGAGGAGCCCACCAAACGCTCTGAAGTATCGAGGACATAGGGGCGAGAAGGGCACTCCGAGCTGCTGAAGGAAGGCGAGAGGTGCTCGCTGAGCAACGTGAGTGTGGAGAAAGCTGTAAAGGGCAGGAAGCACGAGATTGGGACGTCTAAAGCGGCACGGGACTGAGGGAATTAAGAACGAGAGGAAGAACGCCGCGACCACCTCACCGGTGACGCCTTGCCCTGGAAGGAGAGCTCCTGAGGAGAATTGGCGACAGCTGGGGAGCATCACCGAGACTAACGTTGGAATTGTGTCCCAGGAGAGGTCTTGCTGCCCGAAGCAAGGAGTGTTTGAGAGTGAACCTCTGAGGCCACCAGCGCTCCAGATTGGGAAGTAAATTTTCTTCCTTAGAAGCAATTGGAGTGGAAAGACACCATGAATCGAGCAGGGAAGGGCAAGGGAAAGGAACCGCCGGCCAAGGGTTCCTCCTCAAGAGGAAGAAAAGGAAAGAAGGCAAGCAGTGAGGCCGCCTGTGAGGGGTGAGGTCGAGATGCCTCAATTCACTTGTTTTATGGACAACTCAACCCCGCGACGGTGGATTTTAAGCAAGGAGGAACATAACATCCAATTGATGGTGTATGGCCGCCAATGGCCTACACCAATTGGAGTTGATTGAGGAGTGTTACATCAACCTCCATCAATCGGAAGCGCCCCTGCCATGACAGAGAGAGGAATGCTCGACCGATCCGCTATGGACGGTTCAAGCATTCTGGCTGTGTATGGAAGGTCGGAGGAGGAGAGCTCAGAATCGCTTCCTAGAGGACAAATGGAGGGAAGAGGATTGCCTCTCGAAATTCCTCGTGAGGTCCTCGACATGATGGACGGAGGAGTGAAGGCCCACGCCAAGAATGGTCGGAAGACTGACAAAGATCAAGGAGTCAAGTGAGGCTCTTGCTAAGATTGTGGGGTTGGTAAATTATCAGCGGACTTCTTATTTCGGCACCAACTTCCTGCAATTTTTGTGGAAGATTTCGAGAGGGGCCAAGGCAGATTGGGGCACCATCATGTATGAGGCCTACATCCATCACAGGGAGAAGCTCCTTAGGCCAAATTCGGTGGATGAGGAAGGGCCAAGGCCTCTGCTTAGCACCTATTTGGTGCATTTGTGGAGACCGAGGGCTCTCACCAAGAAGGACCGGAGGATGCTTAGCATCCTTCGGAAATTCACCACTAAGTTTAGAGAGGCCTTTGCCTTTCGCTTTGAGGAAGACGACGGGAGGTCAGACCTCCACAAGCACGCCAGGGCCAAGGGCGGAGGAAGTAGAGGCAACGAGGTTGCCGGAGTGGGAAGTCTTTCCCTCCCAAGAGCGAGGGGAAGAAGAGGAGCGAGATCTGGCCGAGGAGGGCCGGATGGTAGTCTACGAAAGGAGGACTACCGCGGGAGGGGTGACAGCCCCAAGGGTGGGAGGAGTCCCCACCATTTCGTGGGTGCCTAGGGAAGAGGCACCTCGGCAGCTGTGGAAGACCACATGTACACTAACCTCCCCTGGACTGTTGATTTGAATGTTTTTTTTTGTTTTTCTTATGTTTTGTGTGATGGAGTGCTTAGGAAATGTCCGAGGCAAGGCCTTTTATACTAAAATGGTCCTTGGCCCATGACAATATTACTTTTACAAATAATTAGTCCTTGGGCCTCGAACTGAATATCGCCGGCTAGAAGGTCCTTGGACCTTGGGATTTTAGGAATAAAATTGTCTATATAAGGTGGGGATCCTTCATTCGAGGGGCCTGTGAACAAGTGGAGACGTGGCACCTCCGGAGAAGTTCGAAGCTAGCGGAGAGGTATAAGCGGAGAGAGGTGAGGCTAGGGCGGTCAAGAGAGAGGCAGCAAGAAGCGAGCAACAGCCACCGCTAGAAGCAGCCACCACGGTGGTGGAGCTACCACGGTGGTGGAGCGCACCGTCGCCACCACGGTGGTGGAGCCGGCCATCGTCGGAAGAAGGACCCAAGGTGGGGAAGCCACCGTCGAGCAGAGAGGGGATGCAACCCCTCGATTCCGTGAAGCAACCAGGATTGTCCACGGAGCCGCATACCTTCACAAAGTTGTGCTCGAGGAAATGAGCAAGGCGGAGGCTAGAGCATGGATGGAGGAACGCATGTTTGGCTGTCCAGGATGAGGAGCGAGGAAACGGCGCAGGGGCAGACGGACGCGCCTCCTAGGAGGAGTGAAGGGACCTCGGATAGCGGGAGTGAGGTGGAGATATTAAGGGAGGATCTTTGGATCGAGGCGTGGTAGGAGAGCGAGGGAACACCCATGGGCTAGGCGGCCACGAGGCGGGCGCTGATTTTAGAGGGAGCGGCATCATAGGTCGTGGCTTTCACTTGGATTAGAGGATAAGGTGCTAGGAAGCTTGTGAATATAGATACCGAATTGGTAGGCGCGCTGGTAGGTTAGCCATCTTAGACACCGGAGGTAGGTTAGCCATCTTTAGACACTGGAGGTAGGTTAGCCATCTTAGACATCGAAAGTGAGCTATGCGCGGCCGATGTATAAGAGACCCTTGAGTGTCTCTCTAGACAATTTCGTGTGAGCTCCCGTGTCGAATTTGTGCGCGTGGTTGGTTGGAGACATCCGATCGATGATGGGCGATTGTGTCTTGTCCTCTCGTCACAAGAGGGCCGGGAGATCCTGGATGGTCGAGAGCCGAGTGACCAAGCTCCGTCCGGGGTGACTAGTGGTGAAGGGTGCTCAATGCATGCCAGGAGAGGGAAATTCTGCTGGGGACCGGGTGAGATCGCGGGGAATCGCCTGTGGAGCCGACCACTGTTTTTTTTCCTTTCCCAACCCACTGCCTAACCACAGTGTCTAATCCCAAGGAGGGGTCTGTGGCTGAGGTCTGTGGCCCAGGAGGGGTCTGTGTGGCCCAAGGAGGGGTCTGTGGCCCAAGGAGGTCTGTGTGGCCCGAGGAGGGGTCTGTGGCCCAAGGAGGTCTGTGTGGCGAGGTCTGTGGCCCAAGAGAGGGGA
Organism: Anthoceros angustus; assembly: GCA_010909165.1. Lineage (NCBI taxonomy): Eukaryota > Viridiplantae > Streptophyta > Anthocerotopsida > Anthocerotales > Anthocerotaceae > Anthoceros > Anthoceros angustus. The sequence continues at coordinate 536,411 of MU008177.1, forward strand.
TCTGTGGGAACATCTTGTGCGCGGTGGTGTAAGGGGTCCTAGAAGAAAGGGGTGAGTGAGTCGTGAAGGGAGTCTAGGAAGTGGTGAGCGAGAGTCCGGAACGCGGAACGCCGAGGAAGGTTGGGAATAAATTGTGGGGTCGAGGAAATCGATGGAGTGAGGTGCCGCGCGGCGTGGCCATGGTGTGCATCCACCGTGAGCTCGGGTGTGAATCCACATGAGTGTGACTTGGTACATGTGAATCGCATAGGACCATAGCCCTTAACGAGGCGTGGTAGGAGAGCGAGGGAACACCCATGGGTCTAGGGCTGGCCACGAGGCGCTACTGATTTTAGAGGAGCGCATCATAGGTCGAGGCTTTCACTTGGATTAGAGGATAAGGTGCTAGGAAGCTTGTGAACCTATAGATACCGAATTGGTAGGCGCGCTGGTAGGTTAGCCATCTTTAGACACCGGAGGTAGGTTAGCCATCTTTAGACACCGGAAAGTGAGCGAAAGTGAGCTATGGCTGATGTATAAGAGACCCTTGAGTGTCTCTCTAATGCACAATTTCTGTGTGAGCTCCCGTGTCGAATTTGTGCGTTGGTTGGAGACATCCGATCGATGATGGGCCGATTCAGCCTCGCCAAGAGGGCCGGGAGATCCTCGGATGGTCGAGAGCCGAGTGACCAAGCTCCGTCCGGGGTGACTAGTGGTGAAGGGTGCTCAATGCATGCCAGGAGAGGGAAATTCTGCTGGGGACCGGGTGAGATCGCGGGGAATCGCCTGTGGAGCCGACCACTGTTTTTTTCCTTTCCCAACCCACTGCCTAACCACAGTGTCTAATCCCAAGGAGGGGTCTGTGGCTCGGGAGGTCTGTGGCCCAGGAGGGGTCTGTGTGGCCCAAGGAGGGGTCTGTGGCCCAAGGAGGTCTGTGTGGCCCGAGGAGGTCTGTGGCCCAAGGAGGTCTGTGTGGCGAGGTCTGTGGCCCAAGAGAGGTCTGTGGCCTAAGAGAGGGGATCTGTGGGAACATCTTGTGCGCGGTGGTGTAAGGGGTCCTAGAAGAAAGGGGTGAGTGAGTCGTGAAGGGGAGTCTAGGAAGTGGTGAGCGAGAGTCCGGAACGCGGAACGCCGAGGAAGGTTGGGAATAAATTGTGGGGTCGAGGAAATCGATGGAGTGAGGTGCCGCGCGGCGTGGCCATGGTGTGCATCCACCGTGAGCTCGGGTGTGAATCCACATGAGTGTGACTTGGTGTACATGTGAATCGCATAGGACCATAGCCCTTAACGAGGCGTGGTAGGAGAGCGAGGGAACACCCATGGGCCGCAGGTGGGGGCCACGAGGCGCGCTGATTTTAGAGGGGAGGCATCATAGGTCGAGGCTTTCACTTGATTAGAGGATAAGGTGCTAGGAAGCTTGTGAACCTATAGATACCGAATTGGTAGGCGCGCGTGGTAGGTTAGCCATCTTTAGACACCGGAGGTAGGTTAGCCATCTTTAGACACCGGAGGTAGGTTAGCCATCTTAGACACCGGAAAGTGAGCTGGTGCCTGGATGTATAAGAGACCCTTGAGTGTCTCTCAGACAATTTCTGTGTGAGCTCCCGTGTGTCGAATTTGTGCGCGTGGTTGGTTGGAGGCATCCGATCGATGATGGGCCGATTGTGTGCAGGCCCTTCCTCGTCACAAGAGGGCCGGGAGATCCTCGGATGGTCGAGAGCCGAGTGACCAAGCTCCGCGTCTGGAGTGACTAGTGGTGAAGGGTGCTCAATGCATGCCAGGAGAGGGAAATTTCAGGGACCGGGTGAGATCACGGGTGTGCGGATCGCCTGTGGAGCCGACCAGCTGTTTTTTTCCTTTCCCAACCCGCTGTCTAACCAGATTGTGTCTAATCCCAAGGAGGTCTGTGGCCTGTGAGGGGGTCATGTGGCCCGAGGAGGGGTCTGTGTGGCCCAAGGAGGGGTCCGTGTGGCCCAAGGAGGGGTCTGTGGCCTGGGAGGGGTCTGTGGCCCAAGAGAGGGGTCTGTGTGAGAGGTGGTGAGAGAGGAGGATCTGGGAACATCTTGTGCGCGGTGTATGAGGTCCTAGAAGAAAGGGGTGAGTGAGTCGTGTGAAGGGAGTCTAGGAAGTGGTGAGCGAGAGTCCGGAACGCGGAACCGAGGAAGGTTGGGAATAAATTGTGGGGTCGAGGAAATCAGCGACGGAGTGAGGTGCCGCGCGCGCGTGGCCATGGTGTGCATCCACCGCTGAGCTCGGGTGTGAATCCACATGAGTGTGACTTGGTGTACATGTGAATCATATAGGACCATAGCCCTTAACGAGCGAGCAGGGAACCGGGCGCCAAATAGTCGATCGCGACGCTGGCCGGGCGGTCGGGTGGGTCCACCACAGGTGGTTGAATCCACCACCGCGTGGCGAACCCACCACGGCGGTGGTGGAATCCACCACGCGTGGTCGAACTTACCACGGTAGTTGATTATGGAGGTAGGAACCGATTGTAGGAGGACTAGAATCCATAGTTTTAGAACATCTTGACACAAAACCATTCCCTTGGGATCGAATCCTAGGACTATAACGACATAGAGGGTAAATGTGGCCTCTTTGCTCGGATGCAAAAACCCATTCCACATTTTGCGCCGGGAATGAAACCGCTGGATTATAGGAAAGACTAACCATAGCTTAGGTGTCTAGTCTTTGAGTGTATTTAGTTTGGTAGATGGATGCCACGAGTTGAGTCGGAGGTCAGTCAAGTCGGGAAGAAAGCCTCAAGCGGCAACACCCCAAGCTGGAAAGGTTGAAAGGGTTGCTCGGGAGTTGAGGAGGACCCAATTGGAGGACGACTTGTGGGGAAAAGAAGGGGCAAGGAATCACGGATTTGGGGGTCCGATCTTGGAGCAAGATCCCCAATCTCGGTCGAGGTACCACGCCAAGAGACCTTGATCCAACCTTGTCTCGACCTCTAGGTGTGCATCCAGCCCCAATCAACCGTGGACGCTGAATCACCATCGCTACCATAGCCCCAACCATGTCCACCACATGTGGTGGTCACCACCAAGCAACCTTACCTGCTGTATGGAGAGGAGAAGGGTATGAGGATCGATGAATTTGTTGAGCGTTTGAGCTGACATTTGCAAACCAGAATGGCGATGCAGATTCAACTGCTCTATGGAGTTCTTCGGGCGGTCCAAAGAAGTGGTACAGCGCGAGTACCTCAAGTCGCCCACACCCCAACCACCTTTGAAGAATTGAAGAATGCCTGTGAGAGGTTTAGGGGATTGACATGGAGGGCTACGTGTTGTCCAAGCTTGAGAGGTTACAAAGAGAGAGGAAGGAAACCTTGCAAGCGATGTTGAGAGGTTTCACACCACGTGATCGTAGTGGTCCTCATTCGAGCTGCAGCAATACGGTGGTTTGCTAAAGGCCTGGTTCTAAGATGGGGAGACACGTAAGGTGGCAAGCGGAGAAGAATTTGGGCAAGGCTATCAAGGCGCTAAATTACGAGGAATCTAACTCGCAGGAGATGAAGAAGGCTAAGAAGAGGAAGAAGTCCAAAACGGGAAAAGAAAGGATTCCTCATCGCCCTGGAGAAAGTTCCTCAGAGAGGAAAGCTCCTCAAGATTCCCTGAGGATTCCATGGAGGAAGAAACGAGTGACAGCTTGGAGGAAGATTCGATGGGGAGCGCGAGGAAAAGAAGAAATCAAGGGTGAAGTGGAAGGGAAGAAGAGCTGCATGGGGAACAAAGAGTCGAGGGCGAAACAAGAGGCGTTGTATGCAAAAAAGATGCGAGCAAGCAAGGAGGGAGGCCGAGGCGGCAACCAAGAAAGTGGAACAACACGTGGAGGCGAGAGGCCAAACCCAATTCAAGAGGGGAAGGGAGACGATGGCCTCGAATGAGAAGGGAGAAAGAGCTTCACAAATCGACGATCCGAAATTTGTGAGTATCCGGCAATCGCCAAATTCCTCAAAACCTCTCTAAGGTACAAGAACAAAGTTCGTCCATTACTCGCGACCGTCGTAAGACACAAGACCAAGTTATATCGAATGGGACCGACGGTAACAAGGTGGTGACGACCGAGGTGGATGGGTCCGCTCAGTCCCGGAGGTTTTCCACAATGGTTCCATCCACCGCAGATTGAATGGTCGCTTTGCCAACCGAGTTGGTTGGCGAGTTGAAAAGTATTATCAATAAGTTGGCGAGGACGCCAACAAATGAGAAGGGGAGTATGTGGAAGACCACATGTACACTAACCTCCCCTATTGGTTTGAATGTTTTTTTGTTTTTCTTATGTTTTGTGTGATGGAGTGCTTAGGAAATGTCCGAGGCAAGGCCTTTTATACTAAAATGGTCCTTGGCCCATGACAATATTACTTTTACAAATAATTAGTCCTTGGGCCTCGAACCTGTGAATATCAGTTAGAAGGTCCTTGGACCTTGGGATTTTAGGAATAAAATTGTCTATATAAGGTGGGGATCCTTCATTCAAAGAACAGGGGCCCAGGGAACAAGTGGAGACGCCTGCAGGAGAAGTTCGAAGCTAGCGAGAGGTATAAGCGGAGAGAGGTGAGGCTAGGGCCGTGGTCAAGAGAGGCAACCAAGAAGGTAGAGCAACACCACCGAAGTGCCCACCGCTAGAAGCGACCACGGTGGTGGAGCCACCACCGTCATGAAGCAGCCACCACGGTGGTGGAGCCGCCATCGTCGGAAGAAGGACCCAAGGTGGGGAAGCCACCGTCGAGCCGAGGAGGGGATGCAACCCCTCGATTCGAAGCAACCAGCCTGGATTGTCCACGGAGCCGGCATACCCTTCACAGTTGTGCTCGAGGAAATGAGCAAGGCGGAGGCTAGAGCATGGATGGAGGAACGACGCTTGGTCCGGATGAGGAGCGAGGAACGGCGCAGGACTGACCGCCTCCTAGGAGGAGTGAAGGGACCTCGGATAGCGGAGTGAGGTGGAGATATTAAGGGAGGATCTTCGGATCGAGGCGTGGTAGGAGAGCGAGGGAACACCCATGGGCGCTGGCACAGGGAGGGCTGATTTTAGAGGGAGCATCATAGGTCGAGGCTTTCACTTGGATTAGAGGATAAGGTGCTAGGAAGCTTGTGAATTTGTAGATACCGAATTGGTAGGCGCGTGGTAAGTTAGCCATCTTTAGACACCGGAGGTAGGTTAGCCATCTTTAGACACCGGGTGAGAGCTAGTGAGCTGACTGCTGATGTATAAGAGACCCTTGAGTGTCTCTCTTAATGCATACCTGTGTGAGCTCCCGTGTGTCGAATTTGTGCGTGGTTGGTTGGAGACATCCAATCGATGATGGGCTTCGGTGTCATCCTCGTCACAAGAGGGCCGGGAGATCCTGGATGGTCGAGAGCCGAGTGACCAAGCTCGATCTGGGTGACTAGTGGTGAAGGGTGCTCAATGCATGCTAGAGAGGGAAATTCTGGGGACCGGGTGAGATCGCGGTGTGCGAATCGCCTGTGGAGCCGACCAGCTTTTTTTCCTTTCCCAACCCACGCCCAACTGGATTGTCCACGGAGCCGCATACCCTTCACAGTTGTGCTCGAGGAAATGAGCAAGGCGGAGGCTAGAGCATGGATGGAGGCCTTTGGCTGTCCAGGATGAGGAGCGAGGAAAGCGTCGCGGAGGCGAGCGCCTCCTAGGAGGAGTGAAGGGACCTCGGATAGCGGAGTGAGGTGGAGATATTAAGGGAGGATCTTCGGATCGAGGCGTGGTAGGAGAGGGGAACACCCATGGGCGGCTAGGCGGCCGTGGCAAGGATTTTAGAGGGAGCATCATAGGTCGAGGCTTTCACTTGGATTAGAGGATAAGGTGCTAGGAAGCTTGTGAATAGATGAATTGGTAGGCGCCATGGTAGGTTAGCCATCTTTTAGGTAGTTAGCCATCTTTAACACGGAGGTAGGTTAGCCATCTTTAGACACCGGAAAGTGAGCTATGGCGTGACGGATGTATAAGAGACCCTTGAGTGTCTCTCTTGCAGACAATTTCGTGTGAGCTCCCGTGTGTCGAATTTGTGCGTGGTTGGTTGGAGACATCCAATCGATGATGGGGTGATTCGGTGTCTCCTCTCGTCACAAGAGGGCCGGGAGATCCCCGGATGGTCGAGCCGAGTGACCAAGCTCCTGGGTGACTAGTGGTGAAGGGTGCTCAATGCATGCTAGAGAGGGAAATTCTGGGGACCGGGTGAGATCAGTGTGAATCGTGGAGCCGACCACTGTTTTTCCTTTCCCAACCACTGCCTAACCAGATTGTGTCTAATCCCAAGGAGGGTCTGTGTGGCCTGGAGGGGTCATGTGGCCCGAGGAGGGTCTGTGTGGCCCAAGGAGGTCTGTGGCCCAGGAGGGTCTGTGGCTCGGGAGGGTCTGTGTGGCCCAAGGAGGTCTGTGGCCCAAGAGAGGAGGACCTAAGAGAGGAGGATCTGTGGGAACATCTTGTGCGGTGGTGTATGGAGGTCTTAGAAGAAAGGGGTGAGTGAGTCGTGTGAAGAGGAGTCTAGGAAGTGGTGAGCGAGAGTCCGGAAACGCGGAACCGAGGAAGGTTGGGAATAAATTGTGGGGTCGAGGAAAGCCGATGGAGTGAGGTGCCGCGGCGGCGCGGGCCATGGTGTGCATCCACCGTGAGCTCGGGTGTGAATCCACATGAGTGTGACTTGGTGTACATGTGAACTGCATAGGACCATAGCCCTTAACGAGCGGGTGGGAACCGGCGCCAATAGTCGATCGCGACGCTGCTGCGCCGCGGCGGGTGGGTCCACCACGGTGGTTGGATCCCCACCGCGGTGGCGAACCCATCCACCACGGCGGAATCCACCACGGCGGTGGTCGAACTTACCACGGTAGTTGATTATGGTTAGGAACTAATTGTAGGAGGACTAGAATCCATAGTTTTAGAACATCTTGACACAAAACCATTCCCTTGGGATCGAATCCTAGGACTATAACGACATAGAGGGTAAATGTGGCCTCTTTGCGTCTTCGGATGCAAAACCATTCCACATTTTGGCGCTGTCGGGAATGAAACCGCTGTCGATTATAGGAAAGACTAACCATAGCTTAGGTGTCTAGTCTTTGAGTGTATTTAGTTTGGTAGATGGATGCCACGAGTTGAGCCGAGGGTGAGTCAAGTCGGGAAGAGAAGCCTCAAGCGAACACCAAAGCGGAAAGGTTGAGAGGGTTGAAATCGGGAGTTGAGGAGGACCCAATTGGAGGACGACTTGGGGAAGAAGGGGAGTAAGGAATCACCGGGATTTGGGGTCCGATCTTGTTGAGCAAGATCCCCAATCCCCGGTCTGAGGTACCACGGCCGAGACCTTGGTCCAACCTTGTCTCGACCTCCTCCTAGGTGTGTGTGCACAACCCAATCAACTTGGAACACGTCATGGAGTCGCCCAATCACCAACATAGCCGCCAGTTCCATCAAGGCTGGCACCACACAACCTTACCTGCTGGGAGGAGAAGGGGTATGAGGATGACGAATTTGTTGAGCGCTTTGAGCACATTTGCAAACCAGAATCGGGTACACATTCAACTGCTCTATGGAGTTCTTCGGGCGGTCCAAAGTGGTACAGCGCAGTACCTCAAGTCGCCACACCCCAACCACCTTTGAAGAATTGAAGAATGCCTTCGTGAGAGGTTTAGGGGATTGACATGGAGGGCTACGTGTTGTCCAAGCTTGAGAGGTTACAAGAGAGAGGAAGGAAACCTTGCAAGCGTATGTTGAGAGGTTTCACCACGTGATCGTAGTGGTCCTCATTCAGCAGTAATACGGTGGTTCGCTAAAGGCCCGGGTTCTAAGATGGGGAGACACGTAAGGTGGCAAGCGGAGAAGAATTTGGGCAAGGCTATCAAGGCGGCGCTAAATTACGAGGAATCTAACTCAGGAGATGAAGAAGGCTAAGAAGAAGAAGAAGTCCAAAACGGGAAAAGAAAGGGATTCTCATCCCTGAGAAAGTTCCTCAGAGAGGAAAGCTCCTCAAGATTCCCTGTGAGGATTCCATGGAGGAAGAAACGAGTGACTTGGAGGAAGATTCGCCGATGGGGAGCGCCCGAGGAAAAGAAGAAATCAAGGGTGAAGTGGAAGGAAGAAGAGCTGCTGGGGAACAAAGAGTCATGAGGGCGAAACAAGAGGCGTTGTATGCAAAAAAGATGCGAGCAAGCAAGGAGGAGGCCGAGGCGGCAACCAAGAAAGTGGAACAACACAAGTGGAGCGAGAGGGCCAAACCCAATTCAAGAGGGGAAGGGGAGACGAGATGGCCTCGAATGAGAAGGGGAGAAAGAGCTTCACAAATCGACGATCCGGAAATTTGTGAGTATCCGGCACGCCAAATTCTCAAAACCTCTCTAAGGTACAACAAAGCGTCATTCATTACTCGCGACCGCTCAGAAGACACAAGACCAAGTTATATCGAATGGGACCGGACGGTAACAACGGTTATGGGTGACGACGAAAGGTGGATGGGTCCGCTCGTGGTCCCGGAGGTTTTCCACAATGGTTCCATCCACCGCAGATTTGAATGGTCGCTTTGCCAACCGAGTTGGTTGGCGAGTTGAAAAGTATTATCAATAAGTTGGCGAGGACGCCAACAAATGAGAAGGGGAGTATGTGGAAGACCACATGTACACTAACCTCCCCGGACTTGGTTTGAATGTTTTTTTTTGTTTTTCTTATGTTTTGTGTGATGGAGTGCTTAGAAAATGTCCGAGGCAAGGCCTTTTATACTAAAATGGTCCTTGGCCCATGACAATATTACTTTTACAAATAATTAGTCCTTGGGCCTCGAACTGTGAATATCGCCGTGCTAGAAGGTCCTTGGACCTTGGGATTTTAGGAATAAAATTGTCTATATAAGGTGGGGATCCTTCATTCAAAGCAGGGGCCTGTGAACAAGTGGAGACGCCTGCACCTGGAGAAGTTCGTGAAGCTAGCGGAGAGGTATAAGCGGAGAGAGGTGAGGCTAGGGCCGTGGTCAAGAGAGAGGCAAATCAAGAAGGTAGAGCAACACACAGGGTCAAAACCAGCTAGAAGCAGCCACCACGGTGGTGGAGCCACCACCACCACGGTGGTGGAGCCGCCATCGTCATGGAAGAAGGACCCAAGGTGGGGAAGCCACCGCTGAGCTGAGGAGGGGATGCAACCGATTCCGTGAAGCAACCAGCCGGATTGTCCACGGAGCCGGGCATACCCTTCACAAAGTTGTGCTCGAGGAAATGAGCAAGGCGGAGGCTAGAGCATGGATGGAGGAACGCACGTTTGGCTGTCCGGATGAGGAGCGAGGAAACGTGCAGGGGCGTGAGACGACGCCTCCTAGGAGGAGTGAAGGGACCTCGGATAGCGGGAGTGAGGTGGAGATATTAAGGGAGGATCTCGTGAGGCGTGGTAGGAGAGCGAGGGAACACCCATGGGCCGCAGGGCTAGGCGAGGCAAGGCCTTTTATACTAAAATGGTCCTTGGCCCATGACAATATTACTTTTACAAATAATTAGTCCTTGGGCCTCGAACTGTGAATATCGGTGCTAGAAGGTCCTTGGACCTTGGGATTTTAGGAATAAATTGTCTATATAAGGTGGGGATCCTTCATTCAAAGCAGGGGCCTGTGAACAAGTGGAGATGGGCACCTCCGGAGAAGTTCGTGAAGCTAGCGGAGAGGTATAAGCGGAGAGAGGCTAGGGCCAGGGTCAAGAGAGAGGCAAATCAAGAAGGAGAGCAACACACCGCAGTGAACACCGCTAGAAGCCCACGGTGGTGGAGCCACCGTCGGGCAGCCACCACGGTGGTGGAGCCGCCATCGTCGGAAGAAGGACCCAAGGTGGGGAAGCCACCGTGAGCGTCAGAGGAGGGGATGCAACCGATTCCGTGAAGCAACCAGCCGGATTGTCCACGGAGCCGGGCATACCCTTCACAGGTTGTGCTCGAGGAAATGAGCAAGGCGGAGGCTAGAGCGTGGGTGGAGGAACGCACTTTGTCCAGTGATGAGGAGCGAGGAAACGTGCGCAGGGGCAGTAGACGGACGGCGCCTCCTAGGAGGAGTGAAGGGACCTCGGATAGCGGGAGTGAGGTGGAGATATTAAGGGAGGATCTTCGGATCGAGGCGTGGTAGGAGAGCGAGGGAACACCCATGGGCCGCAGGGCTAGGCGCCTGAGCAAGCGCGCTGATTTTAGAGGGAGCGCATCATAGGTCGAGGCTTTCACTTGGATTAGAGGATAAGGTGCTAGGAAGCTTGTGAATTTGTAGATACCGAATTGGTAGGCGCGTGGTAGGTTAGCCATCTTAGACACCGGAGGTAGGTTAGCCATCTTTAACCGGAGGTAGGTTAGCCATCTTTAGACACCGAAAGTGAGCTATGGCGCGATGTATAAGAGACCCTTGAGTGTCTCTCTAATGCATACTGTGTGAGCTCCCGTGTGTCGAATTTGTGCGTGGTTGGTTGGAGACATCCGATCGATGATGGGCTGATTCGCAGGCCGCCCCTCTCGCCACAAGAGGGCCGGGAGATCCTGGATGGTCGAGAGCCGAGTGACCAAGCTCCGTCTGGGTGACTAGTGGTGAAGGGTGCTCAATGCATGCCAGGAGAGGGAAATTCAGGGACCGGGTGAGATCGCGGGTGCGAATCGCCTGTGGAGCCGACCACTGCTTTTTTTTTTCCTTTCCCAACCCATGCCTAACCATTGTGTCTAATCCCAAGGAGGGGTCTGTGAGGGGTCTGTGGCCCAAGGAGGTCTGTGGTGGCCCAAGGAGGGGTCTGTGTGGCCCAAGGAGGGGTCTGTGGCCCAAGGAGGTCTGTGGCCCAAGGAGGGGTCTGTGGCCCAAGAGAGGTCTGTGGGAGAGAGGAGGATCTGAACATCTTGTGCGCGGTGGTGTATGAGGTCCTAGAAGAAAGGGGTGAGTGAGTCGTGTGTGAAGAGGAGTCTAGGAAGTGGTGAGCGCGAGAGTTCGGAAACGCGGAACGCGAGGAAGGTTGGGAATAAATTGTGGGGTCGAGGAAATCTGATGGAGTGAGGTGCGCGCGTGGCCATGGTGCATCCACCGGTGAGCTCGGGTGTGAATCCACATGAGTGTGACTTGGTGTACATGTGAACAGGTGCATAGGACCATAGCCCTTAACGAGCGAAAGGGAACCGGGCGCCAAATAGTCGATCGCGACGCGAAGCGCCGCGGCGGTGGGTCCACCACGGTGGTGGAGCCACCACGGTGGTGGAATCCACCACATGTGGTGGAATCCACGGCGGTGGTCGAACTTACCACGGTAGTTGATTATGGTGGTAGGAACCGATTGTAGGAGGACTAGAATCCATAGGAACATCTTGTGCGCGGTGTATGAGGTCCAGAAGAAAGGGGTGAGTGAGTCGTGTGTGAAGAGGAGTCTAGGAAGTGGTGAGCGAGTGGAAAATGCGAACCGAGGAAGGTTGGGAATAAATTGTGGGGTCGAGGAATCACGGAGTGAGGTGCCGCGGCGTGCGTGGCCATGGTGCATCCACCGTGAGCTGTGAATCCACATGAGTGTGACTTGGTGTACATGTGAATCCGGTGCATAGGACCATAGCCCTTAACGAGTAGCGGGGAACCGGCGCCAAATAGTCGATCGCGACGCGGCGCGTCGGTGGGTCCACCATGGGTTGAATCCACCACCGGTGGCGAATCCACCACGGCGGTGGTGGAATCCACCACGGCGGTGGTCGAACTTACCACGGTAGTTGATTATGGCTGGGTAGGAACTAATTGTAGGAGGACTAGAATCCATAGTTTTGGAACATCTTGACACAAAACCATTCCCTTGGGATCGAATCCTAGGACTATAACGACTTATGGGTAAATGTGGCCTCCTTGCGTCTCTGGATGCAAACACCCATTCCACATTTTGGCGCCGCTGCCGGGGAGTGAAACTGCTGTCAGGATTGTAGGAAAGACTAACCATAGCTTATGTGTCTAGTTTTTTAGTGTTTATCTGGCTTGGTAGATGGATGCCACGAGTTGAGTGAGGAGTCAGTCGGGAAGAGAAGCCTCAAGCGCAACACCAAGCGAAAGATTGAGAGGGTTGCTCGGGAGTTGAGGAGGACCCAATTGGAGGACGACTTGTGGGGAAGGAAGGGGTAAGGAATCACGATTTGGGGTCCGATCTTGTTGGAGCAAGATCCCCAATCTCGGTCGGACGAGGTACCACGGCCGAGGAACCTTGGTCCAAACCTTGTCTCGACCTCTTCTAGGTGTGTGCGCAATCAGCCCCAATCAACTCGGACACGCTGGTCAACCACGCTACCACATAGCCACGTCATGTCCACCATCACGGCGGTGGTCACCACCAAGCAACCTTACCTGCTGTATGGAGGGAAAGGGTATGAGGATCCCGATGAATTTGTTGAGCGTTGAGCTGACATTTGCAAACCAGAATCGGGTGATGCACGCATTCAATGTCTATGGAGTTCTTCGGTCCAAAGAAGTGGTACAGCGAGTACCTGTCACCACACCCCAACCACCTTTGAAGAATTGAAGAATGCCTTCCGTGAGAGGTTTAGGGGATTGACATGGAGGGCTACGTGTTGTCCAAGCTTGAGAGGTTACAAAGAGAGAGGAAGGAAACCTTGCAAGCGATGTTGAGAGGTTTCACCACGTGATCGTAGTGGTCCTCATTCGAGCAGCACGGTGGTTCGCTAAAGGCCCGGTTCTAAGATGGGGAGACACGTAAGGTGGCAAGCGGAGAAGAATTTGGGCAAGGCTATCAAGGCGCTAAATTACGAGGAATCTAACTCGCAGGAGATGAAGAAGGCTAAGAAGACAGAAGAAGTCCAAAACGGGAAAAGAAAGGGATTCCTCATCGCCCCTGGAGAAAGTTCCTCAGAGAGGAAAGCTCCTCAAGATTCCCGAGGATTCCATGGAGGAAGAAACGAGTGACACTTGGAGGAAGATTCACGATGGGGAGCGCCGAGGAAAAGAAGAAATCAAGGGGTGAAGTGGAAGGGAAGAGCGCATGGGGAACAAAGAGCGAGGGCGAAACAAGAGGCGTTGTATGCAAAAAGATGCGGAGCAAGCAAGGAGGGAGGCCGAGGCAACCAAGAAAGTGGAACAACATGTATGGAGGCGAGAGGGCCAAACCCAATTCAAGAGGGGAAGGGAGACGAGATGGCCTCGAATGAGAAGGGAGAAAGAGCTTCACAAAATCGACGATCCGAAATTTGTGAGTATCCGGCACCGCCAAATTCCTCAAAACCTCTCTAAGGTACAAGAACAAAGCTGTCCATTACTCGCGACCGCTCAGAAGACACAAGACCAAGTTATATCGAATGGGACCGGACGGTAACAACGCGGTGACGATCGAAAGGTGTGGATGGGTCCGCGTGGTCCCGGAGGTTTTCCACAATGGTTCCATCCGCAGATTTGAATGGTCGCTTTGCCAACCGAGTTGGTTGGCGAGTTGAAAAGTATTATCAATAAGTTGGCGAGGACGCCAACAAATGAGAAGGGGAGTATGTGGAAGACCACATGTACACTAACCTCCCTCGACTGTTGGTTTGAATGTTTTTTTGTTTTTCTTATGTTTTGTGTGATGGAGTGCTTAGGAAATGTCCGAGGCAAGGCCTTTTATACTAAAATGGTCCTTGGCCCATGACAATATTACTTTTACAAATAATTAGTCCTTGGGCCTCGAACTGTGAATATCGGTGCTAGAAGGTCCTTGGACCTTGGGATTTTAGGAATAAAAATTGTCTATATAAGGTGGGGATCCTTCATTCAAAGAACAGGGGCCTGGAAGAAGTCCAAAACGGGAAAAGAAAGGGATTCCTCATCGCCCCTGGAGAAAGTTCCTGTGAGAGGAAAGCTCCTCAAGATTCCCGAGGATTCCATGGAGGAAGAAACGAGTGACACTTGGAGGAAGATTCGATGGGGAGCGCCGAGGAAAAAGAAGAATCAAGGGTGAAGTGGAAGGGAAGAGCGCGTGGGGAACAAAGAGTCGAGGGCGAAACAAGAGGCGTTGTATGCAAAAAGATGGAGCAAGCAAGGAGGGAGGCCGAGGCGGCAACCAAGAAAGTGGAACAACACAAGTGGAGGCGAGAGGGCCAAACCCAATTCAAGAGGGGAAGGGAGATAGATGGCCTCGAATGAGAAGGGAGAAAGAGCTTCACAAAATCGACGATCTCGAAATTTGTGAGTATCCGGCACCGCCAAATTCCTCAAAACCTCTCTAAGGTACAAGAACAAAGCGTCATTCATTACTCGCGACCGCTCGTACACAAGACCAAGTTATATCGAATGGGACCGGACGGTAACAACGGTTATGGGTGACGAGAGTGGTGGATGGGTCCGCTCGGTCCCGGAGGTTTTCCACAATGGTTCCATCCACAGATTGAATGGTCGCCAACCGAGTTGGTTGGCGAGTTGAAAAGTATTATCAATAAGTTGGCGAGGACGCCAACAAATGAGAAGGGGAGTATGTGGAAGACCACATGTACACTAACCTCCCCGACTTGGTTTGAATGTTTTTTTGTTTTTCTTATGTTTTGTGTGATGGAGTGCTTAGGAAATGTCCGAGGCAAGGCCTTTTATACTAAAATGGTCCTTGGCCCATGACAATATTACTTTTACAAATAATTAGTCCTTGGGCCTCGAACTGAATATCGCCGCTAGAAGGTCCTTGGACCTTGGGATTTTAGGAATAAAAATTGTCTATATAAGGTGGGGATCCTTCATTCAACAGGGGCCTGTGAACAAGTGGAGACTGGCACCTCCGGAGAAGTTCAGAAGCTAGGAGAGGTATAAGCGGAGAGAGGTGAGGCTAGGGCCGTGGTCAAGAGAGAGGCAGTGCAAATAAGAAGGACAGGAAGAAGTCCAAAACGGGAAAAGAAAGGGATTCCTCATCGCCCCTGGAGAAAGTTCCTCAGAGAGGAAAGCTCCTCAAGATTCCCGAGGATTCCATGGAGGAAGAAACGAGTGACTTGGAGGAAGATTCGATGGGGAGCGCACGAGGAAAAGAAGAAATCAAGGGTGAAGTGGAAGGGAAGAAGAGTCACATGGGGAACAAAGAGTCTGAGGGCGAAACAAGAGGCGCTATGCAAAAAGATGCGAGCAAGCAAGGAGGGAGGCCGAGGCAACCAAGAAAGTGGAACAACATGTATGGGAGGCGAGAGGCTGACCCAATTCAAGAGGGGAAGGGAGACGAGATGGCCTCGAATGAGAAGGGAGAAAGAGCTTCACAAAATCGACGATCTCGAAATTTGTGAGTATCCGGCACCGCCAAATTCCTCAAAACCTCTCTAAGGTACAAAGAATGTCATTCCATTACTCGCGACCGCTCGTAAGACACAAGACCAAGTTATATCGAATGGGACCGGACGGTAATAAACGGTTATGGGTGACGATCGAAAGGTGGATGGGTCCGCTCGGTCCCGGAGGTTTTCCACAATGGTTCCATCCACCGCAGATTTGAATGGCCTTTGCCAACCGAGTTGGTTGGCGAGTTGAAAAGTATTATCAATAAGTTGGCGAGGACGCCAACAAATGAGAAGGGGAGTATGTGGAAGACCACATGTACACTAACCCTCCCCGACTTGGTTTGAATGTTTTTTTTGTTTTTCTTATGTTTTGTGTGATGGAGTGCTTAGGAAATGTCCGAGGCAAGGCCTTTTATACTAAAATGGTCCTTGGCCCATGACAATATTACTTTTACAAATAATTAGTCCTTGGGCCTCGAACTGAATATCGCCGCTAGAAGGTCCTTGGACCTTGGGATTTTAGGAATAAAAATTGTCTATATAAGGTGGGGATCCTTCATTCAAAGAAGGGGCCTGTGAACAAGTGGAGACGCCTGCACCTCCGGAGAAGTTCGAAGCTAGCGGAGAGGTATAAGCGGAGAGAGGTGAGGCTAGGGCCGTGGTCAAGAGAGGCAGCAAACCAAGAAGGGGTAGAGCAACAACCACCGCAGGGTCAAATACCACTTGGGGAAGCAGCCACCACGGTGGTGGAGCCACCACCGTCAGGGGCAGCCACCACGGTGGTGGAGCCGCCATCGGAAGAAGGACCCAAGGTGGGGAAGCCACCGTGACAGAGGAGGGGATGCAACCCCTCGATTCCGTGAAGCAACCAGCCTGGATTGTCCACGGAGCCGGGCATACCTTCACAAAGTTGTGCTCGAGGAAATGAGCAAGGCGGAGGCTAGAGCATGGATGGAGGAACGCACGCTTTGGCTGTCCGGATGAGGAGCGAGGAAACGCGGCGCATGAGACGACGGCGCCTCCTAGGAGGAGTGAAGGACCTGGATGGAGTGAGGTGGAGATATTAAGGGAGGATCTTCGGATCGAGGCGTGGTAGGAGAGCGAGGGAACACCCATGGGCCGCAGGGCTAGGCGGCCATGAGGCAAGCGCTGATTTTAGAGGGAGCGCATCATAGGTCGAGGCTTTCACTTGGATTAGAGGATAAGGTGCTAGGAAGCTTGTGAATTTGTAGATACCGAATTGGTAGGCGCGCTGGTAGTTAGCCATCTTTAGACACCGGAGGTAGGTTAGCCATCTTAGACACCGGAGGTAGGTTAGCCATCTTTAGACACCGAAAGTGAGCTGCTGAGCCGGATGTATAAGAGACCCTTGAGTGTCTCTGCATAATTCTGTGTGAGCTCCGTGTGTCGAATTTGTGCGTGGTTGGTTGGAGACATCCAATCGATGATGGGCTGATTCGTGGCCGCCTCTCGCCACAAGAGGGCCGGGAGATCCTCGGATGGTCGAGAGCCGAGTGACCAAGCTCCGCATCTGGGTGACTAGTGGTGAAGGGTGCTCAATGCATGCCAGAGAGGGAAATTCGCTGGGGACCGGGTGAGATCGCGGGTGTGCGAATCGCCTGTGGAGCCGACCACTGTTTTTTTTCCTTTCCCAACCCACTGCCTAACCACAGTGTCTAATCCCAAGGAGGGTCTGGGCCTGTGAACAAGTGGAGACGCCTGCACCTGGAGAAGTTCGGGAAGCTAGCGGAGAGGTATAAGCGGAGAGAGGTGAGGCGGGTCAAGAGAGGCAGCAAATCAAGAAGGGTAGAGCAACAGCCACCGGTCAAAACAACCACCGCTGGGAAGCCACCACGGTGGTGGAGCCACCACCGTCAGCGCACCAGTGGTGGAGCCGCCATCGTCGGAAGAAGGACCCAAGGTGGGGAAGCCACCGGAGCGTCAGAGAGGGGATGCAACCCCTCGATTCCGTGAAGCAACCAGCCTGGATTGTCCACGAGCCGGGCATACCTTCAAAGTTGTGCTCGAGGAAATGAGCAAGGAGGCTAGAGCATGGATGGAGGAACGCACGCTTTGGCTGTCCGGATGAGGAGCGAGGAAACGTGCAGGGGCGAGAGACGGCGCCTCCTAGGAGGAGTGAAGGACCCTGAAAGGGAGTGAGGTGGAGATATTAAGGGAGGATCTTCGGATCGAGGCGTGGTAGGAGAGCGAGGGAACACCCATGGGCCGCAGGGCTAGGCGCTGAGGCAAGCTGATTTTAGAGGGGAGGCATCATAGGTCGAGGCTTTCACTTGGATTAGAGGATAAGGTGCTAGGAAGCTTGTGAATTTGTAGATACCGAATTGGTAGGCGCGTGGT
Organism: Anthoceros angustus; assembly: GCA_010909165.1. Taxonomy (NCBI): domain Eukaryota; kingdom Viridiplantae; phylum Streptophyta; class Anthocerotopsida; order Anthocerotales; family Anthocerotaceae; genus Anthoceros; species Anthoceros angustus. The sequence continues at coordinate 553,967 of MU008177.1, forward strand.
TAGCCATCTTTAAACACCGGAGGTAGGTTAGCCATCTTTAGACACTGGAAAGTGAGCTATGGCCACGGCCGATGTATAAGAGACCCTTGAGTGTCTCTCTTAACAATTCTGTGTGAGCTCCGTGTGTCGAATTTGCGTGCGTGGTTGGTTGGAGACATCCAATCGATGATGGGCTGATTCGTGCCGCCCTCGTCACAAGAGGGCCGGGAGATCCTGGATGGTCGAGAGCCGAGTGACCAAGCTCCGTCTGGGTGACTAGTGGTGAAGGGTGCTCAATGCATGCCAGGAGAGGGAAATTCTGGGGACCGGGTGAGATCGCTGGTGCGAATCACTGTGGAGCCGACCACTGTTTTTTCCTTTCCCAACCCACTGCCTAACCAGATTGTGTCTAATCCCAAGGAGGGTCTGTGGCTGTGGAGGGCCCAAGAGGAGGGTCTGTGTGGCCCAAGGAGGTCTGTGGCCCAAGGAGGGGTCTGTGGCCCAAGAGAGGTCTGTGGCCAAGAGAGGAGGATCTGTGGGAACATCTTGTGCGCGGTGGTGTATGAGGTCCTAGAAGAAAGGGGGTGAGTGAGTCGTTGTGTGAAGGGGAGTCTAGGAAGTGGTGAGCGCGAGAGTCTGGAAACGCGGAACGCTGAGGAAGGTTGGGAATAAATTGTGGGGTCAGAGGAAATCAGCGACGGAGTGAGGTGCCGCGGCGTGCGTGGCCATGGTGTGCATCCACCAGTGAGCTCTGGGTGTGAATCCACATGAGTGTGACTTGGTGTACATGTGAATCTGTGCATAGGACCATAGCCCTTAACGAGCGGGGAACCGGCCAAATAGTCGATCGCGACGCGCGCGGTCGGGTGGGTTCCACCGTGGTTGATCACCACCGCGGTGGAACCCACCACGGTGGTGGAATCCACCACGGCGTGGTCGAACCACCACGGTAGTTGATTATGGTAGGAACCGATTGTAGGAGGACTAGAATCCATAGTTTTAGAACATCTTGACACAAAACCATTCCCTTGGGATCGAATCCTAGGACTATAACGACATAGAGGGTAAATGTGGCCTCTTTGCCTTCGGATGCAAAACCATTCCACATTTTGGCGCTGTCGGGAATGAAATGTCAGATTATAGGAAAGACTAACCATAGCTTAGGTGTCTAGTCTTTGAGTGTATTTAGTTTGGTAGATGGATGCCACGAGTTGAGTCGGAGGATCGAGTCAGTCGGGAAGAAAGCCTCAAGCCGCACAACACCAAGGAAAAGATTGAGGAGGGTTGCGGATCGGGAGTTGAGGAGGACCCAATTGAGGACGACTTGTGGGGAAGGAAGGAATCATCGATTCGGGGTCCGATCTGTTGAGCAAGATCCCCAATCTGGTCGAGGTACCACGGCCGAGACCTTGGTCCAAACCTTGTCTTCCGACCTCTCTAGGTGTGTGCGCATCCGCAGCCAATCAATTGTGGAATCGCCGCATCAATCACCACCAACATAGCCGCGTCATGTCCACCATGCCGGTGGTGGTCACCACCAAGCAACCTTACCTGCTGTATGGAGAGGGAAAGGGTATGAGGATCCCGACGAATTTGTTGAGCGTTTTGAGCAGCTGACATTTGCAAAACCAGCGGGCGGCGATGCGATTCAACTGCTCTATGGAGTTCTTCGGGCGGTCCAAAGAAAGTGGCAGACGCGATTAAGTCACCACACCCCAACCACCTTTGAAGAATTGAAGAATGCCTTCCGTGAGAGGTTTAGGGGATTGACATGGAGGGCTACGTGTTGTCCAAGCTTGAGAGGTTACAAAGAGAGAGGAAGGAAACCTTGCAAGCGTATGTTGAGAGGTTTCATACCACGTGATCGTAGTGGTCCTCATTCGAGCCGCAGTAATACGGTGGTTCGCTAAAGGCCCGGTTCTAAGATGGGGAGACACGTAAGGTGGCAAGCGGAGAAGAATTTGGGCAAGGCTATCAAGGCGGCGCTAAATTACGAGGAATCTAACTCGCAGGAGATGAAGAAGGCTAAGAAGATGAAGAAGTCCAAAACGGGAAAAGAAAGGGATTCCTCATCGCCCTCGGGAGAAAGTTCCTCAGAGAGGAAAGCTCCTCAAGATTCTGAGGATTCCATGGAGGAAGAAACGAGTGACTGGAGGAAGATTCACGATGGGGAGCGCACGGAGGAAAAGAAGAAATCAAGGGTGAAGTGGAAGGAAGAAGAGTCTATGGGGAACAAAGAGTCGAGGGCGAAACAAGAGGCGCTATGCAAAAAAGATGCGGAGCAAGCAAGGAGGGAGGCCGAGGCGGCAACCAAGAAAGTGGAACAACATGTATGGAGGCGAGAGGGCCAAACCCAATTCAAGAGGGGAAGGGAGACGAGATGGCCTCGAATGAGAAGGGAGAAAGAGCTTCACAAAACCGACGATCCGAAATTTGTGAGTATCCGGCACCGCCAAATTCCTCAAAACCTCTCTAAGGTACAAAGAAAGGCGTCATTCATTACTCGCGACTGCTCAGAAGAAGACACAAGACCAAGTTATATCGAATGGGACCGGACGGTAACAAACGGTTATGGGTGACGAAGGTGGATGGGTCCGCTCAGTGGTCCCGGAGGTTTTCCACAATGGTTCCATCCACCGCAGATTTGAATGGTCGCTTTGCCAACCGAGTTGGTTGGCGAGTTGAAAAGTATTATCAATAAGTTGGCGAGGACGCCAACAAATGAGAAGGGAGTATGTGGAAGACCACATGTACACTAACCCTCCCTCGACTTGGTTTGAATGTTTTTTTTGTTTTTCTTATGTTTTGTGTGATGGAGTGCTTAGGAAATGTCCGAGGCAAGGCCTTTTATACTAAAATGGTCCTTGGCCCATGACAATATTACTTTTACAAATAATTAGTCCTTGGGCCTCGAACTGTGAATATCAAAGCTAGAAGGTCCTTGGACCTTGGGATTTTAGGAATAAAAATTGTCTATATAAGGTGGGGATCCTTCATTCAAAGAACAGGGCCTGTGAACAAGTGGAGACGCTGCACCTCCGGAGAAGTTCGAAGCTAGCGGAGAGGTATAAGCGGAGAGAGGTGAGGCTAGGGCTGTGGTCAAGAGAGAGGCAAATCAAGAAGGGAGAAAGTTCCTCAGAGAGGAAGGAAGAAGAAGGACCCAAGGTGGGGAAGCCACCACGGTGGTGGAGCCACCACCGTCATGAAGCAGCCACCACGGTGGTGGAGCCGCCATCGCGAAGAAGGACCCAAGGTGGGGAAGCCACCGCCGAGCGTCAGGAGGGGATGCAACCCCTCGATTCCGTGAAGCAACCACTGGATTGTCCACGGAGCCGGCATACCCTTCACTGTGTTGTGCTCGAGGAAATGAGCAAGGCGGAGGCTAGAGCATGGATGGAGGAACGCAGCTTGGCGCCCGGATGAGGAGCGAGGAAACGTGCGCAGGGGCAGTAGACGGACGGCGCCTCCTAGGAGGAGTGAAGGGACCCTGATAGCGGGAGTGAGGTGGAGATATTAAGGGAGGATCTTTCGGATCGAGGCGTGGTAGGAGAGCGAGGGAACACCCATGGGCCGCAGGCGGCCCACGAGGCGGGGCTGATTTTAGAGGGAGCGCATCATAGGTCGAGGCTTTCACTTGGATTAGAGGATAAGGTGCTAGGAAGGAACTATAGATACCGAATTGGTAGGCGCCATGGTAGGTTAGCCATCTTTAGACACCGGAGGTAGGTTAGCCATCTTTAGACACCGGAGGTAGGTTAGCCATCTTAGACACCGGAAAGTGAGCTATGGCGCCGCGGATGTATAAGAGACCCTTGAGTGTCTCTCTTAATGCATACCCTGTGAGCTCCGTGTCGAATTTGTGCGCGTGGTTGGTTGGAGACATCCAATCGATGATGGGGCGATTCGCAGGTCCTCTCGCACAAGAGGGCCGGGAGATCCTGGATGGTCGAGAGCCGAGTGACCAAGCTCCGTCCGGGGTGACTAGTGGTGAAGGGTGCTCAATGCATGCCAGGAGAGGGAAATTCCCGCAGGGGACCGGGTGAGATCGCGGGTGTGCGAATCGCCTGTGGAGCCGACCAGCTTTTTTTTCCTTTCCCAACCCGCTGTCTAACCAGATTGTGTCTAATCCCAAGGAGGGGTCTGTGGCCCTGGAGGGGTCTGTGTGGCCCGAGGAGGGGTCTGTGTGGCCCAAGGAGGGGTCTGTGTGGCCCAAGGGGGGGGGTCTCGGGAGGGTGTGTGGCCCAAGGAGGGGTCTGTGTGGCCCAAGAGAGGTCTGTGGCCCAAGAGAGGAGGATCTGTGGGAACATCTTGTGCGCGGTGGTGGAGGTCTTAGAAGAAAGGGGTGAGTGAGTCGCCAGTGAAGAGGAGTCTAGGAAGTGGTGAGCGAGAGTCCGGAAACGCGAACGCCGAGGAAGGTTGGGAATAAATTGTGGGGTCGAGGAAATCGCGACGAGTGAGGTGCCGCGCGCATGCGTGGTGTGCATCCACCGGTGAGCTCGGGTGTGAATCCACATGAGTGTGACTTGGTGTACATGTGAACCGCGGTGCATAGGACCATAGCCCTTAACGAGCGTGAAAGGGGAACCGCCAAATAGTCGATCGCGACGCGCAAGCGCCGGGCGTGGGTGGGTTCCACCACGGTGGTCGAACTTACCACGGTGGTGGAATCCACCACCGGTGAGCTCGGGTGTGAATCTACATGAGTGTGACTTGGTGTACATGTGAATCGGTGCATAGGACCATAGCCCTTAGAGGCGTAGCGGGGCAGGCGCCAAATAGTCGATCGCGGCAGCGGCGTCGGTCGGGTGGGTCCACCACGGGGTTGGATCACCGCGGTGGCGAACCCACCACGGTGGTGGAATCCACCACGGTGGTCGAACCTACACGGTAGTTGATTATGGCCGGGTAGGAACCGATTGTAGGAGGACTAGAATCCATAGTTTTAGAACATCTTGACACAAAACCATTCCTTGGGATCGAATCCTAGGACCATAACGACATAGAGGGTAAATGTGGCCTCTTTGCGCCTTGGATGCAAAAACCCATTCCATGCCAGCCCCTAGGGGAGGCAGCCTACCCTAGTGGGTAGGCACTACCGCAGGCGCTTAGCCTACCACGGTAGGTAGGCAGACTACCGCTGGGGATCACCACCGCTGAAGGGGCTAGGGAACTAGTAGCCTCCTTGTGGGCATGTCGAGGAAGTCAAGGCCTAAGAGAGGAAGGGAAGGAGAAGCAGCGCGAGGCGCCGCGGGCGGCGCCCAGGCCGCCATCACCCGCGCTGGGTGGGAGAGCGGATGGGGCGACGGTGAGAGGACCCACGCCGTCGCGCGATGGTCCGAGGAGCGAGGGAGCTGGAAATTTCCAGCAAGAGGCCAGCGGGGGCGGAATTCGGGCCCCTAGGAGATTTGCTGAGTGCTTGTGAAGCACTCAGCCGCGTGGACTTGAAGGGGGCTAGGGAACTAGTAGCCTCCTTGTGGGCATGTCAGGAGGAAGTCAAGGCCTAAGAGATGACCGAGAGAAGAGCAGGGACCAAATGGCAATTGGAGGCCATGGAGTCCGATGAGAAGGCAGCCAAGTTGGAGAAGGCTGTAGAGAAACTCCAGCGCGATCTTGTGGATCAGCGACGCGCGGAGAAGATCCTGGAGGGGAAGTTGTCCCAAACGGAGGAAAGAGCAGTCCGGGCAACCACCCAAAGGGATTCATGGAGGCAAAAGGCGGAAGAGCACTTTGCCCACCTAGAGCAGGAGAGGAAGAGCAAGGCCGAGGCTCTAGGGAGAGAAAAGCGGTCCAGCAAGTGGATGCGCAGGAGCAGGTGATGGCTACCAAGCCATCAAAATCCGGGACATGGAGGAAGAGTTGAGATTTTGGACCCGGTACAATTTGGAGGAGAAACGCGCGGAGTTGAGACACAAGACCAGCAATTGCAGGAGCTGGAGCGCGAGAGGAGTGCTTGGCAAGTGGAGAGGGAAGGGCTTGCCCAGCAATTAAGGGACTTGGAAGGGAAGAGGTCCCATGATGAGGAATACCACAAGAAGGTGGTACACCGGATGCTGGTGGTGAGGAAGAGAAGGTTTTGGGCCGATTATGCCCTTCAGGCAAAGATGGCCAACCAGCTACGGGAAGTGAGGGAGGAGAATGTAACCCTCCATGTGAAGGTGGGAGAATTAACCACCGCGAGAGACGCCTACAAGAGTAGGTGTGAGGATGGAGGGTGGCCCACGGAGATTGATGATCCTCCAAATGCAGTATCATAGCTTGGGGGCCCATCTCCACAACAGGATTTTGAAGGCCAATAACGAGGTATTGCGCTTGGCCAAGAGGAGGACAATAGGTCCTCATGATGATGACCGGAAAGAGCAACCCACCGAGGAGAGCAAGGCCGAGGCTCTAGGGAGAGAAGGTTTTGATGAGGCCACAAGTGACATGGACTCCGAAGAGTCTAGGGAGTCGGAGGATGGAGGAGAGACAACTGCGCCAAAGGGAGAAGATGGCGCGGAGAGCAAGGAGGGGGGACCGCCCGCCCTCACAGGGGGTCGCCCTACCACGGTAGGTGACCACCCTACCACGGTAGTCTGCCAAACTACTATGGTAGGTGGCCACCCTATACCGGTAGTTTGCCAGACTACCGCGGTAGGGTAGGTACCTACGGGTGTAGGGCCTGAGGGGGAACCAGGTCTTGGAGGCCTGGTTGAGGACGAAAGGGCCGGGGGGTCCGGCAACACACCCCCTGAAGAAGGAGACCGAGCGGTGGAGGGAGCAGCTCCACCGGAGGAGAGCAAGGACGGGTTCAACCTGAGGAGGAGGGGTGAGAAATTCTCACCCCTGAAGGGAGGAACCGGGACCTGGGGAGGAGTCCAGCACGAAAAAGGCCCGGAGGAATTAGTAAGGAGACCAGCATGGTTCGGCAAATGGGGAAGAAGACTCTTTGAAGATGCTCTATGGTAGGTATGGACAAATCAAACAGAAGGCAAAGAGCAATGGAGATCTTGACCCAAAAAGCCCTCACCGATGCGAAGAAGGAAGGCAGGAAGGGAGAAAAGGACCAACCTACCAGGGTAGGTAGTCAGCCTACCCCGGTAGTCTGCCAGACTACCGCGGTAGGGTGCTGATGGGCAGAGCGCGACTAGGCGGCGGAGGCTGAAGGAAAGGGCGCCTGAGTGCGCGGAGGGGGGCGCGATTGCTAGAGGACAAGGGGAATCAAGGCGCCACCCCGCGGAGTTGAAGGAGGGGGCAAAATTGTACTTGCCCCACACATTAGGAAGACGACAGGAACTGGGAAGAGGCGAGAGCAAAAGGAGGGCGAGGGAGCCAATGCACCAAGGACGCGTCACTATCCCAGCAGGATGAGGACTAGGTATGGTCAAAGACCATAAATGATAAGAGGAAGAATAGAAAGGATAGGTGATGTAGACTGACATTCTTTAAGGATGATCTTAGGTGAAGTTGCTAGAATAGAATTTACCTAGAATCAGACAGTAGACTTAGATGCCAGGTCTTAAATGCTGGCGGTAGGAAATAATAGAATATTGGAAAAGGTGACCTGCAGTAGGGTCACCCAAGGGAGGTTGTATGTGGAAGGCCTCCTATAAGAGGAGGAGGATTTCACAAAGTAAAGTATCATGTCTTGCGCCCATACTCGTGAAGCCTTTGCTCTTGTAAAGGAACTCCGTGTCACTGTGAGCCAACGCAAAGATCCGTAGAGAGGAAGTCGTGTGGTCGGAGTGCTTGGTGGAGGACTTGCTCCCTGCAAGTGCCTAAACGAGTTGCTCCCCTTGTGAATGGTTGCTGTGAAGTTGCTTTGCTTTGGGTGTTTATATATGTGACTAGGCACATTAGAGTTTTTCATTGTCATTGCTCTCAGACTAATATTATTGTTAGTATCTTGAAAAAACTATTAGACATTTATGATGGCAGGAAATGTGTTTTTCCTACTCATGTTGCTTTTACGGTCATAGCTAGTGCAACATGCGTAATGTCTAGAGAGTTGGTCACACAAGATGTCCCTCTTGGAAGTGCTTTCATAAATTTGTCTTCTCAAGTTGCGATTTGACTAGCGATTCGAGGATTGGATACTAGAACATGGACGAAGTTTATGAAGGACTTGAAGAGAAGTTGCTTCGCTTTGAAATCTTCAAGGAAACATACGAGTATATTGAGAAGCGCAATAAGGAGGTTACGCTTACGCTGGGTTTGAACCAATTTTGGATTTGATGATGAAGAATTCAAGACCAACTTTTTACAAGTTCCAAGTTTCAATAGGAGCACAATTGCCTAGTTCTTCTAGGATTAGTGCTAAAATTGAAGATCCGCCCGTTCCTTTGATTGGAGAGCCCAAATATAATTGGAGTGAAGAATCAAGGTACATGCGGTTGTTGTTGGGCTTTTGTTGCAACAGACTTGCGTAAACTCAACATGCAATAGACGTAAAAGTGGATGGTCTCCCTATCGAGCAAGAGCTTTTGGAGTGCAATACCTTTGGAGCAGACAGCGGTGTACATAGAAGAAGTCATTGGCTACATGGTTGGTTACTGATAACGTTTTGAAACAGATTATCCATATACAGGCGAAGGAATATGTCAAAATAATAAGGTTGGTCTCGAACCTATTGTACCGATTCGCAACTATACGGCTTTGCTCGCATTTGATGCATGCATTAGCTCAAGAAGTATCCGCCCATCCGCTTGGGGTTGCAATAGCGTGTAGTGGTTCGGATTTTAAGAGTTATAAAAGTGGGGTCTTCTTTGGTGGAAATTGTGGTCCAAAGTGTTAGATCATCGTAGTAGTTATTGGATGGGGTCTCAAAGTAACATTGACTCGGATATTGCGCAACCAATGGGGTACAAGTTGGGGTGAAGCTTACATGCATATGCAGTAGCAAAAGTGAGGGTGTATGGTATGTACGGATATGGGATATCTGTATACCATATAGAACACTAGAATTTTAAGTTGTCATAGTTTGTAATACTCATTTGGGTAATTTATTAATGTGAGAATTTGATTTCACAACTAAGTTATAATTTGTAATGCTCATTTGAGTATATTCTATCAACGTGAACGTTGTATTTCACAATGAAACGAGATGATATATAAATCTCTCCACGCATAGTTAGTTGACCAAATCTTAACTCTCGACTCCTTTGTATTAATCTTCTCGACTCCTTTGTATTAATCTTATCGCATCGTATGGATGCATGGTATTTCAGTTCCATGATGATCATCCTCGCAAATGGACTTTGGAAAAACTTTTCTATCTTATTTATATAAGCTCCTTCTATTTTCATCTTCCTTGGTCCCTAGTAAAACTTTTCTATCTTATGTATAAGCTCCTTCTATTTTCATCTTCCTTTGTCGCTAAGTTCTATATCTCTTTTTCTAAATATTCTATATCTTATGCACTTAGAAAGTGAGGATTTAATAAAATTCTTCTTCTTCTATTTGCAAGCTCCTTTGTTGTTGTTGCGTATCTCTCTCTCTCTCTCTCTCTATTTTATCTTGTATATATATACATGGACAAGGTAATTCGAATATCCTTTCCAACCATCCTGCAGTGCACTTGCAAACCCTAGAGCTATTAGACTTAGGTGTAAACCCTAATAAACGAAGCAAAATCGAAGATTCCGCTTACTTAAGAGTACACAAATCCCAACGATGGTAACCTTCCTGCAGTCATAAAGGAACCTTCTAGCACCACATCTCCAACATTTTGTCTCGCCACGCTCGGAGGACGATGATAGCGGTGGTCCGCCTGAACATACATCTGAGCCTTTGCGGGTAGTGGGTTACTACCGTGCCATGGTCCAAGATCTAGACTAATATGTTGTGCGTGATATCGGCTATCCGCAAGTCCTCACATTTCGTGCAAGCTGGTGGAGTCCTTTGGCAAGTGATAACAAGAAAGAGTCCGTACATCCGGTATTGTGTGTGTGAGAGTGCATGCTACGCCTCATGCCTCAACTGTATGTCTCACATGTGCGTAGGAATATTTAATGTGCCATCGCCAACTAAAAGAGCCAATATCATAGCTCATCGTTACCAACCTTTGAATAGACACATCATGCTAGGGGTCTACTACGGACCATCTATCTAGAGCGGTTAGCGGCGCGAGGCGGCTAGAGTAAATGTAAATACCCATTCCAAAACGCCCATTAATCCATGTCCCACGACTCAATCAAAGCTAAATTCGAATGGAGTGCAAATCAAATGGACGAAGCTACAAAAGTTGAAATGGAGCAGTTGTAAATCAAATTAACGAGATCGAAACTATTGGATAGAGCAATGAGATTTCTTGAAAGCCAAGTCTATATATGTGACTAGGCACATTAGAGTTTTTCATTGTCATTGCTCTCTCGGACTAATATTATTGTTAGTATCTTGAAAAACTATTAGACATTTATGATGGCGAAATGTGTTTTTCCTACTCATGTTGCTTTTACGGTCATAGCTAGTGCAACATGCGTAATGTCTAGAGAGTTGGTCACACAAGATGTCCCTCTTGGAAGTGCTTTAAATTTGTCTTCTCAAGTTGCATTTGACTAGCGATTCGAGGATTGGATACTAGAACATGGACGAGTTTATGAAGGACTTGAAGAGAAGTTGCTTCGCTTTGAAATCTTCAAGGAAACATACGAGTATATTGAGAAGCGCAATAAGGAGGTTACGCTTACGTTGGGTTTGAACCAATTTGATTTGATGATGAAGAATTCAAGACCAACTTTTCGCGAAAGTTCCAAGTTTCAATAGGAGCACAATTGCGCCTAGTTCTTCTAGGATTAGTGCTAACAACTTGAAGATCCGCCGTTTCCTTTGATTGATTGGAGAGCCCACCAATATAATTGGAGCGTGAAGAATCAAGGTACATGCGGTTGTTGTTGGGCTTTTGTTGCAACAGACTTGCGTAAACTCAACATGCAATAGACGGTGGTCTCCCTATCGAGCAAGAGCTTTTGGAGTGCAATACCTTTGGAGCGATTGTCGGTGCACTTGTAGAAGAAGTTGGCTACATGGTTGGTTACGGTAACGTTCTTGAAACAGTTATCCATATCTGAGCGAAAGGAATATGTCAAAATAATAAGGTTGGTCTCGAACCTATTGTACCGATTCGCAACTATACGGCTTTGCTCGCATTTGATGCGTATGCATTAGCTCAAGAAGTATCCGTCCATCCAGCTTAGGTTGCAATAGCGGTAGTGGTTCGGATTTTAAGAGTTATAAAAGTGGGGTCTTCTTTGGTGGAAATTGTGGTCCAGTGTTAGATCATCTTGTGGTAGTTATTGGATGGGGTCAGTAACATTGACTATCGGATATTGCGCAACCAATGGGGTACAAGTTGGGGTGAAGCTTGCCGCCGCACGAGTAGCAAGTATACAGGAGGGTGTATGTGGTATGTACAGATATGGGATATCTCAGATACCATATAGAACACTAGAATTTTAAGTTGTCATAGTTTGTAATACTCATTTGGGTAATTTATTTTGATTGAGATGAAGAATTCAAGACCAACTTTTCGCGAAAGTTCCAAGTTTCAATAGGAGCACAATTGCCTAGTTCTTCTAGGATTAGTGCTAACAACTTGAAGATCCGCCTGCTTCCTTTGATTGGAGAGCCCACCGAATATAATTGGAGCAGTTGAAGAATCAAGGTACATGCGGTTGTTGTTGGGCTTTTGTTGCAACAGGACTTGCGTAAACTCAACATGCAATAGACGGCAGTGGACCGGGTCTCCCTATCGAGCAAGAGCTTTTGGAGTGCAATACCTTTGGAGCGATTGCGACCGGTGCACTTGTAGAAGAAGTCATACATGGTTGGTTACGGTAACGTTCTTGAAACAGATTATCCATATTAAGGAATATGTCAAAATAATAAGGTTGGTCTCGAACCTATTGTACCGATTCGCAACTATACGGCTTTGCTCGCATTTGATGCGTATGCATTAGCTCAAGAAGTATCCGTCCATCCAGCTTAGGTTGCAATAGCGTAGTGGTTCGGATTTTAAGAGTTATAAAAGTGGGGTCTTCTTTGGTGGAAATTGTGGTCCAGTGTTAGATCATCTTGTGGTAGTTATTGGATGGGGTCTCAGCAACATTGACTAATCGGATATTGCGCAACCAATGGGGTACAAGTTGGGGTGAAGCTTGCCGCCGCACGAGTAGCAAGTATACAGGAGGGTGTATGTGGTATGTACAGATATGGGATATCTGTATACCATATAGAACACTAGAATTTTAAGTTGTCATAGTTTGTAATACTCATTTGGGTAATTTATTTTGATTTGATGGATGAAGAATTCAAGACCAACTTTTCGCGAAAGTTCCAAGTTTCAATAGGAGCACAATTGCCTAGTTCTTCTAGGATTAGTGCTAAACAATTTTGAAGATCCGCCGTTTCCTTTGATTGAGAGCCCACCGAATATAATTGGAGCGTGAAGAATCAAGGTACATGCGGTTGTTGTTGGGCTTTTGTTGCAACAGGACTTGCGTAAACTCAACATGCAATAGACGTGGAGGGTCTCCTATCGAGCAAGAGCTTTTGAGTGCAATACCTTTGGAGGCATTGATCGGTGCACTTGTAGAAGAAGTCGCTATACATGGTTGGTTACTAACGTTCTTGAAACAGATTATCCATATCTGAGCGAAAGGAATATGTCAAAATAATAAGGTTGGTCTCGAACCTATTGTACCGATTCGCAACTATACGGCTTTGCTCGCATTTGATGCGTATGCATTAGCTCAAGAAGTATCCGTCCATCCAAATTGGGGTTGCAATAGCGTAGTGGTTCGGATTTTAAGAGTTATAAAAGTGGGGTCTTTGGTGGAAATTGTGGTCCAGTGTTAGATCATGCCGTGGTAGTTATTGGATGGGGTCTCAAAGTAACATTGACTAATCGGATATTGCAACCAATGGGGTACAAGTTGGGGTGAAGCTTATACATGCGCATACAGTAGCAAGTATACAGGAGGGTGTATGTGGTATGTATATGGGATATCAGATACCATATAGAACACTAGAATTTTAAGTTGTCATAGTTTGTAATACTCATTTGGGTAATTTATTAATGTGAGAATTTGATTTCACAACTAAGTTATAATTTATAATGCTCATTTGAGTATATTTCTATCAACGTGAACGTTGTATTTCACAATGAAACAGATGATATATAAATCTCTCCCGCATATAGTTGACCAAATCTTAACTCTCGACTCTTTGTATTAATCTTCTCGACTCCTTTGTATTAATCTTATCGCATCGTATGGATGCATGGTATTTCGCCCATGATGATCATCCTCGCAAATGGACTTTGGAAAAACTTTTCTATCTTATTTATATAAGCTCCTTCTATTTTCATCTTCCTTGGTCCCTAGTAAAACTTTTCTATCTTATGTATAAGCTCCTTCTATTTTCATCTTCCTTTGTCGCTAAGTTCTATATCTCTTTTTCTAAATATTCTATATCTTGTACGCACTTAGAAAGTGAGGATTTAATAAAATTCTTCTTCTTCTATTTGCAAGCTCCTTTGTTGTTAAGTTGCGATCTCTCTCTCTCTCTCTCTCTCTCTCTCTCTCTATTTTATCTTGTATATATATACATGGACAAGGTAATTGAATATCCTTTCCAACCATCCCGCAGTGCACTTGCAAACCCTAGAGCTATTAGACTTCCGTAAACCCTAATAAGCGAAGCAAAATCGAAAGATTCCCGCTTACTTAAGAGTACAGAAATCCCAACGATGGTAACCCTTGCGTCCGCCAAAGGAACCTTCTAGCGCCCACATCTCCGCAACATTTTGTCTCGCCACGCTGGAGGACGATGATAGCGGTGGTCCGCACGAGCATACATACAGCCTTTGCGGGTAGTGGGTTACTACGTGCCATGGTCCAAGATCTAGACTAATATGTTGTGCGTGATATCGGCTATCCGCAAGTCCTCACATTTCAAGTCCGGGTGGAGTCCTTTGGCAAGTGATAACAAGAAAGAGTCCGACATCCGGTGATCGTGTGTGAGAGTGCATGCTCAGCCTCATGCCTCAACTCGTATGTCTCACATGTGCGTAGGAATATTTAATAAAGCCATCGCCAACTAAAAAGAGCCAATATCATAGCTCATCGTTACCAACCTTTGAATAGACACATCATGCTAGGGGTCTACCATGCACCATCTATCTAGAGCGGTTAGCACCGAGAGCGGCTAGAGTAAATGTGTAAATACCCATTCCAAAACGCCCATTAATCCATGTCCCACGACTCAATCAAAGCTAAATTGAATGGAGTGCAAATCAAATGGACGAAGCTACAAAAGTTGAAATGGAGCAGTTGTAAATCAAATTAACCGAGATCGAAACTATTGGATAGAACAAATGAGATTTCTTGAAAGCCAAGTCTATATATGTGACTAGGCACATTAGAGTTTTTCATTGTCATTGCTTCCTGACTAATATTATTGTTAGTATCTTGAAAAACTATTAGACATTTATGATGGCAGGAAATGTGTTTTTCCCGCTCATGTTGCTTTTACTCATAGCTAGTGCAACATGCGTAATGTCTAGAGAGTTGGTCACACAAGATGTCCCTCTTGGAAGTGCTTTCATAAATTTGTCTTCTCAAGTTGCGATTTGACTAGCGATTCGAGGATTGGATACTAGAACATGGACGAGTTTATGAAGGACTTGAAGAGAAGTTGCTTCGCTTTGAAATCTTCAAGGAAACATACGAGTATATTGAGAAGCGCAATAAGGAGGTTACGCTTACGTTGGGTTTGAACCAATTTTGGATTTGATGATGAAGAATTCAAGACCAACTTTTCGCGAAAGTTCCAAGTTTCAATAGGAGCACAATTGCGCCTAGTTCTTCTAGGATTAGTGCTAAATGACTTGAAGATCCGCCTGCTTCCTTTGATTGGAGAGCCCAAAGAATATAATTGGAGCAGGAAGAATCAAGGTACATGCGGTTGTTGTTGGGCTTTTGTTGCAACAGGACTTGCGTAAACTCAACATGCACAGATGCGTGGACTGGTCTCCTATCGAGCAAGAGCTTTTGAGTGCAATACCTTTGGAGCGCAGTATGCACTTGTAGAAGGTGGCTACATGGTTGGTTACGTAACGTTCTTGAAATGATTATCCATATACATGGAAAGGAATATGTCAAAATAATAAGGTTGGTCTCGAACCTATTGTACCGATTCGCAACTATACGGCTTTTGCTCGCATTTGATGCGATGCATTAGCTCAAGAAGTATCCGCCCATCCAGCTTGGGGTTGCAATAGCGTAGTGGTTCGGATTTTAAGAGTTATAAAAGTGGGGTCTTCTTTGGTGGAAATTGTGGTCCAGTGTTAGATCATGCTGTGGTAGTTATTGGATGGGGGTCTGAAAGTAACATTGACTACTGGATATTGCGCAACCAATGAGGTACAAGTTGGGGTGAAGCCGGTTACATGCGCATAGCACGAGTAGCAAGTATACAGGAGGGTGTATGTGGTATGTACACAGATATGGGATATCTGTATACCATATAGAACACTAGAATTTTAAGTTGTCATAGTTTGTAATACTCATTTGGGTAATTTATTAATGTGAGAATTTGATTTCACAACTAAGTTATAATTTGTAATGCTCATTTGAGTATATTTCTATCAACGTGAACGTTGTATTTCACAATGAAATGATGATATATAAATCTCTCCGCACATAGTTGACCAAATCTTAACTCTCGACCTTTGTATTAATCTTCTCGACTTTGTATTAATCTTATCGCATCGTATGGATGCATGGTATTTCAGCCCATGATGATCATCCTCGCAAATGGACTTTGGAAAAACTTTTCTATCTTATTTGTATAAGCTCCTTCTATTTTCATCTTCCTTGGTCCCTAGTAAAACTTTTCTATCTTATGTATAAGCTCCTTCTATTTTCATCTTCCTTTGTCGCTAGGTTCTATATCTCTTTTTCTAAATATTCTATATCTTGTACGCACTTAGAAAGTCGATTTAATAAAATTCTTCTTCTTCTATTTGCAAGCTCCTTTGTCGTTAAGTTGCGATCTCTCTCTCTCTCTCTATTTTATCTTGTATATATATACATGGACAAGGTAATTCAATATCCTTTCCACCCATCCTGCAGTGCACTTGCAAACCCTAGAGCTATTAGACTTCCTGTAAACCCTAATAAACGGCAAAATCGAAAGATTCCCGCTTACTTAAGAGTACACAGAAATCCCAACGATGGTAACCTTCCTGCAGCGTCCCGCCAAAGGAACCTTCTAGCAGCCACATCTCCGCAACATTTTGTCTCGCTATGCTCGAAGCTGGAGGACGATGATAGCGGTGGTCTGCACGGAGCATACATACAGGCCTTTGCGGGTAGTGGGTTACTACCAGGCCATGGTCCAAGATCTAGACTAATATGTTGTGCAGGATATCGGCTATCTGCAAGTCCTCACATTTCGTGCAAGCTGGTGGAGTCCTTTGGCAAGTGATAACAAGAAAGAGTCCGTACATCCGGTGATCGTGTGTGAGAGTGCATGCTGCCTCATGCCTCAACTCGTATGTCTCACATGTGCGTAGGAATATTTAATGTGCCATCGCCAACTAAAAGAGCCAATATCATAGCTCATCGTTACCAACCTTTGAATAGACACATCATGCTAGGGGTCTACTATGCACCATCTATCTAGAGCGTTAGCGCTACCGAGAGCGGCTAGAGTAAATGTAAATACCCATTCCAAAACGCCCATTAATCCATGTCCCACGACTCAATCAAAGCTAAATTGAATGGAGTGCAAATCAAATGGACGAAGCTACAAAAGTTGAAATGGAGCAGTTGTAAATCAAATTAACCGAGATCGAAACTATTGGATAGAATAGGATTTCTTGAAAGCCAAGTCTATATATGTGACTAGGCACATTAGAGTTTTTCATTGTCATTGCTCGACTAATATTATTGTTAGTATCTTGAAAACTATTAGACATTTATGATGGCAGAAATGTGTTTTCCTACTCATGTTGCTTTTACGGTCATAGCTAGTGCAACATGCGTAATGTCTAGAGAGTTGGTCACACAAGATGTCCCTCTTGGAAGTGCTTTCATAAATTTGTCTTCTCAAGTTGCGATTTGACTAGCACATTCGAGGATTGGATACTAGAACATGGACGAGTTTATGAAGGACTTGAAGAGAAGTTGCTTCGCTTTGAAATCTTCAAGGAAACATACGAGTATATTGAGAAGCGCAATAAGGAGGTTACGCTTACGCTTGGGTTTGAACCAATTTTCGATTTGATGATGAAGAATTCAAGACCAACTTTTCATGAAAGTTCCAAGTTTCAATAGGAGCACAATTGCGCCTAGTTCTTCTAGGATTAGTGCTAAACAAATTGAAGATCCGCCTGCTTCCTTTGATTGAGAGCCCAAATTAATCGAGATCGAAACTATTGGATAGAATAGATTTCTTGAAAGCTAAGTCTATATATGTGACTAGGCACATTAGAGTTTTTCATTGTCATTGCTCTTTACTAATATTATTGTTAGTATCTTGAAAACTATTAGACATTTATGATGGCGAAATGTGTTTTCCTACTCATGTTGCTTTTACTATAGCTAGTGCAACATGCGTAATGTCTAGAGAGTTGGTCACACAAGATGTCCCTCTTGGAAGTGCTTATAATTTGTCTTCTCAAGTTGCGATTTGACTAGCACATTCGAGGATTGGATACTAGAACATGGACGAGTTTATGAAGGACTTGAAGAGAAGTTGCTTCGCTTTGAAATCTTCAAGGAAACATACGAGTATATTGAGAAGCGCAATAAGGAGGTTACGCTTACGCTGGGTTTGAACCAATTTTCGATTTGATGATGAAGAATTCAAGACCAACTTTTCATCATGAAAGTTCCAAGTTTCAATAGGAGCAATTGCGCCTAGTTCTTCTAGGATTAGTGCTAAACAAATTGAAGATCCGCCTGCTTCCTTTGATTGAGAGCCCAAATATAATTGGAGCAAGAAGAATCAAGGTACATGCGGTTGTTGTTGGGCTTTTGTTGCAACAGGACTTGCGTAAACTCAACATGTGACGCTGGATGGTCTCCCTATCGAGCAAGAGCTTTTGGAGTGCAATACCTTTGGAGCGACAGCGACGTGCACTTGTAGAAGAAGTCATTACATGGTTGGTTACTAACGTTCTTGAAACAGATTATCCATATACAAAGGAATATGTCAAAATAATAAGGTTGGTCTCGAACCTATTGTACCGATTCGCAACTATACGGCTTTACGCATTTGATGCATGCATTAGCTCAAGAAGTATCCGTCCATCCTGGGGTTGCAATAGTGTAGTGGTTCTGATTTTAAGAGTTATAAAGTGGGTCTTCTTTGGTGGAAATTGTGGTCCAGTGTTAGATCATGCCGTGGTAGTTATTGGATGGGGTCCAAAGTAACATTGACCTGGATATTGCGCAACCAATGGGGTACAAGTTGGGGTGAAGCTTACGCGTGCAGCACAGTAGCAAGTATACAGGAGGGTGTATGTGGTATGTACACGATATGGGATATCTCAGATACCATATAGAACACTAGAATTTTAAGTTGTCATAGTTTGTAATACTCATTTGGGTAATTTATTAATGTGAGAATTTGATTTCACAACTAAGTTATAATTTGTAATGCTCATTTGAGTATATTTCTATCAACGTGAACGTTGTATTTCACAATGAAACAGATGATATATAAATCTCTCCCGCATAGTTGACCAAATCTTAACTCTCGACCTTTGTATTAATCTTCTCGACTTTGTATTAATCTTATCGCATCGTATGGATGCATGGTATTTCGGCCCATGATGATCATCCTCGCAAATGGACTTTGGAAAACTTTTCTATCTTATTTGTATAAGCTCCTTCTATTTTCATCTTCCTTGGTCCCTAGTAAAACTTTTCTATCTTATGTATAAGCTCCTTCTATTTTCATCTTCCTTTGTCGCTAGGTTCTATATCTCTTTTTCTAAATATTCTATATCTTGTACGCACTTAGAAAGTCGTGATTTAATAAAATTCTTCTTCTTCTATTTGCAAGCTCCTTTGTCGTTGTTATGATCTCTCTCTCTCTATTTTATCTTGTATATATATACATGGACAAGGTAATTCAATATCCTTTCCACCCATCCCGCAGTGCACTTGCAAACCCTAGAGCTATTAGACTTCCGTAAACCCTAATAAACGGCAAAATCGAAAGATTCCCGCTTACTTAAGAGTACACAGAAATCCCAACGATGGTAACCTTCCTGCAGCGTCCCGCCAAAGGAACCTTCTAGCAGCCACATCTCCGCAACGTTTTGTCTTGCTACACTCGAAGTTGGAGGACGATGATAGCGGTGGTCTGCACGGTGCATACATACAGGCCTTTGCGGGTAGTGGGTTACTATCAAGCCATGGTCCAAGATCTAGACTAATTTGCGGTGCAAGATATGAGCTATCTGTAAGTCCTCACATTTCAGGCAAGCTTGCTAGCATCTTGTCAAGTGTTAACCTGAGTTAGTAAACTTTTTCTAATTTAATAACTTAAATAACTAAATTATGAAGTATTTGGGATAAGAGACACAGTGGACATGACATTGTGTTTCAAAGGGTTGTGTGAATGGGGAAAAGAAGTGATTGGGGAAAAGAAGTCACGAGACTCTGTCCCTTTGCTCAATGCGGAGCTTCCTAGCTCGAAAGGTGTACTTGTGAGACTGTGTCTTGCTGGCATTGCTGGCATTGTGGATATGACTAGTGCAGAAATTCTTGAGTTACGTTTGTAAATGTGTGGCTATGCGTGGCATGAGGCTAAGAATCAAGACTAACTCTAGTCTGTCTAGAGGGACTGCTTCTGGTTCTATTAGCTTCCTATTATATTGACTTTAATCACATGTGTGCAACATGCTTCTGTGTTGCCTCAGATGTGTTACTACCATTGCCCGCAGCTACTATGTGATGCATCAACCGTTGTGTCTGCACACAAGATGGCCTCTCGTTTATATAGGATATACCGTTACCAGAGATGGCTAGTAGCGAGGCTTCTAATTTTGTTCGGAAGATTGGATGCACTTCCGACGTCGAGTCCTAGTTGGAAGATTTTAGAGCCCCTTTCCATGTACACTAAAACTAACTCGTTTTGAATATTTCTATATACCGAAAAGAAATATACGCATAATTGTGTTCCCCAATGAAAAGGGCTCTTGGTTGGTTTCGCGTGTGCACGAGACACCGGTGCCACACATCAGCGTTTTATCAGGTTTTTCTTGGCACGACAATCCTCTCTCATGTGTAAGATTGTTAAAAAGGTACGTAAAAAGGATACATGTATATAGCAATTTAGGTGCAGAGTGCACATAGCTGATCGACCTGTCACCATCGTGAGAGCTTGCACGCAGACGACAATGCTCGATTTGGCATCACATGCTCCACGCGCACATGACGGTGTCAGATTGAAACGGACATTCCCCAGTTCAGGTGCAGGATTGCCCTCTCCCACCTCCCTCTCCACACTCTGATGCTTTTGCAGCACGAAGCTCCAGTGCCGATTGCAACAGGCAGCCCTCGATGTCTGTCGCACTAGCCATGGCGATCCTGGTGTCGGCCATGTTCAAGGCCAGCAACCAGCAGACGCAGGCAGGCTTAGGGACGCCCTTCTCGCCGGCGGTGGATTGCAAGGCCGCACTGGCGCAGATGCAGCCGTGTCTTCCGAGCGTGCTTGTCGGCGGCTTCTGGAACCCGCCCGATCCCCTTCCGGGCTGCTGCCAGGCGGTTGAGACCATCGACCCGGCCTGCATCTGCTCTCTCGAGGATCCTGAAATGCCGGTCCCTGGATTGAACCGCACGGCCCTGCTCGAGTTGCCGCAAAAGTGTGGATTTGTGGGAGTTCCTCCCGGCGCCTCCTGCGGCGGTGAGTAGCTCAGAGCGTTCTTTGTTTTGGAAGTAGGGCAATTTATAAAGACTGAAGTATTGCTTGCCTGCAGGCGGAGCTTGAAGATCCAGCCACAGATCAATGAAGAAAGAAGAGTTCGAGGTGCTGTGGGGTGCTATCCAATTGTACGCCCGCCGGCTACGTATTACCTGCGCTGGTAGATCAAAAGTTGTGTCCATTGTCTTCAATTATGTCACACTCCAGCTGTTCTGAGACAGCTATCGGCTAGACTAAGAATCCAAGCACCCATGTACATGATTTTGTAAACCGACTCACATGTTTTCTGCCCCAAGGTGGACAATTCCGATTACGCACTGCAATAACCTTCTTCAGGGCAGCCTTACATATACCCTCCGGCCTATACAGGAGCTTCAGGAGTAAGGGACAGTAAAGGAATCTCTCAGATGGCTCAATATCTTCCGGAATGAGCCGTGACCACCAGACCCTGTAGTTACCGTGCGACCTTCTGGGGATGTAGCAGATCTGCTCCGCCTGTAAAACCTGTGCCGATGTTCGTCATGGCGTCCGGACCCTGTCATCCCAAAGAGCAATCAAAATCTGGTCGCTTTAAACCATGTTAAGTCGGAACATGTGAGCGTGAACAAAGGTATACCTGGCGGGGAAGGAGATTCCGAAGTAGTGTCGGCACCAAATGAACCCACAGGCTCATTGGTATCCACCTTCAGATCTGCAAGATAGGAAAGCACAAATCAGTTGAAATACGCACAACTAGACCAAAAAGCGCATAGCTTGAGCCACAAGTCCTAAAAGAAAAAGCGGCAAATTAGTTGCGCAACAAGTATTAAGAAACCAGAATCAAGCAATGGGACAGAATAATAGCAGACATGCACTAACTTCGTTACTTGACCACTAGTACGTCTACAGTTCTCAGATTCGTCCAGTTAAGGCATTGTACAGACACTGTACAGGAACCTAAGAGATATCCCCAACTACCATGACTAGAGACTACTAATAGGATTCAAGACACAGGGTAGTTAGAGACCTCACATGATCATGAGAACTTGTCAAACCCTCCAATTCGGGTGGTTGGAGACCTCACATGATCATGAGAACTTGTCCTGGCTGGTCAAACAAGACACTCCCATCCCCAGGTTACGAAACAAACAGAGAAAGAACAAGGAAATGTGTCAGCAGCAGCGAGTTAGCAACATGCAAACATACATATGAACTAAAGTTAAGAGATGAAGGACAGAGGATCCACAAAAGTGAAGTTAACTATTCATTCGTCTCGAAAAATTGGACAAAACCAACCAGTACAGCGAATAGCACTACAGGCTGCAGATCCAGAGGGCTCCCTGCCCTCCGGAGCGATTCTAATCTAGACCCGAAATCCATTGTACGTATAACTGCCATCCTCGGAAGCGGATAAAGCCGTCGAATCTATCTACATAAAGGGGCGCAGGACTACATGGCAGCTTCCCGTGTGAAAATTTTACCGCCCGGCCTATCCTACCTCAAACGCGGCTATAACGTTTTCTTCATCACTCAAGCTCCAGGTGCTACTTCCTGCGTCTTGTGCTGCAGCAAACCTGTGACATTGGAACCATACTCACGGGCTCTCTCCTTCACATGAGCAGCAGTCTCGGACAGACGATTCCTAGCAGCTTCCACCTGATCCGAACCTGGCGGGTGACGGCCCTTGACGTAGTTGTACAGCCATGACACTCCCGAGAAGGCCGCCACCGCGGTGCCCGCGGCCACCAAGAAACCTCCGACCGTGAAAAACAAGATCGTCGCGAGCGGGACGAGCACCGGGCTGAAAAAGATGAGCACCGGCGTCAATGCGATCAGCCCCAGGATCGTCCCCCCGACCGTCAGTCCTCCCAGCACCAGCACGACCGCTCCCACCGCCAGCAGCGCGAACAGTCCCAGCACCTGCCGAGTCGTAGGCGCGCGCTCCTGGATCGTGTGAAACACATTCTGCGCCTTGTCCGCCCCTTCGTGCATCTTCTCCCGAGGACGCTCAACCAGCCGGTCTCCCATCTTGCGAGCTTCTGCGCTTTGTCCAATCACACACTCCAACACCTGCTGCAACCGAGCATCCAAATCAAGCAGAATTCTACAGGAATTTCGCAGGCTTGTCAAATCACACACTCGCAAACCTGCTGCAACCGATCATCCAGACAAAAAGAACGTTCCTTCTACAAGGAAATCCACGCAGACAGAAATCTACCCTAGCTGATCAAGCAAATTCCTGCGGCTATGAATCGGCACCAGGAGGTGATCAACCTGCTGTTTGGAGCAAAACAATGTAGCGCTTGTGGAGGCGGAAAACTGCTCAGTGCAGTGCAGTGCAGAGGCGACGTCCGCAGCGAGATTGCTAGCTTACCTCTGACGCGTATTAATAAGCGACGACGCAAGCACGTAACACGGCACAGCGATGGAAAACGCCTGGCCCGCGCTGAATTAAAGGGCTGGGAACGGTGGTAGACGTGTCGCGCAGGCGGAACCCCGCCGTTGCATGCGCACATGCAGACTGCTTGCTCGTGCTCCTGTTGCGCCCCACACTCCCGTTTCGCCTCCCAAACGGCGTGCTGGCGCAACGGAACTCCCATTACCGCCGCACGCTCTGATAATCACTTCCCCATCAGGAATATTTGTCACGGATACGCTCCCCCAGCTGGCCCGCCCCTCACCGTCGGCCTCACATGCCATCTTCGGACGCTCCGCCAACCCCTCCCCCCCGTTGCATTTGCACCCGTTTCCTGTCCCCATTGCACCCCGGGATTTGCCTCGGCCGCGGCTGCCCTACGCGCTTTGCTTTTTAGGGTTTCCCCTCCATAACTTCTACTCGGGCCATATTGCTGTGGCAGTAGTATGCACCTCGAGCGCTCCCCCTCCGTCTTGTCTTTGTTGCTGCGGCGGCACCAGTGTCTGCAGCGGCGATGGTCCTTGCGACGTTGTCCCTCTGCCGACGTTTCCTGCCAATCTGGGTGCTTGCCTCTGTCTGTGTGCGTTTGTGAGGGTTTGTGGGTGAGGAGCCCTTGCAGCGCACTTAGGGAGTGACGAAGCTGATTTCAGCAGTTATCCCTGTCTGAATAATGATGTGGACTGATCATCATTCATCTGACTCTGCTGTTGCTTATGCGGTGTTGCTGCTACGGTCAGGCTTGCTTGTCCACGGTTACTAGCAGCTGAGTCGAGGGTGATGAAGATCAAGTTATCAGTTATCCCTGTCTGAACAATACTGTGGACGACAATTACTACGGTTCTGACTCGACCTGTGCTTGCTCCGTGGCTTGTCAGTATTTGGATGTTCTTGAGTCCGCCTGGTCCGCTGTTGTCGATCTCCGGAAGGCCAATGATGTTAAAACTTGACAAGCATAAAGCTGAGCTATTTCCAGCGGTGCGGAATCCTCATAGACTAGGACGAGCTGAGGCCTTCCGGTGTTCATCTGTGCTTGCTTATGTCTGCTGTGACGTTTCTGTTAGGGTTAGGGTTAGCCGTGTGTGAGGAAGTTTGGTGTTAAAGAGGAACGACGGCTAGTGATGCTGATATCATGACAAGCATATACCTGAGCTGTTTGTTTAGCTGTGCTGACCCCTAGTGAGGATTACTGAGGCCTCGTCGTGTACCTCTACTGGATTATGTAACTTAGGTCAGTGGCGTCCCTGCTGGTGAGAGATGACTGCATAGTTCAGCTGAGCAGCAAAACATCTGCGCTGAAGAACATGAGCCATAAGTCTTTCGCTCCTATCTGACACCAGCCGCGTTGCCGTGTTTTGGCGTGTGAGAAGTTGTGGTCTCGTCTCTATCTGTCGCTTTGCATGATGTGAAGGATTTGCGGCAGCCCCGAAGTAAGGTAGTCAGGTTACACCGTAGTAAGCTGGCTAACGCACACTGGTGTTCCTGGTCCGCTGATCGTCACCACCGTGTCGTCTGGCTCTTCCGTCGTCAGATCGCATCACAGCGATGTGGGTTGTCTATCGTCTCACGATCTGTATTGTTGCACCTGCTCCGCACATCGTATTATGACTTCATGCATCTTCCAAAAGTAAATCTCTAGAAAAGCCACGCCTCTAGAGAATGAAGATGGTATACACAAGAAATAAAAAAAATGAACGAGGTAAGAGTGGAAACACAGAGTTGTTGATTCCAGGCTCGTGTATTTGCACATGCTCGTACATCCCACAAATCGGCACCTATCAAAGAAATCTGCATATTTGCGGAATCAACAAAGTCGAAGGGGATCTTAAGCCCGCTGCCCATCGGACACAGCCCAAAGCCTAAAACATCAAAGACCGAGACGTTTTTAGAGAGAACCTAGATACTCTATTCCGCCCTACCCGATGGGAGCAAGCGTTTGCACGCCATCCCGAAGCTTTCAATCGCGGCAACGAAGCAAGAAAGGTGGGAGGATCTGAAGCGAGCAGGAACGTGTTGCTGCGCAAGGAACAGCGTGATGGAGGTGGAGATGCGGCAGGCAGAGCTGGTGGAGCAGTTCCTGGTCCTGGCCAAGAGCGCGCGGGGCAGAGCAGCCGCGGAGCTCATCATGCACGCCACCTCGGATCCATCGCTCTATGCTTTCTCTGAGCTCCTGTCTGTGCCGCACATTGAGGAGGTTCGAAATTTCGGGTCTTTCTCTGCACAGCAATGCTGTGCTTGTGCTGCGTGTTCTTACATTTCTGCTGCAATTGCAGTTGCATGGAACGGAGCAGTCCAGCTACCTAGATCTTCTGCGGCTTTTCGCACACGGGACCTGGACGGATTACAAGAGTAAATTTGCCGTCCGGCCTTTCCAGGGATTTTTATGTAGGGGATGTTGTGGCTTCCGAGGACTTCTGGATTAGGGTACTGAGGTAGGGCGTGCCCTGCAGATAATGCGCGTCACCTTCCGGAATTGCAACCTCAGCAGAAACTGAAGCTCAAGCAGCTGACTGTGATGACGTTGGCTGAGACGTCCAAGGTGCGAATTTGCTTACTCGCTTGCGAGATTTTTTGACTGGGCTGTGTTGAGCGCTGGCTCGTAAGGTGGAAGATGCAGCAGGGGTGGTTTGATGTCACAGAAGAGAGGGGGTGTATCCCTGGTTTTGGAGTTTGCTGGCTTGTAGGGAAAGTTGGAGTAATTGTTATCTGCCTGCTGGACAGGTTCGTATGATGATAATGAATGGGGTTTGAACAGGTGCTGCCTTACGATCTACTCATGCAACAACTAGATGTGTCAAATGTCCGCGAGCTTGAGGATCTTCTTATCAATGACTGCATGTATGCGGTAAGTGTGCTTGCGTTTACCCAGGGCTCTTCTGTGAGCAGGCGTGACACTTGCTTGGTTGGTCTTCTGGTTCTCCTACAGGGTATTGTGAGAGGCAAGCTGGACCAACGGCGCAGGTGTTTTGAGGCAAGTAGGAGCGTCTGATAGCAGTATTAGAATTGGGTTTGTCATTTTGTGGTTTCAGTTTATGCGAAGGTTTGGTTGTAGTATCTTACTCTTGGTACATGATATCCTTGTAAGCAGGTACAATTTGCTGCTGGTAGGGACTTGAGACCAGGTCAACTTGATAACATGATACATACTCTCACTGATTGGTAAGTATGTGAAGTAGCATTGCCAGATCTCGAAGGATGCCCCGGTCCTGGTCTGGATGCTTTCTTACCACCTTTGGGTTTTATTGTTGCAGGCTGGGGAATTCCGAAACACTTTTACATACCATTCAAGAAAAGATCAGGTGGGCTGACAGCATGAGCGAGGTCGATAGAAGGCACAAGAAGGAAGTAGAAGAGAAGGCAGAGGAGATCAGAAAGTCTCTCAAGGTTGGTAACGAATCCTCTCTGTTGATGCTTAGTGTCTGTCTTGCTCGTAGCATGGGAAAATCATGTGATATTCCCATCCAGCTGCAGTTACATTAGTTGAAGGAGATTACACATGGTCGATGTACTTTCTCACTTCTTGGCAGAAGCTTTTGTACACGGTCGTGTAAAGCAGGCAGAGGACAATTTGCGTGGGCAGCAAGACCCTGTCTACTCGGAAGCAGGGCCACTGGTGATGGATTGTGTGGAAGAGGATCGGAGCAGACAAAAAAGGTGCAGGGCCCAGTATGTTCCCGTCACTGGTGCACAAATTTCAGTCTTGCTCAATGAGCGTGCTGAATAGCTCACCGGGCTATTTGTTGTGTGCAGAAGGCGCTAGAAACCACGATCTAGGGGGCTAGGCTTTTTTTGGCTGTAGTGCTTGCATTCGCGAGGCGAGGAAGCCAATTTCGGTAGTTCTAATACAAGTTTTGTCGCTACTTTTTAGACACAGGCTATAGTGATGGCCTTCTGCTGTCAAAGCTAGCATCTCCAATTCGGCTTCTGAACAAATTGATCGCTAATTCTTTCAGTGTTGGAGTCCTCATGCCTGCACCTTGAATGCGGCACTTTTAAAGCACGTAGATTTCATCCTGCCGCAACAAATGTAATTTCTATTCGAACTATTGTCGTCGATTTTGGGTCGTCGAGGAAGATCTGAAATCCTTTCAGGAGAATGATTCTTATCGTGATTTTTCAGGGGAATGTTTCAACCTGAATGTTCCTTGGCACCCCTTACGGGGGAATGTTTCAACCTGAATGTCTCTTGGCGCCAATCCTCATCAGACCCAAGAGCGATTGACCGGGACACGGCGAAGTTCCTTCCCTTGTCCGGGACATGGTACTTGTGGAAAGTGTGCGAATGTGTAACTGCACAAAATACATATCTACATATGTAGGTACCAAGAAGCATCCAGAACTTTGCTCGCTCAGTTGTGAAACAACTTGAAACATCGGAACGAAAGCCTCCTAACCGCGTCTCCCCACCCCCTTGACGCAGCAAACCATTGAAAACGGATGACCTAGAGCTCATTTCGAAGTTGCTTTTCCGGCTACGAGGCCCGGAGGTACCTACGGAAGTCACAACACATAGCCTGCTGGCTTCATTCCTGAGCTAAGCGTTTGTCCGTGGATAAAAGATGCAAACATGTCATACCGGGATAAGATCAGATACGTTCCTGGGCAACAACGACATCAGAGCATCATCTGGTTTGCCAGTACAGCGTTCACAGCAACGTCCCATAAGAGGCACACAAGGCAAACATTGTGGTTGCGCAGCGACGTATCCAATCGTGTCCCAGATTGACGGTGAGAGTATGAACAGATCGACCATCGACCCTTATTAACGCAAAGATACAAGAGTAACACAAGGATAACTAACCACTTTTGACCGGAGAGAGTGTTTGCTTGCATCCATCCCGGAGCCAAGAGCTAGCCGCAAGGGGGCAAAAACCTGCAATCGCCACGGGCGGGCTTCTTGGAGGAAACCCTAGCTACAGTGTACTGTACTCACATGCGTTCAGGGAACATAAGTAGACACATAGACATAGTGAAAGTGAGACGTGAAACGTGAAACTCGATTGGCTGAAAACTTGGTCGTTTTTCATCCCCCATGCTACCTACTTGCATGCTTCCTTCCTTGGTTGGACCTGCGACCGAGGTTTAATCTAATGGTACATCGCCAGTAAAGTCGTGTGTAGTTGTAGCGTGCGCTGGTGTGGAGAGGTAACGCAGCGGAGCGTGAAGGGTAGCGGAGCGAGGGTATGGTCATGGGAACTTCCGGTTCAAAGTTAGAGAAAGTGCTTGGCGACCAATTTCCAGAGGGGGAGCGCTACTTCGGGCTGGAGAACTTCGGAAATACCTGCTACTGTAACAGCGTGCTGCAGGTTTTTTCTATTAGACGGGATCTGACTTTTGCAATCCCTCACATCAGGGTATGCTGTGCCTGGTTAGACCCTGAGCACGTCCATCTTGTTTCCAGGCCCTGTATTTCTGTGTGCCTTTCCGGAATCAGCTACTGGAGTATTGTAATCGCTATAAAAACGTGGGTGAAGCAGAGGACAACCTCTTGATTTGCTTGTCTGACCTCTTCACGCAGGTTGTCTCTCGTGAGTCCCTCCCAGCCAGATACTTGTCTGTTGCGCACGTGATTTCCGTAATTCATGCTCTCAGCCTGACTGTGAAATGGTTCTGCAGATAAATTCTCACAAGAAGAAGACTGGGGTGCTTTCGCCAAAACGCTTTGTGCAGAGGGTTAAGAAGCAAAATGAGCTGTTCCGCAGCTACATGCACCAGGTCTGTGATAAGCTCATTCGTATGAATTTGCCATCTGGAGCTCGTTGCCGAAAACTTGTTCTGAGGCCTGCTCTCGTGGACAGGATGCTCATGAATTTCTGAATTTCCTCTTGAACGAGCTTGTCGACATTCTGGAAAAAGAGTCTAAAGCTTCCGAGAAGCTATCAAACGGTACATCTAACGGTCTGTCCAATGGCAACGAGCAGAAGTCGATGACATGGGTACATAAGATATTTCAGGTGTGCGACATCTGTCTTCCAATACTGGGCCATGTAGGGTGTGGACACAATTGATGTGGACGCTGGATATTGGGAGGCATGGTTGCAGGAAAAGCAGGAGCTTGTCGACGTTTTCCACTACTTGTAGATGTGTTATTTATTGCTTAACTTGGATGAAAATACATTGATTGCAGGGAATTTTGACAAATGAGACGAGATGTTTGCGTTGTGAGACCATCACAGCCAGGGATGAAACATTTCTAGACTTGAGTCTGGACATTGAACAGAACAGTTCCATCACGAGCTGTCTACGGAATTTCAGCTCTACCGAGACCCTTAATGCTGAAGACAAGTTCTTTTGCGACAAGTGCTGTAGGTCTGGAAACAGAGTCCTATTAGCCCTTTATATGCATATGGAAAGTCCTGATGAATTAATATTGTGGCTTGTGCAGTTTGCAGGAAGCACAGAAAAGAATGAAAATTAAATTTCCTCCCAAGATTCTCGCTCTGCATCTTAAACGCTTCAAGTATATCGAGCAGCTTGCGAGGTACAAAAAACTGTCGTACCGTGTTGTGTTTCCCTTGGAGCTGAAGCTGGTGAATACAACAGATGACGCTCCCAATTCGGAGGCAGAGTACTCTTTGTTTGCCGTCGTTGTTCATGTTGGTAGCGGTCCTAATCATGGCCACTATGTCAGCCTTGTTAAGAGCCACAACCACTGGCTGTTTTTTGATGACGACAACGTGGAGATGATTGACGAGACAGTAGTGCAGACATTTTTTGGATCTGCACAAGAGTACTCCAACAATACGGATCACGGCTACATACTATTCTACGAGAGTGAAGAACAACATAGGCTGGGGAAGTCACATGTCTATTGAGGTGGTAACCGTGGCGGTTTAAGTCAAGGCAAGCACATACAGGGAATCAGAGTCTGTTTAACGCCTTCGCCATGCTCACCATGCTTCTTATCCACAAACCGAACGTGCTACCCACAGCAGGGTTTGCTGCACGTGCCCAGACCTAGGGCCCGCAGGAGGTATGTGGCTACCACCCCACCTTGCTTCTGCAGGAGAGTGATGATCTGCAGGCGCAATCGATGTACGGCATGTATGGACAGAAACGACCTCTCGGCACCCACACTCTGAAATTCGGCGTTGCGAAAAACCTCAAAACGCCCAAAGATGGACTTTGAACATAGTTGGAGGCCACTTGTACAATAATCAGATGTTAAGAAATATTTTATTTGTACATCTCTTCCGGTGCTAACGATGGACATGTGTCCATGCCAAGAGATCGTAGAGTTCACACCATCCCAACAAGGCTTTCAGCACAACCTTTACCTTGTCATGGAGGCGCTCTCAACACCGCCCCGCACAGCGTCCTGGATCATAACAGCTAGCTACCTCCTCCTCCGCCTCCCTATGAGACCACATAGCCGGTAGTTGCCTCTGGCCTCTCTGCTGGCCGGAGGCGAGGCAAGAATCTCAGCGAGGATGGAATGGGAAGGCAGATTTAGGTTTATGTGGCGTGGTTTTATCATACCTCTATGACCGAGGGAACTTGACGGGCGAGAGAGTTTAGTTTGGGGTAAGAAAGCTCTCCAAACTATCGAAAAACATGTATCTCCTCGGTGACATTAAATTGCGAGATTTGAATGTCAAACAAATCAATATATTCTCGAGAAAATTTAAAGAAATAAGTGTCTATATATGTGTGCAAGCAACCTCATATATTCATGAATCCACTAGAGCATTAGAAATATGGCGAAATCCAACGGTAAACAGCCAACTATAAACTATGAGGTTCAACCTTGGACGTCAAGCTCGAAACGTATTGCAGAAGATTGGGAGATTATTAATAATGTTGTACTGAAAGCTCTCCAATTTTTATTCGACAATTGCCATGGATCATTGGATCTACTTGATGGTGAGTTTATAACTGTAAACATGGCTGTTCATCGCATCATAAAGCTTCCAACAGGGGTCTTCCAGTTATTAGAAGCATATGAAAAAGCATTGAGTGATGGACTATGTCACATTTCTAGTAACCCATATATTATCGGTGGAGAAGTTGGATGGGCGAGAAAAGTATTGAAGCACTTGATCCAACAATGGAACGTGTATGAAAGCTTTGTAGAACGACTGATGGAAATATTTGGTCCTTTAAATGATTTAAATGCAGAGGAATTTGATCTTTCTTTCAAGGGTTATATGATCTTTTCTCTACTTGCATACACTGATTACGCAAAAAGAGCCATAAACCATGTTGTGCAAGAAGGATATGACAACATCGAAGACATGGATGCTTCACTTTTGGTTGGTATGATGAGTACGTATATGTCAAGTGAGAAGAGACGACATTACTTTCGGCAAAATATAGAGCCAATAACATACAATGCGATTGCAACATTGATTTGGCAAATATTTCCTATGGTAGCACGAGAATTTTGGGGAGATAATACTGAAGAAAAAGGAGGGCAAACTTTTCAAGCAAACTCTACGAGTACAACTTCTTTATCACAAGGACAAGACTTAAATGAGATAAGCTCATTGAATGATCTGATCGTGATGGAGAAGTTTTTGAGTAGTATAGCGGCCAATGATAACTCCATAAAGGATCTTGTCGTGGTGGAACCAATATCTTTATCTCCTCCAACTTCTGATCTTGATATTGTGGAGCCAACACCTTTATCTCCTCCAACTTCTGATCTTGATATTGTGGAGCCAACATATTTATCTTCTCCAACTCTTGATCTTGATGTTGTGAAGCCAACATCTTTATCTCCTCCAACTCCTGATCATGATGTTGTGGAGCCAATATCTTTGTCTCCTCCATCTCCTTTACCACAAACACAAAACTTAGAGGAAGAAATCTTAGATGATCTTTTTGTGATGCAAGATTTTTTGAGTGGCCTATCAGGTAATGACTCCGCAAGAAGTTCTGATGTTGGGAAGACAATATCTCCTTCTTCTTCACCGGCTCCATCTCGATCCACAAGAAGTTCTGATGTTGGGAAGACAATATCTCCTTCTTCTTCACCGGCTCCATCTCGATCGACAAGAAGTTCTGATGTTGGGAAGACAATATCTCCTTCTTCTTCACCAGCTCCATCTCGATCTGCAAGAAGTTCTGATGTTGAGAAGACAATATCTCCTTCTACTTCACCAGCTCCATCTCGAACAAAGAAAAAAATTGGTTCGCGGTTGCGAAAGATTGTAAAATGGTCTTTTAGAGAGTGAAAATTTATTTTAAATTAGTTTAAACCAGAGTTCCACCCAAGATCGAAGCTAGAAAAAAATGTGTTATTTTTTGTATCATTTTAAAAATTATAAAAATATCCACATCAATTTCCTTTAAATAGTAGGAGATACATAGCTCAATTTATATCACGCAAAGAGCCTAGGCCTGGAGCAACGGCCTGCAAGAGCTATAACACATGCAAAGTCGATAACTTCCTCTAGTCAACAAAGATGAGCAAGTTATTGAGCTGAAGACATTTTTGAAAGAAAACTTGGTTATCGGGCATTTCTAGATACCGAAGCCCTTCCAACGGAATGTCTGTTCCACGGACGGACACGCTGCCAAGACGTCATCCAGGAACGTAGGGAAGTAGGAGGTAGTGAATGGACAACAGTCGCTACAGCACATCATACTACAATACAGTCGGATCCTGTCACTGTGTTTGGCTGTTGGAAAACTTGGGGGCCAGCTGATCGCTGATTGGACTACGAGGGCAAGTTTTGCAGGGTGACACATTGGCTAGCCGACAGAGGTTCACCGGTCAACGACCGAAATGGGGAAAAATAGAGGGTGATATACTCGTCGAGGCCCGGGCCCTCTCACTGGACTGGTTGTGTGGATGGAATGCTCACTTGGACGTGATGGCTTCATGTTGAGGCTGTGTGGCACTCGTGCAACTGCTTTCTTTCCTTTTATGTCGCTTTCTGGATTCAATTTTTGAAGGGCTGTTTGTATGAATTGGCTCGTTGTCGGCTCCGGGTGCCGGAGTTGCTAGAGCAGGAAGGCGCTAGAAGGTGATGGATCTCTGCTCTTGGAGAGAGCCGTGAACTACATGGCTGTTGCTGCCTACGCCCGCCCACCAGTGTAGTAGGCTGGAATGGCAGGCGCGTGGGACGGATGTGAAATGCTTGCACCAATTGCAAGTAGCGTGTCTGCTACTGCTGGAGGATTAATGCTTGTCTGAGGAGTTGGAGTGACCTGAGGCGCTGCTCGCAGAGGGGGAGATTGGTGGAGTTAGCGAGAAATGTTGCGCGAGATGACCTCCTGTAGCAGCATCCTGCCCGCATCTGCTGTCAGGACGCGTTACGCAACTGACCCAGGCCCGAGCAGGGGTTCCTGGAAGAATGTGGAGTACCGGCGGAAAGGAGGAAATGAATCTTGGGTTTCTGGGTTGAGAGCTGTACGAAGGGTGCAGGGTGCTGTGCTGAGTGGTACGCACCCTGGAGAGCTTAATGCTCTAGGCTTGGGTTATGTTGCAGCAAGCGGTTGCGGCTGCAGAAGCTTGGAGGGCGGGGTGCATTCGGCGCAGGATGTGATGTCCAGAGCCCCGTCCACGTCTGGCTCATGGGTGATGTCCCTCGGGAATAGACCTCAACAAGTCCAGTGGAGGAAGGGGCGATTTGTGATGGACTGCCCTGCCCTGTTGCCGAAGGGATTTCGCCTGCCAGCCAAACAAAGCTTGGTAGTGACACCTATAGTTTGGAGGAACAGTAGAAAGCCAGAAACACTCCTCGTGAGATCGAGCTTTGGCAACATAAGGATACTGAGGGCGGGAGAAGAACCACAAGTGTTGTTGCTGGAAGACCCTGACAATGAGTTTCAACAGGGAGAAGATGGTGGTCAAGTGCGGGGTCGAGCGTCCGAAACAGTTGCTGTAGACACGACGGCTGAGATAGCAGACGCTTCTTCTGAATCCCTGCCTCCTGAAGGCTTCATCCTCCTCATTGCCTGCATGATTGGCCTCCTCACTGGAGCCGGCGTTGTTCTGTTCAATGTTGGGGTGAGGTGGATTTCTCAGCCCTTGCTTTCTCTTCTTGCACATGTATCAGCTACAAGGCGTATTACCCTCAGCCAGCTGCTCTCGTTGCGGGGTTTCATTTTGAGCTTGTTGTTGTCTCCTAACTGTGAGTTGGAGTTTTGATATTGTTTTCAGTAAGGCTCTCTTCGTCAATGCAGGAACATGGCGTACATGACCTATTGTGGGAGGGAGTGTATGGACCTTCGTGGCTTAGAGCTCATCCTATTCAGCAGACATGGCAACATATCATCTTCATTCCAGTCGGTGGTGGTCTAGTTGTCGGAGTTTTGAATACAATAAGGAATAGGTTGGAAGTTCCTGCTGGGGAAGATACTAACGACGAAGGAAATATCTCTTTTGTCTCGAGAATGAAGGCATTCTTCAGGCCTGTGCTTAAAGCTGCGGCAGCAGCTGTCACACTCGGGACAGGAAACTCTCTTGGTCCAGAGGGTCCCAGTGTGGAAATTGGTGCATCTATTGCATCAGGGTTCGGGGATCTGCTGAAAAGTAGCAGAGAACGAAAATTATCGTTCACAGCAGCAGGGTCTGCAGCTGGCATTGCCTCAGGTGAGGTGAGCTATTCTGAGTAGGTCACTGCATGACGTTAAGTGACGGCACGTTGGCTGTGTGTTCGAGGTCTGCTATCCGCTGCGCCTAACTGTGTGTATATGGGTATTGGATTTTAGGTTTCAATGCTGCCGTCGCCGGCTGCTTCTTTGCTCTTGAGTCGGTTCTTCGTCCAATATCTGGACAGAACTCATCCTCGTTAACAACGGCCACAATTATTCTTGGTTCCGTGCTCGCCTCTGTTGTATCCCAAGCGGGTTTGGGATCTGAGCCTGCCTTCAGGACTCCTGCATATGAATTTCGCTCTCCTGCAGGTAAGTACCATACGTCACGCTGGTAGTAATTTGCATATGACTAAGTGGAGAACCCCTAGCCCGACAATTTGTATCTGGAGGGCGTGTGACAAATCATCTTCCTGTTTTGCAGAGCTCCCACTATATCTTCTACTTGGTATTCTTTGTGGATTTGTTTCTGTTTGTCTCCTGACGGGCTCAGCTTATGCGACTTCAGCTTTTGACGGCCTGAAAGCCCGTGGTGTACCCGCTGGAATTCTCCCTTCCTTGGGAGGACTGTCAGTGGGATTGATTGCATTGGCCTATCCTGAGATACTGTACTGGGGGTTTGAGAATGTGGAAGTTCTCCTCAGATCACGAATGCCATGGGCAGCGGGTCCATCACCAGGCTTGCTGCTTCAGCTGGTTGGGGCAAAGGTGGTCGCAACTTCATTATGCAGGGGATCAGGATTGGTGGGTGGGGTCTATGCTCCTTCGTTGTTCATTGGTGCTGCCCTAGGATCCGCATATGGAACTCTGGTGAATTATGTCGTAGTACATGCAGACTCGATGTATCATCTCAACGTCCTCAGTGTCGCAGCCCCTCAAGCGTATGCTCTGGTAGGACAGTACTTCTTTTCACGGTCATGGTGGTTTCCAATGAAACATACTGCAACTAACAAAGCATTGGATGTTGAATCTTGAACAGGTTGGCATGGCAGCCACTCTTGCAGGTGTATGTCAAGTGCCTTTCACATCTGTCCTGCTCCTCTTCGAACTAACCCATGACTATCGCATCATTTTACCACTCATGGCGGCAGTGGGGCTCTCCTGTTGGGTTGCGTCTGCAGCAACCTCACAGAAGAGCACTCGGGGTTCGACTAAGATAACTGCACCAGCAGGGTTGCTGCCAAGCAGGAGCCGGGTCAATGGTACTGTGAAGGACGAGAGTGTTTCTGGTCAAGAAATGATATGTACATTAGATTCTTCTCTTTGCTTGAACTCGGAAGTCAATGATGAGAAACTGCGAGCACAGATCCCTGTCTCTGCGGCCATGAGGACAAAGTTTGCTGTTGTCTCACCTGAAGTCACCGTAAAAGCAGCGGTGTCATTGATGATAGAGCAAAAAGAGTGGTGTGTGTTGATAGTTGGTAAGAACGGACTCCTCGAGGGGATTTTGACTCTAGGAGACGTCCAGCAAGAAGCACGGAAAGCTAGGAGCACTTCACAGGTAAATGATCGAATACTGCTTTGCGTTCCTATTACGTTTAGTAGCTCCCGCAGACAAAAACTGAACGCTGACCTGTTTACTGTGTAGCAAACGGATCAGAGACCTGTTTCGAAGGTGTCCAAGAGTTGGTCCTCTGGTAAATTAGTGACTGCCTATGCGGATATGAGCCTTCGAGCAGCTGAAAGGAAGATGGTCAGCCGAGGGATAAGGCAGGTTCCTGTTGTGGCAAAGACTGGAGAGAGTGACCGATTCGTGATCGGACTTCTTGACAGAGATTCCATTGATCGAGCTTGCCGGTAAGTGGCATGGATGTTACATGGATCGTGGTGTTCCTTTGTTGTTCCTCGCCTGTTACAGACTTGTACAGAAGTGATAGTGCCCAATGCACATTTTACAGGGCTGAAGCAACCAGGAGGATGGTGGAGCGGTTGTCCACTTCTTCTGTTCCAGTTGATGCTGAAACTTCCATACGATGAACAGCTTCAGCAGAATCTGAACCAGTTTTGCTTCCCCATTTGTAGATACATATTACTTGGATCAGGATTCTGACAGTTTCGTGTTTCGTTTCTGTCAAGGTGTGCAAAGATTTCTTACCAATTGTTTGTAGAGTACATTGTAGACAACATTCTTCCTACTTACTTGCAAAGTCCTCTGTGGGCGTAGGTGTATACTAATCGTGTGTGGAAAGACATTGAAATCTGTGGCCCAAATTGGGTTCATATCTCATTAAAGAGCCAATCAGACAATTGTGTACATTCTGGCACTACGTATACACCTGTGGCACTATATGGGCAGTGCGTCCTCCGTGTGTCAAAATCATGTAAAAGTCTTAGACCACGAATGAGCATTTCGAGCGTGTAGAGTGGTAGGAAATACCTGCAATGCTACGGAGTTAGAATTCTGTGTTGCTGAGTGCGACGGTGCGGATTTTGCAGTTCTTGTGGGAGTTGCCTACGGGGTATGGATGATGGTTGATAGGGTTCTGGAAGCTTCTGGCAAGGTGTAAGGATGTGTAACTGCGATTGTGGTGTGAAATGCAAGTTGGTTAGTGGAGCTTGCCCTCTGTGACAACAGTACTCTGCGCTAGATCGTGGATACCTATATGTATGTGAAGGCTCAGTGTTGGTAGGAGGGGAAACGCGGCGCTGGAAGACGGGGTGGCACAGGTCTAGTTGCAGAGGCGTCAACCTTGCTCCTGAGAATTAAAAGGTTTGGTTTTGTTACATCTGCTTTTTAGAATTTCGCCCTTGCCAGGTCCCGGTCTGGCACGTTGTGAAAGCACCCGTCCTCCTGCAGGCAGGTCTGATATCAGAGGGAGGATGCTGTTCTCTGTCTTAGCCAAGCGGCTGGGCTCAGAACGTGGGTGGAATGCAAGCTTTGCTAGGTTTTTGAGTCGATCCAGTTCTGTAGCCAGCTGAGGAAATAGATTTGACGGAAAAGGCAGTTTTCTTTGGCAGGGGATGGCTATATGTAGTAGGCAGAATGTATATTATGAGCAAGGAGAGGTGGATGGCCTCCTTGAGGAGGAAGCCTTGGCAAATCGACGGCACCTCCCATTGGCAGACACAATCAGCCTGTCTGGGTGAGAGCAAGCTCGGGTAAGATCCCCAGCACCAGCACCAGCGCCTCCTGTGAGGACCACGCAGTGCGACTGTTAAGGCCACATCTTGTCTGTGCTTACATCAGAAATTGCCGTGCAGGAAAAAAAGAGCAGACCAGGCTCTGAAGTCGGCGGTGTCGTGAAGGCCAGAGCCAACAGCCAAAGGAGTGCTGCTATCTGAAGCGCAGACAAAGCGCTGTAAGAGCCAAGAGCTCAAGGTGACAGAGTCAGAGAGTGACATTTCTGACACGGGGAGTGGCCAAAGGAACGAGAGCTCAGCGTAGAGCCTGAAAGATGCACTAATTGTAAAGGAGTTGCCTTCCAGAAGACCTCCCGTGCCCAAGAAGCTGCCTCTTGCCGCTCGTGCTGCTTTGGTACTCCTTTCTAGTTGGGCTGGCTATTTAGTTCAGAGCTTAGTAAAACAGGATTCACAGTTGGAGAGCTACCACTACGCTTCCACTCATCTGAGAGTGCAGAGCCTCCGGTCGAGCAGCTGTGGAGCTTCTGGTTTGTCTGCGGAATACGCTGCAATATCCAGAGGATGATGGAATCGTCACCTCAGTTGTCTGCTCCTCCAAAAGGTCTCCTTGCTTATTGTTTGATTGCTTTTTGTTGTGGCATGGTTTTGAGGTTGTGATTTTCCTCTCAACACCAGACATTTGATGCAGTGGTGGTACTATTTCGCGCTACTGGAGATGCTCCCATCCTTAAGCAATCCAAATTTAAGGTTTGCATCCATCACCATTTTGCATCTGAGGGTTGAGGAATTTTTTAAACTGCGAGAAATACTGAAAGTTGTTTTGGTTCCATGGACTAGATTGGAGCTTCTGAGAAGTTTGCGAAGGTTATAGACTTCCTCAGGAAGCAGCTACATCGAGAGACTCTGGTAAGTGAGATAAGTGACGTTCTTGCGCAAACAATTTTGTGCCCTTGAACAGTGAATGTAACGTGCTGACTGCTCGCATGTGAAGTTTGTATACGTCAATAGCGCTTTCTCCCCCAACCCCGACGAACTTGTCTCAGACTTGTTCGAGGTACGACTTTGAGTTGAAAGGAGTAAGTACTTGCGACTTGAGCCATTGTGACGTGTGCAATGGTCTGACGTGTAACTCGTTGGAGAGTGCAGAACTTTGGTATCGATGGGAAATTGGTTATCAATTATGCATGTTCAGTGGCTTGGGGCTGATTGAACCGTAAGTGGGCTACAATCCTTGCTGGTGGCCTTCAGGAATCAAGCAGCGAACTGGATCGGTGACTTGAGAAATGTTTGCGAGCTAGCTTGTTCTGGCAAACGTTCGGGCGCTTACGTAATCCTTCTTAGCAGGCGCATACATTGCTGCGCAACATGCAGGACGGCTAGGAGGGCGTACTGGAAGGCGTACCCAAGAACCTGAACGGGATTATTTTATTTGTAATATTTCATACTATCTTAATTATTAAGCAGGTCAGTATGTTCCAAAACTTATTATTCGGTAGTGTTCACGGACCTAATCCATAACGCCGGGGCCTTTTTTGGCTCATTTTCTTGCGGATCTCGATTTGTAATTTTCATTGAATCTACATCAAGCTCCTGCGGAATCCAACATGGCAAATAACATAACCTTCTCCTCTATCGGTTCAAATGGCCTAGGCCAAATGGACACACATTTATAAGAACTTTGTGATTAAGCATCTTGTGCATAGATCGGTACTTAGATGGGGTGCACAGAGGGAGTGGATGCCCTTGGCGCAAGCGTTCATGTTGGTTGAAAACTTTGGAGCATTCTTTACATTCCACGATTTTCAAACCATTAGCTTCTCCTCAATTTGTTCATGTGTTGGTTGAAAATTTGGAGCATCCTTTTGGGCTCCATTTTTTGAAGGATCTAGCATGAGGTATGGCTTTTGCATTGGGCTGGAAATCTTGGCTTAGTTAACGCGACGTCCTTTGTGCCCTTGAACAGACAGTAACGTGCTGACTGCTCGCATGTGAAGTTTGTATACGTCAATAGCGCTTTCTCCCCAACCCCGACGAACTTGTCTCAGACTTGTTCGAGGTACGACTTTGAGTTGAAGTAAGTACTTGCGACTTGAGCCATTGTGACGTGTGCAATGGTCTGACGTGTAACTCGTTGGAGAGTGCAGAACTTTGGTATCGATGGGAAATTGGTTATCAATTATGCATGTTCAGTGGCTTGGGGCTGATTGAACCGTAAGTGGGCTACAATCCTTGCTGGTGGCCTTCAGGAATCAAGCAGCGAACTGGATCGGTGACTTGAGAAATGTTTGCGAGCTAGCTTGTTCTGGCAAACGTTCGGGCGCTTACGTAATCCTTCTTAGCAGGCGCATACATTGCTGCGCAACATGCAGGACGGCTAGGAGGGCGTACTGGAAGGCGTACCCAAGAACCTGAACGGGATTATTTTATTTGTAATATTTCATACTATCTTAATTATTAAGCAGGTCAGTATGTTCCAAAACTTATTATTCGGTAGTGTTCACGGACCTAATCCATAACGCCGGGGCCTTTTTTGGCTCATTTTCTTGCGGATCTCGATTTGTAATTTTCATTGAATCTACATCAAGCTCCTGCGGAATCCAACATGGCAAATAACATAACCTTCTCCTCTATCGGTTCAAATGGCCTAGGCCAAATGGACACACATTTATAAGAACTTTGTGATTAAGCATCTTGTGCATAGATCGGTACTTAGATGGGGTGCCTGAAGGGAGTGGATGCCCTTGGCGCAAGCGTTCATGTGTTGGTTGAAAACTTTGGAGCATTCTTCCACATTCCACGATTTTCAAACCATTAGCTTCTCCTCAATTTGTTCATGTGTTGGTTGAAAATTTGGAGCATCCTTTTGGGCTCCACAGTTTTTCGAAGGATCTAGCATGAGGTATGGCTTTTGCATTGGGCTGGAAATCTTGGCTTAGTTAACGCGCTGACGTCCTTTATTGCTTGAGCAAACTTAGCCCACATACACCACATCATGCTGCACATTGTACCCGAAAATTGCACCCAATGTCCAGTGTTTTCAATATCACAACTTCAAAAACATTTTAAGCCTCCATAGTCAGACTAGTAGGGTTACAAAAATATCAACCTTTTGCACGGACACCGTGTCCTTGTTGACGTACACCCTATGTAGACACCCTAAACCAGAAGAGACCCGGCTCGGAATTTGAAATGGCAGGCTAGGGCTGTGCAGGATCGAGCTGCCCGCATAGAGGCTGAGTTGAGAGATACTCCTACCTACAAGGCAAGGGTATGGAATTGGCACAATGGTGATGGGAAGCTCCGCGAGCAGGGTTTGAACGTTCGGAACGACAAGTTTATAATGGGCTTGAAGGAGAGATTGGGAGGGCCGGATGTGTTCTCTAATAACTTTGGCAAGGTTTGGAATGAGAACCTAGGCTTCGTATGCCATGGCACAGACACGCTCTCACCCCAGGATTGGAGACATGTCGATGATCTGTTGTACCACATCTATGGAAAACGTCCAAGCAAATGCAACTCTCAGTGGGTGCCAAAATCCATGGCCTTGGGTCTTCTCGTAAAGAAGGGGTTGGGCAAAGATGTGAAGACGCATTCTTGGGGTTGGCAGGATACTATAGGAAGTTCATTCCGCGGATGAGCAGGATTGCGCGACCATTGAACAACCTGTTGAAGAAGTTGGTGACTTGGCGTTGGACTGAAGAGGAGGAGTCAGCCTTCAACTCTTCAAAGGGTAGACTACTCATGAGCTCGCCAATTCTTGGTCATCTAGACTTCAGCAAGTTAGGGATGCCATGCGGAAGCAACTAGCATCAAACATACTTACTATATTAACATTGAATAATGTTTAGGCTCATAGGTGGGTATTTAAACAATTACGAAGGGTTGTGTCCTTTTGCTAGCCTGCAAGTTAACTAACTACAATAATAGCCTATGCCTAGTTGACTTAACCAACATGGTCTGCTTATTTCTAACTCTCCCTCTCATACACGTTGTGTAATCTGAGAGCTCCATATTTAACCAAAAGGAAATTACTCAAGTTGCAAAAAGCACTGCGTCTTACTATCAACTCTGGCTCGTCTTCCGCAACTCCCAATCGATCTTCTACGCTGAGTCTAAGAAGACACACAGGAACTCACAGAGGAGATCACCGGTTGTGATAAGAGCCGAAGCAAGCCTTTCGACAGTAGTTCTGCAACGCAAATGATGGAACATACAAATGACCTCACCAAATGAGAGATTTATCTAGCGTCATGTAGCTACTACAATCTACCAGTCCAAGCCTATCTCTATGAAGACGGTGTTTAAACTTAGACAGGGACTTTGTCAGCACATCTGCTGTGTTCAAGTCAGTAGAGACATACTCAACCTTGACTAAACCTCTCTCTGTTGCATCACGAATGTAGTGATGCTGAATCTCTATATGCTTCGTGCGAACATGAAAGACAAGATTAGCCACCAGAGCAATAGCTGACATATTATCATAGTTAAGTATTGTTGGCCCTTTCTTTTGCACACCCAAGTCTTCACATAACCTCCGCTCCCACTCAGCCTCCTTGGTGGCTTCTGTAAGAGATTTGTATTCAGACTATGTCGAAGATAGTGAAATGACCGCTTGCTTTCGGCAAGACCAATTCACAACTACCGAGCCTGCTAGGAAGCAATATGCTGAAATACTTCAACGAGTGTCGGCGTCGGAAGCCCAATTTGTATCAACATAATATGTTAGCAGAAGGTGCGTTTTCCCATTGGGTTTATAGTAGAGACCATAGTTCTGTATACCCTTTAGATAACGCATGATGCGTTTTAGAGCAACTCAGTGACTCCATATAGATCTCCTGAAAATGACCATGAAGGAAAGCTGTACACACGTCAAACTGATAGATCTCCAAGTTGAGTTCTACAAAGAACGCAAGGAGCATCCTAACTGAAACAGCCTTGACTATGGGTGAGTAAACCTTGTCGCCTTGGTAGTCCACTCCCTCTTTCTGACTATAACCCTTAGCAACTAATTTTGCCTAATAGCAAATCTTAAGCTCAACCTCCTGAAACTTTGTCCAAGGCAAATAAGTTGACGGAGAAGACAAATGGGCTCATCTACCGGATCCTAAATAAACTAACAGTAAACTATGCCCATGACTGGGATACCAAGCTGCCATCAGCGTTGTGGGCGTTCAGGACAGTGGAAAAGGTGACCACCCAAAGGACCCCCTATTACCTCACCTATGGACACTCCCCCGTTATGCTGGTCGAGTTTGAAGTACCCACCTTTTGGGTCATGATGGAAGGGCGTTTAACGGAGGAGGAAAGTCAATT
This sequence comes from Anthoceros angustus, assembly GCA_010909165.1. Taxonomy (NCBI): domain Eukaryota; kingdom Viridiplantae; phylum Streptophyta; class Anthocerotopsida; order Anthocerotales; family Anthocerotaceae; genus Anthoceros; species Anthoceros angustus. The sequence goes on from MU008177.1 coordinate 597,192, forward strand.
GGAGCGCCTCCTAGGGTTTGTTCAACACACGGAGGACCGGGAAGAGGAAAATGCCCTTTCAAGATATCACACACATTTCCTTCCTATGCTAGATGCGCTAGAGATGACTATCTGCAACGGAATATGCAAATTTCTTGATAGCACACAGTTCCTCTTTGCTCAGGAAGTCAATAAAAGGATGAAAGGGGGAACTTGACTAGGCAGATTTCGATGTCATGATGAAAAATAACACCAATGACCTATCGATCTCTACATCAGATCTTGGACTTCAAGATTGGCCACTCCCTAGAGGGCTTTGATCACTACCTCCTCTCCAGGATAGATGCTAGGGAACTCCGAGTGTGCTTGCGTATCGCAATCAAGAAATGTAACCATCGGGGCAACACCCTTGCCAAGTACGCAGACCTCTCATTATGGCACAATGCTGAGTATAATTGTGCACCAATTAAAAAGTCTTCGAGAAGATGAGATCCATATTTTGTAGGCAATAGAAAAACGCACCTAATTCCTCCTTGGAATAGATGTTTACATCAAGTTGGATTGTTTAACTTAATTTAGAGAACAGAATTATCTATTACTTAATGTCTTAGAATTAAGTTTTAAGTTTGCGATTAGAAAACATTCAAACTTCTCATGACACTAGAAAGTAAAAGGCACTCAAATTTCTCATGACACTAGAAAGTGAAAAGCCAAATCAAGAGACAGAAGTCCGAAGTAGATCAAGCGACTAGACTCAAGGACTAGACGATACAAGTTAGCCAATATGCCTCTTCACTCCGACCCCCGGGTCCCCATTTGTTGTCCCCTCATAGATGGTCTCTTTCCATCGTTCTTTCACCTCAATAAATCATCCTTTTCATATGCCTAAATAGAGTGTGCTACATCGCATTGGGTGCTTTGCTAATATATATATGTGTCATGCTCCGGCTATGAGTTTTAAAGTGTGCTATTAAGAAGGGGTCTGGTATTTGAAAAGATCTTCATCTGTTTTAAGATGTACCCAACACTTTGAGGAGGAAAGGAGCAAAAAGTATCTTTCAAAAATCTCTTATTCCGATAATAGAGACCTAGTCCTACAACAATAGGAAGACGTATGTACTCGGGAGCCTCCGTGCTAAACTCGTAGGAATTCGGTTCTGGAGGATTTTAAATATAATTTAAATTGATTATATACATTCCAGACTAATTTTATTTTAAAATTTATATTTTGATATAAATTTTAAAATAAAATTAGTCTGGAATGGAATTGGGTGGTTGCTTAGTGAATTAGACGAAGGCAGGGATAAAAGAGGGACGGGGTAAAAATCGCATGAATGATAGCTTGAAATCGAGCTAAGGGAGGGTGGGAGCTCTACATATGTATGTGTACAGGAATGGGGATTATAGCCCGCCCCTTCTAATCCGAAACATAACCCGGGCGCCCGTCCACATAAAGCTGTTTGTCGTTCACGTCTGGATGTAAAGGTGGAGTCTATAGATGTAACCTCCCAGGCAGACGAGGCGCTGTTCCCCCTTCTGAACTCTGTGCACGCAGTCTTTGAGGCAACAGAGTTGCCGCTTCCCCGGCTGCCTTGCCTTGCCGTGCCTGAATGTGCCGGTTATACAGGCCTGGCGCTTGACAGCCTCCCAGGAGCTGGGCTTGGACGCTTGCCAGCTTTCTCAAGGCTTTTCCCTGCCCGCAAGCTGCGAGTCGAGTCAAGAGCGTGCTCGTGCATTGCCACCGCACAACACAGTGCTTCCTGACGGCCCAATTGCCTCAACATCAGACGACTTAATGGGCTAATGCCATTGAACGTAAGGCTTTTGCTGTCAGTTGTCACCAATTTTTTGAATCCTGCACGTCATATCTAGCGGCAGCTCAAAGACGCAGCTCATGGACACCAATTCTGATCATGCTGGTCCAAAGAAATTTCGAAGGTTGCGTCGTGTCAGTGAGAACCGCAGATCTGACGAAGAAATGGTTCCACCTGAAGGTCAAGCGGAGGGAGATGTGTTAGACAAAGGTGGTGGAACATCTGAGGCGGTCTCAGCAGGTTCTCAGCCCCCAGTGAAAGATAGTAAGAATGAAGAGGAGCCCAAGGTGCCCTTGCCCGCGGGCGACGCAGTCGCAGGGGAAAAAAGGAGCAGACCAGCAGGCTTTGGAGTCGCCAGTGCCCTCCAGGCCAGGAAGGTGAGGGCAACAGCCAAGGGAGTGCTGCTGTCTGAAACGCCGCCAAAGCGCTGTAGGACCCAAGAGCCCAAGGTGACAGAGTCAGGGAGTGACATTTCCGACACAGTGAGTGGCCAAAGGAGCAACACCTCTAGGGCGCAGGGCCAGCCACAGGCAGTAACTGCAAAGCAACGGCCGTCCAGGAGGCCTGCGGTGGCTAAAAAGCTGCCTCTTGTTTCGTACACTGCTCCTGATAGTTCGGTTGAACGCCTCCATCGGGAGGCAACGAGCAGCCAACTGTGGGAAACTCCTGGTGTGTTGCTGGGGACGAGCTTGCCTCCTATTCTTGGATTTCGAATTCAGTACCTAGTGTTGTCTCCTGGTTTTATTCTGACTCACGCCTTGTTTTCGCTCATGTTAAGGGTGTGTGTTGTGGCCCATGCAGGTGAATCGGAGCTGAAAAAGGTTCCCAACAGCTTCGATTCGGTGAAAGAGTATATTGAAGTGTTCGAACCATTGCTTTTTGAGGAATGTCGAGCACAGCTGCGTAGCGTCTTCGAGGAATTGTGTGATTTCAATGGCAAGGATCCCCACATTCGTGTGGTCATCAAGACTGTCAGCCAACGTGAACGGGGTACATCTCTTGATTACTAAATTCTG